>JARYHS010013630.1:208203135-208803135 GCA_031002005.1 Vandiemenella viatica | reverse complement strand
AGAAAGAAATAGTGACACTTATTTTTTCGTAACGTTTTGTTAATAGAAAACTTAAAAAAATTACGTGTCAGCTGACAGATGACGATAGCACTATCAAGCGCCATTATAAGGATTTATAGTTTGTCTCAGTTACACTCTGCAAGTGATGTGTGTTAGGATCATCACGAGGAAATAGGGCTGTTTACACATAGCGTTGAACGCGCAGCCTTTCCGTGAACGGCTCATATGGAATATCCATTCCCAGGATATTCCTACTTCTTAAAGAATTCATCTACATATACTCGTACAGTCTTTGCATTAAATGTGGACTGCACTGTCATGTTCTATCAGTCTTTTTGCACAATCTGGCATCACTCTCATCCCAGGAAAGAGTAAGGCAATGCTGGCTCCGCCTTTTGGCAATATCATTGGGGGATATTTCATTCAGAGCCATCTATATTTCAGATTATTCATTTCCGTAAGTCAATGCATGAAACAAAACTGGAATTAAGCTCCTCCCCAGTGACGAGTCATAATGGCGGGGTAGTTCATCAACCTTCCCCTACATTTCGATAACACCTTAAATAAATTCAGATCGTAACAGCTATCGCAAAAGTTGTAATTAACGGGAATGGATTAAAGCGAGGCAAAAAATAACCCCTAAGGCTCCGTTCTACGTTTTACTACAACTGAGTAGCGGAAAACTTTAACGATCATTATTTACATACTGGTTTGGCTAATTCCTTCCGATAATATTTCACTCATAATGTGGTCTGTGGATAAACCAGCGAATAACCATTTTCGAGGAGGTAGAATTTTTAGTACTACAGAAACAAGAGATTATTTCGGAAAAGATTGAATGAAACAGTCTTCCTAGGCAGCATTGTTAACAAACTGACGAGTAGGTATCTAGCTTGAGCGGGGGGGGGGGGGGTCCTGTGGTTAGCGTTGTGGTTTTCTGAACCTGCGGTTCAAGGTTCAAATCCACGTATTTCATATTCTTTTAAATTTTTCCCCCTTTTATAAGTTCCGAACCTACACTACGCTTATGCATATTATATATTCTTGATTCCTTCCAAACTGCCTCAGGGAATAAGATACTTAAGGAATCTCTTATAACCGAAACTATCAAATGATTTTTAACCAACTACCAACATGAAAGTAAACGCTTTTGCGGCGGCAGCGCTGAAAGAAAGCTAGTCTGGTTGCCAGCCACGCCAAAATCAGATCGTCTGTCCCATTTCCAACTGTACATGTTTATAAAAAATAATCATTTCACAGTAGAACGAATTTCACGTTTGAGAAACAATTAATTTATAGTTGGAATTATTTCTCTAATTTTAAGCCATGTCTTTCATTAATTCTGGTGGTGGTCTATAATGATGATACACCGTCGTCAAGGAAAACAAAAATATAATGTAAAAACATGAAAGGAAATCGCATAGAACCAAATATTAGTACTGTAACAAATTAAATGACCATTGTCATTCAAAAATTTAAAACCAGGTTATTATCGTAGGACTAGCATAAATTCTTTTATTACTGGTATAAGTAAAGCAAGTTAAATGAGAATCGGGATTGAAGTAGAGAGTTCTAAAATTACTGCTTTACAGCGTAGCGACTTGATACCTGCGGTATTTAAAAACACATTACTTAATAAATCATACAATGTTTGCATTATTCTTTGTTTGCTATTACTTCAGTATAATAACAGTATAATAACCTCAAACGAAACAAACACGCAATGCGAAGTGATTGATGTTTGACATTTCATTGCAATTGCATTCAGAAACGCGAGAATCTTTCAATCCAGTATAGCGTGAGAAAAACTTTTAATGGTGGTTTGTTAATACTGCGTTTGGATACTAATTTTGTAAGAAAAAGAGCGACCTGAGGTGATAACGTGAGTCAGATAAAGAAAATATTTTAACGTACTTCATTACTTTCGTAGAATAGGTCTATAAAATACGCCTATGCAAAATAAAGAACGATCCTATTATATAAAACGCTAACGTGGTGTCTGCGTGCGTCGTCTATAGCTGCTACTCCTATTGGCTAGAGAACGGCCAATCATCAACCACCATATTACATTCGTACCACCATCTTGCTCTTCGTTTATTTACAGCTAGACGCAGAAATTCATATAAGGAGACGGAGATTCAATATTTACGCTATTTTATCAGTTAGACGCAGAAATTCATGTAAGGAGAAGGGGATTCAAAATTTACGCTATTTTATCTGTATCTGTTATGAGGACTAAGTTAAACCACAACCTAAGAATTTTTTTTGGCAGAAGGTAAGAAGCAATGAAGTTTATTAAAAACTAGGAGAAACGTACATAATGCGAAATGTATTAGTCACATAAATAACAGTTATCTGTTTTCGAAATTCTAGTCCCCATCATCTAAAGTGAAATGCATTTTTTTATTTTAAAATCCTAACAAAATACTCTGATAATCTAAGGAGAGTAACGTATTCATATAACTAAAGATATCATTAAGGATGACTTATTCGATTCTCCTTATAAACTTTTCCATAATAAATTCCTACTACCATTATATATGATAGCCCTACCCTTAGTTTTTGATACATGTGTTAACAATTAAATGAGATTTAAGATAACTTTTTTATCAGATTTAAATCATCAAGGATATTGACTATTTACTGTATAAACGATGTGACACTCGCAATTCAACAACGATATTATTGGTGCAAAATAGCAGTGAGCAGTGATATTAGAAATACTGAGAGTAGGGGAAAAAAATGATGCCAGGCAATTATATGCCACAAAGCTCCAATTAGTACGTTCGATTAAATTTACATATTGCTTTTTATTTATCTACGACAACCAGATGGAGAAATTAATGTAAGGAGAAGGGTTTTCATTATTTACGCTATTTTATCTGCCTCAGTTATAAGCACCAGGTGAAACCGTAAACTAAGAATTTTTTGGCACACGATAAGAAACAATGAAGCTTATTAAAAATTCAGAGAATCGTACATACGTAATCGCGACAGGTATCACTCAAATAAATAACAGTTATTCGTTTTCGAAATTATAGTCTCCGTCATCTAACGTAAAATGCATTTATTTATGTCAGATACTAACCAAGTGCTCTGATAATCTAACCAGAGTAACGTATTCATATAAAGAAAGGTATAATTAAGAATGATTCTTTTTCTTACAAGCTTTTTCAGAATGAGTTCCTACTGCCACCATAGGTGATACCCATCATTATTCATATGAGGGTAATAGAAGCTATGATTGTCGAACGCAATATTAGTGGAGGTTGTGGTTAAGTTTACCAGAATCGCAACTGACACATTTTGTTACTTACAGCATAATTCACTCTGAAATGAGTTTTACAAACCAATTAAACTGCTTTCATAAGCGCCATGTTACTAAAGATATTAATTAATGCGGGTGGAAGTAGTTTCATATTTAACGTGCTGAATTGTGCCTGGACCAGGAATAAAACTGATATTACATGGATAGCAAAAGTTTTTGGGATTGCTAATCTGATTTAATTTCATTGGTTCTTCACTTCCGGCGTCATTAATTCAGTAGAAGTTACTACTATATGGCTATGCAAACGGCAAATGAAATATGTAGAACATTGCAAAATCAAGGTCATTAGCATTATGTAATATCAGTTCCGTATAATTAACCAACTGCAAAAAAAAAAAAAAAAAAAAAAAAAAAAAAAAAAAAAAAAAAAAAAAAAAAAAATTGAACTGCCAGAATATTGCGTTCAAACCGTCATTTTTGACGGGCTCGAAGCTAGTACTCTATAATAGAGTATGGTTGGCAATCCTAGCTGTGAACAAAAACTCATTTTTAGGGAAACAACCAAATCAAAACGTTAAAGGAGACTGAAGACAACAGGAACACATTCGTCACACAGCTGAGCTACGGACAAGTGTGAACACAGGAAGGGTGAGCCTTCTTCACTCGGCCGAATGTCGGTTCGGTGACGGTGCGGAGTAGTGCCGGTCAAGCGTGATTCGTAAGGTGACAAAGTTGAAGAACGAAATAAAAAACGTGGATTGACGGAGTGTAAATCGTAAATATTATGAAGATAAGAAAATGAGCGTTCAGGTGGCTCCAGATTCAAATAGTAATGAATTTCTCGACTATGCTTTACAGTTAAATTATAAAAACAGGTTACTTAATTTTGATACCATTAATCTTACTTATTATACGAATGTAAAACTGAAAAAATCTAAATGAGAATTTTGATTAGGTACTTAACTTATATATATATATATATATATATATATATAAATAGACGTGTGTTTTCCTATATTTCACTTTTCAGCCACCAATACCGTGCACAGATCACTGGTATTTGTGTGTGGAAGTAGCATGGAGTTTCCTGTCGTGCACAACGTTGGCCGAATGTTGATAGCTGTGGGGATGTGGGAGATATGATGGTTAAGAGCGGGGCGGTGTAACGGTTAGCGTTCTCGCCTCGCATTCGGGAGGACGGCGGTTCGAATCCCCGTCCGGGCATCCAGATTTGGGTTTTCCATGGTTTCCCCAAATCACTCCAGGCAAATGCCTGGATGCTTCCTTCAAAAGGCCATGGCCGAATTCCTTCCCATTCCTTGCCCCCATCCTTGCCCCCCATCCTTTCCCGTCTCTAAAGACCTCGATGTTAAAAAGAGACGTAAAGCAGTTACAAAAAAAAAAAAAAAAAAAAAAAAAAAGATGGTTAAAAGTGGTCGATGCAGGGCATTTTCGTATTTCGACCAAAGACATGTGTCTCCGTATATGTCACTCTGCTGCCACAACTACATAGCATAGACCATTGGTGTTTGTGTGTGGTAGTGTGTAATGGGTTAATGGCATTTCCCCATTACTTTGGAAGATAATTTGAGAAGTTTTAAATAGTTGCGGTTTGTGTGGTTGTCTGTTGACTTCTTCATCCGCCAAGTCCGTGGGTTCAGGGAAGTAGAACCCAGTTTTAAAGCATGGGTTGAAACTGGTCGTCCTCTAGTAACGTCAGCATCTGCCGGGTCCGTCAGCTCGGGGGGTGTAAACCCCAAATGCCGATGCACGGTGCGCTTGGGAGAAAGACGCACCTAGGCTTCTGGGCGGTCAGTCTGCCGTTGGCCGTGGAGTAGGTGAGTCCGTCGTGAAGGTGAACAGTCAGTTGAGTCGACGAAATCGCGTGTTCGCGCTCAGTAATTATAATGAAACGTTAATTTCGTAGGAGGTGATTTCTTTGGTGATTTGAAGGGACTTTAGTAATAAAGAAAGTATTTGCAGAATTTTATATGAATTGTTTTCGTGGTGAGCCACAGGTATGGTCTGAGAACTAGTAAGGGTGTTGATGTATGAATGAATAGAATGCGTGTTATTCAGTCTAAATTTATCGGAGACATTGCCTGCAATCTTAAAGGATCGAAGTACCGATAGTGAACTTTCATAAAAGTTGGGAGTTGGAACGAGATTATCTTATTAACTATTAAATGCAGGTGTTTCAAATAAGAAGGTGCATTTTCATTTCATTTACCAACTTAACGTTGGTTGGCGGCCGTCAGAGAAAGAACCAGAATCTAGTGAGTGCGCGGAAGCTTTAAAGGTTCACAGTAAGTATTGTAACCGAACCACCAGCATAACCGCGACAAGTGATATCGTGTCTCCTATCGTGTACTATGGTTGTTAGATGTCGGTAGCTATCAGAGTGTGGGAGATATGGTGGTTCAAAGTGGTCGACCTGCGGCACTTTCATATTTCTACCAAAAAAGTATGTGTTATTGTGTATCACTTTTCAGCCAAAACTATCTAGCGCAGATCACTGGTGTTTGTGTGCGTTAGTAGCACAGAGTTACTCGTCAATAACAACGTCGGCCGAATTTCTGTAACTGTGGTAGTGTGGGAGATATGGTGGTTGAAAGTGGCCGATCAAGGATATTTTCATATTTGGGCCAAAGACATATGTCTCCGTATATGTCACTCTGATGCCACAACTACATACGAGCATAGACCATTGGTGTTTGTGTGTGGTAGTAGTATCGTGTCTCCTATCGTGTACTATGGTGGTTAGACGTCGGTAGCTATCGGGGTGTGGGAGATATGGTGGTTGAAAGTGGTCGACTTGCGGCACTAGAATATTTCTATCAAAAACGTATGTGTCATTGTGTATCACTTTTCAGCCAAACCTATCTAGCGCAGATCACTGGTGTTTGTGTGTGGTAGTAGCACAGAGTCACCCGTCGATCACAACGTTGATCGAATTTCGGGGACTGTGAGAATGTGGGAGATATGGTGGTTGAAATTGGTCGATCAAGGATATTTTCGTATTTCGACCAAAGACATGTGTGTCCGTATATTTTACTTTGCTGCCTGAACTACTTAGCGCAGATGAGTGGCGTTTGTGTGTGGTAATAGCATTGAGTCTCCCATCGTGCACCATGGTGGTTAGATGTCGGTAGCTGTCAATCCTAATTATTTACAAACACGAACGAAGTCGTGGGTACCAGCTAGTTAATATATACTTTACTATCGATTAACCAACTTTATTGTATTGTTATCACTAATAGCTAAAGATATTTTTTAAATATATGTACTCTTTTTTTCAACACGGTTTGTTGCTCTGGGTCTTGTCTTCTCGGCTGCCGAGTACTGTGCTCCGGTCTTGCTGAATGGCCCACACATGAAAAAAGTGGACACCCAACTTAATAATGCTACGTGTATGATTAAAAGCGAGTTCAAGACAACTCCCACAAAATGGCTATCGATACTGAGCCACATACCACCACATAACCTGCTACAGATAAATGCCCTTCCACACGAGTACAAGAGGATAATGTACAACAGAAACATACCGATCCACCAAGATATTAAGGATGCCAACATCAACAGGCTTCGCTCTAGAAAACCGCCAATGAAATCGGCAAGGGAGGCTACACGTGAAGATTTCAACATCGCCAAAGCTTGGATCCAGGAGTGGTCTATGCACCAAAATAACAGCATACCTTGCATTACACAAAAGCCGCCAGGTTTTGACTTACCACGTAAAACTTGGTCAACAATCAACAGAATCAGAACTCAGCATGGCAGATGCGCACACTCCCTGTATAAGTGGGGCAAGCAACCATCCTCTCCCTTATGCGAATGCGGATTCAGATTATTAGTCATATTATTTAAGAATGTCCGATAAGGTCTTACAATGGTGGGCCTGTGTGGACTTCCTTCTGGCAACTCAGGAACCGATGAACTATGCCAAATGGGCGAACTTTATTTTTTTTAGCCCTACCAAGTCTTCCTTCCACACGAGTACAAGAGGATAATGTACAACAGAAACATACCGATCCACCAAGATATTAAGGATGCCAACATCAACAGGCTTCGCTCTAGAAAACCGCCAATGAAATCGGCAAGGGAGGCTACACGTGAAGATTTCAACATCGCCAAAGCTTGGATCCAGGAGTGGTCTATGATATGTTTGCTGACAGGGGCTCCCTGAGCTTGGCCACCCTGAGATGAGCTTGTGGGGCCCCGGTGCATGGCTACGCCTCTGGATATATGTCTGTAATCTTGTAAAGTTGCAGTATGTTCTTAAGAGTGACTAAATTGCCATACGATAGATAAATAAACGTGCTATCGTCGCTACAAGGCTTATTAAAAACGTAATTACGTCGGTTCATCATTGCATCTACAGTTGTTTAGCGATTTCGGTGAAAAATAAGAGTCTCAGTTATCAAGAGTTTTTTTTTTTTTCAAAAATAAATATCGACGAAAGCGGTGGGTTATACAGGGGTTGGACAAAATAATATGAACACCTTACATTTACATATTACTGATTTATTAATATGGTGTTGGGCTACCTTTTGCTTGTAAAAAAAAACGTGCAATTCTTCACGGAATGGATTCGTAGAGTGTCTGAATTGTTTCCAACCCCTTCTATGAATGTTAACTTTGTGGAGCTCCCACGGTACTGTTTTTGTCGAAACAGTATTACTCAGGTGCGTGTTGAGTCCTACTGTCACTTTTTCCGTGGTAGTTTTGTGTTGTCTGGCCACAATCCTCTTTAACATTAGTCGGTGTCTGTCGGTTAACTTTGGTTTTCGTCCACTATTCCTCTTCGCCGACGAAATTTTGTATATGCTGTCATTATCGTGGAGCCTGTCGCTCATGAGACGTTAATCAGTTGTGTTGTTTTCGTCACAGACGCTCCCGCTAACCGAACTCCAACGATTTGCCCTCTTTCGAAGTCGAGTGATCACGCATTTCAACGATCGCTTGTCATAGCCGTCGCAGAAAAAAGCGTATAATACACTGACACGGAACCTACAAGACCTGCCACGTCAGCTATGTCGTACATGCGCGTTGCAGTATTCACACGGAAGTACTGGTGCTAACATGCAACCATCTGTACTCATTGTGCCAAATCGGATTTTATTTCATCACTTGACAGCTTTGGTAAGTGGTTGCTTCATTTTGACGCTTTGAAATAAGAGTATGAAGTTATTGTATCAACCTCATATGCGCTTCCGCTGGAAATCAATTATTTATGTTGTAGTTGTGTTTACATTACGGCAACATAGCATTGATTTGCTGTGGATTGTTTACCTTTTTCTGCTACGTTATGTGAGAGAATTAACTTTAAAAAATACTTTAGATCGACTGAAAATCTATTTAACTGACAAAAAAAGTATTAAAGTAGCTTGGTCAAGATAAATATTTCCACGCAATATATATATAGCCGATAACAAAAGTATGTTCCAGTTGGGATTTTTCTCAGCTGATTAACAGTCAATAGTGCCAACAGCATTTTACAGGAAAAAGGAATAAAAAATACTAATGCCTAATATTATGAATCTTCGTGAAAAATCAAAAATTTACCTTTACGGTTGTGGTGATCTCAAAATGTCACCACATGTTTTATTAGAAGGGACGACTGAAATGGAAAGATTTGTATTGGGTGACCATGCCTACACCGGTCGAATTCGGTGACGAAGGGATTCCAGTTTGGCGCCGCATAGTCGGCTGGCCCGAGACAGACAATAGTGGGGCCTTGGAATGCTCAGGGCGACACAGGGTGGCCAGAGCTGGTGGAGGGGAGAAGACGGTGAGAGTGGACATTGCGGCAGAACGTGGCAGGGGCCACGCAGTGCTGTTTGCTGCGAAAAGTCTAATTTTTGTGTAGATGCTGCAGCAACAGTGAGGACTTCACATGGTAATAAACCATCCCTTCTGACTGAAAAGTGTTGACATTTCGCTGCCATAGTGATTTAAAAGCCCAGTACGACCCTGACAGCAGTAAAAATTGCTAATTGCATCTCCCAACATATATTTGACTTCAGTGGAACTTGTTGAATTATTGATAAACGAATGTTAGTCCTTCTGGTACAGAACTCAAGAATCCATCCTTAAATATCATGTGTGTCAATTTTGTAAAACTTCACATTTAAATATGTTTCAATTGTTTATGCTACAATAAAAATTCGATGATATTAAATAAATTCTTCATTCTATCATTCAAATGTAAGGCAGAACTCTGTTCCTTTAATCTTCCTCTTTTGGAATGGCGCCCTTGGAATCATTTTCATAGTAATTAATTGAATAAGTTAAACTCAAAAAAATCAAAATGTTATCATTAAAAAGAGTTAAGTAAGAGACGAGAGTAGACAGAGCATTTCAATGGCTATCCCAACTCGGGGCTTGTCTATATCAGAATGATTAAGGTTCTGATACTAAATCATTATTGGCAATGAAAGATTTATCAAAAATTAATATTAATGCATATCAGCTTTAGCCACGTTTAAAATGATCAATCGGGAAACAAGAAATGCATAGCGTAACCTCCAAATTACTTATTAAACTTTGTATGTATTTTTTTTATGTTTTGAGTTGGCAGCATTGTAACAATTTTTGTTCGCTGTCGTTCTTCATTGTTTTTTTTTTCGTTTTGTTTTGGGAATGATCAAACTGTTTTGACCAGTTATATGTGATGATAATTCTTGTGTTTGTTCGCTTTTGTAAGGATTGCTTGTGTTCTTTCGTGATTATTTTTTGTTGTTATTCATTCGCTCTCGTGATGATTGCTGATGTTCTTGTGCTGGTGGTTTGTGTTTCCTTCAATTTATTATGGTTTTTGTTTTCGCTTTGTATTGTTATATACAACTGTTCTTATCAGTTCTATAAGATGATGATGTGTGTTGCAGTTGATAGTGCGGTAATTGATTCATGTTTTGTGGCACGTTATTAATATCGCGCTGAAATTCATTTTAAATTTTTGAGGGCTGTTAATGCCGGAAATAACTCTTGGTTTTGTTTGTTGAATCAATTTTCGTTGTGGATAAATTGTTGGTCTCTGATGAGAGCGACGTAAAACATAATATATTCGTATGAAACTTCGTTCTGGGAAAATCGCGAGTGATATTTCTGTGAACATTTTAGACACAGACACTGTTACTATGGAAACACACGAAGAAAGTTTTGACAATGAATTCTACCGTGCATCTACTGAGCTAATCGGAGATTTAGAATCACGAGAAGCAGAACACACACAGACTCACAGTGTAGGGGGCACAATACAACAGCCGGATGTTTCATTAGAAAATAACCACACACAGATATCGGAAGATAATTTTTTTTTTTTTTTAACTGCTTAACGTCTCCTATAACAACTAGGTCTTTAGAGACGGGAAAGGATGGGGGGCAAGGAATGGGAAGGAATTCGGCCATGGCCTTTTGAAGGAAGCATCCCGGCATTCACCTGGAGTGATTTGGGGAAACCATGGAAAACCCAAATCTGGATGCCCGGACGGGGATTCGAACCGACGTCCTCCCGAATGCGAGGCCAGAACGCTAGCCGTTACACCACCACGCTCGGTCCGGAAGATAAAGAAATCACACCACCGGAAC
The DNA here is from genome assembly GCA_031002005.1 of Vandiemenella viatica. Lineage (NCBI taxonomy): Eukaryota > Metazoa > Arthropoda > Insecta > Orthoptera > Morabidae > Vandiemenella > Vandiemenella viatica. The sequence goes on along the minus strand of JARYHS010013630.1, from coordinate 208,792,277 downwards.
TAAACGCGTCATTGTTGACAATGATTTTACAGAAATTGAATACTTTGGAACAAAATGCCGTGGAACAACGTCAAATATCAGAAAAGAATGCCGCGGAGTGTCAGCGATTTCTAAAAACACAGTGTGACGAGTTTAAGATGGAAATTAAACAACAAATCCATACTGAATTGACAGCTGTGAATGACAAACTAAATGAAGTCACGGAGCAAATGTCAATTGTAAATGACCGACAAGAAGCAATGAGCTCTAAACTTGATGAGAAGATAGATGCTGTCAATTCGTCTCTGACTGTTGACATGCAAAATCTATCTTTGCGGGTAGAAAGTGACATGAAAGTGGTTCAGTCACAGGTGGGGATGGTAACTGTGACTTGTGAGGATCTTACAAGATCGCAGGAAGCTGTCACTCGTCGGGTGACCAGTTTAGTAGATAGCGTAGAGGGGTTGCGAAACGAGGCAACACGAAACATCGATGCGCTGACCACGTCAATCGTGAGAGTGCAAGATGACGCGAACAGTAAGCATTTGCAACTGACAAGAGAGGTTACTTCCATAAGTACCTCGGTAATAACCTTGAAAGAGGACGCGTCCATTTTGAAGCAAGAGCAAGTAAAATTGCGGGCGGAGTTGCGTGCGGTGGAAGAGAAAAGACAGGTTGTTGGAACAGAGGTAATAGGACAAATTCATGTTGACATTCCACTACCACGGTTTGGAATGAAGAGAGAAATCAATCTTCGTGAGTTTTTGACTAACCTCGAGGAATATTTCCGTATAGGCCATTCCAGAATCCTTTTGGATGACCTTGGTAAACCAGGCACTTGACTTCCAAGAAAGGTCATGGTTGGCCTTTACTTGCGAAGCGAGAACAACCTATGCAGAGTTTAGAGAGGCGTTTCTACGGACGTATTGGTCTGTGCAAGAACAGTCACGATGCCTGCTCCGAATCTGCCAAGGGAAGTACGATCCCTGCGATCACGGTTCAAGAGTGATGTATGTAAGAAGACTAGCAGTACTCTCGCGACTCCTAGATCAGCCTCTTAAGGACCAGCAGTTCATAGCAGCTGTTTCCACGCATTTCTCAAAGCAGACAAGGGGTCTTATTAATCCAGTTGTTGCAACTACTTTGGAAAGTTTCCTTGAAACTTTACAAAATATAGAAGCAATCGAAGATGGCCCACCAGGCAACTTTTACCATCATGGTGGACAACCGCATGATAATAATAATAGGAACTCAAATAGAGATCACAACCGCAAGCCCTACGATAAGGGGAAACAATTTTACAATGAAAATCGGCGGAATGACTTTAACCATGGACGTAACTAGTCACAGGGGCAGCAACCGGGTGTACTTGCTACTGTACGGGAACAATCTCCACAGCGAAACTCTACGCCGGTTTCAGCCGAACCATCGCAGGCAAATTCGTGCGAAACATCTCAGGATGTGCGAAAGTGTCAACAATGAGCATTTCAAAGGGCACTTACATACTTATACCCTCAAAATTATACAGTTTGCAACGCATTTTAAATCCACATGTCCACATGATAAAGAAAAACAATTTGTTTTACAATATTTGAAGTAGAATGTTTAAAAATACTTTGATATCATAATTTAAATTTAAAAATGTGAGTTGATAGTGCACATGTTCCTATTGTTGAGTTTGATATTGGGTTAAAAATTAAATAATCTTGGTAAGAGAGTTTATGAATAGACAAGTGAAAAGTCTTGTTAACGATTTGATATCGTCATTAAACGTATTAAACATTTCTAAACTTAATTACCATCCATCAGAGAGAATGATATACAATTAGTAAGGGGTGTGCTAAGATGAAGTTAAACAACTCTTCTAGGGAAGAAATAAACAACACTTCTTAAGTCTTGGTAGATGATTTCTGAAGGAAGAAAGTTACCTTAATGAATTTCATTTGTTTGCTCGGACGAAAGGAATAGATGTCGGAGTAAATAAGGCAACGGATATGACCCAAGTGGGTGCAAAATTCTCATTAGTGGCAATGCTATGTAAGTCCACAAAGTAATTAAAATGAGCGCCCGAAGCAATCCGATTGCTTGTTTAAAGGTTCGGTGTGATAAAACACCACGACTTATTTATTAATTTTTTTAGGGACTCGTTTCCATAGGTAATTCTTCACTAGTACTCAAGCTGCTAAGGTCTAGGACTGTTGTGACCATAAAGGAATAAATAAAAGTAGCTCTGTGGGAGTTGTAAAGTAAAGCATATATTAAGTAGTCTTTCCACGCTTTCTGGGTGCGCGGATTTAATTCAAAATCTTCTCCACTTTTTTTTTTCAAATAATTTTTTAAGCAAATTACTCGCATTATCAAATGGAACAGAACTTATATAAAAAAAGGGACTAAATAAAGAAATTAAATTGAATTGTTTTCTTAATTGAGAATCTATACAATGGAAGTAACCTTTACAAATATTTAAAGCAAAAGTATGTATTTTGAGGAAATGAGATGTTTATGATTAGAAAGATGTTGATAATGAAAGTAAATTAAACGCATTTTTTTTGGTAAAGTTTAAGGCATTATGTTACTAGATAATTAAGGTTTTTGTTTGGAACTAAAGGTTCACATGTTGGTGAACATATTTATGCTAGATGTTAGGAAACAAATGTAAATTTTCATTGTTTGTAAGGATGACAAAGCTCTAACTTTGGATGTGGAATTATTTGTCATAATGAATGCGGCTGAAGCTGTTACCAGAACTGGTGGTAACTGATTATAGTTTTAGTGATGTCTATATATACATTTAAATTTGAATCATAGTGTTGTATATATGTTTTGGTCTGTATTATATACCTAATGTTTAATTATAATTGATGCTATTTACTAGACAAGGTTGGCATATAATGGTTCAACATTTGTATATTTCTCGTTATAAGCTATGCATTTCTTGTATCCGTTGGCTAGACTGATGTGTTAACTTTCCATTTGTTAATAGGTTGCATAAATTAAATTTTGTTACAATGATAGAAACCTACTCAAACAGAGTTTTACCAGTAATGGTAAATGAAACACTTTGTAAGAATATAGATACAATTAAAAAAAGGTAATTTCATAAAATGGAGTTCTGTGAAGGGACAAATCAAATTAGCCAGGATATAAAGTGATTCAAGGAAGAAGGCGTGTGACGTAAAATTTTATTTCTTTGTTGCACAAATAAAATTTTAATGTGGACCGGAGGCTATGTGGTGATCTCAAAATGTCACCACATGTTTTATTAGAAGGGACGATTGAAATGCAAAGATTTGTATTGGGTGACCATGCCTACACCGGTCGAATTCGGTGACGAAGGGATTCCAGTTTGGCGCCGCATAGTCGGCTGGCCCGAGACAGACAATAGTGTGGCATTGGAATGCTCAGGGCGACACAGGGTGGCCAGAGCTGGTGGAGGGGAGAAGACGGTGAGAGTGGACATTGCGGCAGAACGTGGCAGGGGCCACGCAGTGCTGTTTGCTGCGAAAAGTCTAATTTTTGTATGTAGCCCAGTCAATAAAGGTTTTGTGTCGGAACTCTTTCTGGTAAAGCTGACTTTTTCAAGGGTGATAGACCTTGATGAGAGGATTATTTTCTGAAAAGTCCCCGAAAATTCCAATGGAGCTTCCCTCCCTACCCCCCCTTTAAGTTTAAAAATGTAGAGTTTTACGCAATCGCATACAACTTTTTAACCAAACGTTTGTTAAGGTTATATTACTTACAGTTTTATTCCCTGATAAATATTCTACAACTTTTATAATAACATAATTTATGATAAGTGCAGCAGTTTTCCCGTAAATTAACGAAATGTTGTAAAAAAACAATATTTTTTGCCACCTATCTACGTTTTTGCAAAACCATACTTTTATTCTTCGCCAAATGAAAAAATGCTTCCAATAAAAGTTGTAGCATATATATTCCTGAGTACATCTGTGTATAAACATATACAGTTGTGTGTATTACTCTACTAGTAACACAGAAAACAGTAGCTAGGTTTTGAGCGCGAGAGCGCTCGGGAGTCGGCGGGCGTAGGCGAAAGGCGCCTTATCCTCATATGCCTATTCAATTAGTTAATACTGTAATTATAACATCTATTTTTAGCACTTATACTCGTACTAGCCCATAGTGTGTCGACCTTTAATTTGTAATTTAGTAAATATTTGTGTATAATCAAAATAACATTAGAGTGATATGAGAAGTAAAATTTGTTTTTCTGATTGTAACATATTTGAATTAAAGATTTTAATTTTATTCATAATTAATTATTGTACACATTTATATGCCAGTTTTGGTTCGGGGGATTTAACCTAGCCTTGTTATATCAGGCCATTCCATTATCCACCACCTATGGACCCGCCGTGTCCCGGACTGGCTAAACCGACAGCTGTTTTAAATTACTTGTGTTTTAAAACAGCATCACGGACCTCCCACCCACCACAGATATTATATACACCGATTTAATATTTACAAGTCATGATTATTGTAACTCATAAACTTATTTTATGTTTAGAAGCATGTCTCTTTGATAACGGTTACATATTAATCTGTATGAGGAAATTCATCTTCTTCTTCTGAATACAGGTGTGAATTTAGGCAAGATAAGCCACTACAGTGTTCACACATTGCAGTGCAACTCAGGTTCACTTTTCTACATCCACAGTATTTTCCGCATCCTTGTTTACAAGTAGTGTTGCCCAAAATCGGTCTTGGTCTTGCAGTCTTGGTCTTGGTCTTGCATTTTTGCAAGACCAAGACCAAGACCAAGACCGCCTAATTTTAGCAAGACTAAGAGCAAGACTGACTGTGCAAGATTTAAGCAAGAACAAGACCAAGCCTGCAAGACTCTTGCGTCTTGCAGTTAGGACCTTTTTTTTATACTTTCTATACAAAATAAGTTTTTGGGTGCTTAGAATGGACACGAATACATTATGCTGATGTGTTCTGTGTGGTTTTAAAACATAAAGTGCTTAAATATGTCGTCACCCATTTAATAAATATTGTAGACACTTTTAATACACTTCAAACGTGAAAAAATTTTCTATAATAGTAATCGAATAATATAAAAAGCATGCAATAAGCTTTATGTACTGTTTAGGAGCCCGAATATAATAATATATAAGAGAACTGTTTAAATAAATAAACTGATATATTGACTGTTGCATCACAATATATTTTTGCAAATATTCATTTACATGTAAAGAATATATAGTATTTGCACAATTTTAACTCGAGTCGGACAGGCTTAATTTAAATTATATACTTATCCTATATAATACAAGAAATTGACACATAGAAAACAAACGAAACTTAAAGTACTAGTACATAGAATTTTGAAGAAGAAAATAGGCAGAAAATATGTAGGAAGACTTAAAGTACTGATATAATATAAATGACTATCAGTGCGTTTTCGTTGAAGAAGGAATTGACGGTCTGAATAAGTAAATAAAAAATAATACATTAAATGTAGTAAGTATGACACTTAATTGAAGTATCGAAAATCGAAATAATAAAAACTAAAAATAAACTATATGGAATATGCGTAATCAAATTATATGTAGTATGTTACCGAGAAGATGTTTATTTTCTTAATATTTCAAAAGTTACAGTTTCAAAAGTTAAAGTTACAAACTAATTTAAAATCTAGCTTTTAATAATAATTAATAAGGTTATCTACCTTATTAATAGGGAACATGCAATATTTTTATTTTTGCTTTCATTTTAAGTAACTTCATGCAGAATACACCACAAATAAATTTAAAAAATTAAAACGGTAATATGTCTCGCAAAACGGCGGTCTGAAACTGACAGTTTAAATTTGCGCGCCAAAACTGACTTCCAGAGCCGATGACGTCACTCCTGTCAAGTCCTTTCTGACCTGTCAGTTGCTGTGGAAGTAAACTTGTCGTTTTGTGGTGGAAAAAACCATGTCAATCATATCAGCGGTCATTGTCTTTGATAATATTTCAAGGAGAGTTTGTGAAGAGTTTAACTTTCCAATCAAGCTTGAACACACTTTATGGATGTTTACAGTTTGTAAATCTTCTCCAAAATAATGAAGACGACTCGCTTCACAATCCTTTTCTTTTACTGCATTTATATATTCACTCAGAATATCCACCTAAAAATATGAGGTTATTATTGTAGCATATAACATATATTTATTAATTTCATTGATACTATTTATTTAACAGCATTTATGCACGCTTTAGAGATTCTTATAAACCTGTTTAGAGAAAGATTCACCACAAGTTGGATTCCGCCACGGCTTGTGAGAACCTTGTTAGGCAAAGGCTGCAGGTTCGAATCCATCTTGTGGTGAGTTCCATCTTTTCTTTCTATAAAGATTTATAGTTTCATCAAATAAACAGGTATACTGAACTGCTTACTTGAGAGAAATTGTTAGTGACAGGAATGTGACCTATTTCTTTGGCTTTTATAAAAGATTTTCCAGAAGCACATTTAGATAAATTTGATTTCTTCCAGTAACATGTTATAGATGTAAGCGCAGGCTACTCAGATCTTCTGTGTAACCATAGCAAGAGTGCAGCAGCATGCTTACACCCACCTGGAATAAGATTTTAGTGATAATAATGTGCTAAATTAGGGGTGTGGTGAGAGCACAGAACAACTGAACTCTCTGGCGAGACGATGAGAGTTTTCTGCTCCCCATTTGTCCGCATGACATTTTATAGGCCATAAATAACATACAAACTTTACCTTCAGAAGTGGCACAATCTTCGCATTGGCAGGACTGGACTAAACCTTCCCTTTCATTTATAATGGCTGTAACATGATAACCTTCTTTGCGAACTTTATGCTCCGGTGTAACTTTACTTTTTACTATACACAATTCGCCATCTCTTTTAATTTGGACATAGCCGATTGCATTATCGCCATAAGATTCCCTTGTTGAGCTGAAATAAGAGCTATGTATAGAAGCTTCTAAACGAAATAGGAAAATTCAATGCGATTTATACGTACCATAGTAGTTTAGTCCCTTTCATTTCTACACTTGAATACTCAGCACTTTCGACAAAAAAAATTACGACCATATCTACACTGACTTTCGGTAAATTCCTGGAGTCCGCTTTTATAAATCTGACTTCCATTTTTATTGAAAAATACAAATAATTTTCTCAATAAAACAATGTTCTCTTTGACAACAATAAGCTGTCATAACAGTAGTGACGTCACTAGACGTTGATTGGTGTTTTAAAATACGTTCCGTTTCAAGTAACTTCAAATCGAAATTATTGTAAAAAATCAATATTAACCAAAATTAAAATGTTGCTGTAGTCTTTGTTTTATATTTTTTTAACATTTTAATGACAAAATACCCATAATTATTATAACTGCATGTTCCCTATTATTATGGAAGCTACATAGGAGCGAAATGCAGGACACTACAAATAATGAAGAAGACTCGCTTCACAATCCTTTTCTTTTACTGCATTTATATATTCACAAAAGAATTAATATAAAGTAACAGTAATGTCAGCTATTGTGTACTGTTCTGTAATTTCATTTGTGTTGTATTTTTATTGAAATAAATGGTAAATTCAGTAAATTGTATAATTATTTTATTCCATTTCATATAAGGTGAGGGTCTATCAATCTCTTTCTAGACAGATAATGTTCTTTAAAATACAGTCAAGTTAATGTCATTAATTTGTTTTCTATATGTTTAAACCATGTTTTAGTACATTGAAGATTATTAAATGTAAACGTTTATTAAGAAACAGACTGACTCCCGCGGGACACAGTTGATAGCTCAGTTGGTTAGTTAGGACATCGCCACTGATCGCTTAGGTCGTGGGTTCAAATCCCAACTGGTGTCAGTTGATTTCTTGAATTTCTCATGAAATGTTTAGACATTTATTAATTTGGTTGGTCTTTACCATGGCTATGTTAATTCAAGCTTAAAATATACCTATTCTGTTGCGTTGTTCTAATATCTAAAGTAACGTTTAATAAATAGCGACAGGGCTAATAGGTAATTGCAAGACTTGCGAGACTCTTGCTGCAAGACCAAGACCAAGACCAAGACTGGGAGTGCAATACCAAGACCAAGACCAAGACCAGGTGTATTGATGCAAGACCAAGACCAAGACTGGCCAAGTCTTGTCTTGTTCTTGCATTTGGGCAACACTATTTACAAGAACATGACACTAAGTACAGTAGTTCGTTTGGAGCAAATGGCTTCGAGGTAGGAATTGGTTTCAATGTTCTTTTGGTACCTCTCATTTCTTTCACGTTTTCAATTTTCCAACCCCAGTTTGTAGCATCAAGAGTATTACCTAACCATTTTGAACTTGCAAAAATACTCTCAGCGAATGTTCACGACATGCCTCAGACGTTGGAGGTAATGTTGCTAGATGAAAATTTGATCTAAGGGAACTTTTCTTTGTTACTGTCAAGAACTTGTAGTAACGGACTTCATTCAGATTTGAATATTTCTCTAACCCATAAAAACATAAAACAAATTTCTCACCAGCAATCAAAAGGTCCTCTCTTGTTGTAGAATCATCCAAAAACTTCCTCGCTGTATTCTCCATATCAGGTTTCGATCTGAGCAATTCTATCGCTTTCCATACATGCTGGATGTGGTATCACATCCGGTCATAGCGTGACAAAACAGAAGTAACTCCAAACTTTTCTATGAGAGTGGCGATTCTGTAGTACACTGTTAATGGAACTGCACCCCTATCTCTTTACAGAAGTATATACAAGTACTTTCAGGAGCCAGTGCCGTAAGTAATACTATTAAGTCGGTATCGGTTCCAACGACAAATACCTTACAGTCACTTCTCTGCTGTTGAATTGCTGTCATAACAATGTGCACATCAGCATCATCTTCCGCTGTAACAACTTGTAGTCCTCGTTTTCTGAATTCAGATGCCAAAGCTAGTACCAGTTTTCTCTTGTTACTAGTATTTCCTAAAAACTCCTCTTTTCCAGTCACACAAATTGTGTTTTCATCAAATACTATGTCAGGTGAAGATCTTTCGGCTGCTCTTCTGTTTTGCTCTTCATTTTTCGTTGTTGGCTCGTCTGGATAACCATCAAATACTACAATTGAATTAGATCCATATTTATTTACAACATATGTACAGTAAGTTTATAAGATGACGCCATAGGAACAATTTCTTGGCCACGCTACTTTGTGTAGAAGAAATCCCCCGTCCAAAACATAAGTTGCACCATTTTGATCCGTTACGTTGATGACACCTTCTTCAAATACCTTCATCAGTGACGATTTTGTTCCTTTTCGTAAGGATACATCATCAAACAAAGCAGGTGGTCGAGGAGCCAGTTCGAATTCCAAGTAAGTCTTCAATTTTCCGGGACTGTCGCACACACACAAAATACGGTTAAAAAGTTGTTGGGAGTTCACACAAACTTCTTTTGATCGTACCAATGCTGACTTCTGCACTGCTTGAGTCTTAACCATATCCTTCCTGTGAAGTTTAATATCATGGAAGTTAATTCCCTTCATTTTGGCTATGGCTGAGAGACCGACATCATAAGCTTCATCGCAGTTTATTGAGTCATCACACACGAATCCAGATGTCAATTAAACTAATTCACCTGATAGTTTTGTAAAAGGATTGTGTGTTTGGAACCATGTTGTAAATGTTTGCAGGTCCGACAAATCTCTTTCTCGTCTAGATACGCGAAGTTCAACATGCTGCTCATTGTACTGAATTGATGTCCCAAATAAGCTTCCACAGCATCATGAATTTTTAAGAAAAATTGTGTTCCGAGGACCCATTTCGATAGTGCTGTCGGTTATGCCTCGTCCATGAGTTAGGCCCCCAACGGATTTCATGGGACGCATCAAACCCTGTTCGATGCACATGTCAGTCCACGTCCCAGACCAGTATTTCCCCGTTCTTCTTAAAGTGAAATGTTCTTTAAAGAGACCAAATTCTAGTGGAGATAGTTTAGAGCCAAGTTTAGTCATTTCTTGTGCATAACGATGTGCGGATTTAGCATATGGCAGATGGCCTGCAGCGTGAAAGTATGGGAGCATTTCAATTGTAGTACTTAAATGGAGGTACCAATTACCGGATCTTTCTGTGTAAATAAACATCATTATGAGGTCAATGCATTTAAGAAGATTTATCCAAAGCTTAGTTGTTCTGCTGAGCGTTTTCACATTATTTAAACACTCATTAAATTGATTCAATGCTGCCTTTACAGTTGGATCTTCGAGAATTTCAGCTTCATTGCGTTTATTTTCAAGGAGCTGCTTAGAAAATGCCTCAAGAGTTGTAAGGGAACCTTTAATCTCGGGAAACTGATCTTTCATGACATTTATAAGAGCGCAAGCAGTAAGATTATATGCACGTACACACCTTGCATATGCATGACCGTTCAGCATGTGACTTGCAGTATTTTTTCCGTAAACCGTTGCCCATAATTCTTCCAAGCCACTGCCCTCCATTATCTTACCAACAGAACCCAAAAACGACATCAACAGATGAAATCCGCCTAACCTTAAAGTGATTTTTGAAACCTCTGATCCAGGATTTGCTGATGCCACTATTTCAGACGCCTTTAAGTACAAGGGTTGATCAAATGTAATTATACAATTGCGATTTTGTGTCTTACATTCCTCTGCGGCGTAGCTAATAGCTGAATATATCGTGGAGGGATTACTTGAAATATAGGGGCTAATAAAGATTTTCCTACATTAGCAACTATCCCTGACACGTTAGATCAAACGAACGCTTTTAAATGCATTAAAAATTATTTCTGGAAATTATAGCACCTTTATTCTTCCTCTTACACAACGGGCGCGGCCGGCTCACGCTGCCCGCCGACTCCCGGACGCTCACGCGCTCAAAACCCAGCTACTGTTTTCTATGTTACTAGTAGAGTAATACACATAACTGTATATGTTTATACACCGATGTACTCAGGAATATATGAGCTACAACTTTCATTCGAAGCATTTTTTCATTTGGTGACTAATAAGAATATGGTTTGCAAAAACGTAGATAGGTGGCAAAAAAATATTGTTTTTTTTTTTACAACATTTCGTTAATTTACGGGAAAACTGCTGCACATATCATAAATTATGTTATTATAAAAGTTGTAGAATATTTATCAGGGAATAAAACTGTAAGTAATATAACCTTAATAAACTTTTGGTTAAATAATTATATGCGATTGCGTAAAACTCTACATTTTAAACTTAAAGGGGGGTAGGGGGGGAAGCTCCATTGGAATTTTCGGGGACTTTTGAAAAAATGTCTCTCTAATAGTGATCTACTACTGGGAGAAAATTCAGCTTTACCAGAGAAAGTTCCGACATTCACTGTTTTTGGCCCTTTATTGACTGGGCTAATGTGTGGATGCTGCAGCAACAGTGAGGACTTCACATGGTAATAAACCATCCCTTCTGACTGAAAAGTGTTGACATTTCGCTGCCATAGTGATTTAAAAGCCCAGTACGACCCTGACAGCAGTAAAAATTGCTAATTGCATCTCCCAACATATATTTGACTTCAGTGAGCTAGCCGTGGAACTTGTTGAATTATTGATAAACGAATGTTAGTCCTTCTGGTACAGAACTCAAGAATCCATCCTTAAATATCATGTGTGCCAATTTTGTAAAACTTCATATTTAAATATGTTTCAATTGTTTATGCTACAATAAAAATTCCATGGTATTACATAAATTCTTCATTCTATCATTCAAATGTAAGGCAGAACTATGTTCCTTTAATCTTCCTCTTCTGGAATGGCGCCCTTGGGATCATTTTCATAGTAATTAATTGAATAAGTTAAACTCAAAAAAATCAAAATATTATCATTAAAAAGAGCTCATTAAGAGACGAGAGTAGACAGAGCATTTCAGAGTCAGCACGCAACTCATTAAACCAATTTTGAGGAAATTAGCACACCGAAAAACAACTTAAAAGTTTGACTGATGTTCAGTAATTGTTCTCTCCTATATTACCTGTAATACAACGCAAAAACTATTCTAAAAACACTTTGGTCTAAAATCAGACATTTATAATTTTAAAATGATTTCAAGCGGTTCATTACGAGGACCGTAACGCCGGAAGAGGCCCAAATTAAACGGTACCTGCAAGGTTTAATTGGCATTGATGGTGTGAATTCTTAACTGTTAATCAATTCTTGCTTAGTATACTTCTGCAGATTACGTACCCCGGCTTTTACAAGCAATTAATTCAGCTTTTTAACTTTTAAATTCTTGTATACAGACTTCATCACAAACTCAAAGTGATCAACAGGAAGTTAACAATACCACACTGCGCATGGTGGCGCTGGAGGTGACGAAAAAATAAACTAATAAGTTACAGAGCTCTATAATACTAAAACTATATATTCCGATTTCAGAAGTGATGGAAACTAAACCCTAAGCTTACAAACCATGAAACTACAAATGAACATCTGGAAAATTTTGAAAAGGGGAAAACTTTAGAAATAACGAAAAAATTCCACAAAACAATAGATGATGTAGGATTGCAATTAACTGATACTGATAAGCAGAAGTGGAAGGATCTTTTATTTAGATTAATGGAAATAACTTTGTTTCTGGCTAAACAAAACCAAGCAATTCGTGAACACAATAAAGGAGATGGTTTACAAATAACTGCAATTTTTTTTATTTCCTGATTTTGCATAGCCTAGTACCTTGTTACCTAAAGTAGGCCCTTAGTTTCTACAGTTTTTATTCTTAAAACAATTTACTTTTATAAAAATAGATCTGGGTAATTATTCTTAAGGATTTAATGAGTTTAAAGTATTCTACTAATTAATCTACCAATTAAGCTACTAATTAATCTACCATCACACTAATTCACACCAAAATCAGCCAGTGTATTTTCATACTTCTAATAAATAAACTTTTTATTCGCAAATGTTCTTCCTGCACCATTGCTGGCCTGCGCCGACATCCGGGCCGCCGGCTGTCTCTGCTGATGCAGCGGAGTGACTGCTGACATGCTGACCACAAGTGCCGTCAGCCAGTGCCTCTGGCTTCCAGAGGCACTGCGATCAATTGAGTCTTTGCCGTTTTCCTGGTGCAGGCACCGCCTTAGTCGTGGGTAGTGCTTGTGGTAACATTTTGATAGTTCTTTCCTCTTGAGTTTCTTCCTCTCCTGCACTTCTTTCTGTTTCTAATGCCGTTTGCTCGCGGCGTCTTCTACGTTCTACTAATTTCAATTCAGCAAAACTTGTCTTATCGCGCTGCGACGCTAGATTAGCAGCTTCATCCAGCAAGTGCCAGAGCTCGGTATCACGCAGTATGTCGCATATTCTTCTATTCTGAAGTTTTATTTGAAGGTATGTTCTTGCTTCTTCAGTTTCTTTACACTCTCAAACCACGTATTCGGGAGTACTTACTTCGCCACAGTCGTACCTGTTTGTTTCTTTGAGGCTCTCTGTTCTAGGAAACTGTTATATAGACCACGGCCAGATATGTTGTAGGTGAGTCAATTTAATTCTCTCCTTCACGCAAGGAAGCATGTCGAAGGTCCTTCTGCCTGTGTTGCTGTTTCTCCATATTTGCTGCCATTCATCAATCAGCGCATCGCAAACATATTTTTTGGTTTCAACAGGCGTTCGAATTATATCAGTAGCTTGGTAATACCTTCCTTTTTTTATCCACTATAACGCTCCTCGTCTCCTTACTTTCAGGTCCAGGGGCCAGATGCCGAGTATAACTGTTAGTGCATCTAAACAGAATTCCTCGCTGTGTACGCCGAAGCAGCTCCTTTGGTTTGACCTTTCTTAGGTGCTTGGTACAAGTGCTTGCAGCGTATCCAGTAATAGAGAGCAGTATTGCATTGTGATATCTCCTTATGATGAGCGGTGGCAGATTAAACCGTCGCTGCTTATCAATACCAGTGTTGCTCGTCCACATACATCCTTCATGTGAGACGCAAATTTCAGTTGTTCCTCCAGGTTTACATCAAGGTAACGGACTACTGCTTTTCTTTTTATTGTTTTTCCTTGGATCTTAATTACCGGATTTCGTTTGAGTGTGCATTTAGGAGCATGTAGATTCTCTTTTGTGGGGATAGGTTTAATCCTATACAGATTTTCATTTCGTTTCGAGTTCCTGGCTGGTGTCCGCGTCAATCGGAAGTGCTAGATCGTCGGCAAATGCCACCACACCCAGCAGTTCTGGCATTTGTTGCAATATGTCCATGGGTGGTTCCAAGCCAATATCCCAGGAAATTGGTCCGAACGCTGATCCCTGCGAGCAACCGTTCGTCAGTATTTTCTCTATGTACTTGTTGGGGTATCGCAATTTGGCATACCTATTTCTATGATCTCTAAAACTGTTGTATAGGTTTTCTGGACAGTTGATGTTTCTTAAGCGCTCGAACAGCTGTGCCACCAGAGATTGTCGAAAGCGCCGGCGGTGTCTCTCAAATACTCTCACCACATAATTTTTGGAAGAGTTTTTAACATTTTCCAGTTAGCTGTTGATGGCGTCCTCTGTTGACTTGCTTGCTCTGAACCCATAATAATTTGGGTTCATCCCATTTTTTAACGTGTGTTCCTTTAGTTTCTTGCAAAGTACCTTTTCTTGTACTTTCCCTAGAACATTTAGTAAACAGATTGGACGATAAGATTTTGGGAGTTGTGGGTCTTTGCCCCCACCTTTCGCTATAATGATCACCTCATTCGTTTTCCATGCATTTTGTATTTTTCCCTTCTCCAGTTATTTGTTAAATAGTTTATTTAAGGTTGGAACCAGTTGGACGACCAATCCCTGGAGGACCTCTGCCAGTATCCCATCAGGTCCTGGATATTTTCTTTTCGGAAGGGAATGTATTGCTTCTGTTATACCTTCATCCGAAATGACGCATTTTTTATGTTAATTCTCGTAGGGGTCCCGCATTTTTGATGTTCACTCTCGTAGGGGTCCCACATTTTTTGACGCAGTTCACTTTGCCAACCTGTCTCGTTTTCTGTACGATCATCTGGAAGTAGCACGTCAAGTAACTCCCGTGCAGTTTCCATCCAGTTCGTGATCATAGATCCTTCAGTCTTCTTAATGTAGACAAGGTTGTAGGTGGCATAATTCTGCCAGCGGCAAACTTGTAAGGGATACCCCATGGGCCTGATCTCATATTTTGTCTGACGAAGGCTTCCCAGCTATTTTGTTTCGTTTTTAGCAACAAATCCTTGAACTCTTGACTTATCTTTCTAGAAGAGCTGTCTCTCTTCTGTAATTAGGCAACGTTAATATACTTTTCTTGCTTTCCTCATTGCGATTCGTAGTTTCTGCAATCTTTTTGTCCATGGTTTTGTGGTGGGTTAACTTCAATTTCCTAGAATTGTTCCAACTAATTTCAAAATATGATGTAGTGCTTAAAGAGCAGATCTTGGACTTGGAACATAATAAATATCTGCGGGCAGATACACAAAATGAATTCATTAGTGTCCTATCAAACCATGTAAAATCGAAACTCGTTAATGAAATTAAATGGGTAAAATATTTCGATATTGTATTTGATAGAACACCCGATATTTCACACATTCATCAAATTTGTGAAAGGATTCGTTTTTGAAAACTGGTAAAAGTAAGTATTTGTTGGATTTTTCTCTGAAATGGAAAGAAAGCCGTTGATCTCATGAATGTAATTTGTGAGAAGCTTTATAAAGATGGTGTAGATTAAGTAATGTGCCGTTTTAAGGGTTATGACAATGCATCTACTATCAGAGACGTACGTTTTCTTTGGGTGTACTGACCATTCAATTAATTTATGCGGCCAACTTTCATTTGCCCAAAATGCATCTTGTGTAACATTCTTTGTAACCATAGAAAATATTTTTTAACTTTTATCCGTGCCCACCAGCGGCTGGGAAGTCCAAACGAAACACAGCAAATCAACTGTTAAAAGACTCCCAAAAACACGTTGGAGTGCTAATTATGCTGCAGTAAAAGTGCTAATAGAAAGTTCTTGTTGTGGCTACAGTTAAAAAAAATTGTTATCAAGAAAATATAGACATCAGAGGTGCTGCTTATAAACGTATCTCTGCAGTATGTAATTTTACTTTTCTTTGCTATGATTTCTTTTTTCAATTATATACTGACGGAAGTAAATTGTCCGATCGGACTGCAAAGTAAAAGCTTGAGCCTTGAACAATCAATGATAAAAGCACTTCGTCTTTACATTTAATAAAAGCGGTGTCATTTTGTACAACTGAAACCAATCGCCGGTGAAGTAGCCACTAATGCAGGACTTACAATGAAAGCTGAAAAATCAAATGGATATGTTGAAATGTAACTGACCGATTCAACACCCTACTCCAAATAAGATCAAAGTCTGTTAATGATATAGGTCCCATATTTTGAGGTTGTACCGAAAAATAATTTGCTTTCGGCGAACATGGAGGAATTGAAAATAGCTATATCCAAATTTACTGACTTTTTATAATGAATTAATAGAATCAAAACTTCTGCAAATACCAAGACTGAGAAGGCATTTAAGAGCAGCCTATGTTACCGTATCAGTAACAAATAATTGGGTAGCTTTGGACTTTTTAAAATTCATCGTGGAATCTTTACAGGAAGATAATTTACGTATCAGTTGCTACATATGAGTGAGCATTAGTTAAGTTAAAAATAATCAAAAACTACTTTTGGTTAACAGCGAGCAACACGAGGCTAACATTGTTGGTAAATTTACTATTGGACATAAAGCAACTCAAAATGTTAGTTCTAAAGATGTAATTTCTGAGTTTGACGTGTTAAAGCTAGAAAAGATTGTGAAAGCAATTGTTTTAAGTTTACTTATCTATCTTTTAAATTTTATTAATATTACAATTTTTTATAGAACAACTATTTGTAAATAACATTAAATGTTTGTTTAAGCAAGTTTTATGAAAATCGTAGTTTACACGTATAAGATATTATATTTTACATAACGCTGCATTTAAGTTTTCATGGGGTGACACCATCAATACCGCACCGGGTGACACCCATGCTAGCTTCGCCACTGGTCACACAATGTCACGTTTTGTTGACTCCCTCCCCTCCCTCCTTAACATTTGACCTAATTTATGTATGGCTCTTGCATTAAGTACCCCGTGGTCTAAAACGAGCTACCATTAGTGTTACAAATACAGGTTATCCTTGAAAAGTAAAAATCAATATTCAGATCAGCACCCCTGATCACCGACCAACTCCTGCTTTTTCAGTGTTCAAATGGTTTAGTCCCTATAATGTAGCTCCGATTTCCACCATTGTAAAGAAAAATAGCAATCGTTGTTGCAATAGTGTCAACACTTGCATCATAACTGGATCTCCTTACAAGGAAGAATTAAAGAAAAGTGTGGAGCGTACAGTCTTGAATGCGACAGTCATAAGATTGTGTACGTGGAATTAGGTTCTCCAGCAAAGAAACATAATCCATAACTGCCAACCTAACCCCAAAAGCCAAGGAGAAAAGCACAGCGAAAAGATTTGGACTCTGAAAATACCATAGCAATCCTCCTACTGATGACGACAATGGCGAGTTGGTGAAACCTTTAAGAGGTAAACTTGGAGACGACAATGCACCATGAATTTTCTGTGTGAATACTTTTTAGATAATGTTAGAGAAGAAGTGTGAATTCACTGCTTCAAGTGTGAAGGTTGGGCACATTTCGAATGTGAAGGAATCGAATTTGAGGGGTACACCTGCGACTTCTGCAAGTAAAAAATAAAGAAAATATTTTTTTCATAAAATTTTAAGTCAATAAAGTTTTTGAACAAAATTTAGTATTTCTTCATTTATTACGAACTAAATTTACTTTTTTATGTACAAGTAACCTATGTTTGTACCAAATCTTGAAAATCTGTCATTTTACACTTTTTTGACATTTTAATTTTGGAAAACTGAGACTGGTTAGTAATCATTTGAATCCTCATATCGTTTTAAGTATTATTTTAAGAACTAAGTAATACCAAAATTATCTGTTTTGAGTGAGCAACTAAATCAGTAGTACCAAAATGAAAGTAGTCGCCAGTTTATGGACCTTTTCCTCTACTGAAACAGATTAAAATCACTGGGTTAAAGGTCTGGTCTGTGAGATGGATGATCCAGTCCAAAAGACCTTGTGTTTGTTCAGAAACGTGGCCTAGCATTGTCATGGAGTAACTTCACACCGGAAGACAGTAGACCACACAGGGGCGTAACTATCGGAGGGCTAGGCGGTGCCGTGCTCCGGGGCCCTCAAGCTCAGGGGGCACCCAGAACAGCTCAGGGGGCCCACTAAAGATCAGGGAGCTCCTGCTGCCAGCAGCAAATCTCACAAAACTTGGTAGAGCTAAGGAAAAAAAAAAGTCAACCACCTGGCCTGAGGGCCCAAAATATTAATTGTTTGCACCGGGGCCCACGTCAACCAAAGCACAAGACACATTGCAGATCACCATGGTTCACCCTTCACTGACTTTGAACACCAGGAAAGTAACATTGAATTCACTTTCATAAAGTAAGCACCTGCCATTTTTTTACTCTTAAAATCACTCATAATTCATCTGTCATCGATCGCAGTTCCCTTCAGCGACAAGCTCAACGTCACAAGACCAACTATCACAATCAGGTTGTTAAGGTATATTAAGATATGGCTCTGAATCTGGCATCTTTGTAAAGTCTGTAATGGAAACAGCCACGTCTCAGACCGTCAATGTTACCTCACTTTCTTCCCTTATTTTATCGTCACAGTCTACGCTCTCGCCAAAAAACTTTGTGCAGCTAACAATGAAGCAATGTGTAGATATCTACATCTACATATATACTCTGCAATTCACAAAATTGTGGGTGGCAGAGGGTGCTCAGCACCAAAGCTAATCTCTTTGCTGTGCATTCCAATCCCTAATGGTACGAGGGAAAAAAGAATTCATATAAGAATCAGTCCGGCACCTTATTTCTCTAATTTTATCTTTCCTGTCCTTCCGACTCAAATAGGTTGGTGTAAGAAGTATTTCACTACACTCATGAAGTGAAAGTTGGAGTACGCATGTTTTCCAATAAGTTTAAACGAAACGTGTGTCGTCTATCTACCAGAGACTCCCAACCTAATCTACTAATCAGTTCTGTGACGCTTTCATAAGGACTGTAGCAAGCGGTCACGAATCGAGCGGCTCTTCTCTGTACTTTCTCTATACTTTCGATCAATCCCTTACGAAACGGGTCCCAAATGGCACAACAATAGTCCAAATGTGGACGCACAAGAGATTTGTACGCTATCTCCTTTGTTTGTTCATTACAATTTTTCAAGATTCTACCTATGAATCGCAGCCTAGAATTTGCTCTACCTACTAAAGAATTAATGTGTATGTCCCATTTCATGTTCCTTTGTACTGTTACTCCCAAATATTTAATAGAATCGACCATATCAATAACTGTATTGTTTAACTCGTATTTCTGAACAATCGGATTCTTTTTGTTAGTTATGCTCATTGTCTTGCACTTTTACAAGTTTAGAGTAAGTTGCCACTCAGCGCACCAAGCCAAAATAACATCCAGATCGCGCTGAATTTCTAAGCAATCGGCCAAAGTTCTTACTTCCCTATAAATAACCGCATCATCAGCAAACAATCTAAAAAGGCATTTTCACTTTGTCTCCGAGATCGTTTATAAAAATTAAGAAAAGAAGTGGTCCTATTACACTTCCTTGAGGTACACCCGATGTAACATCTAGATTAGAAGAACTTTCTCCTTCAACGACAACATACTGCGACCGACCAGTTAGAAAATCCTTTATCCATTCACAAAGCTGATCCGATATACCGTACGCTCGAAGCTTCGCTAAAAGGCGGTTGTGTGGCACAGAGTCAAAGGCTTTCTGAAATCTAAAAAAATTGCATCTACTTGTGAACCTGTATCGATAACATTTCATTACGTCGTGTGTAAATAGGGCCAGCTGTGTTTCACATGATCTTTTCTTCCGAAATCCATGTTGATTTGTTGTAAGCAAATTATTATAATCTAGAAAATTCATAATGTTCGAGCATATAATATGCTCCATAACTCTACTACAAACAGATGTTATAGATATGGGACGATAGTTCCCAGGATCACTTCGATCACCTTTTTTGAAAATCGGAGTTACTTGCGCGATTTTCCAGTCTGAAGGTACTTTTCGCTCTTCTAATGATTTACTGAATATATCAGACAGAAATGGCCCGATTTCGCGCATACTCTGAAAATACTCTTACTGGAATTCCATCCGGGCCCGGTGCTTTCCCCCACTTCAGGAGCTCTAATTGCTTAACGATACCTGCAGTATCTATTCGTAATGATTCCATCACCGACTCGCCACGGCGTGGGAAAACGGGAATACTATCCTTATGTTCATTTGTAAATGAATTTTTGAATACAGTATTTAGTACGTTAGCTTTATCGCGGCTTTCATTAACCTCGGAACCTTCACGAATTAGTGCTGGAATATTGCTGTTGGTACAATTAACTTTTCGTACATACGACCAAAATTTCTTTGGGTTTTCTGTGAGACTCTTAGAGAGAGAGTTGGAGTGAAAATCGTTAAAGGCCTCGCGCATTACATTCTTAATACGTCCTCTTAAATCAGCTAAGGTTTCTAAATCGCTGCGACACCCCTTCCTTCTTGAGCGTGCGTGTATTTTCCTTTGTTTTTTGAGTAATCTTTTGACTTCGCATGTGTACCACGGTGGATCATTCTCCCTTTATTGTCCGCTTTGGTATATGTATTTCCATGCCTTCCCTGACTATATGTATAAAACGATGCCACATCTCTTCAACGGTGTCCTTTGTTGACTTGAAGTTATGGTAATTATTCCTCAGGTAGGTTCTAAAACACTCCTTTGAGGCCTTACTAAATCTGTATACAATCGCCCTTTTTTACTTTTTCGCTTGGTCATTAATTTGACAGTCGCAATTACCGCTTTTGTGATCGCTTATCTGTGGTCGTTGAAATGTCGGTGAATAATTCTGGCCTGTTGGTAACCAGCAAGTCCTAAAATGTTTTCGCTACCTTATGACACCGCGTAGGTTCATTAACTAGCTGCTCGAGATGATTATCTGACAACAACTCGAGAATTACTTCAGAAACTGCCTTATCCCTGCTACCTGTGATGTGAACGTAATTACACCAGTCAATATAAGGCAGATTGAATTCGCCTCCTAGAATCATAGCATGATCCTGAAAAAGGATATCTGCTACTATTTACATTATTTCTTAACTCCTCGACGATAGCTATGTCGGAATCGGGTGGACGGTAGAAGGCGCCTATGATGAGTTTTTGACCCAGCAACGTTGAGTTTAATCCATATGATTTCACAATCGTATCGACGTCTATTTCATTACATGGGAGAAATTTACTCACAGCTATAAATACTCCCACCTCCATGAGAATGTAATCTGTATATTACGAAAAACGTTCATGCTATCTTTAAAAGTTTCGCGGAACTTATTTCCGGCTTTCAACCAACTTTCTGTACCGATAACGATATCCGCTTCTGTACTACAATAACGCTTTCAAGTTCTCGATTGTTTGTTACAAACGCTTCTGCAGTTAATTACGAGAACTTTTAAGTAGTCGAGATCTTTTACGTTGCTCCTACATTCCGGTGTTGCATCTGATTGGGTTTCCCGTACTGAATTCGTGGTTTCGGGTCTTCCTCCCTCAGCCTGAAACAATCACACCAGTGCATTCCACATGGCCCCTGCCACCCGTGTAGCAGATTCACGTTGTAGTTGCACACCTGACCTATTAAGGGGAACCCTACAAGACTCGACCCTATGGCGAAGATCGAGAAATCTGCAGCCAATGTCATCACAGAAATGTCGTAGTCTCTGGTTCAGCCCCTCAATACGGCTCTGAACCAGAGGTCCACAATCAACTCTGTCTACGATGCTACAGATTGTTAGCTCTGCCGATATCTTGCGGTCACTGGCCACAGAGTTCACCCTTTCAGCCAGCCGCCGGAAGAGAAGGATAACCTCCGACCCAAGGCGACAAGCATCATTGGTGCCGACATGAGCCACAATCTGTAGTTGGCTACACCCCGTCCCTTCTAAGGCATCCGGGATGGCCTGTTCCACATCTCGGATCAGGCCACGCGCAATATACACAGAATGGACGTTGGATTTCTTCCCCGAGGAATCCGCCATTTCCCTAAGGGGCTCTAATAACCGCCTAACATTAGAGCTCCCAACTATCAGAATGCCCTTCTGCGTTTGCTCAGACCTGGTGGTCTGGGGGGCCGTCATCTCGCAGGATGACAATTGTGGGACTGAGTCAGCCTCCGACAATACATCAAACCGGTTGGACAGACGAACAAATACAGCGTCTTGGTCTTTAAGCCTGTTCGACTGCCCCATGTGTGGCTTCGAAGTCTAGAAGCCATACGCCAGTCACCAACAGGCGTCTGCGGCACAGCATTCAACACTTCAGCCTGGGTTGCAGGTACGACAGTCGATATGGGAGAATCTGTGATAGGCTTGGCTATATCAGTTTCCCCAACATCACATCTGCTGCAGCCTTTTACGGCAGCTTCCAGCTGCGTAACTTTCGCTAACACAGCTGCAAGCTGAGCGCGCAGATCAGCCACCTCAGCTCGCGTCTGCACACAGCAATCACAGACATACTGCTTTTGAAAAACGCAAAAAGAAAGGAAACAAAAAAAGTACAGAAAAAAGGAACAGAAACTCGAAATAACCTGTACTTCCTACAAATATATACACTCGGAGATTGCACTAATCAAATCCCCACACCACTACAGATAAAATATAACAATAAAATACGCTACTGCACCGGCGACTGTTCAAACGCTACTAACGTCCACTGTCTACAAAATGTAAACACTCAGAGATTACACTATTCAAATACCCACACCACTACAGATAAAAAACAACAAAATACGCTACTGCACTCGCTGACTGTTCAAACGCTACTAACTAGTGTTGTCTACAAAATGTAAACACTCAGAGATTACACTATTCAAATACCCACACCACTACAGATAAAATACAACAACAAAATACGCTACTCGGCGACTGTTCAAACGCATCAGTACGGCATCAGTACCAAAGAAACGTATTCCCCTAAAATAAGTCGTCACATTGATATCCAATTATTTAAAGTAATATGGAATGAATGCCAACCGTGCAGCATTGTAGACAATTCGTGAAAATGCTAAATCCCAATTATAAATAACCCACCAGAAAAGCCATTTCTCTTATGATCAGTTTATAATGTAACGCTGGAGAAAGTTAGACTAATGCCACAAAAGACACCAGCCGTTTACTGTATGTTACCTGTGATGGCTGGACATACTTAAATACAGTGAGTTTTTATACCATCGCTACACATTTCTTTGATGACAATACAAATCTGAAATTTGGCCTTTTAGAATGTAACAAATTCCCAGATAAGCATATGACTGACAATATAGCTAATTGGGTAAAAGTGGTATTTGGGCCATATGAAATAGGCTTTAAAGTGTGTGCTGTGATAGCTGACAATGCGGCAAACAAAGCCAAACCTGTAATTTTCTTCCTAGGACCTTCAAAGAGCATTTTGTCAAGTCTTATTGATATTTCGAACTATTATAATTCATTAATTGTCTATATAACCTGTTTTGTTCATGGCCTTAATTTGTCCGTTCAGTTTATAATTATGAGTTCTATTGAGATCATTGCTGACAAAATAAAATCAACGGTACAATTTTTTAAGCGAAGTATCCACGCAACTGCAAAATTGCATGAGATGGAAAAGCATATGGGTATTGCTACCTTAAAATTGAAACAGGACATTCCCACTAGGTGGAACTCCACATACACTATGTTAGAAATATTATTAATTTTTAAGAAGCCAAAAATTGCAGTTATAACCAACTATTATGGTGGGCCTAGTCTGTTATGGTCAGGAATAGTCGAGTGTGATATTGCTCTGTCATTGGTAGTTGCAATGGCACTTACTAGGCGACGTTCCTCTGGCTCGACGCTATTCCGGTCCGTCCTCAGTAGATGAATAAGGATGGTTCTGTATATTTTCTGGAAATCGGCAGGCTTAGCCAATAAGAAGCATTAGCGGGCTATTGAAACAGCCAATGAGAGTGCAAGGGGGCGTGAGCAGGCACCGGCGCGCCGCGAAGTGACCTTAATCCGTGCGTGACGTCACAGCCGACAGCCGGACAGCGAAAAGCAGTGACCTCAATATGACTGTTTCTGACTGCCCCGTTACACGCCATCGCCTGAGGCGTTGTTCGCTAATTCCGAAGTAGCACACGCCGTTGGTACACGTCTATCAAGAATATTTTCGTCTCGACATGCAGTACATTACAATTCCATTAGGCGCTATCCGAGCGTGTCATTACGGATTCACTGGTGTGAAATAAGCGCGACATTTTGTACACTGCTTGCTGGTATAAATTAGAGATCACTCAACAATCGTTATTCCCAAACCTGTAATTTTCTTCCTAGGACCTTCAAAGAGCATTTTGTCAAGTCTTGAGATATTTCGAACTATTATAATTCATTAATTGTCTACTTATCATAAGATTAACTTCTAAAATTATTTTTTCCATTTTTTTTTTTTTTTTTTTTTTTTTTTTTTTTTTTTTTTTTTTTACAAAACTCATTGCTTCTTTCTGCAAAGAGTATTTTCGGCTCAAATCACAAGTTTTTACTTGACAACCACCCCTCGCCCTCTACCTTACATCTCATACACCTCTGCGATTGTTCGCTATACATTATATAAGGTCATTTCTTCGTATGCATCTAGATTCCATTTTTTTATGCCCACTCCAAGTTGTCTTTCAGCCGACTTCAGGGACTTCATGTCCCAGATGCAAAGGCTTCGGCTATCATAGAGGTGGATAAATATAAGGCCGAACCTCTTCTAGCGAGAAACTTGGACACTGGTGGAATGAAAGAAAGAGAATATTCCACAATTTATGCAGATTAGTACTAAAAAGACTTTGCATTCCAGCAACATCTGTACCACGTGAATGCTTGCTCTTTTTTTTTTTTTTTTTTTTTGAAAGCTGGACAAAGTTGGATCATATCCCTTGTAAATTGCATCATTTTTACTGTAAAATTAGTGTTTTGATTCGTTTAAATATAAAAATATCTTTTTTAGAATAAATAACTTACAATTTGATTAATAAAGGAAATTTAATTTTTTTATTTAGCATTTGTTAATAATTTCCTCCTTGTCAGTTAAAAACTCGTTATCAATGTACTTCCTTCAAAATACATTGCAAAAAGAATCGAAGTGTCGTTTAAAACAATCGGTTCTCAGCAAGGAGTGAATCGACTCCAAACGATTCATCAAAAAGAATCGGTCTGCCCATAAATATTTTGTATGGCAAGCCGGATTTTTCTTGTCACGCAATACACATCAGAATTGATTGTTGTGACTCTTGCTGTAAAATTCACTAACAAAATCCTTTTCATATCTGAAACCACAGTTGCAATGATCCTTCGTCTTGAAATTATCTGCTTGCCTTTCGCTTTGCGGCGATCAGTGACTTCCATTAACTGTTGCCTGGACTCAGGAGTCATGTGAGACACCCATGTCTTCATCTCCTGTTACAGTGTGGTCCAAAACTTCATCTCCTTCCTAATGGTGTCAAGATTAAACGAAAAGCTCAGCCCAATCTTTTCGTTTTCTAATCGTCAGAAAGCATTTTGAACCAACCGACAGCACAATTTACGATAATTCAGTATCTCCGAAACTATACAATACTGACCTTGAAACCTGTCGAAAAATCGATCGTCACTCATCTCTAATTTTGCTATTTACATAACGAACTAAACCTTCAGAAATTAGAGAAGGTCGGCATAGTTATGCCTCATGCACATAAACCCTCCCCTCTTTGAACACTTTGAACACTCATCAAATAGCATTTTCACCGTACAGTTCACAAATCCGACGGCGAATTTTCTCTAGTGCTAAGTTTCTGGCACTCAAGAATCGAATTGTAGTTCGTATCTCTCATTATAAACTTGTGTAGTTCAGCACAGACGATATGGTTGCAAATAGAAACTATAAACACGCAGGTCCACTGCAGCGATCGCCCGTCATTCTAACTCTCATTGACGTATGGACCTTGTTTCTGAACCTTTTTTTTTTTTTTTTTACTTCTCGCCTTGACCATTATTTTCGTTAAAAAAAAGTGCTCCAGGAGTCAAATAATTTGTTTTATCTTTAAATGATTTTGAGAACTTGAGAAATAAAGAAAAACAATATACAAAAGTCTAGTCCAGGTAGGAGCGATTTATCGAGCCTTGTATTCGCGGAAAAAATTCTCTCTACACCTCTGATAACTTTCTACGCAATTGAAGGTATGTACTTTAATATGGCATTACTTTAATGCCAAGACTATACATATCTAAATATTTTTAATTGGCTTCCAGTGTTGGGTACGTAGACAGATTTTTAGCAAATTTTCATCCATACTATCAGCAAGGAGCGTTTCAAAGATCCTCTCAGTTTTGGGTAAGTTCAATATCTTCTTAAGTATGCTCAGTTTTAAAATGGTTCGAAGTCTGCTTATGAACAATAAAATAAAGATCGATTACAGTTTCATGTTTGTAGCATTTCAGCGCGTTTTTAGTGCGGAATTTGAGAGCAACTGAGCGTGCACAGGGCAAAGAAATGAGAGAAAAAAAAGAAGAAAAAGAAAGAGAAAGCAGATCAGCTAAGCATATTTGTTTCATCATTTAAAAAGCGTGTAAAATAGACTGGGTATCTACAACAAACGCACGAGCGAAGAGCAGAACTCATTTGACGTTTGATGCCTTTGATAGCCTTGTTGAGTCAGCTGACAGTCAAAATCTTAAGAGGAAGTAAAAGAAAATTCTAAATTTTGTTCTTCACTATATACACAAGTATACAGATAACGAATATTCACGCGTATGTACTAGAGATGAAACGGAAGTTACACCATGGAAGCGGAAACAGAAGCAGAAGTTATATGAAAATGACATTTAGTGTCACAGATCATCATTTATTTTCTAGTTACTTCTCTTTAGTAAAAATGTCAAGTGAAATAATGTTTATTTTAAAATCCAATCAGTAGGGGGGAAAGACAGTGCGGGCCGGAACCCTGGACCAAAAAAGTGTAACATCAAAGGATGCCACCTCCCCTCCTTGAATCGATGCCCCTCCACCTCCGCTCCATGTAACTGATACCCTCCTCCCCTCCCCTCCTTGTAACCTGACACCATTCCGCTGACCTTGAAACCTCAGTTTCCCCTCTTTGTAACCTGATACCCCCTCCCCTCCCCTCCTTGTAACCTGATACCCTTTCGCCGACCTTGAAACCCCGTCCCCTCCTTGAAACCTGATATGTTGCCACCGACCTTGAAACCTGCAGGTGTGTTCCAGTGTAACCTGATATCCTTCCGTTGGCCTTGAAACCTGATACCCCGCGGCATAGCCTGATACCCTACCGCTGGCCTTGAAACCTGCAGGTGTGCTCCTTCCGTGTAACCTGATACTCTATGCAGGTGTTCCAGTGTAACCTGAAACCCTTCCGTTGGGATTGAAACCAGATACTCTATGCAGGTGTTCCTTCCGTGTAAGGTACAAACCTGTTGTAACCTGATACGCTACCTCCGACCTTGAATTCGAAACCGCGGGCAGGTGCAAACCTGTTGTAACCTGATATCCTGCCTCTGACCTTGAATTCGAAACCCCTCGCCGGCAACCGGTTTGTAATCGATACGCAGCGCAAGAAACCGGTTTGTAGTGGATATCTTCACGCAGGTGTTCGGGCAACCAACCTGGCGTCATTCTGCATTCTAAATTGCCCACATTCACGATTTGCTTTAGTCCAGACTGTTCAATCTGTGGCAGTTAAAGATCCACTATTGTTTTATATTTGCATTTCATCGTCTATGGAGGACTTACCTCACACACCATATCAAGGATGCAGGATATACCATCTTGTTTTGCAGAAGCTGTTGTATTATTTGAACCAGAAGTTCTTCACTCATCAACATCTCATGAAAATAACCACCATTGGAGCTAAAGACAGATCAGCAGTTAAGCTAACCGACTTGTAACATCTCCTCAGACACCAATCTGGGAACAGAGCTTGACAACAGACTAGGCAAAAGCTAATCTTGAATTTGGGCAATATGAAATTCCATGCAGCTGACAAAAGACCAGTGTCTATGGAGAAGTTTTGTTGGACATTCTTTTGTATGGTTCTTGAACTGAGTCACATATCCCTAACTTTGACTCATCAAGTGTGTTGCCTTTACACCACTGGGACAACTTTGTCACTAACAATCGAGATCTAGAACAGGCATGTCTCAGGCAGAACTGCTAAAGCTGACCTGACATATATCAAAGTTGGGTGATAAATTATCGTATATAGTGAACTTGTCACTCCTTCTGATGAAAGAGAGGTGATTCTATCAAGAAGGCTTCTGGAGATACAAAAGTGTGCTCCTTTGAGAACATATATACAGAACATCTAGAGGATAAAAGCAAAAGGAGAAAAAACAATAATATAACTGCAGCAAACTCAAAACAAATTTTCCCCCAGAGCCTAACCCACATTGGCCTTAGCACCCCACAGCAAGCTCATCACAGATAAGGTCCCTATCCTTCTGCAATCTTCATTCATAAAGCAAAGAGGGAGAGAACTTCATCTGAATCTTTTCTTTATCTCCATACTTCCATGTCTTCTCTTTATTTCATATCTGCTTTTCGTTCTGAAGCATACTAATACTTGGTTCTTGCATTATTGCTTTCAAAGACTTCCTAGCTTCTTGAAGCCAACTTTAATCCTACTATTTTTTATTTTTTTAAAGATTTTTTAAGATTTTTTGCATGATAGTAAACATTCCTTTTTATTGCTTATGTGTGTGTGAATTTTGAATTTATGAACTCTTACTGTCAACTAACAATTTCTTGCTATTTGTTTGTAAATATATTATTGATCTCAGTCTAAAAATTCATTTATCTTGAAAATTCACTCTAAAATTATTCTTGCAAAATGTTGTATAAATTATGGTTTTTAAAAATTAAGCTATTAAATGCATTAAAGAATAGACATTAAACATCTGATAAATTTTTAAAACTTTAACTTGGTGATTTAATAATGTTTTTGTAATAGAATATTTTTAAACATATATGATAATAAGTCCTCTTATAAAAGGGCCAGGGGGGAGGGGAGAAAGAGGAAATGTGAGTGTAAAAAGGAAGTCTAAGTTTTATAACTAACTATGTTTAATATACACTGAAGAGTCAAAGAAACTGGTACACCTACCTAATATTGTTTAGGGCCCCCGCGAGCACGCAGAAAATGCCGCAACACATGGCATGGACTCAACTAATGTCTGAAGTAGTACTGGAGGGAATTGACACCATGCATCATGCAGGGCTGTCCATAAATCTGTAAGAGTACGAGGGTGGTGGAGATCTCTTCTGAATGGCACATTGCAAGGCATCCCAAATATGCTCATTAATGTTCATATCTGGGCAGTTTGGTGGCCAACGGAGGTGTTTAAACTCAGAAGAATGTTCCTAGAGCCACTCTGTAGCAATTCTGGATGTGTGGGGTGTCGCATTGTCCTGTTGGAATTGCTTAAGTCCGTCAGAATGCACAATGGACATGAATGGATGCAGGTGAGTCAGAATGCACAATGGACATGAATGGATGCAGGTGATCAGCCAGGATGCATACGTACGAGTCACCTGTCAGAGTTGTATCTAGATGTATCAGGGGTCCCATGTCACTCAATCATCAACAGCCAATGTCAGTGTTGACGGGCCCAGGTGAGGTGTAAAGCTTTGTGTTGTGCACTCAGCAAGGGTACACGAGCGGACCTTTGGCTCCGAAAACCCATATTGATGATGTTTCGTTGAATGGTTCACATGCTGACACTTGTTGATGGCCCAGGATTAAATCCTTAGCAATTTGCAGAAGGGTTGCACTTCTGTCAGGTTGAATGATTCTCTTCAGTTGTTATTGGTCCCGTTCTTGGAAGATCTTTATCCGGCCGTAGTAGTTGGAGATTTGATGTTTTATTGGATTCCCGATATTCACGGTGCACTTGTGAAGTGGTCGTATGGGAAAATCTCCACCTCATTGCTATCTTGGAGATGCTGTGTCCCATCTCTCATGCTTCCACTATAACACCATGTCGGAACTCAATTAAATCGTGATAACCTGGCATTGTAGCAGCAGTAACTGATCTACCGCCTGTGCCAGACACCTGTTGTCTTATATAGGCGTTGCTGACTGCAGCATCGTACTCTGGGTGTTTACATATCTCTGTGTTTGCATGCGCATGCCTACACCAGTTTCTTTGGCTCTTAAGTGTATGTACCTGATACACAAGATTTTGAAGTTTTATTTATTCATGTAAAAGAAATATTTTGGCTTTCTGTTTACAGGTAGATAGGCAACAGATCTTTAATTTGTAGCATTCTGCTGAAACATGAAAAATTTCTGTGCAGCCCAGATAAAAATACCAACAAAAACGGTGATCAAGGCATTTATTAGGTCTCATCAGCAATGAGGCAGTGATATTCCATTTGCTACAATACTGTCATAATGTTGTGAAGATACAGCAATCAAACTTTATGGACATGGATAAAATGTAGAAATAATTACAGAACCATTGTTTTGTAAATTATTTGTACTGAAACTGATTCAAAATGACTAACCTTTCTTACAGAGATTTTAAATACCTGCCATGAAATTGCTGTGCATAAATCAAAGCGTGATGTTTCAAATAATTGAATGATTCCTGAAAGACATACAATAATGTTTACTATACCCATAATGTTTAATGACTTCAAGTGAGTCCTCATAGGGATGTGTTTCATAGCTAATACATGTCAGCTGTGTGTATAGATTATGATAATGATTCAATAAGATTTTATATGCATACATCTAGTAGCATGTGAAACACATACATTTTGGGCCTAAGCATTTTAATATTTTAGATAACTAGTAACCTGCCCATTGCTGTTTTATTTACAGTTCCAGTTCTTATAAAAATAAATTTTAATTTCACAAGCTCCATTACATTCTACACATTCAGTAACAAGGGGTAAAAAATTTATTCAGCACACTAAGAAGGACTCACTTGAAAATTATCATTATAATGGAAGCAAAGATGTCATCTGATCTATGAGATGTAGACATATTACCATTTGAAAGTTACTATGAATATTGGGCAAGGTGACATTGTTCCATCTGCAGGACTTTTTAACTATTTCATTTTTAGATTTAAAGAGAAATTCACAGTGCTAGTATGACTTATCACTATTATAATAATATTTTTTTTATATTTCTCTCTTTTCTTCCATTTGTCTCAACTTCAGCTCCTACACATTTCAGTACAATAATTACTGTACTAATTTGTTTCCTGAAAAAGTGGTTCTCTCTCTGCTTCAAACATGAGTTAGAAACTTCTTTATGATGGTCAAATGGAAGCCACAAAGAATTTACTTTCTAGTCTTTGATAGGTTGATTGAGAAATTTTACTTTTAACTGCTCAGCAACAGTGTCTTTTACGGCTCTTTTTTATGTAAAACCACATCTCTAAGAACAGTTTATTTAATAGAATTACACAAAAAGTTGATCAAACAAGAATTTCTAAGAAAGTTTTAGATATATTTGTAGGAAGGACATCTTGTTTAAATTTCTTGAATGATGACATCATTAAAGCAAATTTTTCATTTTTAATAACAGAATCACAAAAGATGACTTTCTTATAAATTGGATTTTTGTGTATTGATGTTTCAGAACTAAATTTTTAAATAATTAGATTTCAATTACATTTAAACTTTGTTGTCAAAGAAAAAAGATGTCTTCACTTGGATATTTCACATAGTACATGGTTCTGCTAACTACATGCCAATGAAACAGCATTAGTTCTGTCTTATACCTGATCACTTCCATGTATCCGAAAAAAGATAAAATTGTTTGTCAAAAATAAAAAGGTGTTGTTTACTTTGTGACTTTATTAATAATGCCTATCCATAAGAAAGCCTCTCATAATCTACCCAATCAGCTATACTCTCAGTCAGGCAAATGGACGTATTTAAAGTGGTGTTAGGTAAAGTGCAGGTGCACTGATATTGTTGATGGACCTATGAATATAGTCTGTGATCCCAATCTCTCAGATATATCAGTTCCTTGCACAACCTGACACCAGTTAACCTAATATCTTAATAATTTATCTCTGTTTAATGATCTAGACAAAATCCAATTTCTTGTACAATGAGAACAGAATAATTTATGCAAATGCTTTATTCTCATTATTATTTAGAAATCATGTATAATAAAAAGCTATTCAAGGCTAGATTTAAGCAGTGAACCTGTAACTTCTGCTTTATCAGTCACCAACCTACAAAAATATGGTAACTGTGAGTCCAATTGAATAATGCTTAGTGTAAAGGTAACCTTTATCAAAATACAAACAAAATTTATATGTTATCCATTAGTTGTGTGTGATTAATCCTACCTAGTAATTAAAAATATAGTCAAGCAAGAAATATTTTCTTAATGCTTTTTTAAATGATTGAACATAAGCTTCACATTTTTCAGTTTTCATATGTTCAGCACCCTACATATTTTTACTAAAAAGTGTAAAGTTTTATATTTGTTGTTGAATTACTGCACAAGCCACTTCTAATCTGATGTGGTCCTGCCCATCATTAAAGTGCCAATTTTTAAATTCTCTTTTTTTTAAATTTTGTAAAGTTTAGGTATCATGCATTTGTGTAAAGCTTATTTTCTGCCTTTGAAAATTATTTCATTGCCCAAAAATTCTATGATGTGTGAAGGTAGTGCCCTTCAGTGAAAGTATTAATAGCTAGATGAGAGGAGAAAAATGGCATAATTGTGGAACCCAGAATTATTTCCATATTTTTCTTTCTATGCAATCTGTATTGCTGAAAACAGCACCAGACATGTTGACTACATTAAAGTGTCCATATGTCAATTCAAGAGCAATTTTAATTGGTTAGCTTTGCTAGAAGATCTTGTAAATGAAATCATAAAAACTATCTCTTGCTTCTGTTAAATTGAGTTACATAATTAATGTATTTAAAATGTTATAAGCATTAGAAAGTTACTGCTTCAAATATAAATGGTTCCTTGTTAATGGGATATCAATGATATTGGTCAGGTAAATTTCATGTTCATGAATTAATGAGTTGCCAAATAATTTTAGTTTCTAATTAATTAAATTTAAATATGATGTAGTGTAATACTAAAATTATAAATTGTTTTGTTAATGGTATGCAGCTCTAAATTAAAGTATGACAAATATTACTGAGAAAAACAAATCAAAATGGGTTTTCAGTAACCACTTCCTTCAGATCCGCAGCTATTAATGAAAGCAATGAGCAGTATTCTTCTGCTTTTCAGCAATGCCATAATTTTTCTCTAATATCGTTACAAATTGCAAATACCTGTTCATCCTTTATTAATATACAGTGCTAATTTTTAATTCACTGTCAACTGAAAACTGATTTGTACTATGTCATTAATTAAATATTTTTCAACCAAGAATTAGTAATTGTTTCAGTTAACAAGTTTAACAAAACATTTACTGATATGAAATTAAATGCTGCAATCACTTCATTACAAAGAATACAAAAATAATGGGACACTGCAGTCCTACAGCAGAAAAGCTACAAGATATGTGTGTGCTTTGGATGTGACCCTGGGTTCCACTGCTATCACAGACTGGCGACTCTGCTCCCTTCATTAATTCAGAGGGAGACAACACTAGTAAACTGAAATCTGAGCTTTAATAACAGCCAGCAGATCTGAAAATGCCAAATATGGCAAATACCCTTGTATGTTGTTGACATCAACTGTACAGGCACAGCCAGACACCAGGTTTCTGCATCTTTATATGAAATATATACCATGGGATTCTTTGAGTCAAAAGATTTGCGAAATAGGGTGGCCATTTTACAGCTGTGACACTTATAAAATCTAATTTTGATATGTGGACAAAGAGTGTTTTGGCACAGTCATTATTCTGATACAGTGAAATTCCAGTATAATGTCCTGTTCCTTTTCTATTGGTTGTATTATAATGAACCTCATGTGGTATACCACACACATACTCAATAAAATTTTGATACATAGTCACTGATTGTTTTGTATGGGAACATAAAATACAACTTCTTATAATTTTCAAAGGTCTTACCTTTACAGCATACTAAAGAAAATAATCTTCTGCCTGTTTTTAAGAAATAGCATCAACAGAATTTGAAGAAATACTATGCATAATTGTCTTATCAGCTAAATGCCTGGCACCTGTAACTATTCTAATTTAAGTAATAGTTCAGTAACTACACTGAATTAAGTTTTAGGAACCATTTTACATACAGATCAATGATGAATCAGGAACAATATTAAACAAACAAAACCTAATTGGGAGTTGAGGAAAATATAAGTTTTTTAACTAAGAACTGACTCTTATCCTGAATTTTCATTCCCTTAACAAGAAATTAGTTGTATGTAAAGTATAAAAAGCCCACTAAACACGTCTGATCAAATTTATATAACACAATTGTGTATATTATGGTTGTTTGCGAAATTTACAAAGTAGAAATATTGTACAGTTAAAAAAAGAGTAATACTCAAGCTTAGTTTGTGGTATTTGCATGGATTTTTGCTGCCACTGATCAAATATCAAATTTGAGTGAAAATATATGACATTGAGACATCTTGTATTTTTAAATGACTGGTTATGACAGTATTCATCAGAGCTCGCATTAGTCACAACGATAAATATGAAGAAAATCCAGGCAGAATGTATTACCACTGTGTTGTTTTAAGCATTTTCATAGCTGGTGTAACAGGCAAAGTTTTTTTGCCTTCCAGCTGATATGGATATAGCAGAAAATAATACTAACTCTGCTAATAATACTGTTTATAATCGAGCAATTTTTATGTCATTCCCAGTGCCTGTCTAATGTTGTCCCAATTTCAAAATATTGTGTCAATGTTACGGGCTATACTTTTAATTATGTGTACAGTAATGATAAAATATTTGCAATACAGTTAAGACTCTAGGAGTGTGTCGGAATTCTGTATCGGATTACCGAGTGACCTGACAAGGAAATTGGATTAATTAAGCTCAGTGACAAAAACAAACATTGTTCAGTTTAGTTTTGAATGAGCTATCATGATTTGGAAGCTTACTCTTAAGAGATATCATTTAGTACGAAAATGCGTATTTCTAGTAAGTGGATCACAACTCAGCAGTTTAAAAAGGTGTAGCGCGGGTGTATGTGTGGTCGCTATACATCGTGTTCACGTTTACTGTAGGATTTGTAGTAATCAGTGAATAAGTAATTATCCAGATTGAAAAGTTTGAGTTTTTTCTTTTGCAGTCCGTATCACATGCGGGTCAGCTATCGGAAATTCTTTTCCAGACGTCTACACGCCTGTTCCATGGAAGGGAAGCAGAAGCGGGGTCTGGCTGTGCTCGTAATTGCCTCTCAGGCTAACCCTCTGCCGAAGGCTCCGGTTTGAAGATGGCACGCACCATCTGGTAACTCCGACGGAAGCCCAGCTTGGCGTACAGGCTGAGAGAAGCGTCGTTTTCCGGTCGGATGACGACGAAGGGGCGATAGCCGCGTTCAGTGACGGCTCGCGTTAGTTTCTGCGCCAGGTAGATGCCGTAGCCCTTGCGCCTGAACTCGGGTCTAGTCTGCATGGAGAACATGGCGCCGTAGTAGGACTGCACCATCCAGGCGGCCAGCTCTCCCGACGCGGAGAACACGCCGTAGGCAGGCAGCGCCGCTATGAGTCGCTCGAACACCTCGAGGCTCTCCATGTCGTTGGCCGGGTACAGCTCGTGGATGGCATGGGCGTGTTCGGGCTGTAGCTGCCGCAGTTCTGCCTCCTCAGAGTTGAGCCTGCAACCGGTCAGACGGGACGCAGCGTAAAGGTGGCGCCTCCGTGCTGTGGATAAAAATCACTATGTCACGTTTTGAGACCCGCAGTAACTAACATCAGAAGGGCGTCACATCTTATTTCTAGACAGCCGGTAGAAGGAATACCAGGAAATACAAACCGAAGCTCGTCATAATGGGCAGCGAACATCTTAAAGAACGTCATAAATAATGCAAAACACATAAAAATAATAGCTTTGTTTCAGCAATACAGAAATACCGGCAACTGCTAGAACAAACTTGAGAATCTGTTCCGGGAGAAACAATATAAATTCGCCCGGGAAAGATAATGCAAACCAGCGATAGATGAAACATGCAAGCAGTGGGGACTTGCGTTTCGTGTACGAAGGTCTCTTTAACAACTGTACAATAGAGGTTTATGCTTCAATCCACATGTTCCTTGTGAGGTCAATTTAGGATATGGAAAAATGATTATAAGTGTACTTTTTGGTGTTTTTTTGCAGTCATTTGTATTACTGCTAATGTAACCTCAGGGTTGACCAACGCATATTAAAATTAAGTGTAAAAATGTATATTTTTATGGATCAAAGGGAAAACCATTTTAAAGACTAATTTCACTTACAAATATTTTTTACCACATGGTTCCTCCGTTGTAAGAAATATTTTATGTGAAAATAGAAGGTTAATGAAAACAACTGTGAATCAAATTTCATAGTGAAAAAAGAACTGAGTGTTTTCATTCATGGCTTTTGTGATAGACTGTCGGTGAAAGAAAGTCAAAGTATTCGGATGATTAAGACATTTCATTAGTATATTTACTGATTTGTGGAAGTAATTCAAGATACCTTGTTTTTTTCCCCAGTTTCGTACAGCAAATAAATCTCTTTGTTACTCTTACCTTATGTATCTACTAGCTGTTACCCGCGACTTCGTACGCGTGGACTTGGAGTTTCATTGCCAGAATTGGATATAGAAAACTGTTAGTAAGATTTGTCCCAAACAACACCGAGTCGACATAATATGATGGAAAGCCATCATTATATCATCCTATCGTCTAATCTGTCTCATGAAGAGAATCAATTTACAACATATTTAAAAACAGAAAAGTAAGCGAAGGTGCGGGGATGTGTGTGTGTGTGTGTGTGTGTGGGGGGGGGGGGGTTAACTGATGGCAGCTTTATTTCAGCTTGGTTTTTTCTTCTTTATTCAACATGAGCATCTGAATCTTATAATCTAATAGCAGCACATTGTCTTCTAGACCTGCACCTTAGGCCAGGTTTACGTCCGTAAGGCATGTCAAAAAGGAAGACAAATTGATGCCAGAAACTTTTATACAGACACAAATGAATAGTACAGTGCAGAGCAAATTGACTTCTATACTAAATAATAAGTTTTGTTTCTTATCGAAATTTATTAACAAATCAAACACTAACAGACTGCGCGACTGAGCAACCAACGTAACATTACAGACTAACACACGAATCTGTCTGTCTTTCATCATTCGATAAGTTCTTAAAATTTCGTTACTAAAACTGTTATTCATACCGAAAAAATGTCCTGTGTCCTTCCTACACTATTTCATTGTTAAATTCCATCAATATTTATATAGCCATTTAGTCGTCAAAACGTAACAAAAAGACAGAAACTTACTTCCACAATTATAATATAATAGCTGGTACCCACAAATTCGTTCGTGATTGTAAAGTATTCATATTGACAGCTGAAGACATCTAAACACCATAGTGCACGATGGGAGACTCGGTACTATTACCACACACAAATACCAGTCTTCTGCGCTATGTAGTTCCGGCAGCAAAGTAAAATTTACGGATACACACAAGTCTTTGGATGAAATACGAATGGGTGACCCTGTGTTACTACCACACAAAAACGCCGGTGATAGTTTTCACTCAAAAGTGATACACCGAGACACATGCGTCTTTGGCTGAAATATGAAATTGCCGCAGGTCGACCATTTTCATCCCCCATGTCTTCCACACCCCCATAGCTACAGACATCTAACAACCATAGTGCACGACAACAGACACGATTCTACCACCACACATAAACACCAATGCTCTATGCTATGTAGTCGTGGCAGAAACGATAAATCTGCAGAGACACATGCCTTTCGTCGAAATACGAAAAAATCCTTAGTCGGCCATTTACAACCACCATATCTACCACAGTACCACAGTTTCTGAAATTCGGCCGCTGTTGTGATCGAAAGGTGACTCTGTGCTACTACTACACACAAACGCCAGTTATCTGTGATCTATAGTTTTCGCTGAAAAGTGATACACCATGACACTTTTGTCTTTGGCAGAAGAATGAAATTGCCACAGGTCGACCACCTTCAACCCCCATATATCCCACACCCCCATAGCTACCGACATCTAACAACCATAGTGCACTACATGAGATACGATTCTACTACCAAACACAAACACCAATGTTCTATGCTATGTAGTTGTGGCAGAAAAGTGACATATGCGGAAACAGTCGAAATACGAAAATATCCTTGGTCGGCCACTTACAACCACCATATCTACCACAGTACCACAGTTTCTGAAAATCGGCCGCTGTTGTGATCGAAAGGTGACTTTCTGCTACTACTACACACAAACGCCAGTTATCTGTGATCTATAGTTTTCGCTGAAAAGTGATACACCATGACACTTTTGTCTTTGGCAGAAGAATGAAATTGCCACAGGTCGACCACCTTCAACCCCCATATATCCCACACCCCCATAGCTACCGACATCTAACAACCATAGTGCACTACATGAGATACGATTCTACTACCAAACACAAACACCAATGTTCTATGCTATGTAGTTGTGGCAGAAAAGTGACATATGCGGAAACAGTCGAAATACGAAAATATCCTTGGTCGGCCACTTACAACCACCATATCTACCACAGTACCACAGTTTCTGAAAATCGGCCGCTGTTGTGATCGAAAGGTGACTTTCTGCTACTACTACTACACAAACGCCAGTTATCTGTGATCTATAGTTTTCGCTGAAAAGTGATACACCATGACACTTTTGTCTTTGGCAGAAGTATGAAATTGCCACAGTTCGATCACTTTCAACCCCCATATCTCCCACACCCCCATAGCTAACGACATCTAAGCACCATAGTGCACTACATGAGATACGATTCTACTACCAAACACAAACACCAATGCTCTATGCTATGTAGTTGTGGCAGAAAAGTGACATATGCGGAAACAGTCGAAATACGAAAATATCCTTGGTCGGCCACTTACAACCACCATATCTACCACAGTACCACAGTTTCTGAAAATCGGCCGCTGTTGTGATTGAAAGGTGACTCTGTGCTACTACTACACACCAACGCCAGTTATCTGTGATCTCTAGTTTTCGCTGAAAAGTGATACACCATGACACTTTTGTCTTTGGCAGAAGTATGAAATTGCCACAGGTCGACCACTTTCAACCCTCATATCTCCCACACCCCCATAGCTACCGACATCTAAGAACCATAGTGCACTACATGAGATACGATTCTACTACCAAACACAAACACCAATGTTCTATGCTATGTAGTTGTGGCAGAAAAGTGACATATGCGGAAACAGTCGAAATACGAAAATATCCTTGGTCGGCCACTTACAACCACCATATCTACCACAGTACCACAGTTTCTGAAAATCGGCCGCTGTTGTGATCGAAAGGTGACTTTCTGCTACTACTACACACCAACGCCAGTTATCTGTGATCTCTAGTTTTCGCTGAAAAGTGATACACCATGACACTTTTGTCTTTGGCAGAAGTATGAAATTGCCACAGGTCGACCACTTTCAACCCCCATATCTCCCACACCCCCATAGCTACCGACATCTAACAACCATAGTGCACGACAGGAAAGACGATTCTACTACCACACACAAACACCAAAGCTCTATGTTATGTAGTTGTGGCAGGAAGGAGAAGTATACGGAGATTCGAATTTTTGGTCGAAATATGAAAACGCCCTGCACTGACCAACTTTAATCATTATATCCCCCACATCCCCACAGCTATCGGCATTCGGCCAACGTTGTGCACGACAGGAAACTCCATGCTACTTCCACCCACAAACATCAGTGATCTGTGCTAGGTAGTGTTGGCTCAAAAGTGAAATATAGGAAAAAACACGTCTATTTTTATATATATATAAGATTACAGGGAGTCAACATGAGTTCATACTTGATACGAAATAACAACATCTTTTATTACTTATTTTATAAATATCTACAAGAAGTACGGCACCAAATTCATCACATACAATCTTAATTCAAATACGATCGAATTCTATGCAATATTTTACTGATCTTAAACATTTCTTTTCACAGGCTGTTAATGTGAATATTAATATTTCTATCCCGTAATGAAATCTTCGTCTGGACATCACATTACAGAATTTGTGTTTATCATCTGGTTTTATTTGTCAGCTTCATCATGGAGCAACTTGTCTGTGTTTATTGATCTAGTTGATAAAATCGGTTTACATCATCACAACCTAAATAGCTGAAGTGAGACATCTGGTTAATCTTGTCACTATCAACTAAAATTTTTATAGGGATGTCTGGGAATACCTACCGTTGTCAATGTTTCCTTTAGAGAAATCTTGAGGAGATGAAATGTTAAATTTTTATTTTATACCTAGATTTACGAATGTTTTTCTGTGAACCTGCTATCGATGTCCAAGGTGACAGTAGTTTTCATATAAGCATGGTGTTTGTGTTGTAATGGGTCTTGGAAAAACACTTTTGTGAAATAGTCCACCTTCTGTTATAATCTGCTCTGCAGAATGCTTTCTGACAATCAAAGAAAACTAGATGCGTCTGTAGAGGAAATTCACGTCCTTTGTCTGTTATTAGCTTCATGACAAATACTGGCGGGGCGAGGACTAAATTTGACGTGGGCAAGATAAATTTTGCGAGGCCCTCTGGCTCATGAAGAATACTTTTTTAAAAATGCCAAATTTGATTCATAGATTCACTGTAACTAAAATTATAAAATATAACTAACGGTAAAGAAAATAAAGAGAAATTTCCAAATTATTTTATCGTAACCCAACTTAGGTGCTACACCTGCTTCAATTGATGAAACTGTCAAAGATTAAACTCATTGCTTATCTATTGAATTTCTTAAAAGATTTTTTATTCATTTTAATTTTGAAAAGCTCTTTTTAGCGGATAATGTACTTACTGGTACTGTTGGTAAAATTAGAATAAATATTTGGGTAAATTTATTTTAACTTTTTTTTTCTATTGTATATTGGAACAGCTGTT
Source organism: Vandiemenella viatica (assembly GCA_031002005.1). Classification (NCBI taxonomy): domain Eukaryota; kingdom Metazoa; phylum Arthropoda; class Insecta; order Orthoptera; family Morabidae; genus Vandiemenella; species Vandiemenella viatica. The sequence goes on along the minus strand of JARYHS010013630.1, from coordinate 208,751,097 downwards.
TTCCTCCTTTAATCAAGTCTGGTATATTTGGAATTATTGTTTGTAAACCTTCGTATAATTCGTCCTGCTGGAAATCACTGCTCTCACTCGAAGGACTGGGCGTAAATCTTGGCAGATTTTTTATATGTGCTGGTTTGGAATATTTTCTGACTGGCTTGGATCATAGAGAAAACAGAAATTTAAAAAGTTTTATTTAAAGATATAAACCTTAAATCTATATTGCTTACTATGGAATCAATCATGTTGTTAAAAACATCTGTTTCGTAAAGGCTTTTGGGAGACTATCTAGGTTAGTCGCAGCTTTTGTAATGGAACGATCTATTGTTTTTAGTTACCCTTTTATTTTTAAAGTCTTTTGGCAGATCAAAACTGCTTTATTCAATAAATTTTGAGCGTCAGACAAACACTATTTGGATCCAGACTGTCGATATCCTTTGATCCAATCACAAAATTTACGCAAATGTTCAAGAGGAATGCTATAATGGATCTGTACATATTGCCATAATTTTTTTAAGATATTAACACGCGATAATATATCATACCATAAATTTAGTGATATGTTAAATTCTAAGCTGAGCATTTCCATCAGAACGAAATCACAATCACTGTCTGTCTTCCATGAGATTTTTTTTTTAAGCTTTCAGTTCGTTCAAATACATCACTGTCATCACAGCCGCTGTTATGCTTTCCCACGTTGTGTCTGTTAAAGACTTTATAGTGAGCTTCAATTTGCTTTTGATTAATTCCCAGCATTTGCAGGATATTGAAAATAACAAATAAATTTTCTGAATAAAAGTAAAAAAGTTTTTGCTGCCGCAGAAAAATTAGCTGCATCTGTCAACAGAAAATTCCAATTATAACGTCCGCATGATGTAAATAATGCCCTGGGATTAATATTTAATATTCTAGTTTTAATTTCACTATTTGTGCCTCCAATATTTGAACCATTGTGGTATCATTGGCTAACAATTTTTTTAATATCTAATCCATTTTTCCCCATCTATTTTGGCTTATGTAGATATTCTCCAGTCGTCTCGGCAACGGCAAGAAATACTATAAAGTTTTCTTCTATTGTCCCGGTTGATTTGTTCTTGAGATAACTGACTTTTGTTCAGTTCGACTAGAGTCTCTAGTGCAGTCGAGCAAAATAGAATATTTTGCCTCTTTTACCATAGGAATCACTTAATCGGTATTATCTTTTTGACATCAATGTGATCAGTTCATTTTGAGTGTCGTGGCTTAGATAATGGGTTAAGTTATTTGCCATAAATGCGTTTCATGTGTCATGCTCCATCCTATTTTTGAAGTTATCCCAGGAATTTTGATTAATTACATGCGTGACAGTTTTATACAATTTTTTTTCGTTTACATACATTTCTACAGTTTCAACATTTTCATTTCGAAGACAATTTTTAATGCTTCTTGTTTCTGTTTATAATCTCCTTCTGTATATTCAGTACGCTTTTAAACTGGTCTAATTTATTTTATCTTTGTTTGTTCTTCAGTGCTTCAGAAATTGCTGTTGAGATTTTTTTTTTTTTTTTTTTTTTTGTTGCAGTCTGCTTCAATGTGTTTATTAGCAGGACTAAAGTCAATGTAGTGCTTCACTCTTTTATGATAAAAATAACTGAGACTACCATTACACGGCAGCTTTACCTTAAACTCGTCATGCTGTTGATTTTTATTTGTTCATTTAATTTAACTTAATTGCTATGAAGTGCAAGCTCCGGTAGTAATTTCCTACTTATCCATTCTACCCCTTTCTTGTACCTGCCTACTTTTGCCTTTTGTTATTTCAGTTTGGCAAGAAGCTATAAGGTGGAGATCATTTGATAATGATACAGGATTATGTAATCATTTAATGAACGATACCCTATTGCAGTCCTTGTGTATTATTTATGTGAATTCCTCTTTCTAAAGAAGGATTTAATGACCTCACTTTATTGAAGGTTGCAAACATTTTTAATTTATGTCTATTTTCATTTTTATATACATCTCCAAACATTCTCCTTTCACACTAGTTCATTTCCAACTGGGTAATCAGGTTTCTAAGTAAAATGAGATAAGTTTTATGGAAACAATGGATGAATTTCAGCAGTTTTACACAGAACGTATTTCATTTGGTTTTACATATTTTCGTCCTCTATCGATCCTGAACCGATGAACACTGTTCCTTCATCCCCTTGCGTGAAACTGATAATTTGATTTTTCCTTTGGTGATTAATCATTAAGGCTACTACACATTGCCTATCAGAATTTGTATGAGAATTTATACCAATATAGCATATGAAATAAAATATTTTTGTAATTTAGTTTCTTTCGGTTTTTATTTCAGTAATGTTGGTGTGTCTCTTCTTGAGTTCGATGTCCAAGTCACCCTTCTTTGTACTGAGATCGCTGATATTCCTACTCGCGATTTTAAGATATTGATTGATTCTAAATCATTTGTCCTTTTTGAACCGTAGGTCATCATGGTTTAATACTTGCGGCTTCTGTTTTTTTTTTCCAACCTTAAGGAACGAGGTTAACATCCTTTAGCTGATGTGTCCTAGTTTTAAGGCGCCGAATACTCGGTTTGCTATATCCTTTCAGAAGTGCGTTGGCTGAGGATCACGTAGCTTTCGCCGTCGTGGACAAGGTAGTAGGATTTACTGGGAGAGCTGCAGAAGCATTTCACAAGGGTTGTTTTTCCCAGCACATCCAGCGCGAGTTGTTCGTTTCCAGAAACAACTCTCTTGGCAAACTAGGATTTGGAGGGAGGGGGGGGGGGGCGCATGCCGACCCTTTTATTGCTCTGGTACTATAAATTTCAGTTGGAAAAATTATAGATCCAGATCCAACGTAGCAACTGTTTCTTCCCCTGCTTCCTGCCTATTTATTCTTAGACCCCTCGCCAGTCTTCAGCGAACTGTAAGATTCCACATATCACATCTTCCTGATTTTAAGTTACCTAGTGGTCACTATCCTGTTGCCATCGTTTCGACTGATGTACTCGTTCCATTAATTTCTCTAGCTTATCATACCCACTCGTCAACGTTATCTGTTCAATACATTTTTCTTATGTCTTTGCTCTTTTTTTAAATAAGATTTTAATGGTACTCTGCGTAACATTCGTCACCAATAATCTGACTTTTGGTTTTTATGCGTCATATTGGAACACTATAAGTTATTATTGGTCTTATAAATTATTGACTTACTTGTTGGCCTAAAATCATTTATTTTTACACACAGGATCATTTAAATATGGTGTGGTGTTTATCACTTTCATCGATTCATGTTTTACCTCAGACTCAACACCACCATTTCCAGAGATTTCAGTACGCAAGTATCTAAATTTAATTTCCTCTGGAATTATTTTTACCTAGGTCACTTTGAATCATTGTAGTTTCTATACTGTCAAGGTGGCCCTCAAATGGTGACTGCAAGAAATTATTGGTATTAATTTAACATCTTATGTTACCAGTATAAATTTATAAGCGAGTTTCAGTATTGACTCAATAAGAATGAGATAATTTTTTCATTACGAAGTGACCGTATGGCCACAGATGCCGCTGTTTATTTATTTCTGATATAACCTTAAAAACGTGAATCGCGTGATTTTTGACATCCCTAAGTGTGGCGTAAATGTAAATTTTTGAGTAGAAAACAATCAATTTTGTGCTTAGATACCAATGTGACTAACCTCAGGTGATTCAGTTTATAATTTAAGCCCATTTACTGAAAATCGTTGTTTCTAGACGTTAGCTTTATGAACTGTATTTTAGCGCTATTTGTAAAACATGCGAGATCATCGTCGCTGGTCTTACTCGTCGAGCGGCAGAGAGGGGGCGGCGTGGAGGTCCCCCGCGGGGGCCGCGTACTCGTACACGTCGCCGCGCACCTTCTCCACGGCGCCGACGCCGTCGTACATCTCCTCGAGGCGCTGCACGATGTCGCTGTGCGTGAAGTTGAGGTACATGGGCTGCGTCCAGTCCAGCAGGATGTCCTCCTCGCGCACCAGCGACAGCTGGTCCAGGCGGTCGCACGGGCAGAACACCGAGAAGCTCTCGTACAGCAGACCGTTCGGCTGCAACATACCACGGGCGCCTTATGTTACTACGATTCGCTCTGTTGGAATCTCTTATAGCAAAAATGGCTGAAACTGAAAAATTTTATATTCACGTTCTTTATAATGCAACCTTGAGGGGTAAATTGGGGCCAATAAAGTGAGAAGTAAAGGAATTGGGTTACAAAACTTTGGTCAGACCATTGCTAGAATATGGTAGTGTAGTATGGGACCCTCATTTTACGTATCAAATACAGGAGTTGGAGAGGGCGCAAAGAAGGGCTGATAGATTTGTTTCCGGAAATTATCGCACAATGCAATCAGTGACGGATATGATAAAGGAGCTGGAATGGAATTCATTGCAAGACAGGAGGAGGATGAGGAGGGTCATGGGAGTGTACAGGGCATATACTGGCGATGAGGCATGGAAAGATATTGCAATAGGTATGAAAAGTAGTGCATGGAAGGGAAAAGATGACCATGACCACAAGCTGGCACTCGATTTCAGGCACAAGGGTGTGGGAAGATTCTCTTTTTTACGTAAGGGTGTCAGGCATTGGAATGAGTTACCAAGAAATGATGAATAATTTACCGAAAACTTTGAAAGAATTTAAAGATAAAATTTGTAGAGGGCAAATGTAGGTGGGTGCAGGATAGGGTAAAGATGTGTGTGTAGGGAAATTGCCACCGGAGCCTGTGCTCCATTGCAATTAAATAATAATAATAAAGTGTAATAAATTTACTAGACGTATTTCAAGACTCAGAGACAATGAAACTGGTAGACCTATGTTTGTTTAGCTAAACATTTCGATATTACCCTTCCCTCAATCATTCATATAACAAAAGGACACTTAACTTGAACGCAATATCAGGTAAAACACCTCATTAATGATATTATGTTTAAATAAAATTAGTATTAACTACTTATGAATAAAACGTTTTAATATTTTACTTGCAGCACTTATTCATGTTAGCACCAAAGATTTTAAATATGTAATGGAAAAATGATTGGAGAAAAAAATTGTTTCATAGCATAGCATGATGTTAGAAAGAATACGATATTGATGTAAATTATTAAACTAACGTCTGACCTACTTTTTAGTTTATAATATTCGATATAGTATAATGCAGTTGTAACTGCATAATAGTATACCTAAAAAATATAACTTCTAATTCACGGTAACAAGTGCGAGTCGAGCCTCGCGCGTTTGGGGTTCCGTTCTCTAATGAGTAAAGACGTCACGCGAGGAGGGTCAGACGGCAGTCGCTTGGCACAGAAAGCAATGCCTGAAACATTACACAACGGTGCCGCACGCGATGCTAATGCAATCCTAAGATAAAAATCAAATTTGTATGGGTACTTTATAATATAATAAACTTTAAATTTAGAGTATTTTAAATAAAGTTATCTTCATATATGGCAAATTAACCTAAAAATAACTACGTTCGCTTATTTCGGTCACAACTTACGAAGTATATTAGATGTAAGGGGTTATTTGTCGTTAAGTGTAGGGTACAGTTGATATTGGGAAAAAAATTTCAAATTCCTAGTTGTTACAACTTTATATATATATATATATATTAATACGTGAAGCGAAAATTTCGGATCCTTTTTTAAGAATATTGCGCGCATGGAGGAGTATGAGATTTGGCATACTTAAAGTTTATATGGAGAAGAAGTGCAGGAAGCTACAATTTATATATAATATGAGTTACAAATACATTGAATTAAATGAAATAAAACATTCGTTGTTTTCTTTCAGTGGTTTGTGTTTAATGGCAACGACACTTAGCGATTCTGCCAATGTCTGTTGTGTTTGGTCAACAGTAAAGAAAAAATATAATAGGCATAGTTAATATATGTGTTACAAATAAATTATCAAATAAAAAAATAAAATCGCGAGCGTGTGTGTGCGTGAAATCGGATCGGAGCTAACTATCTGATGTGTATTCAGTGAGATATTCTGTGGTCTTTGGCGAAACAAAACAGTTGTATAACCTTTGAACTAATAAAAGGAACATTTCCAAAAGGAATCTATACAATTGGCTATTTGACTAATTTTTGAAGATGGTTTTAAATAGTTTATTGATACACGTTATTTGCCGGGTACTATTTATTTTTTGACAAAAGTGCTTATTTTACGTAAAATTAAACTTTAACGTTTAGAGTATTTGAAAGCCCGCCAAAACGTTCCTTTGCTGCCTGGCGCGGGCCAACGACACTCGTGTCGTAACATGCCAGCAGGCGCTCACCCTATGTAAGTAACGTTTGGTTTGTTTCTCTGAATTTATGTATAAATTGTTGGAAATATGGTTTATAAATAGTGTGTAGTACATCAATCTACAACCAAAACAATAAAAACTCTCCAAATAAACATAAGTGTTCCCGCATTAGCTGAAATAGGAACAAAAGTCGCTGCAACTTGCTCATAGAAACCCAGGTGACATTGCGACTAAGTCGCATAGCGCTTACCGTAAATATAATTGGCACCATAATTTCATTGAGATAATGTAGAACGCTGTTTAAGGCGAGTATCAGTAAAGTTAGGGTTCTTAGGTTCGATCCTCGCTTTGGAATATGTATTGTTATTTGTGAGCGTTTTCTTTAGATACCTAGTTGCTGTTGGCAGTGCAGCATATTCTTTTTCTAAAATCCACCATTTTTCCCGAATGTTTCACAAATTTTTGGATAGCAAAAGTATTATAAACATTTGAGACATAACCAAAAAGGACTTCAAAACTTAAACTGGACCTTACTTGCACACCGATGAAAAGTTTAAAAAACTGAATATTACTTGGGCATTAAAAGTAAATAACGCTTAAATAGATGCATTTATGTCTGAAATACAACATACAGTTGAATCGTCACGTAAAAATTTCAACAAAAAGTATTTCAAAGCATTCCGGAATTGTTACGAGATTACCGTGCAATGTTATTGTTAAAATAAATCCTATTATTCACAGCCGAGTACCTGGGTTTTGTTGCAATGATAGTGTATCTCTGGTAAGGACAGCAATTTATGTTTCAAACGTTTGCATGACGTTTTATGACTTTTTCTACTACAAACATGATTCTGTAAAACAACAAACGGCAAACAAAAAAAAAAAAAAATGTGCACATGAAAAAAATATTATCCTTATCAAGGTTCGAATATAGGATCCTCAAACTCCTATAGCACTATTTAACCATGCAGCTACCTAGACATTATGGCATCGTTACTTTTCTTCTCGTTAATAGTGAATACTTAAACATCACAGTTTCTACGTACGGTGAAGTGAACGCGGTCGGTAAATAAGCAATAAATTCAGTTTCGTTGGTAAAAAAATTATTCATCTATAATTATTTATCCACAGTTAAGAAATATTGTCCATAACATACAGTTATTTAAATGTTGTGCTTACCTTATAATACACTTGCATTTTTCTCGTAAATATCTCCTAAAACAACTAACTTAATTTAAAATTTTAGTCATTCTTATGAAGGATATCTGTTAATCTCTAACTCAGGTTAAATATAAATGATTCTCGAATTGAAGTTATTACATTCTCAAGCTCCGTAGAATAAAAGTCAGTGGTTGTTTCTATAGCTAGTTCGACAAATAACTTACGGTATTTTTCCGCTGTAGGCTTCTACAAATTGTTCTTCATTTTATATCAACACAAAATATCATTAGTAACAAGAGATAACCAGCAACAAACAGTTGAAAACTTGGATAGCGGGAAACACTCCATACGCAGCCGCAGCGCCTACAGGCAGGTGACGACACTAAAGCGATCTCCAATCCCAGAGCGTTTTCTATCACGTGACAAGAGGCAAGAAAAATTTGATTTTTAATTCGCTTTTTTAATTAAAAACAATCCATCTTTCTTTTCAAATTTAATAAAAATAGCTTCCTTAATCATTAATCTACGCGAATGACTATAATTTGTAATATATTTTGAATACTGTCAAATAGCCTATTATAAATCTGTAAGCTGGCTGCGAGTGTCTCTTTATTTGAACGGGTACCGCGCAAAAGCTACAGCATCAATTTGGATGTGGTTTTCAATTGTTTAGAGCTAATGATCGGTATCAAAATCTGCGGAAATACCGTAGCTGATGACTTATATATACCATGGAAAGTATCAGGAAATTAAAAACCTTGTTTTAGTATAATTGCTGGGCACGGACCATAATGCACTTTCAGACATGCACTTCTTTCGCATAAACTGAAGAAAATTCACACAGCTTAGCTAATGATTCTGATTAATATTTTGATTTCGAATATTTAGTTTTTCAGTTTTCTAGAATGCAGTAAATAAAAGGAAAACCTTAATAAAACGTAATGATCACTACTAATATATAATTTACTGTAAAAATTACGAGTTTAAGAGCTTGACAAAAGATGAATACACTAATATTTGAATTGTTTATATTGTGCTTGTATTTGGTTGTAATTACTCGCTTTTCGGAATTAAATAGTGAACCGCTAACTTTACATTACGATGCAGTGGATTTATTTTTGCGCGTGTTTTAGCCCTGTTGCATTTGAAAATGGAAGTATGTTAAGAAATTAATTATTATAATTACCGCTATGCGTATTTCGAATCCTAAAATAGACAATATTGTTATTACCCAAATTGTAGTTAGTGAAACATTTAATGTGTTTAGGTGTATCTGCGCTGTTTGATTTTGTAACGGCAATATCATTATAAGTTGTGGATGGGTTGAAATGAGTGACCCAGAATGTGGTTCGGGCGCAACGCCAGGGACCCAAGAAGGAAATATGCTATCAGTATGAAATTGGTACACACTTTCCTAAGGACATATTATTTCATAAAACGTTGTATGTAAAATTATAGAGCACATACCGTAGAGATAATTCGGCACTGAATTTATCATTACAGACGTAGATTACCTTTCAGTAGCAGGTACTACCATGCTCATATGAATCCGAACGACCTGAATTTCACAACGCTACATTCCCTCCTGGAACTTATTCAACCCATTATACACATCTACCAAGACAGTACAATACCCAGTAGGTGGTACATTCATGTTAGTATCCAAAATTGAGACTCAATCACCTCACAAATAAACGTGACATATTTTAAGATATTCGTTATACAAACGAAAATATGGATTATATTTCGTTAAGATAAGACTTATGCAGACATTAAATGCACTTGGTTAATGTATTTTAAAACATTTAGGAGAAATTGGTGCCCCTAAAGAACATAAGAAGTTACTATTTTCAAACAAAATGTTAATTTTGAACAAACGCTAGGATCAAAAGAAAGGAAGACATTATACTGATCATATTTATATTTCACTTAAAATAATTAGATATTAATGACATAATCAATATTTGTGATGTGTAACTATTCTGGGTAAAGACAGTTTTAAGTGAGAACGTTGAAAAATAACCACAAATTTTTGAAGTTAGTTAATATTGCGGTGTGCTATTAAGACATGTTGTTCTTTTACTACTACATTTAAACTTATTTTAGAAACACGCGGAAAAACGTATAACTAAATTACTGTCGTCAAATTACATGTCGTCAACGCAATTTCAGTTGAAAGTATTTTAGCGTCAAAAAACTTATTTTCACCTACCATTAATATCGAAAGCTGCTTAAACAGCACTGAATACTCCTTTTAAAACAAAAGCAAAACACAATGAGGGTTCAATTGATGAAGACACAATTTCACATAGCTTTGTTACAATTGTGCTTTTAATGGTGTTTAGTAAACAGGCAAAAAAGAAAAATATAATATGACTTTTTCGCGATAGCGATATTCTGTGGGTGCTGCTGTTACAACCCAAACGACAGGTGAAACATTGGTTGGGTGTTCTTTAAATAATAATAATCTTATATATAAAAATCAATGTTTGTGGGTTTGTTCGTCTTCTATGCATTCCTATACCATTTATCAGATTGCAATGAAACTTTGGAGAGTTTTCGAGTGTGCGCCTGCGAAGGTTCCTGTGAAATTTTTTTTTTTAAAAAAAATGTCACCCCCTATTCCCCATCACACCTCATAATTTAGGCAAAACCACATTTTTTATCCGATTTAGATAAGAATTTGTACACTTATACTTTAAAACAAACAGAAAAATACTGCCAACATATGGTTTCCGAATATTCATTCCCTCTCCCCCCTTTCCACCCCCATTACGTTTTTTACCCCATAATTTAGGCAAACCACATTTTTTATTCGATTTAGATAAGAATTTGTACACTTATACTTTAATAGAAACAGAAAAATACTGCCTACGTATGGTTTCCGAATATTCATCCCCTCTCCCCATTTCCAACCCCATTACGTTTTTACCCCATAATTTAGGCAAACCACATTTTTTATCCGATTTAGATAAGAATTTGTACACATATACTTTAAAACAAACAGAAAAATACTGCCTACGTATGGTTTCCGAATATTCATCCCCTCTCCCCCTTTCCAACCGCATTATGTCTTCACCCCATAATTTAGGCAAACCACATTTTTTATCCAAATTAGATAAGAATTTGTACACTTATACTTTAAAAAAGAGAGAGAAATACTGTACACATTAATTTCAGAAAAACCCAATCCCTCTCCTCTCTTTCCACCACCTTAATTACCCCTCTACCCATAACACCCCATAATTTAAACAAATCCGCAAACCGTTCGTCCGATTACGGCGAAGCTATGGTGAATTGTCGAGGGGATGCCGAAAATTGTTACTGTCAAATAAAATTAAAAAACCCACCCCCTCCTCCCCATAATTTAGACAAAACCACATAATTTCATCAGATTTCAATGGGAATTTGCACACTTATACTTTGAAACAAACAGAAAAATACTGCCTGCATATGTTTTCCAAAGCGCATCCCCTCTCACCCTTTCCAACTGAAAATGAATGAAACAGCAGTTTAAAATTTATATGTAAATATTTTTTTCATTTAATCTATGTGCCTACTCAAGTCCAGCAATAGTGAAGCATTGCCGGGTCAGCTAGTAATAATAATAATCTACTGTTGAATATTCAAGGACGTGCACTCAAAACGTTAGGTAACTAACAAACTGGTGCGTTTGCTAGCGAACACGTACGAAATAATTGGTTCACTTCGCGATTTATACGCTTTTTGCTAGTTGAAATTATTACTGTAGGCCAACTTGATATTAATACTACGGTGAGCTCTTCCGACAGTAGTCCGTTAAGAACTTGCACTGATTTAAGGGGTAAAATTTTACCAGTCATCTGGTAACCAAGAATACAACCAGAAATTACACAATTTTACAAATTGATACTGGTGAGGATCATAAATTCAATAACAATTGTTTTCATATTTTGTAACTGTTGTTTATGAGACTAAACAGTTGCGTTTGAACAGTCGCCGAGTGAAGTAGCTTATTTTGTTGTTATATTTTATCTGTAGTGGTGTGGGGATTTGATTAGTGTAATCTCTGAGTATTCACATTTTGTAGACAGTACTAGTTAGTAGCGTTTGAACAGTCGCCGAGTGAAGTAGCTTATTTTGTTGTTATATTTTATCTGTAGTGGTGTGGGGATTTGATTAGTGTAATCTCTGAGTGTTTACATTTTGTAAACAGTGTTTAGCATTCGGTGAGGACAGTAGCGTATTTTCGTTTTGTATTTGAACTTTAGTGGTGTGTACATTTAGTTAGTGTAATCTGTGAGTGTTTACTTTTGTGGAAAGTAGAGGTTAGTCAGACTTAAGCAGTCGTAGAGTACAGTAGCGTATTTTTGTTTTATATTTGATCTTTAGTGGTGTGTTGATTTAGTTAGTGCAATCTCTGAGTGTTAATATTTTGTACAAAGTACAGGTTATTTCGATTTTCTGATCTTTTTTTCATTTTCGCGTTTTTTCAAAAGCAGAATGGCTAGGGACTGTGATTGCTGTGTACAGACGCGAGCTGAGGTAGCTGATCTCCGGGCACAGCTTGCAGCTGTGGTAGCGAAAGTTACACAGCTGGAAGCTGCCGTTTAAAGGTTGCAGCAGATGTAATATTGGGGAAACTGATGTAGCAATGCCTATAACAGATTCTCCCATATCGACCGTCGTACCTGCAACCCAGGCTGAAGAGTTGGAGGCTGTGCCTCGCTCGCCTGTTGGTGACTGGCGTATGGCCTCTAGACTTAGAAGTCGCACACGGGGCAGTCGAGCAGGCTTAAAGGCCAAGACGCTGAACTTGTCGACTGTCCAACCGGTATGATGTATTGTCGGAGGCTGACACAGTCCCCCAATTGTCATCCTGCGAGTTGACGGCCCCCAGTGCGCCAGGTCCTGAGCAATCACAGAAGGGGCTTTGGTAGTTGGGGAGCCTAATGTTAGGCGGTTATTAGAGCCCCTTAGGGAAATGGCGGATTCCTCGGGGAAGAAATCCAATGTCCATTCATTGTGTATTCCGGGTGGCCTGATTCCGAGATGTGGAACAGGCCATCCCGGATGCCATAGAAGGGACGGGGTGTAGCCAACTACAGATTGTGGCTCATGTCGGCACCAATGATGCTTGTCGCCTTGGTCGGAGGTTATCCTCTCAGCCTTCCGGCGGCTGGCTGAAAGGGTGAACTCTGTGGCCAGTGACCGCAAGATATCGGCAGAGCTAACCAATCTGTAGCATCGTAGACAGAGTTGACTGTGGACCTCTGGTTCAGAGCCGTATTGAGGGGCTGAACCAGAGACTACGACATTTCTGTGATGATATTGGCTGCAGATTCCTCGATCTTCGCCATAGGGTCGAGTCATGTAGGGTTCCCCTTAATAGGTCAGGTGTGCACTACCACACGTGAATCGGCTACACGGGTGGCAGGGGCCGTGTGGAATGCACTGGGCGGTTTTTTTAGGCTGAGGGATAAGAAGACCCCGAAACACGAAATACAGTTACGGGCAACCCAATCTAGAGTAACACCGGAATGTAGGAGGAGCGTAAAGAATCTCGCACAGTTAAAAGTTCTCGTAATTAACTGTAGAAGCGTTTGTAACAACAACCGGAATTGATAGCATTATTTGTAGCACAGAGGCGGATATCGTTCTCGGTACAGAAAGTTGGCTAAAACCGGAAATAAGTCCGCCGAAATTTTTAAAGATAGCATGAATGTTTTTTCGTAAAGGACAGATTACATTCTCATGGAGGTGGGGTATTTATAGCTGTCAGTAAATCTCTCCCATGTTAATGAAATAGAAGTCTATACGATCTGTGAAATCATATGGATTTAAACTCAAAGTTGCTGGGTCAAAACTCATCATAGGCGCCTTCTACCGTCCACCCCGATTCCGACATAGCTATCGCCGAGGAGTTAAGAAATAATGTAAACAGTATAGCTAGCCGTTTTCAGGATCATGCTATGATTCTAGGAGGCGACTTCAATCTGCCTTATATTGACTGGCGTAATTACGTTCACATTACAGGTAGCGGGGATAAGGCAGCTTCTGAAGTAATTCTTGAATTGTTCTCAAATAATCATCTCGAGCAGCTAGTTAATGAACCTACGCGGTGTCATAACGGTAGCGAAAATATTTTAGATCTGCTGGTTACCAACAGGCCAGAATTAATCACCGAAATTTCAACGACCACAGGTATTAGCGATCACAAAGCGGTAATTGCAACTATCAGACTAATGAACAAGCGAAAAAGGAGAAAACGGCGGATTGTATACAAATTCAGTAAGGCCTCTAAGGAGTGTTTTAGAACCTACCTGAGGAATAATTACCATAACTTCAAGTCAAAAAATGACACATTTGAAGAGATGTGGCATCGATTTATACGAATGGTCAGGGAAGGTATGGATATACATATACCGAAGCGGATAATAAATGGGGAGGATGATCCACCGTGGTACACATGCGAAGTCAAAAGATTACTCAAAAAACAAAGGAGGATACACGCACGCTCAAGAAGGAAGTGATTTAGAAACCTTAGCTGAGTTAAGAGGACGTATTAAGAATGTAATGCGTGAGGCCTTCAACGATTTTCATTCCAACTCTCTCTCTAAGAGTCTCACAGAAAACCCAAAGAAATTCTGGTCGTATGTACGAATAGTCAATTGTCCCATTAGCAATATACCAGCACTAATTCGTGAAAGTTCAGAGGTTAATGAAAGCCGCGATAAAGCTAACGTACTAAATACTGTATTCAAAAATTCATTTAATGATGAAAATAAGGATAGTGTTCCCGTTTTCCCACGCCGTGTCGAGTTGGTGATGGAATCATTGCGGATAGATACTGCAGGTATCATAAAGCAATTAGAGCTCCTGAGATGGGGGAAAGCACCGGGCCCAGATGGAATTCCAGTAAGAATATTTTCAGAATATGCGGCGGAAATCGGTCCATTTCTGTCTGATATATTCAGTAAATGATTAGAAGAGCGAAAAGTACGTTCAGACTGGAAAATCGCGCAAGTAACTTCGATTACCAAGAAAGGTGATCGAAGTGATCCTGGAAACTATCGTCCAATATTATAACATCTGTTTGTAGTAGAGTTATGGAGCATATTATATGCTCGAACATTATGAAATTTCTAGACGATAATAATTTGCTTACAATAAATCAACACGGATTTCGGAAGAAAAGATCATGTGAAACACAGCTGGCCCTATTTACACACGACGTAATGAAAGTTATTGATGCAGGTTCACAAGTAGATGCCATTTTTTTTAGATTTTCAGGAAGCCTTTGACTCTGCGAAGCTACAAGCGTACGGTATATCGGATCAGCTTTGTGAATGGATAAAGGATTTTCTAACTGGTCGGTCGCAGTATGTCGTCGTTGAAGGAGAAAGTTCTTCTAGTCTAGATGTTACATCGGGGGTACCTCAAGGAAGTGTAATAGGAACCACTTCTTTTATTTATAGGGAAGTAAGGAATTTGGCCGATTGCTTAGAAATTCAGCGTGATCTGGATATTATTTTGGCATGGTGCGCTGAGTGGCAACTTACGCTAAATTGTAAAAAGTGCAAGACAATGAGCATAACTAACAAAAACGAATCCAATTGTTCAGAAATACGTGTTAAACAATTCAGTTATTGAGATGGTAGATTCTATGAAATATTTGGGAGTAACAGTACAAAGGAACATGAAATGGGACTTACACATTAATTCGTTGGTAGGTAGAGCAAATTCTAGGCTGCGATTCATAGGTCGAATATTGAAAAATTGTAATGAACAAACAAAGGAGATAGCGTACAAATCTCTTATGCGTCCACATTTGGACTATTGTTGTGCCATTTGGTATCCGTTTCGTAAGGGGTTGGTCGAAAGTATAGAGAAAGTACGGAGAAGAGCCGCTTGATTCGTGACCGCTTACTACAGTCCTTATGAAAGCGTCACAGAACTGATTAGTAGACGAGGCTGGGAGTCTCTGGTAGATAGACGACGCACGATTCGTTTAAACTTATTGGTATACATGTGTACTCCCACTTTCACTCACGAGTGTAGTGAAATACTTCGTCCACCAACCTATTTGAGCCGGAATGAAAGGATAGATAAGATTAGAGAAATACGGTGCCGCAATGATTCTTATATGAATTCTTTTTTCCCTCGTACCATTAGGGATTGGAATGCACAACAAAGAGATTAGCTTTGGTGCTGAGCACTCTCTGCCACCCACAATTTTGTGAATTGCAGAGTATATATGTAGATGTAGATGTAGAAACAGGAAACTGGCATCAAGGAAACGTAATGCTGATCAACACGTGAATAAGAGCTATTACCCCTCTGCTGCCGTCTTGGTTGGTAGCTCTCAGCCGCTAACACCGTAGGTGTCGCAGATGCCACTGCCTACCCGGAAACGTGGTGGCTAGCGTTCAGTTAATTCATGGAGTAGATGGTTCGAGTCCAGCCACATACATAAGTGATTTTCATGAAGTGTTACGTTCTTCTTGTGTTGACTGTAGTGTGGATCGCCAAAGTCACATCATAAATCAACTGAAAAGCTAAATGAATGGAGAGAATGCACGTATCGATAAACTAAGGCTAATACTTTCTTTGTCTACTTTTAGCAATTTATTATTTAAATTTATTCTTGAAATATCACGGACTAAGATTATTTCCCAAGGTTCGGAAAGGAATCCGGCCACGGTATGTGAATATGAACAATTCCTCTGTAAGTCTAAAATTATTTCGTTAATCCTTTGACAACCAAAACATTAATGACAAATATACTTGAAAGTGAACCTCCAAGATGTCAGTGCCAGAAGAACTGGTAATAATTTTCAACGATTTCATGAAAAAAGTACATCTTCTTAGGATAATTTTTAAGTTAGAATGCAAGCGAAAGTTTCGATATGATAAAACTAGTTTTCGTAGCAGATAATGATTCAAAATGCTATTCATACCTCCTATTATCAAAACAGATTGTTCTACTGTCTTCGTTGTATAAGCCTACATAAATGATGTTAAAGGCAAAATTATAGTCAGAACTGATAAATATTTTTACCACAAGAAGTCTAACAAATTCCGTCAAATCGCTTAAATCAATTAATAAACATTTGTCCTAGAGAACTTAACTGTCGCCTGTAGTATGCTTAGTACTGGAAGGAAATTATTTATTGATATTCTCTAAAGTAAACTATGTATCAACAAATTTGTTACCGTCACAGCTATAACAATAAGGAGTTCAAAATATTGAAGTCATATTCGATGGTCCGTCAGTTGTGATAGAAACCGCACATATTTTATAGTATCGGAAAAAAATCGGAGAAGACAACTGGTGGTGACGATAGATTGGAATTCCATACTGTCTTGTGTGGCACTGATCTCACGGTCTTGCTCGATTAAATAAACTGGCAAATAAACACGTCGGAATACTGAACGAGAGGAGTGCACTTTGGAGGAATATTTATCGTCCTCAGGCATTTCATCATCTCACAATAATAATTTTTAAAAAATGTTGTCGGCAGCGAGACTCGATTTGACTACGGCTGGGTTTAAGAGGCAAAGAGCATGCTCTTTGCGCCACTATTTACTTGACGCTTTCTCAATGTACGAAGCTTTTGAATATTTCAATGCCGATTTTCTGGACAACGGCCAAGAAACTGCATGTTACTGCTTTGCACATTCACCTCTGTTTATGAGCTTATATTACGCAACGTATGAATCGGATCTAAATTTTACTGCTAGGTTCTCTGGTTTCTAAATGTGTCGAAATCACGTCGCCTGTAATTTCTCAACTGCACACATGTTTGGAAAATAATTATTTTACAATAGAACTAACATCACATTTCAGTAACAAATAACTTATTGTGGGAATTATTTGTCTAATTCTGTAGGTGGACTATAATTATTATGCACCGTCGTCAAGGAAAACAAAAATATTATGTGAAATCATGATAGTAAATCGCATGGAACTAAATATTAGCACAGTAAAAAATTAAACGACCATAGTCATTCAAAAATTTACATCCAGATTGCTGTCGTAGACCAAACATAAATTCTTATCTAACTGATATAAATAAAGAAAGTTCATTGAGAATCTGTGCTAGAAGCAGAGTGTTCTTAAATTACCGTTTTTTCGTTTCGTACAACGCTGTTAGTAGTTTCCGTACACATTATCGCATGTGCTTTACAGTATTGCGATTTTTTACCAACGGGGGCTTAATAAAGCATGAAGTTTTATGTGTTGTTCTTTGTTTGGAATTACTTCACTATACTAACATAAATAAATACCACCATTCACCCGTATTAACATGGAGTGATTTGGGGAAACTACAAATCTTGTTAACCGGGCGAGAATTCTAACCTGTGTCCTCCCGAATGAGAAGCCAGAGATTCACCGCTTATCCCACCACGCATGGTCATTCACAAATTGTCACTTCAGTTACAAAAATCCATGTTCCGAAATGGTAATGATGTAGAAAAGTAGATAATTTTTCAACCTTTAAAATTGTAGCAGAATGACCAAATATGGGTCATTCCGTACATTTTTATATATAATATTTTGCATATTTTTATATATAAAAAGAATAAGAAAGGAATTATCGGAGAAGATTGTCAGTGTTTGTGGGACCTCCCAGCTAGACGCGCCAGAGGGTCGCGACAGGCAGGCGGCGGTCAGGGACAATGGACACCAGCTACCCTTCTCACGCAGTTGGTCAAGTGTATAATCCCTTGCCTCCGGGGAAACGGTAAACTGAGGTGAACAAACTAGCCAAGCCCCAGGTCTACGAACGGGGTGTTTTGGAGGTCACAGGTGACGAAAAAGTCCGAGGCTATCCCGAGTTCACACGATTCGAGAAAGACAAGGTTCGCCTATCGTGAAAGCCGAAGGGAGGAGCTTAAAAATGGCAGAACCAATCGAGAGAGACTTTCCTTTTGTATTTTGTAATGATGGTGTATTTTTTCTATGTAAACCACGAGCGACGAGAGGAGGTTTTTTCCGGCGGACGCTGGAGGGGACTTGGCTCCAAGCCTTCAGACTAGAAGGAGCGGATCTTCCGAAGCAGGAGATCGCTCGGTCTTGGCTTCGCACCTGAGGGTCAATAAGCGTGTCTTGTACAGTGAGGTCACTGTGCACGCATCCATTACGCTTGCACGGACGTGGTGCATTGTCCACTGTAGCCAAGTGGCTATAGTAATTCCGCCGTAGCGGGAAATACATCGCCGTCACGGTAATAATTCTACAAATGCAGTGTGGTACTTTTATTCGGTCATTGAGTACAGCCCTGTAACGACCACTAAATGATTAGGAGTTCTCGCACCCCCAAATATTGAGCTAGCTGGGGCAGACTTTCTTAAAGCCACACTTGGTGGATAATTTAAATTATCCTGGCGCCCGGCATTCGAGATCGAATACAGTTAATGTCGATACTGTGTTTGATTTATGGTTCCCGATCATTGTGAAGGGAACTTTCATTTTAAAAAATCAAGTGTGTAGCTTTCTTGCTTGCCAATTAACACTGGGAGTTTGTTTAAAGATTAATTTAAAGGTGGTTGTGTTTTAATGCTTTGTTTATTTGTTAATATGTGTTGGCAATTGTAAGAAGAGGCTTTGCATAGTTCTTTTTATCATATTTCAATGTGTCAATGTTAACGATAAATAAGCCTCGCCTGTACGCCATTATGAGTACCCAATAAATTAGCAGCCTAGGGTTTCTTTTAATTATAAAAAGAAGTAACAGGTTTTCACCCTTACCTCCCCAGGCATAACCGCCACAAAATTAAGAATATATATATTACAGAAAAAATTGATTTTGTCCCAATAAATGCTTAGGAGACCGTACTTTGGATTGCTCCGTCCAATAAACATGGATTCCTACAGTATTTTTAAAAAACAGCTATGATTTGCAGCTTTACTACAGGAGTTGTAAAATTGTACTCAAAATCAATTGAATATTAACCAAATTTAATTGATTTTTACCACAGTTATCCAAATTATATAGTATAGCTGCAAATCATTGCTGGTTTTTTAAAATACTGTTGGAATCCATGTTGATTGTACGGGGACAATCCAAAAAGTAAGGTGTCAAAAGTATTTATAGAGAAAAAAATATTTTTTCCTTGTAGTGTAAATACTTGATTCCAAAGGTTGGAAAATTATCTATTTTTTACATCATTACCATTTCGAAGCACGCACTTTTGTAGACACTCGCAGCATAGGGGCAACAGCTCTTATACACGTGTTGATCAGCATTAGCCTATGTTTCCTTGTTGCCAGTTTCCTGTGTAGTCTCATAAACAACAGTTACATAATATGAAAACAATTCTATTGAATTTATGATCCTCACTAGTATCAATTTCAAAATTGTGTAATTTCTGGTTGTATTCTTGGTTACCAGATGACTGGTAAAATTTTACCCCTTAAATCAGTGCAAGTTCTTTACGGACTACTGTCGGAAGAGCTCACCGTAGTATTAATATCAAGTTGGCCTACAATAATAATTTCAACTAGCAAAAAGCGTATAAATCGGGAAGTGAACCAATTATTTCGTACGTGTTCGCTAGCAAACGCACTAGTTTGTTAGTTACCTAACGTTTTCAGTGCACGTCCTTGAATATTCAACAGTAGATTATTATTATTGAAAGAACACCCAACCAATGTTTCACCTGTCGTTTGAGTTGTAACAGCAGCACCCACAGAATATCGCTATCGCGAAAAAGCCGTATTATATTTTTCTTTTTTGCCTGTTAACTGAACACCATTAAATGCACAATTGTGACAAAGCTATTTGAAATTGTGTCTTCATCAATTGAACCCTCACTGTGTTTTTCTTTTGTTTTAAAAGGAGCATTCAGTGCTGTTTAAGCAGCTTTCGATATTAATGGTAGGTGAAAATAAGTTTTTTGACGCTAAAATACTGTCAACTGAAACTGCGTTGACGTCATATAATTTGACGACAGTAATTTAGTTATACGTTTTTCCGCGTGTTTCTAAAATAAGTTTAAATGTAGTAGTAAAAGAACAACATATCTTAATAGCACACCGCAATATTAATTAACTTCAAAAATTTGTGGTTATTTTGCAACGTTCTCACTTAAAACTATCTTTACCCAGAATAGTTATACATCGCAAATATTGATTATGTCATTAATATCTAATTTTTTTAAGTGAAATATGATCGGTATAATGTCTTCCTTTCTTTTGATCCTAGCGGTTGTTCAAAATTAACATTTTGTTTGAAAACAGTAACACCTTATGTTCTTTAGGGGCACCAATTTCTTCTAAATGTTTTAAAATACCTTAACCAAGTGCATTTAATGTCTGCATAAGTCTTATCTTAACGAAATATAATCCATATTTTCGTTTGTATAACGAATATCTTAAAATATGTCACGTTTTTTTGTGAGGTGATTGAGTCTCAATTTTGGATATTAACGTGAATGTACCACCTACTGGGTATAGTACTGTCTTGGTAGATGTGTATAATGGGTTGAATAAGTCCCAGGAGGAAATGTAGTGTTGTGCAATTCAGGGCGTTCGGATTAACTATATTAACTATATTTCAAACGTCAAAATCTGTCAGAAATTTTGTTAGAAACGTTTCTTGGCATTCATAACTACATAAGATATTGCCAGCAAAATCGAGAATTCAATTATTATTAGTAATTGATAAGGTGTTTTAAGAAATGCCATGTTAGTGATGTGTATCGCGAAGTAAGCTACTACCGAAAACAGAACACCTATTATGCATGTCTAGTGTGTATTTCCTAATGGATTTGGCGAAATTCTAGTCCAGGGTACATTTCAATCTAACTACTTCAGTTTTAAGATACGGTGAAGAAAAATGGCTGTAATTGCGGGTAGTTGCATAGAAGTTATTAAGAAAAAAAAAATTCGTGTTACTATTATCGACAGTGCACCTATATTCGACATGAAATCGTATCATGTTCGAATTTATGCTAGTAAAAACTGTGCATTAAACTAGCAATACTGTCAGGTTTCAAATCAATCCGAACGGGTCCAAGTGTTCGTTGATGGTATCGTCCGTCGTTGGTAATCATTTTTTGTAAAGCTTGTGTTTAAAACAGTCGTTGTGTATAGAACTATAATGTAAATTATATATATTTAAAACTGTGAAGGAAATGAACTTTAAACTGTTAAACTATGTAAATAGAACTGTAAAGTAATGAAATGTGAATTGTCATAAAACGCAAAGAACTTGGCTGTGTGGCTGATAAGGCCGAAAGCCATTTAAATAAATAAATAAAAAAAAAAGGTCGGAACCGCGTATCTTGCTAGCGAAATCGTAACATTAGTAAGCACTTAAATTCTAGGTTCATGTAAGTTTGCTAGCTCTCTGCTGATCGATAATATGCAAATATGATCGCGATGAAATAAATAAGCGTATGATTCTTTATGAATTTTCCATAATAAATTTAGAGAAGAAGAAAATTTGTACTATGGGTAATCTCTCTGTCAAATACAGGTGTATTCCTTAAATCGACAGGGATGTCGAACTTTTGTTCCTGATCAAACTGAACGAATATTCAAGCCGTTTACAACATTTTTATTTATATGCTACAGAGTAGGGATGTAACGGATATCCGCAAGTGCGGAACTTTCGCGTGAAATCCTACATCCGCTTTCGCATCCGCAATTTTTAATGCTGATATATTTCAGATATTTTGTTTACATTGCAATATACATTATTCTTTATTCGAGATTCTGCCCGTCGTCGCTTAGCTAACAAAAAAGTGGTTGTTTTCTGACGATCTTGCAATAAAAGGAATAATGAACTAAACGGTGTTATTACCTAAGTGACGAATTTACAAGTTTGAACTTGCATGTAAAATAAACGTCGGGCTACACTATATGGCGCCGAGCCCGCGCTGTCACCTACCGACACTTTTCTTATTGTTGCCCCTCACTCGATTGAAATAAGTTCAAACCCACCGCACCGTGTGTCGGCCATCATTAGTTTGGTTTAATTTTTGCCTTTGCGAGCCAATGTCGAGATGATCGATATGGAGAATCCTATAGAAAGAGTTCAGAAATTTCTGGTCCTTTACGACCAAATGTTGTTTTGGCGTACTGGTTGGTTTAGAAAAGTGTCATTTTTTTCAGCCTCACTTTAGGTTCGTAAAATTTAGTTTGAGTCCTTTTATGTTCAAATTAACAAATCAAAGCTTTGTCAGACTTGAAGGTCGATTTTAAGGCCTGTAAAAATTGCATCCGAGACCAGGATTTTGAACCGCAAACCTTCCATACCCGAATCAAACGCCGCAAGCATATGAATTTAGAAGTACTGAAAAATATCTATTCAATCATATAAAAGTACATTTGTGTTTTGGGATGGCAAAAATAAATTATATAGAAAAAAATACGTTGATTTTACTATGTTTGAATATTTATTTGTAATTACATCCAGATTTGTCTCTTGAATCAGATAGATAAGGCATATGATTGGGGTAACTGAAAGTCCCTTGTTCAAATCCCTGTCTCAGCTGTAATTTTTATTGGTCTTAAAGTTGACAGTCACCTTTGGCCAAAGCTTTGATTTGTTAATGCTAAGATTCTGGGACACTCTGTGATTCGAATTTCACGTTAATCTGTTGGTCTCCTTTTAAAAATAGGTGATAACGATAGAGGTGCACTGCGCGGCTGATAAGAAACACTGTGACTGGAATTTTTAGGGCACCAGGGGCGTAGCTACTATGGGGCTAGGAGGCGGTGCAGTGCACCGAGGCCCTCACGCTCAGGGGGGCCCCCAAGCATACCTAAAGGGGCAAGGGGCCCCTAAGCGCACCTCTAGTTCAGGGGGCCCCTACCAGCACACATAAAGCAAAAAAAAAGGTCGCCCGTCTGGCCTGAGGGCCCAAAATAAATTTTTTGCACCGGGGCCCTTGTCGACCTAGCTACGCCACTGTAGAGCACATGAAATTATTACTATTTTACAGAATCTTTGCAGTTTGTATTTAAATTAAAACGTATAATGATCTTATTACTTTTTGTTAAAGAAATATTGAGTTAATTGAAAGGAACCTGTAACGGCTTTCGCTGACCATCAAAAGTTCTTTTATCGAAAATCGGATCTCGGAGGAAAGGTGGGTGGCGAGCATGGAACTGAGCGTGCGGGTAGGCGGTAAAGGCCTGGCCTCGCATTCGGTAGGACACCGGTTCGAATCCCCGTCTGGGAATCTAGATTTTGGTTTTCCATGGTTTCTCCAAATCACTCCAGGCGAATGCTTCCTTTAAAAGACCATGGCCGAATTCCTTCCCGTTCCTAGCCCCGATCTTTTCACGCCTCTAATGAGCTTGATGTCGAAGAGGCGTATATTTATAAAACCAAAAAAAAAAAAGCGAGCGCTGAGATGCACTGTGAAGTGGCATTGTGCTTGACGATTGATTTAGTCTAGGTACGCACTCCGCTAAGTTCATATGACGAAGACTGGTTTTTAGACGCGTGCGTAATTATATTTCATTCACTTGTGAAATCATCCCATACTTTTTTTTGTTGAAACATAAGGCAAAAATAAATCAATATTGCAGTATTATATGGAAATAGAATATACTTATGAAAAAAAAGATTGATTTAAATTTATTTGTGATAAAATATTAAAATCTAAATAAATATAATTTTTTTCCATATCGGCATCCGCTTCCGCAAAACATCCGCATCCGCATCCGCGGATGTCAACCACTGAACATCCGCAAAGATGTCATCCGCAACAACCCTACTACAGAGCGGCGTTAGAAATGTAAAATTAACACGTGAAGACGGTCTTCAGTACATACAATGTCATATTTAGAAGTCTGTAGTTACGTGTATCTTAGGCGGATAGTAAAATACTTCACTTGTGAAGTACTTCATGCAAAGTCGGCAGATATCGCAAAGGCATGTTCTTATATTACCTAAGCGGTTTTTTTTTTAAAAATTGCGTTGTTTTTATATTGCATTTATTGTTCTATTTTTATGAAGGAACTTAATGTAGAGTTGCTTCTCTGACTATACAGTCTCTCCCAGGATCTCACGACGTGTGGGACCCGGATTTTGGGTTTGCACCAATGGGAAGCCATCTGGGTCTGGAGTTGCTTCTGCTGGATCAAGCCACTTCTGTTAACTTTCCTCTCGATATCCCTTGCGAAGTCATTTAAATACAACCTATATTAACGTTTCAACAACAAATAATTGGGTAGTTTTCGATTTAAAAAAATTTATAGCGAAATATTATGGTCGCCCTATAGTTACACTGGCAAAAATTAGAATCTCACCATGCATACAGGAATGGTAGAATTTCAGGAAACTTTGAAGATATATCCAGGGCATACCCAGAAGAAATGATAACAAGTGGAAATGGATCAGGCTAAGTTATTACCTTTAGATACAGTTTTCAGTAAGATATGCGTCCTATTTGAGCACCAATACATTCGTGGATCCTTGCCGACATTGAATCAACAAGTGTTTCGAATGTCTTCTTGGGGTATTTCTCTTTACACCTGTATGTCTTTTACAGTCAGTTGTTGCGCAGTTTGTGCTGGGTCACCATGTGTTCAAATGTGTCTACTCGTGGTATCCCAGACATCCTCTATTGGGGACAAATCTGTGCTGTTCAAATTGTGATCGAAACTCCTTGCAAGGCTTGTGTAACGATGGCCGCAATATGAGGACGGGCATTATCATGTTGTAAGATTCGATTTGAATGGTGAACATGAAGGGTATTACAATAAGATGCAGTACCCCGTCCACACAGTGGTTGGCTGCCATTGTGCCATCAACAACAGCCGACTCAGTCATGCTCTCGAAACTGATTGCCGCCAAAAAATGGCACCGGTGACTGCACTTGTGTGATGTTCTGAAATCACAGCAGGTAAGCCGTTTTCCAATACGCCTGCGAACATGTCGTGAATTATCACTTTGCCACAGACAGAATCGAGACTCGTCTCTAAACGCAAATATACGCCATTCACCTGTCCTTTTCTGTTTTGCATTACGCCAGGTTAGATGATGCTGGCAATGAAATCAGATTAATGGGACACATTGCATTGTGGTCAGAGAGTGTACTCCAGTTTCAAGTAATTGGTTTTCAATCGTCCAGGGAGGGGGGTGACTTTCTCTGTAACTACTGTTTGGATCTGGGCTACAGTCAACCATTTGCCAGCAGCAGCCACCCACACAATTTGGCTGTCTTCACGTGCTGTTATCCATCAGTATAGACCTGGAGTATTAGAGCTTTCTTTCATCACTGTGTAACAAGTCTGTATACTGACAGTGCACTACGGCCAATCCTTTGGGAGATTTCACGATATGATGCACCTTTTTAAAACACGTCAATTCTCCGACCTCTCTCACAGTTAGATATTTGAGTATATAGAGTTGTCACTCTTCGCCTGGGCATACTTAGCCAACAAGAACTCGTGAATAACAAAGTGTTATGTTACACCACACTGTTCGCCACTAGTACGTTAAAAAATATATATATATAAAAAAATAGCAATTTACATAATAGATACCACCGTAATTCTCATATTATTACATGTAAAACTTTCAATTTTAAATCATTTAATACTCTTCATGTGGGCATACTTGGAGCCAAATTTAATTTATTTTTCACAGCACCGTCTGGGTGTTGGGATTTTAATTTGCGCCAGTGTGTGTATCAGTTGCTACGTGTAAAGGTCGAGCTCTTCTTTGCCAATACTGGTCTGTACCATGAAGGAAGGAAATATATGGAGGAGAAATGACGTTCAATCGGTGACGCCGGGATCCTACTGCGCATGCGAGGCGGTTATAGCGGACCGAGCTCAAAACATTGCATTTTCACATTGTGCTCCATGTAGTAAAAATTTGATTTTGTAATAGTTCTAAGTTTTTTATAATGCCAGCTTGTGTTGCTTTCGGGTGCACAAATAAGACAGATAGGAAAAAACCTCGAATATCATTTCATTTGTAAGTTGCATTCTAATTATTGTTATTGAAATGTTCAATAGTTTTCAGTCAGACTAGCTACTACCATTAAAGATTTATTCATAACTCTCAAATGGATGACTTTGTTTTCAAATATTTGTTGGTGTAGTGCAGCCAATCGGCATACCTTACCATTTTGCACATCATAGACTACCATTACTTTATACGAGTATTGTAAAGGCTAATTTAAGTGGGTCATGTTTACATCGTGATTGAGTTGTGCATTCTTTCGTTACGTTTGCAGTTTCTACTGAAGTGTGGGGTGAAATTAATTGTGATAAATTGTGCTTTGCGAAATAGGAATCGTGATGAAGGAAACAATGTCGTTATACGAAATGTAGTTCGCGATGCAAAGTTATGAGTGTGTCTACAAAGTTTGTTTTTGTACCAAATTATGTCCTGTATGCTCCAAGCATCACTGTAATCACCAGGCTGTCGTAGTTTGATGCTTGATTATTATGTAGCTCGAAGAGACAAGTTGGAAATCAAGAGCACCATTTTTTGATATCTCCCTTAGTTCTAGGAATATCGACTAACAAAAAATTGTTATAGGTATAGTGTGGTTATAATTCCTTGTGCTTTTGGTGACATTTTTATTCTGTTCTATGCCCCATTTCAGTGTAAAAACAAGCGGCAGTAAAATAGGAAAACACACACTCTGCATGTGCAGCATGTAATTCATTGTGGTTAGGACGGAATTATTTTTTGGTCCAGGCCGCATCTCCACCTCACGTCCACAATTTGGAGAGACTATATCCCAAACAGTAAGCGAGATATTGAAAAATGTTTACTCTTTATTTTCGATTTTTTTTCGTCATGTTACATTAGAATCCATTATCAAATTTGACTTTTGCGAAAGTTTTCTTCTGCATTTCATTCAAAAACACCTCACCTTTGAGACGGTATATCACGATAACTAAGCGAAATACCGAAAATTTGTATTCTTCGTTATCTTTTCTTCTCGTTGTGTTACGTAAGAATCCATTATCAAATTTGATTTTGGTTAATTTTTTTCTGAATTTTAACCAAGAACACCTCACCTTTGAGAAAGTATATCTCGAGAATTAAGCGAGATATCAAAAAAGATTATTCTTTATTTTTTATTTGTTTCGTCGACTAACATAATAATCCATCATCAAATTGTGGCTCCACGGTTATGGTAGTGTTCCCTGGATATATTTGGGCATGTTCCCGGTGATTCTTGGGTAGGGTAATATGGCGTCCCCCCCTCCCCACCTCTCTCCACCCGGCGTCACTTCAGTGCGTGGTGAAGGTCCCTTGCGTCGCCTCCATATATTCCTTCCTCCATGGTCTGTACCATCACCGCAACGACAGTCGGCCGAGTGGCAGCTCGCCCCCTCGCGTCCACAATTATCCATAGCTCGCCTGTGTTCCTACCCGGTCTTTAGTCTCCTTTAACGTTTTCAAGTGATTGTTACAGGGAATCAGTGTTGGGGATGACAGGTAGGTTTGACACCTTACTTTATTATACTGTACTTTATTTTGCAGTTTTGATACGAAAGTACATTAAAATACTTTATCTGACTCATGTAATCACCGATCTGGTTGATCTTTTATGTACAAAAATAGTATCCCAGCGCAGTATTAACAAATCATTACCACACTGAACCAGAATGAAAGATTCTCGCATATTTCAACGCAATAGCAATGAAATGTCAATCACTTCGCACTTGACGTGTTTGTTTTGCTTAAGGTTCTTTTCGATTCATTCAGTATTTTTTTTAGTAAAGAATGAGGTTATAACATATTTTAACTTAAATTTAGGTCGTAAAGATTTTGTATAATAAATATAATAATTTCATGTTATCTCAAAGTTCTAGTCACAGAGTTTCTTATTAGGAAACTCTCAGTGCACCTCTATCGTAGTCACCTAACTTTGAAAGGAGACCTACAGATTAACGTAAATTCGAACACGGAACGTCCTAGAATCCTCGTATTAACAGATAAAAGCATTGCCAGAGGTAAATGTCAATTTTTAGGGCCGCAAAAATTACAGTCGAGTCCGGGATTTGAACCGGGACGTTCAGTATCCAAATCGCACGCAGTCATTTGAGTCACCAGTCCGAATGTAGGTGTAATGAAAAATAAGTTTGCAAACATGATACAATGAACATACTTTTTTTCTAGACCATCTATTTTTGCTATCAAAAAACACGAATCAACTTTTGTGTGTTTGAATACATATTTTTCTGTACTTCTAGAGTAGTCTGGCTTGGTGCGCTGAGTGGCAACTTACTCTAAATTGTAAAAAGTGAAAGACAATGAGCATAACTAACAAAAAGAATCCAATTGTTCAGAAATACGAGTTAAACAATACAGTTATTGATATGGTCGATTCTATGAAATATTTGGGAGTAACAGTACAAAGGAACATGAAATGGGACATACACATTAATTCGTTAGTAGGTAGAGCAAATTCTAGGCTGCGATTCATAGGTCGAATATTGAAAAATTGTAATGAACAAACAAAGGAGATAGCGTACAAATCTCTTGTGCGTCCACATTTGGACTATTGTTGTGCCATTTGGTATCCGTTTCGTAAGGGGTTGGTCGAAAGTATAGAGAAAGTACAGAGAAGAGCCGCTTGATTCGTGACCGCTTGCTACAGTCCTTATGAAAGCGTCACAGAACTGATTAGTAGACGAGGCTGGGAGTCTCTGGTAGATAGACGACGCACGATTCGTTTAAACTTATTGGTAAACATGCGTACTCCCACTTTCACTTTTGAGTGTAGTGAAATACTTCTTCCACCAACCTATTTGAGTCGGAAGGACAGGAAAGATAAAATTATAGAAATAAGGTGCCGTACTGATTCTTATATGAATTATTTTTTCCCTCGTACCACTAGGGATTGGAATGCACAGCAAATAGATTAGCTTTGGTGATGAGCACCCTCTCCCACCCACAATTTTGTGAACTGCAGTGTATATATGTAGATGTAGATGTATAAATATGATCTATAATAATATTTCTGGAGAAGGAACCATAAATTGTTGTTAAACTTAATTTTTTTTTGCGTAAATTCGTGCTGTCGACAAGCTCACAAGATGTCTTCAGTTGCGGATATGAAAAATTATGATACATCGGTATCTCACCGTAATTCTGTTCGTAATATACGTGTCATAATACATGTGAAAAGTCAAAATTTGAAAAAAAAGTGCTGATTTTCAAGGAGCTTTAGTAACGAAGTTTGTGGTTAGGTTTAAATGCAGCCTGGACCAGAATGACTACTAATGTTGCATGGTACATAGTGGACTTGGAATGAAGAAGGTGGCTGCCATGCCGAATTCTGACTAATGGCGTCAGAATCGGCTCAAGACGTGTGTTGCTGCTGAGTGAGTAAAGTGCGTAACCGTATATTTCGGCGCTCGTAACACCTTTCTTACCTATTTCTTGGCTTTGACGAACACTTTTCTTTAATGAGTAAACCATATTTTCAATGCCGAAAGAGAAAGTTTTGTGCTGGTCGTACATTGAACAGTAACAAAATCTCATACTACAACATACTTTCAAGCGGACGAAGTCGCGGGTAAATGCTAGTAAACTATGATAGTTCCGTTATTCGTCCCCCACCCCACCCCCCACCTCCCCCGTCCATTCAATCCGGTTCAGTTATTATTACAGCAGTGTTACCGCATTTTGATGCACACTGAGTGTAGATATGTATGTTGCATCTAGTTTTTAATTCCTGCACTACAATGTGAATATTCAATATTGAGCGAGTCACTGAATGTTATATTACTCATCCATCATTTTTCATTTGTATATTAACTTTGCCCGGCATTCGTTTCAATGTCCATTTTTCTTTTTAAGTGGGTGCACATATGTAAAGCAGACACATTTACATGTACAAAATAAATGAGAGAGAATGATTTTTTTTGTATAAATTAAATTTGAAAATGTTTATTTCAGTTCTTTGCGATATACAATTTTTGGTCTTTCTGTCTTCTGCAAAAGCAAAGTACCCAGCGTTATTCGGTGAATGGATAGGATAGTTTTGATGTTTTAACGCGTTTGAACGGTTGGTCGTAAAAGTTCTCCATCACCATCCACTCTGACAGATTTCCGTACCGTTTTGGAGATATATGCAAAACACAGAAAAGTGTGTAAATCTGTCTTAAGTTCGATGAAGGGGGAGAGCGGGTGCAGTTTTGTGAACTAAATGTAAACATCATTTTTAACTTATTTTAAGGCATATGAGCACAAATTTCATTCGAGATCGGATAAAAACTGTAGATTTGTGTGTTGCAACAAAAACTTTAAAACAATTTTTAAATATTAAGTTCCAATTTTTTGGTCAGCAATTGTTCGATCGGAAACGGTCCAACGCCGTTTAATAAGTTATACGTTATGAGTTCGCAGAATATCATTATCCAATTTGGCCAATTTCGACAACTTTTTTGAGATATTAGAAAAAAAACTGAATGGTTTAAAGTGTAAATTTTGTTAAATAGGGTGATGGTGGAAAGTAGGCGGGTTTTTGTAAACCAAATGTAGACAGTACCTTTTTTTTTTTTTTTTTTTTTTTTTTTTTTTTTTTTTTTTTTTTTTTTTTTTTAAAGTGTATGTGTGTAAACTTCTATCGAGAAGGGAAAAAAACTATAGTTTTTTGTAAAAAAAAAAATAAATCTGTAAACATTAAATGGGGTAGAGAGAAGAGAGGGGCTGGGTTTTTGTAAACATATCTTTTCTCTTTGTTTTAAAGTGTACGTGTGCATGAAGAACATTGGCAAAAATTAAAGGGGTGTAAAGTAAAATATGGCGTTGGTATTTTGTAAACCAAATGTAGACAGTACTTTCCTGTTATTTTAAAGTTATACATTTCCAAAGCTCCATCAGAATTGGATAAATACTTGGAATTCTATAAAGAACATTGGGAAAAATTAAGGGGTTGTGCAGGGGGAAAGGGGTTTGGTTTTTATAAACCAAATATAGGAAGCATTTTTGTGTTTGTTGTAATGTACATATATACAAAATTCCATTGAAATAGGATAAAACTATGGATTTGTATAAAGACCATTTAAAAAAATTAGGAAATGTAAAACGAGAAGGTGTTTTTTTTATTTTTTTGGTCAGAAACCTTCGCAGGCTCGCACACAAGAACTAATCGAACTTTCAACATACTTGCATGAATGGTATAGGAATGCATAGAAGACGATTAAGAAACAACTTTCATTTTTATATATTAGAAGATAAGATAGAATATTAATGGTTCTCGTCTGATTTAAAAACCGGTGATTCTAAAAGAAAGTTGCAGTTTTTCTTAATAACAATTATAGAACAATACTGTTTGAATGACGAAGAGGGATTTTTTTAGGCACTTGGCTGAGATGAGAGCAGGTAGCTTTTTTAAAGACAGAAAGAAAAGAAAAAAAAACACTGCTTCTGTGTAGAGGGCCTCGCCCAAGGGTTGCCCTTGATCCTCTATTGTGGCGCTTACTGCATTGCCGTACCGTACATCGATCGTCAGAATTCGCCGCCACGCTGTCTGCTGCGGAGAACGTTTCGTCAGTTGGGAAATATAAGTAATCGATCATCCAATTTTCTTTGTGTTCGACTGCAAAAAAAGTTGGTTGTAAAGCATAAAAAAACGCGACTGTTCCAATAGATGACTATTCAGTTTCTCAGTTCTTCTGTAAGTTTGTCGGTAATAGGGTTATTTTTCATTGAACTTGGTACCATCATTGAAAGAAGTAGGAATGATATCAACAATGGCATAAGCTGAAATCCATCGCCTAAGCTGGTGTGAATAAATCATGGAAAAATGGTACGAGGATTACAAGACTGGGATTTGAACCTTGGTGTTTCTAACACTGGATCCCTCACACCCATGAGAAAGGATCTCACTGGTGTCTTCAATGGAATGAATACCATAGGATTCTTCAGATATTTGTTATCTCTCGTACAGGTTACGATTTCGAAGGAAAAAAAACCATCATCGATATTCAGAAGTCACATATAATACCTGATACATGTTTATGGGATGCTTATTCCTATCCTCTACGAAATACGAAATATTAGTGGTGTATGTTTACTCTAATGAGTATAAAATTTCTGTTATCTGATAAAAGTAATATCGACAGTTAATCAAAGAAACTCAAGATTTAGAAAAAAAACCCAACTAAATTTGGTTTCTGCGAATTTACTACAAATACTATCAACTCTTATACAATACTGCACCACCAGTTTTATTTTATGATTATTACCTATGGCAATTTCACAACACTAAATCTTTTGCAATATCGGAACTTTAATTCAAATTCTTTCACTTTTTGAGGTAAATTTTTCAGTTTCCTCCTCCAGTCTCTAATTTCTTTATTTACATGTTAAACTTTTGCATTTCATTATGCTTGCAATCTAGAGCTAAGTTATGGTAATGAATTCCCTCCACTTGCTACTCACAATTCTTCTTTTAATATCCATCCAGACCTTATCGCTTTATACACATCCCTCACTTTTTCCAATGATGCCAATCATATCAATACCTGACTGCGCTCTGTGATAATTTCCGCAAACCTAATCCAGCTGCCCTCCGCTTGATAAAAATGTCTAAACAGGCCCAGGAACTTCGTAGGAACGTGTTTCGACGACTGTTTCGGTGCCGCAGTTAGTTACCATTTTTCAGTATAATCATTTGAACACAATGCTTTTACTGTTGGTGTATCTCCATGCGCTAACAATACGACGCCGTTGATGAATGTAGACCAGTGTTTCCCAACCTTTTTTAGGTCATGTCCCACTTTTATCATTTTTTTATTTTTTTTTGCCCCCCACACATAATTTCTAATAAAAAAATTATTTGTTATTAAAGAAACTGATATAGGATGGTTTTTTGAAAGAAAACACTTTAATATTGTCATAAAAACACAGTAAGAAAAATTAAAAAACATATAATGAAATACTAAAATTCAAATTCAAAAGATTTTAATAAAGATTTATTATAGCAATTTAGTGCGATTCTTTTAAGAATTTGCTTTTTTGCTATATTTTGTACCTATATCTAGCATTGCATTTAAATAACCCAAAGAGAAAGCGGTAAAGGCGTATCAAGTCAATTTCTAAATTGCCCCCCTAAAAAAACCAAATTGCCCCCCTGTGGGGCGTGGGCCCCACGTTGGGAAACACTGATGTAGACGATTTTTGAAGAATGTAGCAGTTAAGAAGCATAGGCACATTAGTATTACGCTTTGTTTATCAAAACACTGTATCTCACAAATACCATTGATAAACTTTATCTTAAAAACTTTGCTCTGCAGCCACTTAAATTGAAGTGAATATTCTTCAATAGCAGATACGCAAAAATCACTCGAAACTGGGACAGATGAATTTTCGTCAGTTGCGTTTATAAATACAAAATACCTTTTCACTATTAGCCACATTAAGAGTACAGCACTCGCTCTGTTACAGTGAGTAAGATCATGACCATGAGTTACTAGGGTAATAAAACAAGATAACATAGATTTGCAAATACCTTCATAAGGGAATGAGGGTTTACACAAGTGGTAGAGCCGAACACTGTGGGACAAATCATATTGGATATCTTCCTGATAAAGCTCGATGATAACTTTGTGTGGGGTGTCAAGTAACTGAAGGAATAAGCGATCATGAAGCAGTTCTGATGAATATTAGAGAATTCAGTAAACCAGTGGCCAAAACTGAATGAAATAAGTACAATAGGCAATAGGTACAAAATGCACAGTTTTCGAACTTGCAGAGATATTTCAAGTTTCAGAAATAGATGGATGGCACAAGTACAGTAGAGTCAAGGGGGGAAGAGTTTGAGGAGATAATAAAAAAGGGGGAAGAGGTATTTATTCAAAACAGAAAATAAATAGATGTACAGAATCTGCATACTATAGTAGGGAGGTGAGATGGTTAAAGAGCTTGGAAAGAAGAGAATATAACAGAGTTAAAAGATTGCAGGCTAGTAGGGAATTTTTGAAACAACTAAACAAGGAAATAATAATAGCAAAGAAGGTGGCTAAATATGGTTTTATGAAAAGTATTATCGGTGCAGGGGAACCACCGACTGATGCATCTAGAAATTTTTATGGCTGTGTTAGAAAACTAAAGGGAAAGGATTTTAAGTAACGCATTTGGGACAATAATTCAGAAATGGGTGGGAATAAATCGGAGAACGAGCTTAACCACACAATTAGAAATAAGCAGACTAAAAAGTTTGAAACACATCCTCAGGATATCATGAAAGAACTAAGAAAGCTGAAAAAACATAAAGGGGCTGGTATAGATAATATTACTACAGACGTCTTAAAGATAGCCGGATGTGATACTGTACCTTATCTTAAACATTGTATAAATTGAGTCTTGATGCTTCCTGCTTACCAGAGGACTGGAAAAAGTGGACTGGAAGTAATACCGGCACATAAAGGAGCCCTCCCTTCCCCTTAGTTTTCTAACATAGCCACAGAAATTTCTAGATGCATCAGTCAGTGGTCCCCCTGCACCAATAATAGAGTCGAAAATCATTGGCCAATCAGTTTGATATCAGAAGTAGGTAAAATAATGGAGAGATTGATATGTAACCACATCAGAAATACATGTGAGGATCGTAACTGGTTTTTGCGTCAGCAACATGGCTTAGGTAACGATATTCAAGCGAATCTCAGTTAGGAGGATATATGTAAGATATTCCGGATGAAATAGAAGGGGGGGACAAATTAATAGTGTACCACTCGATACTTCAAAGACAGAGTGAGCTGTAAAATAGCGATAAATAAGGTAAAAACTATTGGAATAGATGAGAAAGTGATTCACTGGATAGAAGAATTCTTAAAATGTAGAAAGCAAAAAGTTAGGGTAGGAAATGCAGTATCAAAAGAAGTGGGAGTGAAATACGAGTGCCACATGGTAGCATATTGGAACCATGCTGTTTATTATTCTAACGAATGATTGTGTTGATGGTTTACCATCAGAAGTTTGGTTGTTTGCTAATGGCACAATGCTATAAAATAGGCTCAAAACGGTAGAAGACTGTGAACAGCTACAGAGTGATTTGGACTGAATATCTTGCTGGATAAGTCAATAAAGAATGAAGATAAATGCACAGAAGAGTCATCGTATTAGGTACACAGATAAAAAACTGAAGGTTAATCATGGTTTTGGGGTGGGGTAAGAATTGCTTTTTGACGACTTGAAATCTAAATATCGTGGCATAACATATGATAATAAGCTCAACTTCACAGGACATTGGTCAAGTAGTGGGAAATCCTTCTCTTGTTGGAGAGAGTAATGAGGGAATATACCAGAGAAGTAAAGGTATTGGGTTACAAAACGTTGGTCAGACCATTGCTTGAATATGGTGGTGTAGTATGGGACCAACATTTTGGATATCAAATACAGGAGTTTGTGGGTGTGCAAAGAAGGGCTGCTAGATTTACCTCTGAAAATTACCGTAGAATACAATCAATAAGTGATATGAAAAAAGGACTGGAATGGGATTCAGACAGGAGGAGAGTGAAGAGAGTCATAGGAGTGTACAAGGCGTATATTGGTAAAGAGGCTTGGAAAGATATTGGTGTAAGATTTAGGAGTAACGCATGGAAGGGAAAAGATGACCATGACCACAAGCTGGCACTTTATTTCAGTTACAAGGGAGTGGGAAGGATTTCTTTTGCAGGTAAGGGGATCAGGGATTGAAATAAGTTGCCAAGAGAAATGACGAATAATTTACCAAAAACTTTGGAATAATTTAAAGTTGAAATTTGTAGAGGGTAGAAGGTAGGTGGGTACATGAAGGGGAAAAATGATAGTGTGCTCCATTGCAATTAAATTAAATTAAAATCTCGTGTGGTCGGGTAGTGACTTAATGATTTTTTTTTACCTTTTGCACAATCAACGTCATCCTAATATGGTAGTCCTACCGGCTATAGGGGACTTAGAGAGTTTAACGTGGAATCCGAATCACAGAAACTTCTGGCGTACTTCACATGATACAGCAAGTAGTGCAGAGGTGAAGGTAGGGTTGAAGGTGTGAAATGAAATATTTTTTTGTCCCTAGCGATCAATCAGTTATTATTAATAAGATATAAATCAGTAACACAACCTGCGCCCGTTCTGCAAAAATCGTAAATAAAATGTGATTCGGTTGATGTTTGTATTCACTCCTAATAACATTTCACCTTCAAACATTCTTGGGGACAGACTTTGCTTACCCCTTTTTTATTTGCTGGTTTTCTTTTGTGATTCTCTGCTTCTATTTCAGCCATATTATTCATGTATACATTATATTTATTTCCCGACATCTATATTTCAGATCTAACTTCTCTTAACTTTTGACATTTTGTTTCTTATAAGTGCAATAAATGTATCCTTCTTTTTGATCCGTCGTTCGATGTTAAACATAAAAATAGGATTGCTTCTTTTGTACCCAGGTTTTCCGAAACCTAAATCTGCATCTAGTATATGTTCCGCTTCACTTCTTAACAATTCATATTGTATAGGGGCCTATATATAAAAGGTTGTTGTAGGATCGTAATTTTTCACGGCGTTGAATATTAATATATTTTTCTCGGGCTTCCAGCCGTGTTAAGATGTCACATTTGCGGGACGTTTCGAAGGCGTCCATCTCTGTCTTCATTCTCAACCAAATGTCAATGATTGACTGTTTGTTTATTCAGCCGCTGCTACGGAAACGGTGGAAGACAAAAATCAACACAACGCGATTACGTCATCCGCTCTTCTGCTCGTTACCGACGCGAAACTGTTTCAGCATTTTAATAGCCGGGTTCCAGGCCGCACTGAGTTGATAACCAGTGTCCCTGTTGACTAATAAATCAGTTAATCTTATTTCTACAGCCTCTGTAACAACGCTGGCCCAAAACAACCATTTTAGCCCGGGTCAAAGATCCCAGTACTATACCCTCTCACCCTATACACACATCAATTATTATTATTATTATTATTTTTACAAAACCACATATTTTATCCGATTTAGATGGAACTTTGCACACATATAATTTTAAAAAAACTATATACTATCTACATTTGATTTTCAGAAATCCAATCCCTCTCTCACTTTCCAACCCCCTTAATTTTTGTCAATATTCTTTATACAAAGCTACAGTTTCTATCAGATTTTGAAGGAACTTTGCAGAATTTTACTTTAAAACAAACAAAAATATACTTTCTACATTTTATTTACAAAACTCCAACTCCTCTTACCCTTTCCACCCCCTTAAGTTTTGTTCTTTGTACATACCCACAGATTGTATCATATATCGTTGGAACTTTTCACACATATACTTTAAAACAAACAGGAAAACATTGTCTATATTTGGTTCCCAGAAATCCAACTCCTCTCCCTGTTTCCACCCCTCTTAGTTTTTGTCGATGGTCTCTATAAAAAGCTGCAGTGACTAACCTATTTTCAAGGAACTTCGCACTCTTATACTTTAAAACAATTAGAACAATACTGTCAACATTTGGTTTAGAAAAACCCAATTCATCTCCCACTTTACACCCCTTAATTTTTGTCAATGTTCATTATACATACCCACAGTTTTTCTCCAATATCTATTTAACTTTTCACATGTATACTTTTAAAACAAACAAAAAATACTGCCTACGTTTGGTTTACAAAAACACAAACCTTTACCCCACTTAATTTTTGCAAATTTTCTTTGTACAAAGCTACAGTTTGAGACCATTCAGTTTTTTGCAAATATTTCGAAAATGGTATGAAATCGGCCAAAGTGTTCTAAAATAATACTTTGGAATCTTCTAGATTACGTCCATATTTTTCAGCTATTAAAAATAATGTAAATAATTTACGTCCGATATATTTAGTGTGTGAATCGATTTTGACGGTACTTTCACTGCCGGGTTGCTGTTTTGGCAGGGACTAACATAGGCTACTTTTATCTCAAAAGTATTTAAGGTTCTATGCAAATATATAAAAACCTTTAAAATACATGACATTCACTAACGAAGTCGTGGGTACCAGCTAGTTCTTTAGTATATTATACTCTTTAATTCGTTTTTCTTTTAAAGAATTTATTAGTTGTGAGATAATATTATCAAATGCCACTTATTTTTGAAAGTCTTGTCAAATTATGTCCTATGAACACTATCTGCTCTTTTTTTTTTCAGTACACTGTGGTCCAGGCGTTCTGTCTCATACAGTTCCATTATATATTTCTTCCATAAGTTAGCTCTCTCATCTGAGCTTGAAATTGATTTCCCATTAGTACCTTTCATGATAAAACATCGTTTTTTCACATTTCTCCAAGACTTTTCCTGCAAGCAGTATCTGCCATTTTCTTTTCTACTTCTTTACACTTCCATGTGGCCTTTTTTTTTTTTTAAATCTGGTGACTTGGCTATTATGCATGTCACGTTTTCGTAAACCTATTATAAATAGCTTGCAACAAGTTTCTGGAGTAGAGTTATGCAAAGGTGAAAGAACGTGTGTTTATAGGTCCACGAATAAGAAAGATCATTGCAGACAGCCACTTGAAGACTTACTGGGCGATACTGAAAGAGGTATTCAAATTAGCCAACGAACATGATGAACGGTTCCATCAGGACATCTCGATGATGGAGTCACGCTATCAGGGCCGATGGAGTGCAGCAGTGTTGGTTGATTACTGCTGGACGCTTCAGTGCGAGATGCCAAATGCTCAGCACTAACGCAAGTCTACATCCAAGAAATTCAAACCGAACACACTGTAAAATATAGATGTTTATTTTATATGTATGTTTTTTTATATATGTATTATACCTTCAACCAGATTGACCTTTATAGTATGTGTTCATTTGTATTACATGAAGTAGTAAGTGCTCTTCTGAAACTTCTGTCTGTGAGTTGTTTGCCATGATACTATGTTAAACATCTATAATTGGTTAATGTCTTATCTCTCAAAAACGGTGGGTGATAGAGATAAACGGTTTGCATGTTTTGAATCAGCATGTCTCAGTTGCATTAGAACGCACGTTGGACACCCAAATATCTGCCGAAATATATATATTTTTTTGTTTATAAGTATTATTTTCCATGTTTAAAACATGCCTAACGCGCTAGATATCCTTTATCGCGGATAAAGCTCTTTCTTATTGCGTTACACGAACATTAACGACTCTAGATCAAAAATAGTCTAGAGAGGTACCTGTAATTCAGTACTATATTTAGAAAGACAATAGATTTATCAATTTGGTTAAAGTATATAGCTAAACATTCATTTCAGGACTTATCCAGGAATAAAGATAAATAACAATAAAATCTTATAAATCCTTCATAGAAGCTGTCCCACATCATTTATTTTTCTGAACCAATAACAAGTTAAAGAACCGTAATTATGTACATACATAAATCTGTGTCTGGGATATATCTGTTTCTTCTGTCATTGCACAGAAGAATACAGATTTTTAATAAGTTTTCACAAAGTGAAAATTTAAGGTCCAAGATAAAATCTGAGATATTAGAAGACTTGCGTTAATATTCTGGCATAACATAAAAACAGATAAATGGCTTTTGATGGGATTTAAAACTGTGGGTTTCTATAAAGAACACTGGAAATTCAAAGGGGTGGGAGTAAAGGGGTTTGATTTTTGTAGACCAAATGTAGACAGTATTTTCCTGTTTAATTTAAAGTATACGTGTGCAGAGTTCCTTTGACATCGAATAAAAACTGTGGTTATGAATAAAGAACATTGGAAAAAAATAATGGGAGTAACGGGGAAAAGGGGTTGGGTGTTTGCAAGGAAAATATTGACAGCATTTTTCTCTTTATTTTAAATTATATTTGTGAAAGTTCCATCGAAATCGGATAGAAAATGTGGGTTTGTATAAAAAATATGTGTTTTAAAGGGGAGAAGGTGTGGTTATGGGATTTTTTTGGTCATAAACCTTCTCCATGAAAAAATTACATGTATGCGCCAACTTTGATGGTGATCGGATGACTGTTTGGATGCCTATTAACCTCGGATATACCATCATCCATTTTTATATGCAAGATTATTAACACCTGTGACCCATTGTATTATACGACAAAACTTAGTAAATTTAAAAGTATGCTTGATTTCCTACGGAAACTCAGTTATGAAACTGGAAGTGAACTATTATAAGTTAAGGAAATGTAGTATCAAAAGAACTGGAAGTAAAAATAAGAGTGCCGCAGGGTAGCGTATTGGGACCATTGCTATTCATTATTCTAATGAATAATTGAGTTGATTGTTTACTGTCAGAAATTAGATTGTTTGCAGATGATATAATGCTATATAAAAAGATCAAAACGGCAGAGGACTGTAAACAGTTGCAGGGTGATCTGGGCAGGATATCTAGTTGGGTTGGTAAACATGGGATGAGAATAAATGCAAAGAAGAGTCAGCTTATTAGATACACAAATAAAAAAAGGGTTAATTATGAGTATAAGGTGGAAAAGAATTGCTTGCTGAAGACTTGAAATGTAAATATCTTGGCATTACATTTGATAACAAGCTTAACTGGGCAGGACACGTTGGACAGGTGGTAGGAAAGGTTTCAAAATTCTGCACTTGTTGGAGAGAGTGATGAGGGGATGTACGAGGGAAGTAAAGGAATTGGGTTACAAAACCTTCGTCAGACCATTGCTCGAGTATGGTAGTGTAGTATGGGACCCACATTTTGAGTATCAAATACAGGAGTAAGAGAAGGTGCAATAAAGGTCTGCTAGATTTGTTTCTGGAAATTATCGCAGAATGCAATCAGTAACAGATATGATAAAAGAGCTGGAATGTACAAGGCGTATACTGGTGATGAGGCATGGAAATATATTGGTGTAGATACGAAAAGTTGTGCATGGAAGGGAAAAGATGACCATGACCACAAGCTGGCACTGGATTTCAGGCACAAGGGTGTGGGAAGATTCTCTTTCTAAGGTAAGGGTGTCAGGTATTGGAATAAGTTAACAAGGGAAATGATGAATAATTTACCAAAAACGTTGAAAGAATTTAAAGTTAAAATTTGTAGAGGGAAAAAGTAAGTGGTTTCAGGAAAAGGAGAAGATGGGTGTTTAAGGAAATTGCCACCGGAGCGTGTGCTCCATTGCAAATAAATTAAATTACATAATGGTAAGACTCTGAATCTTTAGCAACCAAATAAATAGCAAAGTTACTACAGGTTAGATGCTGCTCTACACCACCGGCTTATATGTACAAAATAAAATAAAAGACATTAGACCTTACACCTTTTATTTATATTTGCCTCACCGCTCATGTGAAACGGTTTGTCAGTTCAGTGGTTAAGGTGTCTGACTGGAGGTCAAAAGGTCCCCTGTTCGAATCTCTGACTCGGCGGGGATTTTCACTGGCCTTGAACCCGACCTTCACCTCTGGTACAGCTTGCTGTATAATGTAAAGTACGCCGTAGCACTTCTGTGGATCGGATTCCATGTTTAACTGTAGGTCCCCTGTAGCCGATAGGAGTACCGGCTTAGGCTAGGCGGTTACGACAGGGATGGACTATGCAGCCGATAAAAAAACACTGACACGTGATCATTACGACCACACGAGTTTACCTTTTTACCACTCTTATGCCACCAACTCCACAATGTATTGCGGTCTCTTACAGCTATTACATAAACTTCGGAAAATAGCCATTAATATGATCCTTAAACTATTGGCGCTGTTTTTTTATACTATCTGTAAATGAGTAGACTATTGTAGGAACAATGTTGTCCCATCTTTATCCTGGAAATTACATATTTCTGCCTCGTCATTCAAATATTTCTGGCCATTAAAAAATTTAGCTCTTATAGTTCACACTCGCTTATAACCTAATTCAACATGAGTACCGTATCTGAATAATGATATTCTGCCTGTGGATCACAGCTTGAGATACTCTGCTCTAAGCATTAGAAGTAGTTCGTTGAAGGGAAAGGTGACGGTGATCATGAACTGGTACTTGATTTCATGCATTAAGGAGTGGCAAAATTTCCTTTTGTAAGTAAGGTACTGAAGGACTGGAATAAAGGAAATGATGAAAAATTTAGCAGAGACACTGAATTAATTTAAAACTGAAATTCGTAAGTGCTAAAAAAAAGCGTGTGTGAGTGTGTGCGCGTGTGTGTGGAGGAGAAGGAGCCGTGATAAGAAATTCATAGTGAAATTGTCACTGGAACATATGCTCCATCGCAATTAAATTTAAACGGAAAGGTAGCTGCTGGTTGCCAGTTGCATTGAGGCATCGGTTAAATTGTCACGCATCAAGCCCCGTTCTGGCAAACCCGATTCAGGAGGACGTCGTGCGAAATATTAATAACGAGGACCACCTACATCCTGACTGTATGAAAGCAGCTTGGCCGCCGTTATCATCACCTCTGCTTTTCACCTGTTTTGGAGAGGTTCCAACGTTAAGGTGCAGTTCTTATGGGTTACTTTAGAGTGGAATGGCATACACATATTAACTGGGGCCTCTGAGACGTTTATCGATTAATGCGCCAACTGGTAGTAGGTTCAGTGGCACCCGAACATTTAATAGTTTTGGGGTACGACGTGTAGATAACCTGGTCGTGGTGTACCCTGGACAACGGACTGCTGATGCAGGACGGCTGATAATCTACACAATAGGCGACCGAACTAGACCCCGTATCTCTCACGGCCACACAAAGCAACATCAGAAGATGAAACTAAACAATGACACTTGTCAGAGCCAACTGACCAGAACGTTTGGACCCAGCGCTCACATTCTTAAAATAAATGCAGAAGGATTAACAATTGCTAAATGTGAATATCTTAGTAAACTAGCTACTGACCTCAAAATCGACATCTTAGCTGTTCAACCGAGAAACCACATGACTGAAAAAGATTTAGAAAGCAGGGGCAAGATTGCAGGGTACAGAAGGATAGCGAGACTTCCATCTCTTATACACGGATCAGCCATGTATGCCAAAAGTTGGATATTAGATGTCAAAAAGTCAATGAAATAGAAATAATTACTGCCAAACTCAACAATTTATCTGTTGCAACAGTTTACAAACCACCTCTTTCCAACCGGCCAACTCCATCACTGCCCTCACTACCGAAACCTTGCATATATGTAGGAGACTTTAACAGCCGACATACATCCTTGGGTTACCCAAATACTGATGAAAACGGAGAGAAACTTACAGTGTGGTGCGAGAGTCAAGACCTGTATCTCAGCTACGATGCTAAAGAAAAGAAAACATTACATTCTCCTAGCTGGCAATTTGACACCAATCCTGATCTGGTTTTTGTTTCCACAGATGAAAGAAAACCTTTAGACCACACAAGGAAAGTCCTTCAGCATTTTCC
Source organism: Vandiemenella viatica (assembly GCA_031002005.1). Lineage (NCBI taxonomy): Eukaryota > Metazoa > Arthropoda > Insecta > Orthoptera > Morabidae > Vandiemenella > Vandiemenella viatica. Next base: position 208,707,435 of record JARYHS010013630.1, on the reverse strand, counting down.
GAGAAGCCAACACAGACCCACACTAATCAGTAATCAGTGTTGGTATCACAATACCTGTTATCAGATCGATACATAAACCAAGGTGGAATTTAAAGACGATAAAGTGGAACCATTATACAGTCGATGGCCAGATTATTAGGCCACCTCCAAGAAAAGATGTAAAATATTCAGTCTGCCAAGAAAAGTTGTAAAATATTCAGTCTGCTTTTACTTTTCATATTTCTTGTTAAGTTCATAGTCATTTAACAATTGGAATGCATCACTCACTTATTGTCGGCCAATAATACTGTATGTAATCCTGATTGTTAACAAGTTGTAAGACCGCATATAATGCAACAAAATAACAAAGAACTCTAGACAATCATTCCCTGAGGATTGTTCATTGTTAAGTATCATGTAGCTGAGAGTCAGTGTATCAGTACAGTCTGTGAAGTTGGTTTTGGTGAAATTATTGTGATTTAGTGTACGTAGTTCAAGTGTAAGTTTTCACAGTTTCCCCAGGACAAAATTTTCAGTAAAATTTCTGAACATTGACATGGGCAAACTTAAAGATCTAACAGATGAACAAAAAGCTGTAATAACTCATCTTTTAACAAAAGAGAACTATAATATAAGTGAAATATCCCGAAAATGCAATATTTCACGACAGTCAATCCGAAGAATAAAGGAGAAGTTAAAGAAGGGTTTGACTTTGAACGCTAAGAGGAAAGGTTCCTGTGGTCGGAAGAAGATCATTACACCAAGAGGTGAACGTAAATTAATAAAAATAATTAAAGAAAACAGATCTGCAACGAATAAGGATGTGATGGTTAGTTTAAATGAGGTGGGAATTCCAGCTTCTGAAAGAACAGTTCGCCGAACTTTGAAGAACCTTGGCATCAAGAGCTGCAGGCCAGCAAAGAAACCAAAGCTCACAGAAAGAATTAAGAATCAAAGGTTCCAGTGGGCCAAAAAATACAGAAACTTCACTGCTGATAACTGGAGGAAGGTGAGTATCAGTTCTAGAATCTTTTTTCACACACACAGTATATATATTTTTTACTATAGCAAAGTCTAACATGCACTGTACACTGTAATTTGGTTCTGCAGGTTTGCTTTAGTGATGAATCGACTTTTCATGTATTGTCTGACAAGAGACAGTATGTGAAACGCAGGCCTAATGAAAAATATAATGAAGACTGTGTTGTACAAACTGTGAAACACCCTCAGTCTGTGATGATTTGGTCAGTGATAAGTGCTAAGGGACTTGGACGCCTTTTCATTGTGGAAGGGATGATGAATCAAGTGCAATATAAAAAAGTGCTTGAAACACAACTCCTCCCTCAGCTGCAGGATTGGTATCCAAATAATAAAGAAATAATATTTATGCAAGATTCCGCCCCATGTCACACTGCAAAATCTGTGAAAAAGTTTCTGGCTGACAATAAAATACCACTACTAGACTGGCCTGGTAACTCACCGGATTTGAACCCTATTGAAAACGTCTGGGAGCTGCTAAAGCGTCAAATCGGCCAAGAAAGAATTACGAACAAGGGGACATTGGTTGAAAGAATCACATGGCATTGGAATTCAAATAAACATTTGGTACAAATGGCTTTAAACAATATCGACAGCATGCCTCGACGAATTCAAGAAGTAATTAAAGCAAGAGGCGGCTTGACAAAATATTGAGTTGTTATGTCTCAAGAAGGTGTATCATTTTAAAACTGTAATGTGACGTGTTTACAAATGTTTAAAAATGTTATTTGTACATGTACCACGAGAAAATTACTAAATAAAACAATATAAAACAAGATATTCAAATGTTTTTATAAATAACCTCAGAGTGGCCTAATAATGTGGACAGGGACTGTAGTTCCGAGGTAGATAATAATCTGCGATGGATACCCCCAAAAGTGAAAAACTACAAGAGATTTGTAGGTATTGTTATTGCTGCAGCTCGACGAAATATTTCTCGGGGGTACAGGAAACAATACATTCCATGCTGGGACAAATCTACGCAGACTTTGTGGGAAAATTATTAAAAAACTGGTGACTCTGAAACAAGAAAAAAATATTAGAAAAACTGAATGAAGGGAGGAAACAGAAATGGAAAGAGCTAACTTCCCAAATGAGCTTTACTCACTCCAGTAGAAATACATTGATCCTCCTTGGAAAACTGGGTGCAGCCTCAAACACATGCAGAGAAGGGCCAGGAATTACACCAACTGAAATGGCATTGCACATCAAAACAAGAGCTGAAAAAGTCCCAATAGATCCTGCCATGAAGAAACAGATGGAGAGAGAGATGATTGATATGGATAAAAACCTTAGAAATAACCCTACCCTTTCTAATCCATTCAGTCACGAAGAAGTTGAGAAAGCCATCGAAAAATGAGGAAAGCTGCAGGATTAGATGGCATTTTACTAGAATTCATAAGATATCTCGGCAAGCAGGGAAGAACTTGGCTCAAGAACTTCTTCAGTGATATCCTGGACACTGGGATCTTCCCCCCAGAATTCAAAATGGCTCACACCTTGACGATCCTCAAACCAGCAGATGATACTTCAAGCTATCGATCCATTGCTCTACTAAGTGTTTGCTTTAAGTACCTAGAATGCCTCATCCTTAACCATATTCAAGGAATAATAAATAACATAACACCAACATACCAGACAGGTTTCAGACTAAAACGGAGCTGTTGTGAGCAAGCATTAGCACTGACATCGTATATTGAGGCTGGATTTCAGAAGAAGTTAAAGACATCAGTAGCTTTTGTCGATCTAACAGCGGCATATGATACGGTTTGGCTGGATGGCTGCTACTTAAAAAACATATACCCTGCAGGAAACTAACATCACTCCTGAAGAATATGCTGTCCAACCGATATTTTAAGGTCACCGTTCGGCATAAGACAAGTAAGTCGTTTACAATAAAAAATGGGTTACCTCAAGGGTCAGTACTAGCTCCATTGCTCTTCTACTTGTACACCAGTGACATGCCTGAAACAACCGGCAATAAATTCTGCTACGCTGACGACTTAGCTATCGCTGTCCAAACTGTCACATTAGAGGAAGGTGAAAGCACTCCCTCTAACGACTTAGAAACCTTGAATGCATATTATTGGAAGTGGAGTTCTAGTTGTTCTCATAAGTACAATAGACCTGATGATGGCGGCAGAGCAAGCCGCCGAAAGCTTGTCCTTTGATAATATTATCCGGCGGAAAACCTGTGAAGATGTCGTGTCAGTGGAGACTTTGTCCGAACCCGACGAAAACAGAAGTATGCGCATTCCACTTCAGCAATAGAATAGCACATTAGCAGTTCAAAGTGAACTTCTGCAATCAGAGAACGAAACATAATTTCTATCCTAAATATCTTGGCATCACCTTAGACCGTTCCTTAACATTAAAAAAACACCTGGAAAACACAAGTCAGAAACTTAAAACACAAAAAAAACATCATGAAGAAGCTAGCTGGTACTTCGTGGGGAGCTGATGTGGACACACTACGAACAACCGCTGTCACCATGGTTTACCCTGTCGCTGAGTACTGTGCTCCAGTGTGGCAAAGTAGTGCTCACACTAGAAAAATCGACGTCCATCTGAATGAGTGTATGAGGGTAATAACTGGCACCCTAAAATCCACCCCACTCCCCTGGTTACACCTAATCAGCAAAATACCACCTCCAGAGGTAAGATGCCAAGAAGCAACGGCACGTGAGTGGATAAAACTACACCATCCAGACCATCCACAGGATCTCCAAATCCACGAGATCCTAAATGACTTATCCCCCACTTGTCTTAAATCCAGAAATCCAGTATGGCAAGATGTATTTGACTTTGCTGTCAAGGAAAAATTGCGACAAAGATGGAAATCGGCATCTGTGAAACATCCAGATATTAAAGATCTCACAACTGGATTTCCCAGATTCCACCTAAATAGACACCAATGGGTCAAACTAAATCGTCTATGAACAGGCCATGCGAAATGCAACGCCATGCTGTATAAGTGGGGTCCCCAGGATTCTCCTGCATGTGTTTGCGGTGCTCCTTCCCCGAATATGGAGCATATCATTAAAGAATGCCCTCTAAGAAAGTATGATGTACCATTTGAAGACGTTTTCAGAGCTGCAACTTTCTTCATAGAATGGCTGGAAGAACTGGACATCAACTTGTGAATGCTGCCAACGTTCTTGTCATTGTATATCTTTATATGTATTATATTAGTTGCTTAGCCTTACCACAAATAATTAAATAAATTTAATAGTTTTGATTACAAGCGCTATATTATTTGCGGCATTCACAACAAAGTCGGCAGTTTCGTTGCTAAGGAGGAAATTGTACGCGTTGTAGGTGGTAGGGACAGCAGGCAGCTACAAGGAATTGTTGGCAAAGAAGAAGAGGATATAGCTGAAAGCGTACTTTAATTGATTAGCTTGCAAGCTGTTTTGGACAGCCCAATATCTCTGAGCGCGGCCGCAGTGTTCCATCGTTCAATAGGATCCAAGGTGCAGTATTATATAACAAGATTAGCTCTCCAAATGGCTGTCAACAAGATAAGCCAGTAATGAAAAGGGCGTATTCAAAATCCGGCTGTTATCTAACGATGGCCCAATTATGATTATCAGTTGGCTTTGGTCAGTACTTAGGTGAATGCTTGTACGATATCCACTTTCCACGTACCAGTAACACGTGTCATAAGATGATTAACAAGAATCACTCAGATCAAAGTTTATATGCAATTTGGAGAAGAAAAGCTATTCCACAAAGAAAAGAATTTATCACACGTAATTCTGGTTACCACATTCCTTAATTTGAGCACTTACTTTCTAACTTTAGGTTACCGCGAAGGTTTTGCTGTATAACAGTAATGAATAACTAAAAATAGTTAACAATTGTGTATATAAGAATTGTGGCGGTAGTGAAACATTGCAGCCATCATTCCGTAAACCAAAACTATAACACTTTCAACTGGAATCATTTGAAAATTTAGGGGGAGACAAACTTATTGTGCGATAAGAAAGCACCAAGGAAAATATAGAGCGATGCAGAGACAACATAGTTTTTTTTTTTTTTTTTTTTTTTTTTTTTTTTTTTTTTTTTTTTTAATGGCATTTGGCAACGGAGGCCATACAGCCAGCTCAAGGTGATTTAATTGCTTTCAGTGTATTGACGCCACAGGATGGACAGGACATTCACACAGACATACAACACTTAACATCCATGCCCGCGGCCGGATTCGAACCGGCGGCCTTCGGCACGCGGAGCTAGCACTCTAGCCCCTACGCTACCGAGGCCGGCAGACAACATAGTAACCACTGACACATTGTGAGCCCTAGCGCCGACTGCGTCTGCCGCCAGGAGCGCCACGTGCGACAGCCAGCCGATCGATGGTGCTGCCGCAACGCGTCACGTGGCCGCCCGCCGCACGTCACACAAACACGGCCAATTACGGGCATTCGTACACAGAGGCGACGTTTAGTACGCCATTGTTGCCACCAACAGCTTCCGAAAGCACTCCGGCACCCAGCATTCCAATGTTTGTGGTACGCACCTAGCTGCAGCATCCCGCATGATACGCATTGTGTTTATTTTTGAAATCAATACTAACATCCAAACTGTCAACTTAGCTCACAGTAATTAAGTACACTTGCTTATTGTTTTACTGTCCATTTGTGAAAAGGTAGAAACATATTCTCACAAGAGCACGTATGTAGCACCAGACTTTAAAATGAGGTGCTGTTCACTTCGACACTATTTTCGTTTTGAAGATGCCCGCAGTGGCATTTAGGAAACATGCGGAAATCGTGTTGTTAGTGGTTATTTAGAATGTGTCTAGCAAAGTCTCATTTATGTTCCCGGATTTAGATTTTGATTGACAGATACGCACAATCATTTCCATGGAATCACAACCTTTTTAAAAACGTTAGGCATCGAATTCCCATAGACGGGCAGTAAATTTCATCAGCACTAATGAAGCGGTAACGCTCTAGACTCGCATTCGGGAGGACGCGTATTCGAATCCCCGACCTGATATCCATATTTGGGTGTTCCATTGCTTCCCCATATTACTCCAGGCGAATGCCGGGATGATTCCCTGACAAGGCCGTGGCCTACTAATTCTTACGCTTCTTGTCCCCAGTCCTCTCCCGCCTCAAATGACCCCGACGTCGACGAGGTGTAAAGTCATAAGAGCACTAATAATGTTATTTACGGCAATGCATGCAGAAACACGTCTTAATATGACTGAATTCAATCTTCTGTTAATGATTTTTATGGCAAGTTGCCTCGTACAGTACCAGCCGAGAAAGTAAGTCAACATCAAACGTGAAGAAGGAATAAGAAAAGAAATACCGTAGTTGTGTAATATTGATTGACTTCGGAATGCTTTGAAACGATTTTAGTCCGTATAATACATCATGGTTCTTAGCATGGGAATAATTTTCCCTCCTCCCTTCTCTTTCTTTTTTACAAGCTTTATGTCGATTGATTTGAGTCTAATGAACGTGTGGTTTAGTTTGCCACTGGTTTCTGAAGAAAAGGGTAACTGTAATAAATTGAAAGGCAGGACTGTAACCAAACAATAAATGAGATGGCCTGTATATTAACGGTTCTACGTTCTTTTTAGTGGTTAGTGAGTGTGGATACAGCAGAATTCTGTAGGGGAGACCGGGGCTGGTTGGCATAGGGGGCAGGTTTGCCATCAGCTTCTAATTTTCTCCATAGTGTGTGTGGATGCGCCACTTGTTGACCACGTGACCTTCACAGCCTCAACAACTTCCCACGAAAACAACAGTGTGAGCTCTCTAGTTCAGTGATTCCTAAATGGTGGTGCGCGGAATCCTGTGGTTCCGTAGAAGGATCACAAGGGTTCCGTGTTCCGTCAGAGAATTAAATAAAATGTTTGTTGAAAAGGGCCGAAACCACGTCGTGAGAAGGCTATCATGGTCCTGCTTCAGTTTGTGTGATGACTTACCGACGCGAGACTGGTTTTTCAGATTATGGTTATAAAAATCGGGATCCCCAAAAAATGTATGATCAATTAGGGTTCAGTGGCCAAAAAGAAATTGGGAACCGCTGCTCTAGTTGTTTGAGAAGGAGGTGCGATTGTTGTAAATTTCATTCGGTAGGTAATTTTTCTAAACTATCTTATTTGTTTTCTGTATCACAGGCTGTATGGTATAGGCTTTACTTGTGTATCACATTTGATTCATTGAACTTAGGGCTATGTTTTCCATTGCTAAAACATTCATTGTCAGTATGATTATTGTTACAACAACCATATTTGTTATAAAAATGTGTTTGGGGTTGGTCGCCTATCTGAGTTCGGGGTTGGTAGCCAACCAACCCCACTTCCGCTAGCCAACCTACCCCAACCTCCTTATTTCAGTAATTGTTTTTGTAGGAAGTCTTTTTTTTTAACATTAATGAGTATCATTACCTTTAATGATATGAAATAAATTTCGAAAAATGGGTAACTATCAGAGAAAAACAGAAAGAGGTAAAGCTCGAAAGGACGATTTCTATAAAGCTGTTCGATCGCACATTGCGGACGGGAGAAGCGTAAAATCACTTTCTGAAGAGTTCCAAATACCGGTTCGCAATATGATCCACAACTGTGGCAAAGCTAGAAACGGCAAAGGCAACTTGAGCCGACGATAAGAGAAATTCCACAGATTGGCTACCGGAAGAACCGACAGATATCAGTTGAAAAAAAAAATAGATTGAATTGAAAGTCTATTACATAATCTATTTTATCCTCGCATAATAACTGCAATCGTAAACTGCTTTTCGATCAGTTTACTGTTTCATACATTTATGGATTAATGTTAGTGATAATTTTCTTATAGGTTTTCTCTGAAGAACAAAAAAGGGACCTTGAAAGCTACTTGTTAAATGCAGCCGACATATACTTTGGACTTACACCTAAAGAAGTAAAGAAATTTGCGTATGAATACAGCAGTGTGAATAACATAAATGCTCCTCAATCATGGAAAGGAGCAGATTGAATTTCAAATTTCATCAAAAGACACCCTGTTTTATCAATAAGAACTCCGCAGGCAACTAGTCTTGCAAGAGCTTCTAGTTTCAATAGCACTAATATTGACCTTTTCTCTGAAAGGGTTTAAGCAAGTCGGCCGAATCACTTCAGCTGAAAGAGGAAGTTTAGTAACATTGGCCATTGCAGTTTCTGCTAGTGGTAATTCTATACTCCTTTTTTCGTCTTTACAAGTAAAAATTACAAAGATCACTTCTTAAAAGATGGTCCACCTACCAGTGTAGGAGATGCTAATCCCTCTGGGTGGATGGTGGGAACAAATTTCAACAAGTTTGCTGAACACTTTGCCTTTCACAGCAGAAGCTCAAAAGAGCGGCCTGTACTTTTGCTGTTAGATAATCACGACTACCATCTTTCAGTCACAGCATTGGATTTTCTTAAAGAAAACTAGATAACCGTCTTCTCATTTCTACCTCACACGTCTCATAAGTTGCAGCCCCTTGATATAAGTGTGTTTTGGCCATTGAAAAAATATGTAAACAGCCATGTGTGACTGATGAATCATGTTCAAAAAACCTACCTCGTCGACATGAAGTCTATTTGATATTTACTGTCTCTTGTTTATCTTAGTTTCTCTCATGCTTTATTTCTGCTTATATTTCTAATTTTTTAATTAAAATAAAATGCAAATGAGGCACAATAACCTTTTTTATTTACTTTAATCATTTCTACTAATGCTGATTTGTTTTCTTTCCTTTTATTCGCCAAATTTATTTTAATCAAACGTTTGATAAGGGTTACGCCAACTAAACTCACCGTGTGTACCAACCAACCCCGTGTATGGGGTTGGTTGGCCAACCACAACTTGCACTGTTCGGTGCAGCCATAAAATTAAATATTATGATTGTAAAAAAAATATAGAAATGTAGCCAAATATATGCAAATTACGGTGGCATATTAAGAATCAGGATCAGGCGTAAAAATTAATATGTTGTGCCAACCATCCCCGGTCTCCGGGTCCTTACAGTGCAGCAGGGACGTGTGAAGTAAATGTACGTGTTGGGCATATGTGGAATGTAACCAAAACTGCAGGCGACACACTAAGCATTTAAATAGTACAGAGCTGGTCCCGTGACGATGATGATTTTAGAGTGGGTGGAACTTACGATAGGTGATCATAACGCCAGCCAACAGTTAAGCAATCACTACTACAATAGTAATCTCAAACCGAGGAAAGTCCTGTTCGTCAATTTAATTCTTTTTTTACAGCGTGAACATGTTTTCTGTTAATGATTCCTAATTACATATGCGCTTCACTGCATTTTTAAATTAATTTTAACCACAACGTTCCAAGTTATTCTTATACTATCATCAAAATCTTTACTAAAGATTTCGTATTATATTAGTAGCTCCTACCAGAAACTCAAGGCTTATTATATATTTTGCGTAGTACAACTGACAGAAGTTTAACAACTGTCGGGCAACCAAATGTGCCAACCGTTGAACTTAACTTCAAATGCATTTTACTACAACCTCAGGACGGCTCTTAACACCGTACAACTCCTGCCATGTAAATCTGCGTTCATGTCCGTTCCCTAACACAAAATATAAAACGCAATGTGAATCGAAATGCTTATGTTATTGATTATTTTAGTTATGTAATATCATATTCTATATGCGAAATAGATAAAAGAAAACTGCTCAGCAATAATAACTGTTATTACACTACTGTTTGTCAAAATTGGAACACCAAGAAGGAGACACGCGGTTACAACGAAATTTATTCCTAAGGTTACGAACATGACAATGCATAAATGATTAGTATTACAGAACTGTACATGTGCCTACTTTGACCGTGAGAATTCGGTTCGGTGTGAAGCCACCACTTAAATCAGAGTATCTAGACGTCGTGGCATGGAATCAAAGAAATGCTGGATAGGCTGTTGGGGAACACAGTGTCAACGCGTCCACAAAGCATCGGCAGTGGTTGCAGGGCGACCACAACGAACAAGTTGAAGACAACGTTCGATGGGTGACATGCAAGGCGAACGTGCAAGTCAATGAAGCTGTAACACCCTTCGTTCTACGGGGAAGGTTTGCGCATTCCTCGCTACTGCTGAAATTTCACATGCCGAGCTGCCTGCAGGAGGGGCAATGCCTCGGCTTCTAAAACCTCCCTTATGCAGCCGTTGCTGTTCAACATGTTGGATTCGAGATCGTACGTTATAGCCAATGGTGCCCCAAACTATCACACTTGATGTTTATCCGCTATGACGAACAACAATAGTCTACCCGATTGTGTTCACCCGTTAGCGTATGTCCCGGCTACACGCTCCGTCTTACCTGCACAAACTAGTTTGCGCTTGCAAGACGGAGCGTGTGGACGGCAACATGGTAGCGCGTGCAAACTCGAAACTAACTTATTATGTGTTGTTATAATGAAGGTTTTCTACTCTAAGAGGTGGCAATGGAGACTTAGTACTTGGGACGGTGTAGAACTAGGGTATCGTCCACACGGGTGGCGAAGCTACCTCGCAACAGCGCCTAACTCCCCCTCCCCCCCCCCCCTCCATCCTGAAATTTATCCGGGGTTCTCAGCCTGTGAATCTATAATATGGCGGGACTCGTCTGAAATCACTCAGCACTCCATAAGTTCATGTTCCCTATTACAGTCTAAAAGCGTTGGCTTGTTTCCACTAAGAATAAATCGGGCGTATAGTAGTTTTTAATGATTAATCATGCTAAGGAGATAACAAAAAACAACCCTATTTAATATAAAAGATAAAGATTATAATTATTTATAGAAAATAAAATCGACAAAATCAGCCATAGTGACACGTGACCGCGAACGCCAATGAGAAAGCATTACGTCATAGCGTCCCTTGCGCCACAGAATTGGTTGACGTTTACATGTAATAGAACACTTTGCGTAGTAAATATTTCGTTTGTAGCAACTTCTGTGTTGCTAATTTAGTTATTGTTAATTATTTGGCGAAAGAGAAGTCTAATTCATTATGGAACAAGGTTTTAGCAAAGCAACCAGTTGTAATTTGCCCAAAATTGATGCCGTAGCCGTTGGAAGATTTTTCGCCTCAAACATAGACTTCTGCTCGTCGGAATTACGCAATGTAAAAACTTCCACGTAAATATATACAAGTGTCAAATATATATTATAAGCTGAAATCAGTTTCGTAAACAATCTATTGCTTAGACGTACGTTTATAAGTTAATTGATATGGTTTTGATGTTACTTTTGCGAAGTATAAGCAACTGTTAGGGAGTTCTATAATTACCGTGACGTCGCAATCTGATAACGAATTCTTGTAGAATTCGACGAAACAAATCGTAAATAAAGAATAATGTTTTTTGATATCTTGCTTCGTTTTCGAGATATAGCACGTTAAAAATGAGTTATAGTTCTTTGTTCGGTACTATTATTTCTGTGCCGTGTCTTAACTTTTCAGGTGCATCACGCCTAAGATATGTTTCTTTTTTTTATATAAACCTTTTCTAGAAAAATATATCCTCAAAAACAGGTGTGGTAAATTTTAAAGGTATGGCACTACCAGTTTCCAGACTGCTCTAATTTGGAGACCATCAGACGTGTTCAGAACGGATTTCGATCCCCCGAGCATATATTGAAGGGAATAACTCCATATGTCTCTGTTACAATTATTTCTTCAAAATGAGACCTACGTATCTAGAAATTAACGCGCAAACATTTGTAAATATGTGTTTAAATATTATAATTTTAACGTATTGTTCAGTAGTTTCAGCGTGGCGTATCGGTAATGCTCTTGCTTCCCATTTTGCGAACCCGGGTTCAAATCCCCATATAAGCAAATATTTTTATTTCTTTTTTTATATGCAGTAATCATTCAGCATTGATTTTATTTCATTTAAAATTCATTTACGAATTTTTATTATGCGAAATAACTATTAAAACATTATTTACAATAATATAATTACTTACAATAGATAAAATACAGTAACCAATTTTTATTACAATGCTACGACCATAAAAGAGATATTCTGTTAAAGTTCCATTTCCTTTGTAGAACATGAAATATACCTGTTTCACAAAAAATCAAAAAAAAATCAACAATAAACAATGAAATAATGATTATATAAAAAAAAGTTGGGACTGTATATTCTGTAATATTTTGTTTTAAAAGTTATTTCACATAATAAAAATTCGTAAATGAAATAAAATCAATGCTTAATGATTTCTGCATATAAAAAAAGAAATAAAAATATTTTCCAGTATGGGGATTTGAACACGGGTTCGCAAAATGCTAAGCAAGCACGCTACCGATACGCCACGCTGAAACTGCGAAACAATATACTAAAATTATAAAATTTAAACAATATTCACAAATTTTTGCGCGTTAACATCTCATTACCTAGGACTCATTTTGAAGAAATTATTATAATACAGACATATGGAGTTATTACCCTTCAACATATACTCGGGGGATCGAAATCCGTTCGGAACAGGTCTGATGGTTCCCAAGTAAGCTTCATATCAGCCTAACATCATCATCTTTCAGTTACGATATCTCGAGAACCAAGAGAGAAATTAAAAACAATTATTCTTTATTTTCGAATGGTTTCGTCAAGCTGCTTAAGAATCTATCACCAGATTGTGGCGCCACTTAATGATGTTTATTCTATGAAAAATAGCACTAAAGAAAGATTTTATCACATAAAACCAAAACAAACTCAACTCATACCTTATTCCATTATCATTACTTGAAAAGTAGTGGTTCTGCAAAATTCATCATTTTTGCTTTCGATTTAGAAATATATTACGCACAAACACTTACATCAAAATGGTCTTCATAAAAATAGATACTTCTGTCTGCAGGTAAACTGTGAGCATCCTCCCTCCTTGCAAGTTTTAACCACTTTCTCCGTATTTTTTCATTGTTTGGAACATATATAAATAACTTATCTGGTGTTTTTATTGTTGTGCTTCTACACTTCGGCACTACACAGTACTTATAAAACGAGGAACTCATGTTTAACTAAAGAAAATCTATACCTGCCATATACGTACACGACTGTTCAGACGCTATGACGTCATCCAAGACGCCATGACAGTCTAGAGCGTTTTTGAGCTAAATTTAAATTCGCTTTTACAAATGCAAAATACATAATGTAAATGTTCGATTCTATACAAAATAAGATGTTTTTTGAGTAAAATAGATAATAAGGTAAAGTATTAACCTATTTTTCAAATTTAGTCAACTACCCAGTGAATGGCATGCGTGAATGGCAGTGCTCCAACTTCGAGCTAACACTGCTTTCTACTATTTAAGTAACTCTATGGTAGTTAAGAAACATCAAAATTTATGCCTATTTTTTTTCCTTTTGTTATCTAGTTGTAAATATTTATAAGGAACGAAATAACTCCCCCGAACTTGGGGTACAAAAAGAATTATTTTTTTGTTTGGAAAAATATACCATTTTGCTAAATCAAATAAGAAAATGTTTAAAAACAAAAATTTCTGGAATTAGGTTGTTTTGTCTTCTGGTCGCGAAACATCCATGGCTGAAACACTGTTAGGGCCGATCTAGAGGTGAACTTTGCTGTTTTTAGTGTGGACAGCACGCTTTAACTCTAGATGCCTCTTCAGTGTAACTTTTGACTGGCTAAATGCACTGAATACATAAAAGCGAATTCTCACTGTTTACGAAAAGCAGTACACGGACGCTTAGATTCTTTACCCCATCGTTTTAACTTGTTGTGGACTGGGCACAATTACTATTTTAGTGTTTCATCTCTCTATAGTATGCCCACTGATTAATTAGGTGTTACCGTTCATCTAATTTGAGGACAGAACATGTTCGGTACCTAAGTGTTCATTTTTAGCTGGAATTTGGGGAGTTTATCCAACCTCGCAACATGGAGTACAAATAACACTCCTGACCATTTGCTGTACCTCGGTGTGGTCCTTGTGCTCCGAGTATCTAGATGTGGCCCTTCACTGTAGCACAGGGCTCACCAGGCACACTGATTGTCTGGATATGATCCTTGGCCGCAATTTATCGAGTTATCAACTTATTAAGAATTGAGAACTCCCAGCGACTAGCCGTAATCACTAACTGTAACTCGTGTTGGACGAAACAAATAGAATTGAGATGGTCGAAACACGTTGAGTATATAGGCTTCACACATAGACCTAAACTAGGGTTGCTTGAGTACATTGATCAATTAATACTCTGCGTATTTTAATTGTTGCATTGTTATCACACTAGATGAACAACAGTTTCGGCAGACTGAGAGATCAAAGGAGAAACCTGAAACTTCAGAAAGTAATTAAAAAAAAAACCTTGTGCTAAAGAATGATCCTGCATGTGGAAATAAGTGTGGAATCGTGATGTATATATGAGACGAGTTCTATTCAGAGCAATGTTTGTTCGTCTGCTGACTAGACTTACCTCCATTAGCTGATAGTTCGAATTGAATCAAGTCAATGAACATCTATGACTTGGACCACTAGGTTAGACAATGTCGATAATCGTAAAATCCTCCGTTTTATTTCTATATGCGAATTGCTTCAGAATTTTGCAGACAACACAATTACAGTGCATTGCTACTGAAATGACTAAACATCGCCACCATCCCTCTAAAGAACACTTTCATCATACCAAAATCGATATACGCCTTTCGATGACGATATTTTTTGTTTTTGTTTTTTACCCCTTAATAACTAATTGTGAAACTCAAAATCCGCGTACATTTGAAAATTCTTTATAGAATGCTCACCATGGTATTTAATACCGCTTACGAAAATCCTCATTACACACCAATATCAACTAAATTAAAATTCAGTTTTGGTAATTACTAACAGAATGTTTAATGGTAGTGTTACAAATGTCTTAGAAAAGTCTGCTCAGATAGGACAGCTTCAAAGTATAAAAATATTTGTATTACTTTATGAACTGACACGTTAACGTCAGTGGGAAACTATTGACTAAATGAGTAGAAAATCTCAAATGAATTGGCTTTAAATACGAGGGTTGAATGATAAATAATGCCTCCACCTTCATAACTCCTCAACAGTTGGCAGCACTGGTATGCGCCAGGTACTGGCTTGTTCTGTAGACTCTCCTCTGCAGCTCCAGTTGGTGCATTGAATGGTTGTAGTGTTACAGTGTAAAGTATGGACCCCTGCACAGACGGTCAGTGAATGCGATTTAAGCAACGTGAAGTCATTGAATTCTTGACAGCAGAAGGTGTCACCCCAAAGGAGATTCATCAAAGAATGCAAGCTGTTTGTGGTGATTGTGTCGATGTGAGTACTGTGCGTCGCTCGGCGAGTAAGTTTAAAGATGTTGAGTTGGGAACATCTGACTTGCGTGACAAACAAATAGTTGGACGTCCTGTGACAGAAACCACCGAGTTTCACAAGAAAAAAGTTGAGAGACTGATTCAGGACGATCGTCGTATCACTCAGAGAGAAATTGCAAGCATAATCGACATTTCACAAGAACGTTTGGGTTGCTCGGCTATCGGAAGATCTGTGCACGATGGGTTCCTCGTATGCTGATGCCTGAAATGAAAGTGAACAGAGTTGAAATTTACCAGGAACTCCTCTCGTGTTACGAGAGTGAAGGTGATGCCTTTCTGCATTTAATTGTGACAGGAGACGAAACATGGGTACACCATTACGACCCGGAGACGAAACGCCTGAGTATGGAATATCGACGCAAAGGCTCGCCCCAGAAAAAGAAATTCAAAACACATCCCTCAGCTGGAAAAATCATGGCAACAGTGTTCTGGGACGCAGATGGTGTTATCCATTTTGATGTCCTTGAACGTGGGACAATAAATTCATAGCGTTACATCACAACGATGTGAACTTTGAAACGACTGATAACAAGGTTCCGAAAGGAAAAGGGAAATGTTTTCCTGTAGCATGACAATGCTAGACCACACACTTCACGTGCCACAACAGCAGAACTTCAGAGACAGAATCTCACCACCGTACGGCATCCTCCATACAGTCCAGATTTGGCACCGTCTGACTCCCATCTGTCACCGATAATGAAAGAAGATCTGCGGGGACATCATTATGCTTCTGATGAAGACGTTGAGAGAACTGTGAGACTGTGTATTGCGGGAACAGAGTGTCGACTTCTTCCGTGACGGCTTCAGAAAACTGGTTCATCGTTGGCAGAAATGTATCCAATTGTCTGGAGATTATGTGGAAAAATGAATATTGGTAATTAAAGAAGACATTCTAAGTATTATTTCTGTGTTTGATTTATTAAAATATTCCCATTCAGTCCCGAGTTATGACCTTGGAGGCATTATTTATCATTCAACCCTCGTACCTCTTTTATAAATATTGTTACCTCAAACTGCATTCTAACTTCTTTGTGCCTCAATACAATTACTCTTAACTCTGGAAAATAAGTATTTGATTCATCAATGATATCCTTATTTGAAGTGAATTTATCCGCAGCGATCTCTTTCTTAAGATCAGGGATAGGTCAAAGATAGTGAGAGCCAACTCCAGTAAATGTGCATTTGCCATCGCTTTTAAGAGAAAATCACAGATGTTCACTACTGGATTATACGGATTCTGTGTCCCATTGTGTTGATGGTAAAGCAACTCTTTCTTTACCAAACATTTTTGTTAATCCTGTTCAAGCTGTGTCTGCTGATTCAATCCTAAGGTTTCGATGCTCTCACTCGTGTGATGAAATAAGTTGCAACGTTAGTATCGAATACATGGAAGCGGCTCCATCAGTGTGTAACAAAACAACGGACTAAGTAAGTCAACTCACTTTAAGTATAGCTCAGTGGTTTCCAACGGGGGCGGTACCGCCCGACTTTGAGAGTTGAAGTGACCATAGGGAGCTTTTCTGGTCCAAGGCGAATGGAGTACTACCCGCTGCCTCATGCTTTCCAGTATTAGATCCGCCTTTAAGAGCTGCATGAAATAAATATTTTATTGTATTTCAATGGTCAAAAGAGGATTTAGCATAGTTAGAATTTAATATCTAAGAAAACAAACAGGTTGTCAGTAGTCGAACACAGTGATTTAAGATAGCAGAAGACAAATAAGGCGCCAAATATCTGAAAGCAGAGTCATTAAAGCTAGCTCAGTTCTCTATTTAATATTTTTTCATGATATGAATTTGTTAATCAAACTGTGAATAATACGACAATATTGGCAGTAACTTTTAATAAAGTAATTTTAGAAACCTCTGTTTGTTATTATATATAAGATGTACGCTTCACCTAAGAGGAACGCTAGCCATTCACTATTTCAAAAACTGAGTTACGACCCAAAAATTTGGATCATTATGGGTTACATACGAGGTTTGTTCAAAAAGTAAGGTGAATTTTTGAATTTCACCGGATTCGTACAGTCGAGTTTCGTTTTTTTTTTTTTTTTTTTTTTTTTTTTTAATTTTTAATTTTGGTACACTCTTCCCGCACATATATTCACAGTTTCAACTATATAGAATTCTTTGCATTGTTTATGAGAGGCATAATTGTTTGAAGTGTTTTAGGTGTTCGGCGATTTTCTGCTGTAGAAAAAAAGAATCAAAGATTTTGCATAAAATTTTGTGTAAAAAATTGAGTTTACAGTGGCATATGGTGAATCTACTTTGAATAAAAAAAATGTTTATAAGTGGTACAAGCTCATCCAAGATGGCCGAGAAGATGTCAATGACGAACTTCGTTCTGGGCGCCCCAGCACGTCAACAACTGATGAAAACGTTGAAGAACTGAAGAAAATAGTGTTGGAGAATCGTCGAATCACCATAACGGTCAATAAAGAGTATTACCTTGAAGTTATGTGCCATTTGCGAGAAGCAATACGAAAAAAACATCCGGATTTGTGGGAAAAGAATTCATGGCTTTTGCACCACGACCATGTACCTGTTCACCCAGCGTTGCTTGTGAGTGATTTTTTGGCACAAGTGTATTATATTTGAGGGAGATTACTTTGAAGGGGACAACATAAATATTGATCATTAAATGAATATTTTTCGATAAAAATAAAAATTCACATTACTTTTTGAACAAAGCTCGTATATTACAAGACTGGGAGTAAGTGTGTTTTCTGAAAAGGAAATGTTGAGTAATTTTTTTTTCAGAAAAGGGGGTGGTGTATATCTTTTTCTTCGAAAAAGGTTCAAACAGTAGTGAAATAATTTAACGAAATCTTTACTTTTCTTGACGAAAGTTTTAATAATTTGCATTTTTAGTTTAGCGCTTGTTGCTTACTATCTGGTAATTATATAAATTTTTTTATTGAATATGTTTTTCAGATTAATTGACACTCGTACCTGTTCGTGGCAACAGGTGAAAATGGCCCACTCCAGCTTTCTTCATTACTCGGCAAGCTGAAGGTTGCCTTTACTTAGTTGCTATTAGCGCCAACTCAGTTCGTCCTGCATGGTTTTATGGCTCATAGATATACGTCACAACTTTTCACGCAGTAACCACAATAACAACAATAATAATGGTTTTTACCCGATTCGAGAACATTTTCATGTAATATTGGACTCACTGATTTTCTAATGACGTTTCAACGTGATTCGTAAAAAGCAATTTACGAAAATGGGAACAAGTGTTGAATACAACGAAATACGGAAAGCATCTGCTAGCGTACTACGCAACTAGTGATAAACACTAATGAGCTTACGTCAGTCTGCTCTCCCTGCAAAGGATTGGTGTCAAAAGGTTGGCTTGGAGATGGAAGCAGCTGCTGATTCAGATCTCGCATTACCGATTTTATGCGGATGTGCTTCTATTTTCACAGTCAAGTGCTAATTGCGCAAACAGCATAAGTACTGGTAGATAGAGTACACAGCGGGCTTGATCGGACGACATCTGCAGTGATTCAGGTGATATTCAATGGTCACTGGAATGGTTTAAAGCCCCCAAAAGGCATAAAGTATGTGTGGATTATAAACTAATTAATCAGGAATAATTGATAAGAGTTTATAAAGTAAAAAAGCACGTTTATATATTCAGAGACGCCGGAACACTCGAATAACGTGGCACACGCTTCAAACAAGCAGAGCCAACGTAGCAACATTCAACAAAGTTATTAACTCGTTCTCTGATCACGTTTGTGAAATATGCAGACAGCTCTTCCATCCTAAGCACGTAAGCAAGTAAACAATGACTAGCCGAATAGCAGCATTACTTTCAGAAGAACCATCTCGAATGCAGACGTGAACCAATATCTCCTAGACCAAATCATCAGAAATTACTTCATTTTCCGAGTGCTTGGAAGTTGTCACATGGAATGAATCTCCTTCTGTTTGTTATTGTGTTGTCTTAATTAGGTGTAGCCTCTGTGGATTAGTCTTTCCCGCTGTGCTGTCAGCTGTGGGCCAGATTAACTGGCCACCTAATTTCGCCATTGAGGTTCGCTCTTGAGCCGAGCTGTGAGATTAGAGGATTGTCCGCTTCTTGAGACTTGGGCTTGTCTTCAGGCCTACTGGATTGGATTCTGTCCTATATTTTGTCGCTTAAGTTCAAAAGCCGTTAATGTGCACATTACATCGCTAATCTGCAGATTAATTGATTTGATCCGTTAACGTGCGAAATCAAGAGTTTTACACGTTTTACTTAGGTAATGCGCACATTAACGACAGAGTGAGGAGGTATGATTTGTACAATTAATGAAAAATCGTGCCTATCATTCTGCAATTAAAAGAATTCCATACGAAGCCATGTTCGGTTGTTCAGCAAAAGTGGGATTGTCTTCTTCTATTATTCCACAAAAGTCTATTACATTCGATAAATACTAAAGAAGACGTTGAAAAATTAAAATATTCACGAGACTGGGATCACAGTTAAATCTTACTCAAGAGGACATTCTGTTATTCCCTGCTTCTACAGAATCACCTAAAAAATTACAAGAATTTGTGGATAGCAATCTTAAACTTCCTTCTTCACCGTTGATTGAGGATATAGTTATGCAGAATATCCAGTTACCCTGCACCTCCAAGGAATTACCTCTGCATGTTGAAAAAGTCAGCACTGAGTTACGCTCAACTTCAGCAGAATGGCCATCACAGTTGTTTCGTACAGAGGACTTTGCAAGGCGTGGTCTGTATTGTTTGCTCAAAAGCAGGATCAGGTCCTAACAAGTGTAAATCGTCAGACATTTTGTTCACGTAATTTGTGGTGAAATAGATCCTAAAGAGGAAGGGTATGGTAATAATGTATTCGAAGTAGGCGGAGCAAAAACTGACTGATGCCCGCTCGATTTTATCTGTAGTTCTTAGTAAAACAGAGATTTTATAAACTGGTATTTTAAAACAATTGTATATAAAATATCAATTTATTGTTTGCAAAGAGAGGATTTTAACGGAAGAAGATGTCCCTGCTGTAGAAATATATTTACGTCAAACAGCAATAAAACAATACCTTGGAACAGGGCAAGGTTTCAGAAAATGTAACTGGAAATCTGTGTTCCACAAATAGGCGAGTTTGTCACAAAAACCATTTGCTATGTAATTCAAAATGTCACCAGTCTTGAGAATGCACTAATAAGTAAGCATAATTTTATCATATGTTTTGCAAATTCCTTAATTGCAATAATATTTTAAACCTTTAGATTCTTTGTATTACAGTTTTTTAATTGATTGATGATTGATTCTGTCAGCTAATTTGTAGACTGTTTGATTGTATTAATTTTAGTCTTTAGATATCGAAAAATAAATAAAACTATGTTAATTTAAGCTTACAGAAACGTTGCTCTGGTTACAGCAGAGATCTCATTTTATGTAAAGAGTTCCTAGTAGATAATATGCAGATTACCTATGTAATTGAGAAATGAAACAATTTTCTGCACTTTAACGGATCACCCTAGTTAATCTGCATATTATCTAGTTAATGTACATAATAACTGATTTCTGCACTTTAGCGGTAACATATTTAACCCAATAAACATCCAAACTGCGATAAGTAATTTACTTAATTTTCACTAGTTAATTGATTAATTATTAAACTTAGTAATTATTATAATTTAATATTGTATTGATACCGGAAATGAGAATATTCGCAAGTTTAAAATCAATCTGACACTGGGAAGATGGTGAAACACCAATTACAAGATTTTCAACATACAACATGCAACTAATATAAGCGAGGTAAAAAGAATTACTAAAGCATCGATGTTCATCAACACTCTTATCTACTGTGGGTGGTAAGGCTCGATTAAATACCATTCCTGGTGAA
This sequence comes from Vandiemenella viatica, assembly GCA_031002005.1. NCBI lineage: Eukaryota > Metazoa > Arthropoda > Insecta > Orthoptera > Morabidae > Vandiemenella > Vandiemenella viatica. The sequence continues at coordinate 208,686,229 of JARYHS010013630.1, read as the reverse complement.
TGATATTATTGTTATTAATTTTAATTGCGATGAGTTAATGTTCCAATGGCAATTCCCTTATTCTTTTTATATTTTTTTAAAAAATTTCCTTTATAATTGGAGTGTTAAATTCCTCCCACGTTTACTTTTCCAATTTACACTGAAATCTCAAAATTTTTGAATTACGCGGAAAGATTATTATTTTTTTTTCACATTACATCTTTGGGTACCGCTTTTTTACCTAAATTTAGCAATAAAAACTATAAAACTTGGGTTTAGTTCAATTTTTTGACGAAGAACCTAATTGTTCTACATAGGTAATTTCATGTCGTATCTCTATTAGCTTTTAATTAATCGCTAAAATTCGGCTGAGCAAACTAAATAATCTAAATCCTATTTTCAGCGTGTTATTTTATTTTAATTTAGGCCTAACAGACTTTAGCAGTTGTGATTGACGTTTAGCTTTACATTGTAGTGTACTCACCGAGCTGGTCATGCCGGGGAAGTGCAGGCACACGGGCTGGTCTGGCCACTCCTTGGACACGTAGAAGTGGAACTCCCATACGCGGTCCTGCAGGTACGTCCGCAGCGTCTGGTGGAACTGCGCACACAAAAACACTCTCATAAGGAGTCATAAAAATATATGAGCCGCTGTGTCTGACACCATGTGGGAATGGCTGATACGAGCCGAGGCGGTAGTACACTATTCCTATCAACAAACTGCGCTTCAAGGTCAAGGATCAACGTTGCACATGTATACAGAGCAGACTGTGATTTGAACATTGAATGGGACGTTAAACTAGGAGACCCCCACGTTCGCCGGAGTGATCCCACACCGGGTGTACTCTCTCCGTTTACGCTTCTCACATCCTTAAAACATTACACTCAACTAGGAATGTAAGGGATATCCACATCCGCAAGTGCGGAACATTCACGAGAAATCCTACCTCCGCTTCCGCAGTTTTAAAAGCGGATATATAGCGGGTGTTTTGCTTATATTGCAATATATATTATTCTTTTTATGCGAGATTCTGCCCATCATCGCTTAGCTAACAGCAAAAGTTTTTTTTTTTTTTTTTTTTTTTTTTTTTTTTTTTTTTTTTTTTTGTGACAATCTTGCAATAAATGTAACAATTAACTGAACGGTGTTATTACCTGAGCGACGAATTTACAAGTTCGAACTCGCATGTTAAGTAAAGCGGCCTATTCACGGTCCTATTTATAGGACATCCGCGTAGAACTACCGTAGGATGCGCTCACCCATTCACGCTACTTGAAAAGGTCTAAAAATGTTCCAAATAATCCTTTCCACACGTATTTTCTCCCCGCACACTAGTGTCTTTATTGCACACTCGCAGAATGTTTCCTCCCAATCATGATCCAACGCCATAATTTGTTGTATGACATGGACCCGTGTTGGTTGTTTGCGAGTCCAGTAATATCCAACACGTCCTACATGTAGTCCTGTAACGCCTTTCAGGCCCTATGAAGAGTCCTTTACCGGAAAATCGGATCATCGTAGGTCCTACAAGTTGGACTGTGAATGGGCCACAATAGCAGTGTTAAGGCGGGTACGGAGAATTGCGGTGGCGTGGTCTTGTGTTTGACGCTTGAATTTGTTGAGCTGCGAACTCCGTTCATATGACAAAGATTGTTTTTTAGACGCGTTTGTAGCTATGTAAATAATTTAATTAACTTGTGAATTCATCCCACGTTTTTTGTTGTTGAAAGATAAGGCCAAAAAATAAATCAATAAGGCTGTATTATATCGAAATAGACTTATGAAAAAATGTGTAATTTGGCATAAAAGTATACTTTTTATTTTAATTTATTTTTATAAAATATGAAAACATAAATAATTATAAATTTATTTTTCCACCTCCGCATCCGCTTCAGCAAAACATCCGCATTCGAGAATGTCAAGCACTGAACATCCGCATTCGCAAAGATAATCTCCTTTACAACCCTTGACTCAACACACACCATCACACAGGTGTGGATCCAGGATTTTGTTTTGGTGGGGGGGCTTGAGCGGACTTTGGTTTAGGGGGGGGCTTGGCTTGAGTGAATTTTGGTTCAGAGGGCTTTGGGGGGGGGGGGGGGGCCTTGAGTCGGGAAAAAAGGTAGTACTTATAGCCTCCTCGGGCCTCAAATCCGTAGAGCTAAAAACAAAGTCTCAAAACTACAATGTCGGGGGTGGACCAAGATACTTTGGGGGGGGGGCTTGAGCCCCCTAGGCCCCCCCCCCCGCTGGATCCGCCCCTGCCATCACAGTCCTCCCTGTCATCCCCTACAATTACACCATTCACTCGGGGGAAGACTGTACGGAAACTAGTCCAGTTACATTTGCAGGTGAGTTGTCTGACTAGATATTGAGTAGGGAAGGGACGAAGATGTGACCGTGGCTATAAAAAGATTTTAAAAAAATTACGGCTTTGCGCCTCATGGACTTCGTGGTCATTAGAATCGGAAAGGACTGGAATAAGGAACGGGAAGGAATAAGGCCATAGCCTTTTGAAGGAACCATACCGGCATTCGAATGGAGTACTTTTGGGAAACCGTGGAAAACCTAAATCTGTATGGACGGACAGAGATTCGAATTCTCGTCCTCCAGAATGAGAGTCCAGAGCGTTACCATTCACCCATCACGCACGGTGCCATAAATTAAAACTTGATTTCATGCATAAAGGTATGGGAAAATTTTTGCTTGTCGATAAGGGAGTTACTAACTGTAATACGTTATTGAGTCAGGTGTTAGACAATTTACCTGAAACAGTGAAAGAACGTAAAGTAAAAATTCAAGTAGTGCAGGACTAGGTGTGTAAAAAATTGTCGCGGGGGAATAAATGAGAATTATTCTCCTTAATTTTAAATTTTAGAATAATGCTTGATAAACCCATACAACAATCTACATCTACATCTACATATATACTCTGCAATTCACAAAATTGTGGGTGGCAGAGGGTGCTCAGCACCAAAGCTAATCTCTTTGTTTTGCATTCCAATCCCTAATGGTACGAGGGAAAAAGAATTCATATAAGAATCATTGCGGCACCTTATTTCTCTAATCTTATCTTTCCTGTCATTCCGGCTCAAATAGGTTGGTGGAAGAAGTATTTCACTACACTCAAAAGTGAAAGTGGGAGTACGCATGTTTACCAATAAGTTTAAACGAAACGTGCGTCGTCTATCTACCAGAGACTCCCAGCCTAGTCTACTAATCAGTTCTGTGACGCTTTCATAAGGACTGTAGCAAGCGGTCACGAATCGAGCAGCTCTTCTCTGTACTTTCTCTATACTTTCGATCAACCCCTTACGAAAGGGATCCCAAATGGCACAACAATAGTCCAAACGTGGACGCACAAGAGATTTGTACGCTATCTCCTTTGTTTGTTCATTACAATTTTTCGATATTCGACCTATGAATCGCAACCTAGAATTAGCTCTACCTACCAACGAATTAATGTGTATGTCCCATTTCATGTTCCTTTGTACTGTTACTCCCAAATATTTCATAGAATCGACCATATCAGTAACTGAATTGTTTAACTCGTATTTCTGAACAATTGGATTCTTTTTGTTAGTTATGCTCATTGTCTTGCACTTTTTACAATTTAGCGTAAGTTGCCACTCAGCGCACCATGCCAAAATAATATCCAGATCACGCTGAATTTCTAAGCAATCGGCCAAATTCCTTACTTCCCTATAAATAACCGCATCATCAGCAACCAATCTAAAAAGGCTTTTCACTTTGTCTCCTAGATCGTTTATAAAAATTAAGAAAAGAAGTGGTCCTATTACACTTCCTTGAGGTACCCCCGATGTAACATCTAGACTAGAAGAACTTTCTCCTTCAACGACGACATACTGCGACCGACCAGTTAGAAAATCCTTTATCCATTCACAAAGCTGATCCGATATACCGTACGCTCGTAGCTTCGCTAAAAGGCGGTTGTGTGGCACAGAGTCAAAGGCTTTCTGAAAATCTAAAAAAATTGCATCTACTTGTGAACCTGCATCAATAACTTTCATTACGTCGCGTGTAAATAGGGCAAGCTGTGTTTCACATGATCTTTTCTTCCGAAATCCGTGTTGATTTGCTGTAAGCAAATTATTATCCTCTAGAAATTTCATAATGTTCGAGCATATAATATGCTCCCTAACTCTACTACAAACAGATGTTATAGATATTGGACGATAGTTTCCAGGATCACTTCGATCACCTTTCTTGAAAATCGGAGTTACTTGCGCGATTTTCCAGTCTGAAGGTACTTTTCGCTCTTCTAATGATTTACTGAATATATCAGACAGAAATGGCCCGATTTCCGCCGCATATTCTGAAAATATTCTAACTGGAATTCCATCTGGGCCCGATGCTTTCCCCCACTTCAGAAGCTCTAATTGCTTTATGATACCTGCAGTATCTATCTGTAATGATTCCATCACCAACTCGACACGGCGTGGGAAAACGGGAACACAATAATCGGAACATTTCATGTTGGTGTATACGTATATGAAATAGTATACTCGCGTATTATTACAGTAATTTCACTTTATTCCTTTCATCTGTACCGCTACTTCTCTCGTGTTCTAATAACAACTACATTCCAAAAATGTTTTCCTGTCTTCTACAGATGAAACAATTCAGATTTGTGTCACATGATTAGAATTAATGAAAATTAAATTGTATCTATAAATACAATAATTTTCCAAAAGTCATAGAGTAGATCCTAATATCGTGTGGGATCGTCTTTGCTCGCGAAGTGCAGCAATCTCGGCATAACATTATCTCAAGTCGTCTGAACCCCCCTGAAGAAATATTATTCAGCTATGCATCCTCTATAGCCGTCCGTAATTCCGAAACTTTTGCTAGTGTTGGACGAACTGATCTTTCATATTCCAGACATGTTCGATTGGGCCAACATCTGGCCATTTAGGCGGCATTGTCCGGAATGTACCTCAAACCAATTGGAACGATTTTTTTTTTTTATATGGCTTTCGGCTACTAAGCCGTTTAGCCAGCTCAATGTGTTTATGATATCTCATCCAGTGAATTAGTTTCTCCAGTACCTTATGATTCCTAAGTATAGACACCACAGGACGGACAGGACATTGTAACATAACAGTAGCATTCCGCCGACCCGCAAGTAGCGCCGAAGTGAGCGCCTGTATACATTGTTTAAAGTTAGTCGTTATCGAGATATGGTAGCAGACGGCTCGCGCCCCGTAATGTGAGACGCTATGCGAACTGTGCGGTGTAGCAAGAAGTAAGAAGAAGACTGAGTTAGTTTAACCATTGCTACGAGTGTTTTACATAGATTTGGACAATGTGTTGAGGTATCAGAACAGTAAAGTGTGGCATCGGAAGTAATTTAATGTGAACTGATTTGGATTATTAACTTCCCTTTTATCTAAGAATCTGGCAATCGACGGATTACGAAGTTTCGATAGCTTTATCATCTAAATTTTGATAGTGGCCAACCGGTTCGATGTGTACTTTATTTTAATAAATGTGTGGAGAACTTATTTTCATTATTCTATACTTGAAGATTTTTCTTAGTTAGTTATCCTCCCACTTTTATCGGACTGGTTAGGACCCTCTCTGGCGACCGACGGCGACTACGAACTAAATTATCCGGCTTCTAGTGCTGTATGTCAGTAATTTAAGAACTTTAGTAAGCACGAAGTTCGGTCTACAGTAAGTAAGAACAGTTTCCCGCATCATCATATTATCACGCTACCCCAGAAAGCAGAAGTCTTACAACATTCACACAGACACACAACACTTAAACATCCATGCCCGCGGCCGGATTCGAACCGGCGACCTTCGGCATGCGGAATGAGCGATTTTGGCCCGAAGGCATGGTTCGTTGTCGGTGTGGAAGAGTTCTTTTTGTTTGTTCATCTTTGCTTGTTTGTTGCAGATGGTCTCCATAGCCATTTTCAGTCAACGGTTGGTTCAATTTGACGTGAGGTCTCTGACCGTGCAATGTAAACAGCAGCATGATTGTCTGTTTCGGTATATGTCTATTGATACCTACACAAATTATGCACGTAAAACGTTACCACATCTCTTCAACGGTATTTGCTCTTATTTTAAAAGAACGATACTTATCCTTTAGATACGTTTTAAGAGATCTCTTCGAAGGTTTTTCACGTCTGTACACAATTCTGTGATTCGTTGGCCCATCTATAAAAAGTTCTTTCATTGACTCGTGTATCTCATCTTTATCAGTTATTATTAAGCTCAAAATTAATATTTTCCTCAGTTATTATATTACATAACGCAAATTAATAATGAATACACAAACTTAATTTACTATAAATTCACATATAGACACAAGTGTGAATTTTTAATAATACACAATTAGGAAGTTACAAAACCTGTAGCCTTTCCAGGGTTTTAACCCTTCGCCCGCACTGCAGTTGAAGTATTCTACGAATACCATGGACTTTAGGAATACCAAAAAGAAAGAAAATTGAAGCATTTGAAATGTGATGCTACAAAAGAATGCTGAAAATTAAATGAAAAGACAAAGTACGAAATGAACGAGTTTTGGAAATGATGGGTGAGGAAAGAAGTTTGTGGAAGAAGCTTACAGGAAGAAGAGATGGGCTGGTCGGTCATATTTTGAGACATGCTGGATTGGTTAATTTGCTGGTGGAGGGAACGGTCGAATGTAAGAACTGTTGAGGAAGACAGAGATTAAAATATATGAAGCAGATAATTGAGGACGTGGGTTGTAAGGGATGTGTAGAGATGAAGAGGTTAGCACAAGATAGGAAAGGATGGAGGATTCCATCAAACCAGTCAAAAGACTGACGACAGCATCAGCATGTGCATAACCGCCACCTTTTGCTAATGGTGCAAGGAAAGGGTTCATTTCCGTTTAGTTCATAATGAGGTTTGTTATTTTGCTCCACGAATGGATCTCTAAGTAAATTGTGCAACAATAACCATATGATCAGTAGGCGGATAAAGTATGCGAAATATTTGACTTAATAGAGAGAAGGAATCTTCAGAATCTCTACGAGCTCGAGGAAGGTGGTAGTTAAAAATAGGTTTTTTTACTGTCAGCACTTGCAACTCGAAATTGATTTCATCATGCGATGATGTAATCGAATTGCCTCGTTGCATACAAAACCGTGCTGTACTACTATATCAGAATTCGTTAGTTTAGATGGTGGGGAAAACATATTATTACCACTTGCTACTAATTTCCCCATGATACTTAGGAATCAGGGATTTTACAGCACAATGTACTTCTGGCAATAAAGTAATTTTAAGTGCCAATGGGCAATTGGATCATATGACAGAAACACAAATTACTATTAATAAATAACCAGATGCTATTAAGTAGTACTATATCCACATTCAGGAAATAATCGAAGATTAAATATAATTTAACTATGGAACTGCGGATACATATGTAGCAGGCTTATAGTGTACACGGAGGCTGCTTTTCCACAACTTGCTGTATCTTTACATTTATCACATACACTTAATAGGTGATCTAGGGTTGCAAAGAATGGAATGAGAATAAATACGCTTCATACAATCATCGTATTACAGAACGTTTTCACGAGGAACAGGTAGGCGTCCAGCAAACCTTTTACATTCGGATGATTCGCAAATAATCAACGGTATGGGGATGCAAAAGTCAATGGATAATCATTACATTAAAGACCAAAGACTATATATGATGATTTTTCCTCTGTAAAATATTCTCTAATAAGTAAAATATTAAATAACATTTCACGCGTCGGAGCGTGGAATGTTGGATGATTGTATGAAGTAGGTAATGTAAAGAGGCAGATGGTATGATTCCCATAGATGTTGATCATAGTTGTTAAGAGGAAAGTCCCTATGTAATTATAGGCCCATCAATACACAGTCAACTAATATGGCGGACCGGAATTTATAATCAACACATCAGTTATACAATTTCTATGACGAGACCGGAAAGAAAATCTGCAACTAGATAATTCCAGTATTTTTTCCTCCATTTTATAGCAGGATATTCGTTGCACAGCCGTAATAACGAAATTCGAGAACAAGTATGTGTCCAAAGAATTAAAGATATTCTCTGAAATTAAATCATTATCTGATTCAGGAGTAGCTTAAACAACATGATAGTTTCAGCCAGTACGATGGCTAATTGTGGTGAAGAAAAAATTGAAGATTTGAAGATGATGATGTCGTTAGCTACTGTACTAATAACCGGATATTGGCGAAATCTGGTATACAACCGCAGAAACTATTATGCACAAATAGACGTAGCCTTATGACGCCTCTTCAAGAAGCACCCTTTGCTTGTATGAACCCAGGACTCGAGACCGAAACCAAGCTAAATTGTCTCCAATGGGGATAAATTACTTGAGTGAGTATGGAAATGGAATTACCAGAAAATGGTATAAAATTAAATATTGCATAATGACGCGCTTGAGTCGTATATACGTAATCTACTCGTGGCTCAGATATTTTCTTTTGATTTAGTAATGCTTAGAAAAAAATTGGGTTCTGGCTTTGTTGCTTCATCTGGTACTTCCAATAGCGATGCATAAATATTTGCTTAGTGCTGAAAAATAAATGATATCCACAGTCGGCACAAAACAGAAACAACACTTTATGATTTTACCATATTCTCGATAATTTATTTCACTTATTCAAATTCATTCATCCAGCGGCTCGACTCCATTGAGGATTTAAATTCTGAATGCCCATATATTCCTTTCCTTTTTTGTCTTTCCTTACTTTTCGCAAAACAATTATTTACTTCAACAAAATCTTCTCGGGTGTCCAGCCGGAGGGCGTTGTAGAAACACGACGTTTCGACAGCTGTCTCTGTTATCTTCTTCAGGTATCTTGTAGCTGTAGCAAGCTGACTGTCACTGCCTCGACTGGCTTGGCCACCCATCGATTTAGGAGGTTCGATCGGTGGCCAAATTTTTGCTCTCGTGCTTAGACCCTTTTTCCTTCTTATCACCTATCCCTTATTTCTGCTGAACTGCTACCATTAAATTTTATACTTACAAGTTAGACTTGCCCTTGGCAAGTAGGCGGAATCATAAACATGCATGATTTTGGTTGACTACATACTGCGAGATTTTAGGCGAATCTTTACGCCTACAATGCAAACCAATTAACAAACTTGACATATCCAAACCAAGCATAATTTACGTATTAAAGACCTGAACACATTTTTTTGTTCAGTGGTATGTTTAAACGTTTAATTTAATTTAACAATTTTTACTTTTTCCTAGTAACGATATAGTTTTTACATCAATTTTATATGAATTTAAAAGAAATGAAGCGCTTGCTCTGGTGGAAATTTCCCTACACTTAATATTTCCCCTTTCCATTTCCCACCTACTTTTTCCCTGTCCTAATTTTATCTTGTAATAGAAATGGCTTACCTGGGCTATCAGAGGTTGATTTCATAACTGTTAATTACTTTTGGACACCTTTTATAATTAATTTATATGTTGCTTCAAAAGGGATAACTTCCTTTTTAACCATCTATAACAGATACATAATTTAAATAATTCAAATCTTACAATTTATTAATTCATTTATATTTTAAGAAAAGATACAATTACAACTGAATGTTTCTGGCACATATGGTAATCCCAGAATTAGTAAATTTATCAACCGAATTAAATTTCTGCTAGCTGGAAAAAATATTTTTATCTCATGAGTCCCCATTTCTTTGCAAATCACTTTTTAGGGTGTCTGTGGAATTTACTGGAAGCTTCAAGAATGCAAGTCACTTACAGTTGCGCTTACCAGACGGTTCATATCGTCTTAAGAATATCACCATTACTACTTGTAACTAACATCAGGAGTCCAGTTTCAGACTTAGAAACCGACTAATTATTAATAGAAATTATTAAGTTCTTTGGCACAAAGTGTCGCTACGAATCTTTCACAAACACTCGTCAGAGCGGGCCCGCTGTGTTCTCTTCAGTTCCCAGGAACATGAAGATGCTTCGCCCTGGTTCAGAACGCGTCGCTCCTCTTCTCCACACTCCTTTTCTCTCGTCATCAAACGCCGTTTTCTTCTTGCCGGAATTTCCCTCGAGAACATGAAAAAATTGAACCTTCTGTTAGCACTAGATATAAATATTCCGCTTTCACTGGTAAGCCACTAAACACCTTATCCCGCCATTCTCGGAGGATCCCGAATTTTTACGGAACCACACGAACAGCTCAATCATAGACGGCTATCGACCGACACCGGATTTCTCCGGTTGTGTTCCAGCTGAATCAGTGGCTGCCGGGTGGACATTCCATAGAAACACCGTTGCGGTCCTTTGAGTGCCGTCTCTCCACCTGGACCTAATCCTAACCCTCCTGCCGGGCGTCTATTGTCCTCAGCCAGCTAGTATGTCACCTGCTCCAACTGTTCACCCTCTGAGCGTCTGTAGATTGCTACTGTATTCACTGAATATTAAATAAAGTACATACAATGTGTATCAGATCACATCTGTCACAAGTTCTTTTAGCGTTTTTAATAAATTATTCATCATTTCTCCTGGTAATTTATTGCAATTCGTGACCCCCTCATCTATGAAAGAAAATCTTTCCACATCCTTATGCCTGAAGTAAAGTGCCAATTTGTGATCTTGATCATCTATTTCCTTCACGCACCTCTCTTAACTCTTCCACCAATATATTTTCACGCCTCGTCACCAATATATGCCTTGTACACACCCATGGTTCTCTTGACCCTCCTCATGTCTTCCAACGAATCCCATTCCAGCTTTTTTAGCATATCGGTTACTGATTGTGTACTGCGGTAATTTCCAGAGACGAATATAGCAGCCCTTCATGCACACCCTCCAACTCCCGTATTTGACTTCCAAAATGTGGGTGCCATACTACACTACCATATTCAAGCAAAGGTCTGACGAACGTTTTGTTGAAACCCAGTTCTCTTACTTCTCTAGTACGTCCCCTCATCACTCTCTACATTACGTGAAGGATTTTAAAATCTTACCTGCTACCTAACCAATTTGTTCTGCGCAGTTGAGTTTACTATCAAATGATATGCCAACGTATTTAAATATCAAGTCCTCAGCAAGCAATTCTTTCTCCTCCTTATAACAATGATCAGTCTGTAGTTTTTTGTTTTTTGTTTTTTGTTTTTTTGTTTTTTTGTTTTTTATCTATTTACCTATAAGTTGACTCTTCTTTGCATTTATCTTCATCCCATTTTGACCTACCCAACTAGCTGTTCATGGTCTTCTACAGTTTTGATCCTATGGTATAGCATTATGTCACCTGCAAGCAATCAAACTTCTGATAGTAATCTACCAACACAGTCATTCATTATAATTTAGAATATTCTAATAATTTGGTCGATAGATGTAGTACTTCAGTACGGTACAAGCCATCCTCCTTGAGCGGCCATCCTGAGTGGGAAAGCATGAAACATGAAACTGAATACGAAGTTAATTGAATCCCTCATTCAAAGACACAGAACCAGCAGTTTATCGTGGGAGACGCAGTCAATAAAGTTCTGGAACTTCCTACTCCAACTAGCCAGTTAGAGCTCTTCATGCAGCCCGCGTGATGCGAACCAGTCAATAGAAAACACTGTCGCTCCGTAGTGGGCTATGGAGCGACAGTCCTGAGAGCAGTTCCGTACAGGCTCTTGTCGCAGTATTTTCTCAAGACCCTACAGTAAACTTGCCATTTCTTAGCCCAATGATTTAGGCAATACTTCACCACCATACCCATCCCTTCGTACGCTCATGGGCGAGGCTCGTACCGAATCTCCCATTATTTTATTTAGCCCTTTAGTTCTATTAAGAGAGCAAAATTCGCTTGTGCACATATTTACTCTGTACCAGCTATTTGTATCATTTAACTTGTTGTTTTGTCGAGATCAGGGATAAATGTCTGTCAGTTTCATCTCTGGGATCATTTCAAATTCCTCAAAGTCATTAGTTAGAATATTCTAAACTACTTTCCCAACCAGCACTCGCAGACGCCAACTGGAAGAACCAGAAGTTGACGGTGAGGAGGCGGGTCGAATCCATGTGCACAAACGGGGTAAGTCGAATGTAATATTCGCTCCTCTTTACTACACGACACTGTGGATCTTCAATTTACACTTCCACTTCCTTTGATAAGTTTCAAGAATTATTCTTCCCAGTAAGTCACTTTTTGATCCATTTCAACAGTTTTTACCTTATTTACCACCATTTTATGGCTTACTCTATCAAAAGCCTTTGAAAGATCTAGAGCTAAACTATCGTTTAGCCTCCATTCTCTAATTCATCCAAAATATCTTTCATATAGCCTACTAACTGAGATGGGCCTGAATATCTATGTCTAAAGCCATGTTGTCGACTTGAAAACCACTTAGGTTCCTCACAGATACCTCTGATGTGGTTGCATATCAATCTCTCCATTAATTTAGCTACCACTGATGTTAAACTTATTGGCCTGTAACTTTCGACCTCTCATTTATGGACCGGTACTAGTATTGCACTTTTCCTGTGGTAAACAGCAAGTATCAAGACTCAATTTAAATAACGTTTCAAGGTAAAGTCCAATGTCGCATCCTCCTAACTTTAAGACATCCATAGTAATCTTATCTACACCAGCCCCTTTACGATTTTTTCATTCTGTTATCCTCAGGATTTATTCATACCAATCAGAAACATCTAAAACAATGGAAAAATAAAATTTTAATACCAGAGAACGCATCTAATGGCGAAATTTTGAACAAAATTTCGGTACCAATTATTCCCTAGAAACCGGCTGCCTGTAAGTGTTGACTCTTGTCAGCCCAGATAATGCACATTCAAGAGGCAGTTGTTTCAAACGGAGCTATCTGTTAATTCCTTTAAAAATTTAGAAATAGGAATCATAACTCTGCAGCTGGAAGAGAAGACACATGAATCCTTTGTGAAAACGACCTGGAATATCTCAAGCAAATACATCCCAAGAGACTGCCACGCCCGCTGTACCCTGGAACTTGTTCCAGAACAATAGGAACCCTTAGGAAACCCATAAAAATAACCTCGCTGAATGAATTTTATCCACTCCCCTCTTCAGCCTCTCCCCTTGTTTCATAATATATACTCGTACATGAAGGACTAGCTAACTGCACAAGAACATTAAGCACAGTCTACTCTGAGCCATCGCACAGTTCGGTTCACTTCCGTGTTTAAGCGCAAGCAGTGTCGAGTGGTGTTTACCAAGTGATTGGATTTCACTAATCGTTACAGTGTGTGTTAGTGTATTTATCGACTGTCTATTTTAAGTGTTAAAACAATAGTGGTCAACTAACGCGAAGAAAGACATTAAGACACGGTAGCCAACTCCGTAGTGCTCCAGAGACGTAGTCTCGGAACGCTATGGCTGAGGCCTCTGGAACGATTCCGTCGACCAGCCAGGCAGTGGGCGCAGCATTACACACGTACTATACGATGCAAAACCCAACTTTCGATCCTCTCTTCGACATCGAAGATCCTCAGACACCTCCTACATTTCAAGACACCGGAAAAAATCTTGGCATCCAGATGCAGCCTGTACAAGAACCGTCATACGCCGAACGACTCCCACATATGGCAGCGGAAGAGATGCAGTACGACCATGTCGGAGATCTAACAGAGCAACAGCAGCCTCGCCAGACTCAAAAAGTGGCATCGCGATCCCGCCCAAGATCGCGCTCACCTCAGAAGATTAACCAGTCATCACCAGTGAGTAAACGCACGAAGCAAAACGACCAGTGTCAACATAACCTAGAACTTACTGCAAAAGTCCCGCAACCTATCAATGTAAATGATTCATTAGTTAATGAAAAGATATCCCCGAACGTGACAAAGTTAACCCCTATGTCAACATCGCAGCCATACCTGGACTCCTCCAGTAACTACGACAAATCTGACTACCCCTCAAATCAAAGTAGCCAAGACAATAGATATTCACATACTGACAATGGCCCTTACTATGTGATGGTCGAAAGCACTAACAACTACATAGGCAGACTCCATCCTATGTCTGTTGGAAAAATACTTTTCTGCCAGAACAACCACCTAAGATCAGAAATCAGTAACATAATTTCAGCAGGGCGCAACAGAATTAGAATTGAAGCTAAATCTAGTGCCTCCGCAAACTCCTTAGTGGAACTAAAATCACTTAAAGACAACAACTTAGAGGCGTACATCCCGTACTACATGACGAGGAAGCAGGGAGTGATTCGAAACATTGACACTTCACTGTCCACAGACGAAATAATTAGTGAAATAGTTTCTCCCTTCCCCGTACTGAAAGTCAGAAGATTCACAAAAAAAGTCCCATCGGATAGCGGCACTCAGTACCGCCCCCTACCTGTATGTGTGTTAACCTTCCAGTCCCAAGTATTACCGCAAAACGTTTACTTATATGGCATGCGTTGCGAAGTCCAACCCTATGTGCCACCTGTATTACAGTGTTACCGTTGTCTTAGATATAATCACAGTCAATCACAGTGCAAAAGCCAACCTCGTTGCAGCAGATGTGCAGGCCCCCACAATCTCAAAGATTGCACCTCAGAAAACCAGCTAAGTTGCATTTACTGTCAAGGACACCACTTGTCCACCGACCGTTCTTGCCCGGAATATAGACAGCAAGCTGAAAGGAAACAAACTTTGGTAGCCAATAGTCCCCAATACTGGCCACAATTGACATACCCGCCTTCATACGCGAACATAGCAGCATCCAGCCCTCAAATTGTACAAATGGGTCAGCAACCACCGGAGAAAATTCCTATTCCTATAGCTGCCAAACAAGTCGTTCCGCAAACCTTGCCTCCAAGCTCCATCGTAGCCTATGATGGTAGCAGCTCTCAAGCCGCTATGATTTCCGCCAAACAGCTCCACGCAGCCGCCTAAAACGAAACTCGACCCAATCAAATGTAGCAGGAAATAGAATAACAATTCCCAGACATTTATTTTGGAGAAGTGATGGTCCTTAAAGCCCAATAATAAACAACCACCATGAAACTACAATTCAACCAAAACCTTTAGAGTCAATCTATGGCAAAGAGAGCACAGAAACTATCCCACCTTCCAATAAATCCTCCCCACTGGTTGAAAAGCTCTAGATCTTCATTATCTCTATACTAGAAGAAACCAAAACCAGTGGCACTAAACTACAGGAACTATTAACTACCATCGGAGCTTAAATCCTCCAACAATGGAAAACATCTTATGTGACATCAAAATAGCACATCAAATAAAAATACCGCAATGGAATCCCTGGTCGCTATTGCCAAACAGACAAAGCATCACTACAGAACCTATGTTGGCGACATCTTGTAATTGGTTTGAACTAAACCTCTCCCAGGAAATCTATGGCCCAAGGACGACAGATTACAATGCTACAATCGAACGCCCGTTCACTAAAATCTAATAAGGAAAGTCTTGAACAGGCATTAAGAGCGCACGACGTAGATATTGCCACAGTCGCCGAAACATGGCTGAAACCAACTGACAGTATGAGTATTAAAAGCTACAGCATCATTCGTTGTGATCGTGATGACGGATATGGAGGAACTGCTATCTTCGTCAGACAGGGAATGACGTACAACACAGTGCAACTTGACACCACAGCACTACCGATTGAAGCCTGCGCCATCCAGGGCCGGCGCTATGAATTTCGGGCCCGGCATAAAATGGGCGACCTTTTCTTTTCTTTTTTTTTTTTTAGCTCTACAAACTATCCGGGTGACAATGGGCGGATTCTAGGCTTCGAGGCCTAGGGGCCCCTGCAGCAGGTGATCGGAGCCCCCCATCAGCCGGCGGGCCCGGGTACATTTGACACGCTTACCCCCCCTCCCCCCTAACGCCAGCCCTGGCGCCATCTCCTTAAGAGTTAACAATACCTGGCTGACAATAGCGACGATATATCGACCGCCCAACACGGCTCTCACAAAACCTCAAATATTAAGGCTATTACAAAAACTACCCAGCCCATATATTATCACCGGAGATTTGAATGCGCACAAGAGTGCTTGAGGGAGCGAAAAAGCAAATCATCTTGGCCGAATAATAATAGAAATAACAGAAGAAGAAAATCTAGTTATACTTAATGATGGCACAGCTACAAGAATCTGTAACCCAACGGAATGTAAATCGGTAGTGGACATTGCATTGGCCTCCTCGAATATTGCAGCATTGCTCGATCACAGAGTGATCTACGAGCCTCTGGGATCAGATCACTACCCGATTTTGATCACCATGAGACTAAATCAACCCAGCAAAAAACCTCAGGCACATCAGGTCACAAATGGAATATTAGGAACGCAAATTGGAACGTATACACTCATACTGCTGCGACACAGTTAAACAACCTAAACGATTGTGGAGTGACAGAGGAAGACTATAACAGCCTGATCCGGGTTATAAACCATGCGGCCAAACAAGGCATATCCCAAAAGAAACAAAAAGAAATGAACACTACCAGGAACCACCCACCATGGTGGAACGAGGAATGCGAGAAAGCTATTCAAGAGAGGAGAGACGCGCTCCGAAAATATCGTAGATGCAGCAACATAGAAAATTTCGTAGAGTTAAACAAAGCACAAGCTCGTACAAAAAGAACATTGAAACAGATGAAGAAAGAAGGTTGGAAAAATTTCTGCGCATCAATCAATAGAAACACCCCAATTACCACCATATGGACAAAAGTAAAAAACTACAAACAATCTTTTTTTTTTTTTTTTTAACAGTTTAACGTCCCTTTTTAACAACGTGGTCTTCAGAGACGGGAAAGGATGGGGGCAAGGAATGGGAAGGAATTCGGCCATGGCCTTTTGAAGGAAGCATCCCGGCATTCACCTGGAGTGATTTGGGGAAACCATGGAAAACCCAAATCTGGATGCCCGGACGGGGATTCGAACCGCCGTCCTCCCGAATGCGAGGCCAGAACGCTATACAAACAATCAACTGAAACAGTGCACCCGACGTCGAACATAAGCACGGAAATGCTGGAACAAATACTAACAACATTAGCACCTCCTTCCGCCAACCCAATCTGCAACTCCCCACCTGAAGATGAAGCTAGCGACCCCATGTCAAGACCTTTTAACATGGAAGAATTTGAAAAAGCGTCCAAGAATTCCAATAACACTGCACCAGGAATAGACAACGTCCACTACAGAATGATCGGACACTTACCATCACGAGGGAAAAAGATGCTCCTAAAAGTTCTAAACAATGTCTGGAATAAAAGACAACAGATTGCAGAATTAAAAACTTCGAGAATCATCCCGATCCTGCAGCCGGGAAAAAACCCGTCAACAGCCACAGCTTACAGGCCCATAGCACTATTGCCATGCCCATATAAACAACTGGAGAGGATGGTGAAGAATAGGATCGAATGGTTTGCCGAACACAATGACCTTCTGCCAGACCATCAGTGGGCGTACAGACGCGGGAGAGGCAGCAATGATCTACTAGTAAGACTTGTCACAGACATCCAATCCAGCCTCAGTAGAAACCGATATCTCATAGCCCTCTATACTGACATCAACAGCGCCTATGACAATGTCAACCTCGAGCTACTGGCGGGGAAGATGCAGAACATGCGATTCTCCGCAACCTTTACACACAACCTAATATCAATGCTGCAGGATAGAATACTGATCATAAAACACAAAGGAGTTACGATAGGACGACAGCACTCGAGCCAGGGTCTGCCGCAAGGATCGATTCTATCACCGATCCTCTTCAATTTATACACGTATGACCTGGCCAAAATACTACCCAGGGGAGTGTACATACTACAATATGCAGATGACATATACGCAGAAGGTGAAACGCTGACGGAATGCATAAAATTGCTTAGTACAGCGATGGAAAGATTAAGCAAATGGTTGCAAGATAATGGGATGCAGATTGCACCAGAAAAATCAGCAGTCGTAATATACACGAAAACACCGATTACAACAAATGGAATCTGTACCACTTGGGCCGTACCTATTTCCAAACAAAAAGGTAATCAAATACTTGGTCATGCAAATAGACTCCAAACTTAGCTGGGGTCCACATATAACATACGTGATAGACAATTGTGAGAAGGCTATCAATCTGCTGCGTGCAACAAGTGGTTGCTGGATGGGGAGCTGACCCGAAAGTACTCTTACTCCTCTACAGAGCTTTGGTGCGTCCGATAATTGACTATGGGTGCCTCTGCTATAGCTCTGCAGCTGAAACTCTGCTGAACAAAATAGATAAGGTTCAATACAAAGCACTGCGCATATGTTTCGGCGCAATGCGCTCTACACCCACAAACGCACTCTTGGTAGAAGCCATGGAACCTCCACTGAACATCCGACGATACTACCTATGTGGGAAATTCATCTCAAAGATTATGCAGTTCCGAAACAATCCATTAATAGATGTATTAGAGGCACTGGCGCACAGAACCACTGTGGACAGTTACTGGCGTAGGAAAAAAATACCACTGCTCGCTACAACATACATCGACTTAGTTCAATACCAACCTTTAATCATTTCCTCAAGGAAAATGCCTTGCTTCGAAGGCTCATACAAATCAACTGTAATCAAAATGGAGATGAACTTGGACATACCATTCACAGAAAATACAGCACGGAACACGAAAATGGTGTACACATTTACACCGATGGTTCAAAGATCGGCAGCACGGTAGGCTGTGCCTTCGTAGATATGCACGCACGAATCGAATCGATGTATAAACTCCACAGCGAAGCAACGATATATACCGCCGAAATGGTTGCCATACTCAAGGGATTAGGATATGCCAAGAGCACCAGCTCCAAGACAGTGATCATACTATCTGACTCTCGAAGTGTCCTCGAATCTCTACATCATGTTAATAATAATGCGTGGAGATGCCCCTTAACGTACCAGATCCTGGAAAGTGTCAGGGAACTAGAAGAAATAGGAAAACGGACCATCTTTATCTGGATAAAAGCGCACACGGGAATTTACGGCAACGAAAGAGTGGATCAGTTGGCTAAGTCGGCAGCCTCCGATGGTACAACATACCCATATATCAAGACGACTGATCTCCTGTTCACTCTGCGCGCCCAGGCAAAACAACTGTGGGAAACATCGTGGGAAGAAACAATAAAAACAAAAGGAAAACATTACGGCACCATACATCAAACAATCCCTAAATCGCAGTGGCATCAAATGAATTAGGTACTAAGGAAAACAATTGTCACCATTAGCAGACTAAAATTCAATCATGGCTTCTTCACAAAACACTTACACCGCATTAATTCACTGAACACTCCAACCTGCACATGCGATGGAAGCAGCATATGCGAACCCAACCACCTCCTTATTTGCCTGCAAGGAAAAATGGCGGGAGAGCACACAGCTTATACAAGAACTTGTGGGATCAGGAATACAATTACCAATAAACGTAACCCACCTCCTGGCTCTGGAAGATGTTACCATCTACAAAACAATAACGAGGTTCCTGGAAGAGAACAACATCAAGATTTAATGTTATTGTTTTGATCTTGTAATTCTGTAATCACATTGTATATATTATATTTTATATTATATTATACTATATTTTAATCACGTTGTATACAGAGTGAATGCGTTTGCGTTGTTATATTGTATATTGTATTGTGGTCTAGATGCGGTATGACTGTGGAGTGACGCTCTGTGTTGAAATGTGAGTGTCGTATTTTTGTGTAAACAGATTGTAAACATTATACTCTAATTGTATTGTGTATGCTGTGTGTGAGATTGCATTGTTGTATTACATATTATACTATGTTGCGGCATGGCTGCGGTATGTCTGTGCAGTGGTACCGAGTGTTGAAACATGAATGCCGTATCTTTGTGTGGTCAAATTATGTTTAATGGGATTGAATTGCTTTTATATACTATATATGTAATTGTGTTTTTATATTGTGTATGATATCATATTACAGTTTGGCGCTGGCTTTGGATGTGTTATCAATGGTGAAAATAATTGTATTCCTATTTCAGTCTTATGCTGCTATTGATCCATGTATTCACTGATGCAAGTATTATAATGATATGAGGCTGGCTGTAAGAAGAATATCCAAATGCCATTAAAATAAAAAAAAAAATAAAAAAAAAACATTAAGCACTTCATTTGTTCGCATAACAGCCGTCCCGTAAAGGGGGATGTTGAACATAAGATGACGAAATCTGTAGATGAACATTCAAAACTCTACGAGAAGAATTGTCTGTAGCCAGAGTCGTAGACGCCTCGTGGGGTGGCGGCCATAAGTCCTTCACCCATCAGCCCCGAACTCCTGTTTTACGAAATGTGCCCGCTCCAAGCATCCAAGAAGTTGGGTGTAGCTGTCAATGAAGTATACTCGCTAGCACCAAGAAGCGTTACCACCTGATCGGCATTAAATCAACTGTAACAATAGTGGTTAAACTGGAAAAGCAGGTAATATATCAATTTCAATCACTGTTTGAGCATCAAAAGCAGCGAACGAGATTTACGTAAGAAAAATGATCCCTGAAGACAACCGTTCTTTCACTATCAGCCCAAAAGCCTGGTGATGTCAGCCTTGATGTATTTACTTTTATTGATCACCATAGCAATCATCCAAGAACGTCAGCTATTGCTGGAGCTCAGAGTAGAACTGGTGCCTTGGTTTCATCTTCTTCATTTGATCTGGTAGTTGTTTAGTAATTCCCGGAATCGCGTATCGGTGATAAGCATATCTAGCCATGTAATAATTTCGACAAATCGTGTCCTCGACGACATTGTTAACTTAAACGTAACGGAATGCTGGAATATAATGTTTCTTCCAGACCCGAAAAAATATTACTGCTTGAATTATCATTTTCGCAAAAATACATATGTCATGTCAAATAGCGAAAGCTGGTTCAGGATTGCAGAAAATAGAAAGATTGCATCACTATAATACTTGCTCAGAATAATGGTTAAATATTGGATTGTAAATATGCGATTTGGTGATTTCTTTGTCTACCTTGAGTGAGTGAGGCAAGTGCTGCTCCAGGAAGTCGAGCAGAGCGGGAAGTTCGTCAGCGGTCGCGAGCCGGAAATTCTTGCCCTCCGCCACAACTTCCATCTCCGCTGAAACAAATACAAGAGTTGTTAGATAATTTACAAAATGGTATCCAAATGATTATTATTATTTTCAAAACTCCTCTTTTGAAATTGTTTGTCAATTGTGGCGCGGTTCATTATTTTTATTTTTATTTTATTTATATTCAACTCAAATGTCAGGTCAAATATTTTGCTCTCGTTATCCAGCAGTTTATCTTCATTATAACAAGGCCAAAGCCATCAGATAATGATAGCATACTGATTGTTTCTGAATCTTTGATTCATACACTACTTCCTCAGCGGTGATGTGTTTAGCCTTTTTTCATCCCCTTTATAAGTTATACACTGAGGTGACAAAAGTCATGGGATACCCTGCTAATAGCGTGTCGGTCCTCCGTTTGCCCTGCAAAGTGCAGCAACACGACGTGGCATGGACTCCACGAGTCGTTGGAACTCCTCTGGAGAAATATTGAGTCATGCAGCCTCTATAGACGTCCATAATTCCCAAAGTGTTGCCGATGGAGGATTTTGTGCACGAACTGATCTCTCGATTATGTCCCATAAATGTTCGATGTGATTCATGTCGGGCGATTGCGGTGGCCAAATCATCTGCTGGAATTGTCCCGAATGTTCTTCAAACCAATCGCGAACACTTATGGCCCGGTGACATGGCGCATTGTCATCCTGGAAAATTTCATCGTTGTTTGGGTACGTGAAGTCCATGAATGGTTTCAAGTGGTCTCCCAGTAGCTGAACGCCATATAAACACAGCCCACACCATTATGTAGCCGCCACAGCTTGTACAGTCCCACATTCATTCCTGAGGTTAGTTCACGCAGTTTTGCTTGTCTGTTCACAGTGACAAGTCAACGCTGGCGTCGCGATCGCGCTCATTAAGTGGCGGTCGACCACTGCGTTGTCCATGATGGGAGGTTATGCTTGAATTTAGGTTATTCTCGGCACACTCTTAACACTGTGGATCTCGGAATGTTGAATTCCTTAACGATTTCCGAAATGGAATGTCCCATGCGTCTAGCTCCAACTAGAATACCGCGTTCGAAATCCGTTAATTCTCGTCGTGTGGCCATAATCACATAATCAACCTTCTCACACGAAGCATTTGACCACAAATAAAAGTCCTGCCCAGGCACTGACCATTTATATAATTTGTAAGTGACACTACTGCCATCTATACATTTACATATTGCTATCCCATGACTTTTGTCACCTCAGTGTATTACAGTTATGATGCGTATGTATGCGTAGTTATACAATTCTGTTTGTATAATTTTTAATGAAATATTTGGAGCGTGCTGGCATAGTGATATGTTTAGCCTTTGGTACGCTAGATGTTTAGGTGGTAATTATCTAGAATTTCAATGTTCGTAAGTTTTCAGGTATTATAAGAAGTGTGTTTACGATTACATTTCTGTAGTGGCAAGCTAGTTGAAATGACACGTGATCAACTATTAAACTTCATGACAGAAATGTAAGTATACCTCATATAACATCAATTTATATACGCTGAAACAAACCCATATGTACGTACATATTTATAAGCTACAAACATATTAGAGAAATCACTAGCTGGACGAGAGTGAAACGCGCCCAAAATAAAGATTGCAACAGTTGCACTGGCATTTTTCATTAACTAATATTTTAAGGCTGTAAATGGCTTCATTGTTGATTTAAATATGATCTAGTAATGCAAAGTCCAACGCCCGGTAATAGGTCTACTGTAGGGATGTTCATCCAGAAATGCATCGAAACGTTGCATCGATGTTTCACGATGCATCGAATAAAACATCGATGTTTTCGATGCATCGAATAAAAACATAGATATATACTGTATATATATCGGTTAATAAAGGTTAGGAAAGCTTAAAATGAGACAAAGGTTAGGAAACTAACAAAATGAAGTATTTATTTGAATTATATTTTTAATTAGTCTTCACAAAGGCAATTTGAAATTACTGGGATTTATAAATTATAAATTCGAATAGAAAGTAGAATAAAAGTAAAACGAGGAACGCTGAAAGAGAAGCAGTGTTGGGATTCTAATCTAACTGGAATTTATAAATCCCAATATTTTCTCCTAAACTTTGCATAAATAAAATTTTATCAACCCGCTTTCCTTGAATTCTGTTTCGTTGTTGATTTAAAACTTGTGCAGTTTCGAAAAAAGTCTTTCTGATGGCACTACCAAATTAAATATTTATAAGCTATTTTGTACAATTTTTGAAACTGTTGTTTATGAATCGGACCATACTGTAACGGATTTTCACTAAGCCGGCCAACCTGAGTTCTCAAGTAACAGACAGCTCGTCGGAAACACTTTCTTCGGTCTTGTTTGATTTCCAGTTTCTTTGAACTAGTTTGTGATGATCGGTCCAAACACTGAAATCTTCCGATGTTTTGTCTGAACTATCTCAATCAGATTCTGTTCGCATTTCTTCCAGCTCCCTTCTTCATATCTTTGATCTTTTGAATAGCATTTGAAGCCATCGGGTCTTCAAAATGTAGTTTTTTGAACCGTGGGTCCAATAAGGTCGCGATAGCTAAAGATGAAATTTGTTCGATAGCACCCATCCGTTTGTTGATTTCTTTTAGGACGAGCTTATGTACTTCCGTCTCAACTGATTTGAGTTTGAAAGCATGGCAGTACGACTAAAGGGTGATTACTTTACTGCTGGTACAATATTTATCCCCAGATATTTCTTTAGTTGCTGCTATCAAGTTGGGTGATAGTATGTTAAGAAGAGAATGACGCGATATTTATTCCAAACTCAGTCAGCATTGGAGGTGCTGTTTTATAGCAATCATAATATACTTACAGCATTTTATAAGCTTCACTAAATCTTTGAATCATATATACTGTGCTATTCCAGCGTGTTGGCAGGCTTGTGTATTAACTTTATTTCAGCACGTACCGACTTTCTCAAATCGTCGCTTGCCAAACAACTGTGTTTAAAGAAAGTAACAATGGTCTTTATTTTTGACAATATATTTTATAAAGGTATTTTGAGAGTATTTTGAGCAACTAAATTAAGTGTGGTGAGCGAAACAAGGATGTGCTTCTTCTTTCCAAATCCTAATTCCACAGCTTTTACCATATTCGGGTCGTTATCAGTAACGACCGCAGAGACTTTGTGTCCGTATCAAATATCCAATCGTTGCAGGTCTTAAGGAGCATGTCCTGCTATATATTCCGATGAATGACTTTCATTGAGTTGATAAACTCCTAATGTCATTGATTCGAACACTGTGTCTAGACCAAAATTGCTGTGACACCCAAAAAGCTGCGCATCTGCATGTCTGACCATATATCACTTGTTAATGTGAGGTGTTCAACATTTGAGAGTTTTGATTTTATTAATGTTGCCAAGACGTCATTCTTGTCATCAAGCCCACCGTGTCACGAGTTGCTCTGCTGGGTATTTTATAATGAGGAGCAGTAACTTTTAAGCAAATTTTTGAAGCCTACTAGGTAACTTTTAGCCTTGCCCTAAGGTGTACTTCCGCCTATACACTAGTCGGGAAATTTCATGTCAACTGTAATTTTTCTTGTGTTTATCAAAATTAAATTAAAAGAAAAATGTGATGTGATTTTGTAGGTGAAAAAATAAAATACAGCAATACAATTTCCTATTTTTTGTTTTGCTTTAAAACCAATCATATAACGTAGTTTTTTTTTGTAGTTGTACCCAAGTTAAAAAAAAATAATGAGATTTTGTAGGTGAAAAAATATCGTATACCGATACAAGTTAATGTTTTTTTTTTTTTTTTGTTTGCTTTAAAACCAATCATATCGCGTAGTTTTTTCTTGTTTTATGCAAGTTAAAAGAAAAAATTTAATGTGATTTTGTAGGTGACAAAAATAACGTATAGCGATACAATTTTTCAGTTTTTGTTTTGCCTTAAAACTAATCGTGTTGCATATGTATTTGTTTTTTTTTTTATTCAAGTAAAAAAAATGTAATCTGATATTTTAGGTGACAGAAATAACGTATAGTAATACAATTTTCTGTTTTTGTTTTGCTTTAAAACTGATTCAATCTCGTCGAAGAAACGCATGTGTTCTTTTGATGTATCGAATGAAAAACATCGATGCATCGTTAAACAACGAAAGTAAACGATGCATCGGATTGATTACTGTATAATGATAAACAAAATAATTTATCTTCATTTTCTTTAGATACCGCAGTCGCTATGTTTCTTGTTCTGTCGCAGTCAAAGTATTTCCTTCATCCTCTCTTAGGTTTTTTTTTTGATTTACCTACGATTTTTTTTTTTTTTTTAATTTTTTTTTTTTTTTTTATTTTATTTTTTTTATTTATTTTTTTTTAAATGGGGGAGAGTGGTATCGAGTCTTCATTTTGTGCACACGGGTTATCTGTTTTTCGAAGTTTCAGAATTGAAATTACACTCACTGTCTTTATTCATAATGGAACTTTTAATAAATTGAAATTTTGTAATCCAACGGGATTAAGAAGGAGGATGTGGTGGACGTTTCTCCGAAAATTTAACCTAAGAAAAAAGTTATAAAGGACGCAAAACCGAGAATTATTAGAGAATAAGATGTAGAATTAAGTATAAATTAGATAAGGTATTTTGGAATATTTAGAGAGGGAGCATACATATTAATGTATTGAATAGGTATAGTTACATATGTTTGGAAGGAAGCTACAAATAGTGACTATTTTCAGGTCCATCATAGATGACGCTGTGACGTCAGGAGGTGGACAGACTGCTGCCTACGATTGGACTGTAGCTGTCAACCTTGGAATACAAAATATGGTCCAGGGAGGGACACGGGTAGGTGTCGTGACAATCGCGTACAGTGACAATCGCGCACAGCGACAATCGCGCACAGTTTAAAGGTCGGGCCACACTCTCCCCTCTCCCGTGTACTTTATTATTTATGGAACGCAGTATTGACAAATCATCATCACACTAAAGCCTTGCCAGAGGTGAACGTAAATTTTAAGGCCTGTAATAATTACATGCAATGGAGCCCAAATCGTGCGCCGTAACACTGTCAGTCACCAGACCGAATATACAGGAAATGGAAAATAAACATTCAAAAACAAACGAACTCTTTTTCTCTACAATTTATTTTTGCTATCATAAAACACAAACGTAATCTTAGATTTGTCTGCTTACAGGGTGCATTTCAAGAAAATCTGATGAACCTGGAAGTGAGGTTGAATAGAAGAAAGACATTTTTGTCAGTCAATCAGTAACATCAAAATAAAATGTGGTCATAAAGGACCAGAAATTTCCGCAATCTACCTACCGCTTCTCCATTTTCATCAGCACGACACTGGCCCGCACCGTCAAAAAGTAAAACTAAGTAAAGTGTTTAAAATCAGCCAAGAAGCTTCGTCATAGTAAATATTTACAACTTATTTACATTTATTTAAAATAATGAAATTATCCAAATCAGACAGAGATACTAGTCATAATTGATTATTATTTATAGTAGACTAACAGTTATTCAAGCTTGTGCATGCAGGACATGATCTGATGTCGCCGCTCTTTTCATATCTGTCAACAGTTTTTACAATTGCTTCGTCCAACTTGTGGTATGTGGTTTGTCTTCTCTTTCCTTGAAGAATCAACTCAGATCTCATATACATGAGACCTGAAGGACTCGGCTTCCATCTTCAAACAAAGTAACATGTCTCTAAGCTTCAGGTTTGGTCTGCCAAGTACATTGTTAATCCTATTATTCCATCCTTCAACAACATTAATTGTGCGATGACGTCTTTTGTGACAATTCCACATGTGAATTGGGATTTGTTCATTCTCAAGCCACGTGTCTATCGTAGTCGAAAAACTCCAATAGTTTTGAGTTGTTAGGAGCCTGTGATTGGATCTCCAACCAACCATTTGTCACATCTGGTTTAAGGAAAGCTAAAAGCTAGGCACATACGAATACGGAGGCGAAGTTCCTCATTTTCTTTGTACTCACGCGCTAGTCCAAGCTCCTGAACCTTTCTCCATATACATTTTTTATGTGAAAAAACAGCCTTTTACTTCCGTTGAGGTAAACACTTCCTTGAGATCAGATACTGTACCACTTTCAAAATTTGCAATCACTGTCTTAGGGGCCCATTCAGGTACAGCCTTGATAATTTCACGAAACATACGTACATAAGTAATCTTCTTTTTGTCAGGTAAGAGTGTAAACACCACAGGATGTATGTTTGTTTCTTCGTCAGTGCTGCCGTAATCCGCATGTATTGAGTAAATTTGGGAGAACTGTTTACTGGCACTTTTAAAAGTACCATCTATAAATAATTGTTCGTGTAATTTTTAAACTTTGTTTGACTCTTTCACCACTCAGAACAATTATTCTTTCATTTTCCATATCATCCGTAAGAAGGAAACTGCCTCCATCTCCCATCTTCTACAATTCATCATCCAAGATCACTTCGTCAGGATTATTTGGCTCCTTTTGGTTTCCTTGTGATATACTCCTCTGACGGTACAAGTTTCTCTTGACAGTTGATTGGGCTAGCACTTCAGTTACAAATTCGTAGCTTTTATTATGGAGATCTCCTAGTTCCTCAGAGTAAATTTTTGGAATTGAACTATCTTCCGCTCGACCTCTGTTCTTTGCCTCATGAAGTTTCTGATGTACTTCAACGCGTGCGTCGTCAGGGGGTCCACATATATGCTCTGTAACATTCAGTATGGCAGCATCCTTACTCTTCAAAATTCCACGACATTGTTTTGATCTTTCTTTGAGACAGCACCAAGTGATCGTTCCATCTTCTTTCTTTCTAAACTATCGATAGCTGTACGCGTCATAATGCGCACACGGCTCTTCATGTATAGTTGAAGTAACTTCCATAATTAAAACTGTGATACTCAAGACAGCAGTGAATACGAACACTGGTGTGTGGTCCGGTTAGGAGGGGATGGGCAGAATCCAGCATGCTGTTGTAGCGGTGACTAATTGGTAGCAAAAAGCAGGTAGCAAGAGACGACCCGGTTGTGCGCGATTGTCACTGTGCGCGATTGTCGCTGTGCGCGATTGTCACATATTCCACGGGTAGGGTGGCGTCTCTGGGATTTATATGCGAAAGCCCATATGGCAGAGAGGCTATGCCAGAACTCCACAGAGCCTTGAGCTAAGGGTAATACCACGGGTTACAGTTTCTTTGAATAAGAAAGCCACGGTTGGTGGTGACTAAAAGTGGTGTTATCTGAAAGATTGAAACGCGCTCTCAGAGTGCATCTGGATTTAATATAGAGCAGTATGTCAGTCAACAGTATGGAGCAGTGTCTGTTAGATAGTGCCTCGAGGGGTGACTGTCTGCATCAATTAATGAAGTAAGCCAAATCTTTCCCTCTCTTTCTCTCTCTTCCCTATTTGCCTATCTCTCTCTCTCTTGTGTGGTGTATTATAAGTTCTAAATAAACAAATATACTTTAAGAAATATGGAATTTCGTCGTTAAACTAATATCAAAAGACAAGTGGGTATAAGCAATTTTACGAAGACCAGTAGCATAAAAAAAGTTTTTTTTTTTTTAAGATAATGCTATCGTATTCATTTATGTATAAATTTTCATACAGTGCTTAGAATAAACAAGGAATTCTAAAATATAACATTTTATTTTAATGCTTCACTCAGCTTTTATTTGTACTTGGTTTCGGAAGTGCGTCGGAGCTTTAGGAAAAACAATCTTCGGTAATGGGCCCCATTAACATATACCAACACACGTGACGGAAATAAAGTGTAAATGCGCTGCAAGCATAAGTTGGCTGCTTAAGATACAAGCAAGCATATTAAAGATACAATAATAAAGAAGGAACAATTACCGGAGGAGGTTATAATATTATATATATATATATGTATATATATATACAAAAATAGACTTGTGTGTCACTACATTTGATTCCGTAGCCATCACTACCTAGCGCAGACCACTGGGTTTGTGTGTGGTAGTAACATGGAGTTTTCCATTGTGTATAACGTTGGCCGAATTTCGGTAGCTGTAAGAGTGCGGGAGATATGGTGGTTGAAAGTTTCAGTCTAGGACACCTTCATATTTCGACAAAAGACTTGTGTGTACCTATATTTCTTTTTGCTGCCACAACTACTTAGCACAGATCACTTGTGTTTGTGTGTGGTAGTAGCATCGAGTCTCCAATCGTGCACTATGGTGGTTACATGTCGGTAGCTAATAGGGTGTGGGAGATACGGTGGTTGAAAGTGGTCAACCTGGGACACTTTCATATTTCACTTTGCAGCCACAACTACATAGCGCAGACCACTGGTGTTTGTGTGTGGTAGTAGCATGGAGTCACATATCACGCACAATGTACGTCGGTAACTGTGGGGGTGTGGGATATATGGTAGTTGAAAGTGGTCGACCCATGGCATTGTCCTATTTCTTCTAAAGACGTATGTGTCCCTATATTTCACTTTGCAAACACAACTACATAGCACTGATCACTGGTGTTTGTGTGTTTTGGTAGTCTGAAGTCTCCCGTCGTGCACACGTTGGTTTCATGTCGATAGCTGTGGGGGTGTGGGAGAAATGAAGTCAAATTAGTCGACCGAGGACATTTTCGTATTTCAACCAAAGACATGTGTGTCCCTATATTTCACTTTGCAGACATAAACACTCTGCGCAGATCATTGGTGTTTGTGTATGGGGTTAGCTTTCAGTCTCCAAATGTGCACCATGGTGGTGGCATGTCGGTAGTTATCAATCAAAATTCTTTACCAACACAAACGAAGTAGTGGGTACCAGCTAGTATGGAATATGATTCGAAGTTCCGGATCCTGATAGCAGATTTTTCAGTTGCTTATACTCCTATTTGTAAGTGTCACTTTTCCAATGTTTCTTACTACTCACGTGTAGGAGCTTAAGCAATAATATCTAATAAGATACGTCCATTCGGTGAAAAACATCTTACAAACATCCAAAATTTGTTTAATTATAGATTATCAAGGGCGTTACGCTATACAGAATTCACTTTTGCATTAAGAATTTTTAGATTCTGGTAGGCCTATAGAGATGTTAGCAAATATATAAAAGCCAATACTGCACAATTACACTGTTGTTCGTGAAAATTGCAATATCACAAATGAGACGTGCGATCTCAATTAGTTTTATTCCACAGATTAGGGACATGAAAATACACAAATTATTAGAAATACAGCACTGCAAATGCACTTTGACCGTCGGAATTCATTACGGTGTAATCGGAGTCTCTAGATGTCGTGGCATGAATCAAAGAGAGCCTGGATATGTTTCTGGGGAGCACATTGTCACGCGGTTTGTAGCAACATCCACAAATCATCGACAATGGTCGCGAGAGGAACAGAACGAACAAGTATCCGATCGACCATATCCCAGACAGATTCGATGGAGGACATGTCAGGCGAACGTGCAGGCCATGGAAGCAGTGGCACTCGAACGTTCCTCGACACACGTGGCTGGCATTGTCCTGCTGAAATATCGCATGTGGAAATGACTGTAGGAGGGATAGTGCCTCGGGTTCTAAAAGCTATCTGCTGTAGCGGGTACTGTTCAGATTGCCCTTAACCCTCTACTGCCCATCGTGACTCTGAAGTCAAGTCAAATTTAATCGTTATATTTCGTATTAGGAGCGTTATTCCTTTCTTGACCAGTGTGACTTGAGTGCTACAGTATGGCTGCTTTATATTTAAGTTGTTTTCACTAACACCAATATAATATTATCTTTGGTAGGTAGCATTGAATGTTGGACTGCTCTCATTTGTCGTCTTCCTGTGCTGGTGCAAGTTTAGCTATTATTTACAGTGATACTATTGTCATTTTTCAAGAAACAAAAATACTTATTATAAACACTGTATTTCATGTAACTATAGATATTGCATGTGTTATGAGCGAATTTAGGTCCGTATCTCCGAAGTCACGTTGGGCAATAATGGAATCATACCTCACTTTGTTACAGAGTCATGGACTCCAAAAAGTTTTATGGAAAACGTAAAAAAAGGTGAAGAATTGAAGTTAGGCATATTCCTGGGTATGAATCAGAAGATTCTCTCTTAGCTACTGTAACGAGCCGCGCTGTCGCCACGTTACAAGGTGCATTTTTATTATATATGTAATAATATAAGAGTAATTTACATAAATCTTGGGCGACCACCTAAATAGATTTTTGTTGTAATTTTATAAAGTACGCAAGATTCCAAGTGAGGACTGTAATGAAATGATGAACATACAGTGTATCTTGGTAAAGCGAATATTCAAGAATTATTGAGCTATGTAGGCTTGAAGCTAATCTTGGTGTTCCCGAGCCTTGGCGACAAGAAGTCGCGGATTTGGGATTTGCCAGACCACACACTCTGCTCCCTGGGGATGGGCGGTCAACAACGTCACTCTCCTGGCGGGAAAAGCCTGCCGTCCGAAACCCGAATGTTCCCTCGCCCCGGCGAACTTAGCCGAATATGTCCGACCTCTGTTAGATACTCTAGCCAAATCACATATCGAGGATATCACGTGACATTAGGTGCCGACCTGAAGATCCAATCAAAATGAGCGTATAACTCAAAATCCTGGGAATTTTTGTTGTATGTGAGCTTCGAGACTACAAATGGGCGGAGCGAGAAGTTTCCTCGTGGACCGAAGAGCGAGGAGCGGGACATTCTAACTTCGATCTTCGAGTCCAAGCTATGCGAGTCTAGTCTGAGGTTGACTTGGAAAGTTGACTTCTTTCGCAAACTGCTGCTGCAAGCTTGCTGGAGCAAGCTTATCACAGCAACACAGCCGGTAATGCGATGATGCGCATTGTCAGACCAGAGATGCCTATAGCCGACTTGTGAGATAATCTCACATATCGTGGGTCCGCTACAGTCACCGCAGACATCAGACGCAGGACTACAATGGTAACTTATTACGACCAAGCCATCTGATTGTGCATTCCATGAAACAGAACCCGTAAGCGACTTTGAGAGGATAGGTCCATGTTCTCACTTTGTAATTGTAAAAACCCCTGAGCTAGCGGCATAATTTGCCAGAACTAGTTATTTTCGAATGATATATTGTTCATTCTGGCGCCCATAATTTTCTTTTTTAACTGTAAAGTCACAGTATTATGATACCTTTGTCTGAGGTCGTCATAATTTGTATTTTTATTGTTCCAATTGTCATTATTTCTTGCATTTTGATTCTGAGATATTTAAAAGTAAATATACAGTTGTTTGCTTGCTCATGACGGCTAATTGTAACTCTGAGCGTTGCTTTTATGATTTTGCCAATTTGTGTTAATGTTAACGATAAATTCGCTCAGACTTGTAATCGCCAGTGATAAGAAAATAAATGTCATATTGTGACAATTTTCCCTAAATTCCAACTAACGTCGAGATTCTTGCAAAATTAAATAATTTTCACTCCTTCATAAAAATTAAAATTAAAAATCCCCAATTATTAATCATAAAGGTATGAAATATAATTGTAACGTGGTTTGCCCACCAAGGCACCCACCACACTACAGATAGTGAGGACGATATTGAGATAGTAGAAAATCGTAAGGTGACATAATTATAGCCAAGAATGGTAAAGATAGTGCAGAGAACGGTGATGATGGTGTACTTGTGAATAATGAAAGTGATAACGAGAATGTTAGTGATGAATTTCAAGTCAATTACGATTGGAGAAATTCTAGCAATCGTATTATTCGTTCTGTTCAACCATGGAAGAGTTCTCTCCCTCGTGCACCGGAAGAACCTCGTCTACCTATGACCTATTTCAGGCAGTTGTTAGATGAAAAAATTGTGGATAATGCTGCATATCAGACCATTATACCTGTAACTAATTGTTATCTCATTATTCTTTACTTACTTCCCATTTTATTGTAACATGCAGCTGCATTCCTGTCTTGAAATAGAAATACTAAATTGTTTGTACAAGACTGAACAAAAAATGTAACTGCCCACTGTGACCTCAGAGTCACAGAACTATCTTGAAAAAATAAATAATTTCAAAAACAAAAATTCAACTTATATGTGTTAAATACTTTATTCTTTAACATTCTGTGCATATAAATATTTCTTTCTACATTAAATAATAATTTGCGCAGTAGAGGGTTAATGTATAGGAGGCGAGATCGCATGTCATAACCAATGGCACCCCAAACCATCACACTTGGCGTTTATCCACTACGCCATTGCCCGATTGCACTCCCCACGGTAGCGTCATTCACGTACGTGACTATCACTATAGGACACGTTGAAGCGGGGGTCGTCCGAAAACACTACACAGGGTTAGCTTAAATGATTCATCGGGTTTCAAAATACTGTGTACTGAAAAGTTTACGACCAACAAAGACATATATAAACATATATAAACTCACTATGTTCTTGGTATTTTCAATGTGTGCGCCCTTAGTGATCCGGCACACGCTTGAACGGTAATCCATTTCAGTCCATACAATCGATAGCATATTTCTATCAGTGTTCGTCACATAAGTAATGATCCGTTCCTGTAATTCTTCTTGCAGTGTTGTTGGCATTTGGGGTACATAAACTTTGTCCTTCACATAATCCCACAAGAAGGAATCACATGGGGTGCATCTGGCGACCTGGGAGGCCATTACAACAGAGGAACATCACTCGGACCAGCGCTCTATCCAGCGGTATTTTACAGGGTGTCGCAAAAAGAACACAAGAATTTCAAGCTGTTATAATTGGCTTTATTTTGGTCACACAGAAAATTTACTCACATCAATACAATATGTAATTTATCCAGTTTATGAATTGCTCTTAACTTAACACTTAAATATAATTTCAGACAGATGACGGCCTTCTTCGTGTATACACATTAAAAGTCTTTCTTCGAAGTTATCCATTGCTTTCCTCAAAGTGTCATCTGGAACAGCAGCGATTTCTTCACCTATTACAACTTTCAGAGGATTGTTGCAGTAAACTTTACTTCTTAAGTAACCCCATAAAAATAAGTCACAAAGCGACAAATCTGTCGAGCGGCAGGCCAGTGGACATCGCCGAAACGTGAGATCACGTGTTGTGGAAACATTTCTAGGACAACTGCCAAGGAATCATTCACCGTGTGGGCGGTGGGTCCATTCTGTTGGAACCACATCTCTGCCATGTTGATCCCTATAGTGTCAAGTTGTGTCTGCAAAAAATTGCGTAGCATTGGAACATAACGTTCAGAATTCACTGATACACTAACACCACCCTCTTCAAAATAATAAGCCCAACGATTCCCACTTTTGAAACTCCACACCAAACGGTCACTTTTGAACTGCGCAGTGATGTTTGATGCAGTTCTTGTGGGTTGTCTGCTGCCCAATACCGACAGTTTTGTTTGTCTAAATGGAAGTGAGCTTCATCGCTCATCATAAACAAAACTTCAGCATTAGCAGAAACATCAAGCATTCTCTCACAAAACAGTCTCTGTTGCCCATGATCACGTTCGTAAATCTTCTGCACGATCATAATTTTGTAAGGATGAAATTGTAACTCATCCTTCAGGATGCACTGCAGATTTGGAGCGCGCCGCCTAGTGGAGCGGTGAGGACTTGCTCTTTTAATCTGTCGACATTTTCTGGGGTTCGCACCGTACGAGGACGACCAGACGACTTCTGCTTCATGACACTTCCAGTTTTTCCGAAAAGAGTTAACCCAACGAATTATTGTGTTGCGATCAGGAACCAAACCATTTCGCGGAACATTGAACTGTATTCGGAAAAGACTTTGAACTGTGATAACAGATTCATTACTTTCAAAAAAATGTTCAACAGCGAAAACGTGATGCTGCACGGACCACTTTGCCACTGCTACTGGACGCCTACAAAACAACAGATTCCCCACCCCTACATTCTACTTGCACCACTTATACTACTCAAATCAAATTCTTGCGTCCTTTTTGCGCCACACTGTAGTTCTCTGTTGAGAAAGTCGCGAACATTTGTATTCCAGTGAGGTGGAGCCCCGTCCTGTTGTAAGATGAAAGTAAAGGACTCAGTTGTCAGTTGCAGAAACAACCACACATCCAGGAACACGGATTCAGTCTCACGCACTCCACGGTTTTCTCTGAGACACGTGGTCGCCCCGTGCTGGACTGTTTACACAGACAACCACTGTCACGAATCTGGCGAAACCAACGTAAAATGCTCCGGTGACTAGGTGCAGCTTTTCCGCATTTTCGTACGATTGTACGCTGCACATTCGTAACCGAAGAACACTTAGAATATTCTAACATACAAACACCCTTCTCCTACTTTTCCGCCATCTTGTTCACTGTTGCTATCTAGCGTGCCCACCAGAAACCATGCGGACTTTTAAACTTGGTGAGTTCATGTATCTTTTCATGTATTACTAATCTTTTTAGTTGGTATACTTTTCAATACGAAGTGTTTTGAAACCCCATGAATTATTTACGCCAACCCTGTAGTTTGCTACTCCGTTCGCCAGTTACGGCATTCACATGGACATTGAAATCTCAGGCGTTGGAGGTTTCAGGTCACCAGCGTGCATGCCACTAGTTCGGCATCGAACCGTCGACACGGAAATGTCAACGCCCGATGCAGCGCTCCAACGGCGGACAACTATGAGGAGCAAGCTGTTCTACCATGCGGACAAGACTGCGGTCATATCGCGCTGTGGCCAGTGTGTGGTATAGCATCCGACCGTCGCTGTGTACTACACACATATAACTGTCGTAGTAGCGTTCCATGTACGACCCTTAAATCCGTTTCCCGGCGAGCAATCATTCCGCCCTCCTCGAAGCCGACGACTCATACGGGCACTGGTTTACACGTTCCCATCTGTTCTGATGACTGCACCGACTGACGCGGCGTAACAGCAACCAGTCTGGTCAGACAAAAGAGAGCGCTGCGAATCCTACGTGTTCGCCATATCTATGCAATTTTAATAATTCAATATGGATCCTCTGTTCTACGTTTGGAGCGATTCAAAATATTCCTCTTGGGTATTCCAATTTTCACTCACAGTATACGTAGAATGTGCGATGGCGATGGATATGAAGATACATTGTGTTTCGCGGTTACAATTTACAAATTCAGAAAATGTATCACGTGGCTGCCTGCGTGCTAGAACTGCCAGAGATAAATTCGCCAACTATTTTGTAAACGAAGTAAACTGCATTGGCAAGACAACATGATATAAGTAACACAGAAATAAAACTAAATAAAAGTGTCTCAGTTAACCGGTTTTTTTTTCTCACAAAATATCTCCAGAACCATCGAAAATTTCCACCATTTCCTCCCGATTATGTTTATATATTCCTTTTATATTTAGAGTGGGAACTCTCTGTAACCCTAATCAAAGATCTTTTTTTTTTTTATTTCGTTGATAAATCATTGTGCAGATGCTCGTCCTCCATATTAATAAACACGTGCGTGAAGGCAAAGCTGGCAGGTATATTACAAAACGTTTCGCAAACACTTCCGCAAGGCACGTTTTTTGAATAAAACTGTAAAAAAGTTATCTCTCTATGCAACACTTATTTCAGGAAGAGTAATTGGAATGTGTACTACCGATGATAGAGAGTCTAAAATTGTAAATTTTGAAATTGTTGTCTGCTTGTGTGCGCATTAAACAAAAACTGGCGGGCGCATTTCAACGAAACTTTTTACATGTAGGATACTTTTTACTTAGATCAGTAACAAAATTTTTGACGATACTGAGGGCAATGCCGTTTTTATCTATGTTTGCGCGCCTCAAGCAAAAACTAATGAACGGATTTCAGCGAACTTGCACGTATTAGTAGGTTATGAATTCAATTAACATTTAGGATACTTTTTAACGCAAATTGTATTTCGTAGTCCTCTGTAAGTTTGCATTGAACAAGCAAAAAGTAACAATTTAAAGGAAACTATACATGGTAATTGTTTATATCACGTTAGCAATAACTTACGTTATTTCGATGTGACATCGATACGTTGAAAAATAAAGAAGCTTCCACTAATTTAATTGCTCTGTAATAGAATCTACCTGCCTCTGGCCATCTCGCTATTTAAATGCTTAAAGCGATTGTATACAGGGTGATTAAAAAAAACGTGGACAAAATGACATGGTAGATCTGTCATACAATAAGGATCAAAAATCGCATAGGAACAGAGGATCGCAAACGCCTGTATACTGGATTGGTCGCGGTGGACCAATCGCATGGCCACCTCAATCACCAGACCTGTCTCACTTGGATTTTTTCTTGCGGGGATTTTTAAAAGGACTTGTGTATGAAACACCTGTTGAAACGCCGGAAGACTTGGTAGTAAGAATCGTTGCGGCAGCCGGATGTGTTCGAGATACACCTGGTATCTTTGAGAAGGTGCGCCGTTCCATGCAATGGAGATGCCGGGCTTGTCTCGATGCATCTGACAAAAACTTTGAGCATCTGCTGTAGGCTCAACATTTGGTTTGCATTAGTCGCATGTGAGTGAGTAATTATCAATAAATGATCTGTAATGATTTTGTTTCTTCTCTTTGTGACAGTATTATTTTGGACGCCCTTTAGCGGGTCCGGATCCAATTGCGACCCTCTGTTTCTATGCGATTTTTGATTCTTATTGTATGACTGATCTACCATGTCATTTAGTCCACGTTATTTTGAATCACCTTGTATACTGTAGTGTAATGAGATATTTCAGCACGGAGTTAGGAGGAGGGTAGATGTGCCATCCTACATAACATTCTGGAGGAATGCGGTCAAATCCCATCCGGCCATCCTGACTTATCTGCAGTCCCTCCAAGCGAAGGCTGGGATGGTTCCCTACTGGGTCACGGCCGACTTTCATCCCCCTTCCCTCCCGTAGGGCAGATAGGTAGAAAAGGGTCTCCGTAGTCTCCAGTAGTCCGCCTCCCGGCATTCAGCTCGGAGGAATTAATTTTTTTGGCATAAGCGATTTCACAGCTATCTAATATTATAATATGCAACTCTGTGTCATCTATGACGTCGTCTGTCAGGCCATGACGTCACGCTTTTCGTCTTTTGTGTTTAATTTACGATCAGATATGTTGTTCTAAGTTCAATTCTATTTAGCTAAGCACACACTCTGAACAGTGATACTGTTGCTACAGTAAGCTAACGTTACATCGTTTTTAAGATAATGAATGTTATTTGACGAAAATTGTACTTAGTCAGCGAAGAAACGAATTGCTAAAATATTGCATTCAACGCGTGATTTATGACTGGTTTACAAGATATTTATATCCAATGTAAATATTTTAAGTCACTGATCTAATATACTGGAAGGAATTATTTGCGAAACACTGAAATACAGGTATGTATGTACTGCGTTTAAATTAATATAATAATTATAAGTTGTTTTTATTACTGATGTAAGTGTATCAGACACGTGTAAATATCTGTATTGTTTTTGTGGCTGCAATTTTAACGTAGTATCTGGTTAGGTTGAAATGCTACCTGGACCAGGATGACAATTGAAAGTTTTTGGTAAAGTGCAAGGCGCGAGGAATTACATTGAACTTTATTTTGTAACACTTCTAGTTATTTAAGCAACTGCAATAAATGAATTGCCAGAACACTGAAATAAAAGTATGTATTTCGTTTAAATCGGCATATTAATTATTATTTGCTACTTTTTACTAAAGTAATTACTTGATTTGAATGAAATTAGTTCCAAATTGAACACCATCTATGCGCCCTACACCACAATTGAAACTAATATTGCATTGCTTAACGTAAATATTTAAGATTTATTTTCAGTATCTTTCGTTTTCACTGGCTTCATACTACCGGGATCATTATTTCAGCCACACATAAGCTGTGTCAGCTGTTAAAACATTGATTTGCGCCATGGTTTCCCCAAATCACTCCAGGCGAATGCGGGGATGCTTCCTTCAAAAAAAGGTCATGGCCGAATTCCTTCACGTTCCTTGTCCCCACTCCCACCCCGCCTCTAATGACCTCAGCCGTCGACGAGGCGTAAAGCGGTAAAAAAAAATTAAAAAAAAAAATTGATTTGCGTTACAAATAACAAAAAATAAAGATATAAGATCCTATGAAGATTTTGAATCAAGTTTATATCGAAATGCATGATAACATTAACATGCGATAAAGGGAATCTATTATTAATTCATGTGTAATTGCAGCTATGATATTCTAGCAATATTAGCAGAGTTTGTGGTTAGGCTGAAAAGCAACCTGGATCACGCTGACAACTGTTTTGCTACAGCACAAGGGATGAGGAATTACATTAAGCTTTATTTAGATCTATTTAGCTAAACAATAATTGTAAAAAATGAATTGTTCGAACACTCCATTCAACCCATCATTTTTGGCGGGCTTTGGGTCTAGTATATACATATAATAAGCAAGTCTGTCATGTATGACGTCACCTGTCACGCCATTACGTCACCCTATGATGTCGCGCAATGACGCCACGCTTTACGCCATTGTTCTTGGTTATGCCCGTTATTTAATAACTTATTAAATTAACTGACAGAACTCTGAAAAAAGTGTGTATTGAGTTTAAATCGCCATATCAATCTTTAGACGCTTATATTTACGTATTATTCTTTTGATAAATAGAAGTATCCCTTCAATTCTTTGTCCATAGATATGTAAGATAAAAGTTTTAATTTTCAAATATCAATGTTAGCGAATACTTTGTTTAGATTGTTCCTTAGCATGTGTCAGAATTACAACTGGTATTTGACGCTACAGCAGAGGGCATGAATAATTTAGTTTTTTCCAAAATAATTTAAACTGTGCCCTATTATTGAAATTATTAAATCGTTTGAACGGAAATAGTTGCAAACTGACAGCGAATTACAAATATTACGTGGCATAATGTAAGTTTATAAGATTTATTTTAATCTTCTTTGCTTCCACTGAGTAATATTTCCGCAACATGTAACTATGTCAGCTATTCAAACGTTGTAATATCCGTCTGAATCACGGATAACAAGAAGAAAGGTGTAAAAACCCTTGAAGAATTTTGATCAAATTAGGTTGTTGCGCAAACACTGGGACTCATCAAGGAATTGTCTTTTTGATCTGAAAAATGTTGAACAAGTTCGTTGGGTGATATTATTTAATAAATGTTACTCTTAGAGTTGTAAAATATATCCATTCTTACAAACTGTCGAACGTGTGTAACAATTTTCAGACCAAAAGGACAATTTCTTTATGAGTCCCAATGATTACGCTAGAGCCCAAATTTATATAGCGATGCATTATTGCCACTAAAATGCGATACAGTACATTTGTTAATATGCGTGAAATTGAAGTATTGTTTTTCTGGCGGCAAGTTTAGAGGAGTATGTGGTTAGGTTGAAATGCAACCTTGACTCGGATGAAAACGGAAACTACGTGGCTAAGTTGTTAAGATTTTTTTTTTCATTCCTCGTTTTCACTGGGGTCATTATTTCAGCCGATGTAAGCTGTGTCAGCCGTTAAAACATCAATCTTCATCACAGATAATAAGATTTGCGATCAAGTTTATATCGCGATGCATGATTACACTGACATGCGATACAGTATTAATTCGCGTGTGATTGAAGCTTTGCTTTTCTAGCGGCAATATTAGCGGAGTTGGGGTTAGGCTGAAATGCATCCTGGGCAAAGTTGACAACCGAAGCTTTTTTTTACAGCACAAGGGACGATAAATAACAATTTATAATAATTCTATTTAGTTAAGCAACTACAGAGAAATAAATTACCATAACACTCCGTTAGACGCGTCATTTTGTACGGGCTTTGGGGACAGTATATAATAATTTACAGCACATGTAATATTGTAAATTAGATTTATTCTACTTAAAACTTGCATTGATTTTATCTTTAATAATGAATCATTATATTGTTCGTATCCGTTGTTAATAAATTATTGGTGAAAAGTCATGACGTATTTCATTACGTAAAATACTTTTGTTCTATTTTCAAACCACATTTTATTGATATTTGTCGCTGTTGTTGACTCATCACAAAATTCGTAACGAATTGTAAAAAAACCAATAGTGACAATTTACAAGGTGGAGCAAAAAACTACGGAGAACTTCTCTGATAACACGTGGATACACGTGAAGGCAGGGGGCCCACTGACTGATGAATCTAGAAATTTTTATGGCTATGTTACAAAACTGAGGAGAAGGGAGACAATTGTAGATAAGCATGGAGAAGAAATTACTGAGGGTTTGTAAAAGGCAGAGATTTTAAGTAACTGGTTTAGTGAAAGCATTATGGACAATGATTCAAAAACGGGAGAATGTAGATCGGAGAACAAGCTTAACCACACGATTAGAAATGAGCAGACTAAAAATGTTAAATTCATCCTGAGGATATCATGAAGGGTCTAAGAAAGCTGGAAAAACATATAGGGGCAGGCGTAGATAATATTATTATGGATGTCTTAAAGATAGAAGGATGTGACATTCTACCTCTTCTTGAAACATTATTTAAATTGAGTCTTGGTACTTGCTGCTTACCAGAGGGCTGGCAAAATACGATAGCACTACCGGAATATAAAGGAGGGGTGACTAATAAAGTCGAAAATTATAGGCCAATGATTGGTACGTAAGTTATTGGAGAAATTCATATGCAACCACATCAGAAATATATGTGGGAAGTGTAAGTGGGTAAGTGGTTTTCTAGTCGGGAACATCACTT
The DNA here is from genome assembly GCA_031002005.1 of Vandiemenella viatica. Lineage (NCBI taxonomy): Eukaryota > Metazoa > Arthropoda > Insecta > Orthoptera > Morabidae > Vandiemenella > Vandiemenella viatica. The sequence goes on along the minus strand of JARYHS010013630.1, from coordinate 208,644,570 downwards.
TAAGCAGGGATATTCATACGAATCTCATTTAGTAGGATATATGCAAGATTTTTCGGATGAAATGGACAAGGGAGGCCAAATTGATAGTATAGCACTAGATCCTTCAAAGACAGAGTGATCAATAAAATAGCTATAAATAAGGTAAAAACTATTGAGTCATAAAATGGTAGTAGGAAACTACTGGAGTGGATGAGAAAGTGATTTTCTGGGTATCAGAATTCTTAAAAGGTAAAAGCAAAAAGTTAAGGTAGGAAATGCAGTAACAAAAGAAGTAGAATTGGAAATGTGAATGCTACATGTTAGAGTACTGGGACCATCGCTATTCATTATTCTAATGAATGATTGTGTTGATGGTTTACTATCAGAAGTTAGGTTGTTTGCAGATGACATAATGCAATATAATAGGATATAAACGGTAGAGCACCGTCAACAGCTGCAGGGTTATCGGGACATGATATCTAGCTGGATTAGTAAACCTGAAGATAAATGCAAGGAAGAGTCAGCTTGTTAGGTGCACAGATTAAAAACTAAAAGTTGAAATGATTATAAGGTGGGGAAAGAATTGCTTGCTGAAGACTTGAAATGTAAATATCTTGGAATTACTTTTGATAACAAACTTAACTGGGCAGGACACATTGGACAGGTAGTAGAAAAAGATATCAAAATGATGAACTTGTTGGAGAGAGTGGGAATGTACCAGGGAAGTTAAGGAATTGGTTTACAAAATTTTTGATCAGACCACTGCTTGAATATGGTGGTGTAGTATGGGAATCACATTTTGAGTATCAAATACAGGAGTTGGAGAGGGTTCAAAGAAAGGCTGGTAGATTGTCTTTGGGAATTACCGCAGAACACAATTAGTAAATGATATGACAAAAGAATTCGAATGGGATTCATTGGAAGATAGGAGAAGGGTGAAGATAATCGCGTGAGTGTAGAAGTCGTTTATTGATGATGAGGTGGAAAGATGTTGATGTAAGTATTAAAGAGTAATGCATGAAAGGGAAAAGATGAACATGACCACAAATGACATTCGATTTCAGGCAGAAGGGTTGGGATGTCAGGGATTGGAATAAGTTACCAAGAAAAATGATGAATAATTTACAAGAAACGTTAAAGAATTTAATGTCGAATATTGCAGAGTGGGTACGGAAAAGGGGGAATATGGGTGTGTAGTGAAATTTCCACCGTAGCGTGCGCTCCATTGCAGTTAATTTAAGTTACGGGCGCTGCTAGCTCAAGATAAAGAAGAAGCATTCCTCTTTTGCTTGTGGTAATAAGTACGTTATAAAACACTTTATTTCATGGGATAGTGAACATTTTGTTTCAGATTAATCACGAGCGGCTACTGGTAATGTTTCTGGCCGATGTAAGATCTTCTGAGCTTCTGGTTGACTGTACTAATTAGTCTCGCAAATAAAGACCATAGACAGAAACTAATTAAACTTTGATTCTTATTATTCAGTGCCGTCTGGTGGCTCACTGGATACGGCGTCTGACTACAAATCGAAAAGTCGCCGGTTCGAATCAATGTCTTGGCGGGATTTTTTAAAGGCCTTCACGTGTAGTGTGAAGGACGCTTCGTGATTCGGATTCCACTTTAAGCTTTGTGCCTCTTCACTCTGTAGGATTACCGAGTTCGGTTAGGTAAAGAGGAAAGGAACTGGCCGTTCTGCCTTTGACACCTAAATTAGTGTGCCTCCTTTGGGAGAGTCCAACCAATCTTCGGGTAGAAACTCCCGCTTTATTCATTTATGAATTACACTTACCATTCTTATGTAATTTATGAACAATTCTTATTTCTTTCTGTTCGATCAAGACCTCTTCAACATTAAAACATTGTATCTTTACGTTAGAACTTTATTAACACGTTCAGGAAGGCATAAACCTATTCCAAATTCTCACGAAATTTCTATTATTCTATCTTTTATTCTGTTAAACAGTTTTATCCTGCTAATTGTAATAGTGTCTACTACCACCACTGTTTTATTCAAGTTTAATATTATGTAGTTCTGTTAGATTCTGTCTCGAAAAATCCGATGTTTCAAAAGGCATATCGCTTTATTTCCAGCATGCTGCATATCAGGTTGCATTTCGTACGGTGTAGGAATTAGACAAATTCAATACATAATTGCATAAGGAACTGGAATTCTCAAACGTAACTGAGAAATTCATGTTTAAAGAACGCATTATATTCGTGGAGTAAAGAGGGGAAAGAAAGCCTGTAAATTTAAGGTTATTACTAGCTGATGCCCACGACTTCGTTCGTTTTGATTGACACCTACCCACATGTAACCACCATAGTTCACGACGGGGGACTCGAGGCTAACACCGCACATAAACATCAGTGATCTGCGAAGGGTATTTATGGCAGCAAAGTGAAATATATGGACACACATGTCTTTGGTCGAAATATGAAATTTCCTTCCGTCGACCAATTTCAACCACCGTATGTCCCCACACCCTCATAACTACCTACATTACACCACCATGGTGCACGGTGGGAGACTTGACATTAATATCACACACAATCACCAGTGAACTGCGTTGGATAGTTTTGGCTGTGGAACGAAATATAGGGACATACATGTCTAATTTTTATCAGGTCCACCCCTTTCAACCACCATATCTACCACAACCTCACAGCTACCGACATGCAATAACCATAAAGCACGATGGAAGACTCCAGGCTACTACCACACATAAACGCCCGTGGTCTGCTTTTGGCAGTTCTCGCTGCAATGTGAAATATAGGGACACATTTTTGGTGAAATAGGAAAATGTCGCACGTCGACCAATTTCAACCCAAATATCACCCACACCCCCATAGCTACCGACATCTAACCACTATAGTGCACGATGGGAGACTCAATTCTAGTACCACACACAAACACCAGTTATCTGCGCTAGATAGTTTTGGCTGAAAAGTGATACATAGGGGCACATACGTGTTTGGTAGAAATACGAAAATGCTCCAGGTCGACCACTTTCTACCACCGTATCTCCCACACCTCCATAGCTACCGACATCTAACCACGGTAGTGCACTTTGGGAGATTCGATGCTACTACTACACACAAAGACCAGTGGTCTGTGCTATGTAGTTTTGGTAGGAAAGAGAAGTACTGGGACACACAAGTCTTTGGTTGAAATATGAAGATGCCCTGCACCGACCACTTTTAACCACCACATCTCCCACACCCCACAGCAATCGGCATTCGGTGAATGTTGTGCGCGAGAGGAAACTCCGTGCTACTGCCACATACAAATACCAGTGGTCTGTGCTAGGTAGCTAGGTATAAATATGAGATTAAGAAATCAGTTGAGATACTATCCGTAAATTACAGAGAATCAATCAACTGATTTTTAAATTTGTGCATGTATCTCTGTCTGCAAGTTATGAACAGGAGTCACGCTAAAATCCTAGTCGAGTAATGAACAGCCTGTGGTAAAATAAAGTATGCTTCATTTTGGTGTGACGAGGAAAAGCTGATTAGTTTAAGATAATTTTTCGTTGAAAGCGACTCACGTCGAACTATTCGTCCGATTTTCATAGCGTTTTGTATAGTACTCAGAACGTGGTCCCATGAGTGTAATAAGGTATATTTTATTTTGATATAATTGTCAAAAATAAGTGTCCACACATGACTAATTAGTACTTTTTAAAAGTAAGTATTTTCTCACAGTAGTTTCAGCGTATGAGCAGCATGATATTATTTGGAGGAATGAGGTTACAGTTTGTCGTGGAGACGCGTTCAGTGAACCACAAGGGTCGTGGTTCTTATAGTTCAGTCTTTCTCAATCTTTTTACATCCAAGGACCAATAAAATATCAACAACAATTCTATAGACCACTAAGTTATATGGGCCTTATTTTTTAACCCTGCGAGTTGATATCGGCACATACTGCGGTCCTATGAGACCTTCCATTACCTACGATAAGGACCTCACAAAAACTGCCATTTACTTAATCTTCAAAGGAACGTCACTCTCTTTGAAACCCACTGAAAATGTATTTAGTAAAAAGGCTGTTATAGTTGAAATGTAGTCATATTCATTCAAGAAATACCATGGCATTTAGAAAATTTAACTTATAGCTTATAATCGCTAGCGGTATTATTAATACGACTACAGTATTTATTCTCAGTGAACAGTTTTTTTCCAGCTTATTTTTGTGATCTTTAATTCATTAGAATTAAATGTTTAATATCTGCCCGCGTACCATTTGTCCCATCTGCGAACTACAGGAGAGAAACATTGATACAATTCATGACCTTGTTGGTGTAATTCCACGTGAACTTTAGTAAGTAAATATGCCATGGTGGGTAGAAACCAGATTTACAAACAATAATTTGCTGCGATATTCTTTGTTTAGTGTTTAATGTCATTTAAAGTTATTAAATGGAAAAAAGATACTACAACATAGCAATAAAATTTTACTTTTTCAATGTGTGTGTTGTGTGCGTTCAATTGCGTTTCTGAGTTTATGCCTCGTCGACGTCGATATTAGGCGGGAAAGGACTGGGGAGGGGGAACGGGAAGGTATTTTGGTATGGCCTTTTGAAGAAACCATGCAGGTATTCACCTGGAGTGACTTGGGTAAAAAATGGATAGCCCAAATCGGAGTTTCAAACTCACGTCCTTCTGAATGCGAAGCCAGAGCGTAACCGCTCACCAACCACGCTCGATAGAATGGTTCAATCCCTGCAGTGACACTACCCCTGTTAAATATCAAGAGATTGGCGACGTCATGGCATTCACTTGCAGCTCTCCATCTGAGCTGAGCATTACCAAATGCCTGCTCCAAGCATGTCCATGCTCAAATGCGGCCATCCTCGGAGCATACTTCAGGAGCCGTTAAACGTTCGCTGAAACACTGAAGCGCTGAGACCTCATGCCTGCCTGCGTTAAAGAGCTACAGGTGGTGTTGGCTGTTCCAAAGTATATATGGTAAATAAGCTGGGTTTGTGTAAATAATATTTGGTCAGTGATGCCTGGATTGGGTGACAAATTAGGAATGGCTTGTGGACCAGTAAAGTATTAGATAAAAGCCTGGGGCGGAAAAACTCAGGAACAAATCAACTAACTGAATCAATATAATTGGCCTATATTTCTTTTTTAATCCATTTTAACAAATTTAATGGAGCGGTCTGGTAACATAATAGTTAGACTAGCTGTAAGAAAGGCTTCCACGAAATGCTTCCGTAGTTAGTATTCCACGTTAAACTGTAGTCCCCATAGAGCCGGTATGATTACTGAGTTTCAATATGCCGATTCCTTAGTCTCCAGGTCACCTGGTCATAAAGACCAAACGAAGTTATAGAACATTACTGAATATTATTTCCAAATCATTCATCGATGATTCGGTTCACGTCAATCAGTTTGTCCGCTAACAAAACAATCAATGCCATGAAACCCACCCAACCACAGACTCTGTTACACACATATTTACACACTCAAGCACGGATAAAGATACCTTGTGACTGCGCGAACAACATCCAACTCAATGAAGCACGAACACATTCAAACCACATACAAATCATGGGACTTGCTCGATAATATGCAGTGCGGCGATCATATATAAAAATAACAATTATGATTATTAGGGAGTTAAAGAGGTTAGTTCTAAACAGTGTGACGTCAAAGTGTTGTTCAGGCAGTCGATGGTTGGAATAAAAGGGCGTTTTGTGTTTCTGACAGAGAAGAAAAATTCTTAACTTTCACAGTGAACACTTTTCTTGTGGTGGTGTAGTCCCGATACACTGCAACTGAGGAGATTCCACTGCACCCGAAGCGTCACATGCCTTCACCATAAAATACCTACTGTGTTTAATGTGATTTCTGTCTGACAAGTGAAAGACTGAAAAACTATAACTAACGTACTTACGAATTAAATGCAATTAGACTTACATTCTACTAAATAAACAACATTTCACTAGAGTGTTGGAAGACAAACAAATTTAAGATGTTTTCCAATAGGATTCAGTGGTGATTTATACGTTATTTTTCGATATTACGTCAAGCGTGATAATTCTTTATGGCGGTTAGTTCCAATCATGTGGTTATCGGCATCTATCCAGTAGTCAGAACTACAACTAAACGTACAAAGGAAAATAGTATGGTGTGTATTGACAGGAGTTGCTGAAGTCTGAAAACCCTGCATACTGTTGGTCGAAGTTTGCTGCGGACCACTGCGGCAGTCTGACACGTGTTGCAGATGGCGGCCTTGACTCTCTCAGCCGCACTGCAGAAAACCTCAGCAAGGCCAGCAGACCCCAACTAGCTCAAGTGATACACTCCGCCTTATTTTCTTTAATATCGGAACACGCTGAAAGAAGGAGTTAGCTCGTTCATAGCCAACATTGCGAGAGTTCAGCTTATCTTCTTTAACCGCACTGCGCCAGGTTCTTATCGTATAATTATTTGCCATTGAGGCAGGAGAGTGGATGAAGCATTTGACCAGCGAATAACTCGCTCATATTTCAAGTCTATTCACAAAACTGTTGGAATGATACATCAGCACCATTCATAGTGATTCCACGCGCTATGTTACCATTAATTAATTCTACACTCAACAAAAGAGTTGTGGCACATTTTATGTTCCCCGTTTCTAATAAATGTCCAGTTACACGAAAATACATCTGCACAAGTAGATAAGAAACAACTGTGTCTGCGACACAAAGGAACATTGGTGAGAGAGGGATACTGTTGACAGTGTATTGGCTACGGTTAAGAGGCAATTTTATTTCATTCTAAATCGTAACCTTTAGCGACAGTAAATACAAATATTTTATAATTATTGAAAATTCTCGATTTTTCGCATTAAATAGGATCCTTAGACTGCGGCATCGGGTCAGCGAAGTAATGTAATTTTGCAATATACCGAATGAAAATATCCTAGTGGATGAATATAACATTAGGACGTTTAGAAGACATCTGTCCCGTACCTTCCACGCGATGCCTGCAGTAATACGCTGCATACATGAAATGTATGTTCGGTGAATACTTAGAATGCCATACCAACAGTTTACCACGTATTTATTAGGTTCAGGGAGAATAAGAACAGATTTTGGCGTCAGTGAGAACGTGCGTATATTTGGTGTTTGGAATGGGGAGTGATTCCAAGACTAAAGTCGCCATGTTTTAGGGAACACTGGCGGTATGGAAGTCAGTCAGACCAGTTTTTCAGGCGCAAATAAATACAACACTCAAGAAACAGTTCAGAATGTCGAAAGTACGAGCAAGTTAACCAAGCTTTAAACCGCTGCTGTAAATGCCAGTTTATAAATTTCGATTACACCCCTAAGCAAAAACTTCGGCATTCATAAGACTATTTTTTCTGATACCCATGTGCACAGTCATAGACAAAATGACCGGAGAATCATTTATAAATTTTTTGTTTTTTCTTTTTATTCTCTTTTTTGCACACAAAAACTAATTATTCCTAAAAGCCTGTTTGATGACACATTAAAATATCATTCATTCTCCTTTTTTAACAGCCTTCCATGTTAAAAGTTTACAATAAATTTTTATGAAGCACTTAAATAAAATTTTACCAGTTGTTAGATGATACACAGAATGAAGTTTACTTTGATTGATTCAAAATGAGCCTATACCATACATTCGTTTATTGCTCACAGAAAAATCATAACAAGTGAGCCTTTTAGTACTAAAACATAGACACATATTACTTGTGAAATGTCAAAGGAGGGAACAGGTATCTCAAAATATCACCTCATCCCATTTAAAGGAAAAACGGGTGGTCAGTAAAAATCAGCTTTTTACATCATTTCACATAAAAAATGTAGCAAATCAAAGACATCAGTATTTTACGTTTTGGTATTTAGTAGCATGAAGCAAAATACATGAACATATAAAATAAATGTTATTATTTAAAAATTAAAATTATAAGATAAATCTCACGTGAGGGGATGGCGGTCTCAACATATCTTACCAAATCTCACCAAAGGGGGAGGGGGGGGGGGAAGGAAGAAAACAGCTCACGTACTTAATGGGCGATCCCTTGCCGATTGTTAAAGTAACCTCAATCTTTGGAACAAAGAAGATACAATTCTGTTGTTGCAGCAAAAGTATATACCGGTTTTAATAATATTTTAAACACTTATTCTTGTTGGTAATATGCTTCAATATGAGAAGAAAGTAAAAAGTGTTAGGCGACTTGATGTAGTGAATATTAATCAAATAAAAAAGAATGATTGTCATTCGATCAATCAATGGAATAAAATTTGTCACTATATATATATGTATATATATATATATATATATATATATATATATATATATATATAAACATTCAGCTATATAAATAGGGTATTGTTTACCTAATAGACTTACCAATATTATTCCTACCTGTAACCTGTACATGGCACCTAATTTCAGACAGATTCGTAATATTTCGGAAAGCAAATAAAACTGAAACATTCCAACGTATGGCATAAAGTATCCACTGTTTCTTAGTTAAGTGATCTTATAAAGTTCAAAATTTCTTATAGCAAATAAATGGTATGCTATTGCGCCGAAATTGGTTTTAAATCGTTGATTTAATTTAATTGCAATGGAGCACAGGCTCCAGTGGCAATTTCCCTACACATACATCTTCCCCCTATACTGCACCCACCTGCATTTGCCCTCTACAAATTTTATCTTTAAATTCTTTCAAAGTTTTCGGTAAATTATTCATCATTTCTCTTGGTAACTCATTCCAATCACTGACACCCTTACCTAAAAAAGAGAATCTTCCCATACCCTTGTGCCTGAAATCAAGTGCCAGCTTGTGGTCATCGTCATCTTTTCCCTTCCATGCACTACTTTTCATACCTATTGCAATATCTTTCCATGTCTCATCGCCAGTATATGCCCTGTACGCTCCCATGACCCTCCTCATCCTCTTCCTGTCTTGCAATGAATCCCATTCCAACTCCTTTAACATATCCGTCACTGATTGCATTCTGCGAAAATTTCCAGAAACAAATCTAGCAGCCCTTTTTTGCACCCTCTCCAACTCCCGTATTTGATACGTAAAATGAAGGTCCCATACTACACTACCATATCCGAGCAATGGTCCGACCAAAGTTTTGTAACCCAATTCCTTTACTTCCCTCGTACATCCCCTCATCACTCTCTCCAACAAGTGAAGAATTTTGAAACGTTTTCCTACCACCTGTCCAATGTGTCCTGCCCAGTCAAGCTTGTTATTAAATGTAATGCCAAAATGTCTCAAAGCTTTAAATTGTATGTATACAGAATTTTCTTTTCGCTACTGCAAATGAAATTTTTACTATTTCTAATGTTGATAGCGATTACGAATGAAAGTTGCGAGATGGAACAGGAGAAATTTCTGTCCTGTTTTCATGTATTGCGCCCGGCCTTCTGGAAGGAAGTTAATGCGAGGTCCGCATCCAATTAGCAGTGTCTGTGGGGGGCTTCACCAAACAGTCAGCGTCGTGACACTCTGTCGACTAAACAGTTTTTTTTTTTCTTTTCGTTAATAACGAGTTATTGAAAGGAGCTGAATCGTCGGACTATGACGTCTATTACTCACACAACCATCTAGTGTTACGTATTACTTTCAAAATTGTGGCTATAAATTAAAATCAGTAATTTGAACGATTTATTCGATTTTCGTCCATTACATATTTCTGGAAGTCACAAAATCGTGATAGTATGGCTCCAAAATGTTTACTTCAGCTCGAAAGATTTACGTTTAATAATTTTTCCAGCTGTTGATGTGACGACTAGCTTGTTAGTTTCCTTTCTGTGAAGTTACAGACTGCGTAGTAAGATAATTGTACAGCTGCATCACATGCGCGACTCAGAGGATTTTGATCCAATCTCCAATATTTGAAGTCATGAAAAACTAAAAGACTATCTTTGTGCTGTTGTTATTTTCTCAACAGCGTATTATTACACTGAGCAGCAATTATTTTAGTGTTTGGGAAATAAACACCATTTTTATACGAAATTGGTCCCCTGATTCCAAATATGACCTTCATTTTATCACATCAGGTCTAAATTTTAAGCTATGCAACTTTCCTTTGTTATACATTAGGTGTTAGTTAAAGTGAATAAAGTTTATAAGTGTAAGCATTTCAGTGACAGTCAATATGTTTCTTTTCATCCTAACATGGGCAAATGGTACACGTGATGTTCAATTGCAGTGACGTTTAATATCACGTATCCTGGAATTCATTTTTCATAGTGGTGCCGAGTTTAAAATTACTCACTCACATTCCATATGTTTTTAAGCTTATGTGTGTATGTATGTCTATTGAACTGAATTGTCACCTCATTATAATTTTAATTTGTTATAACTCAATTAGAAGCTAACATTGCAATTAATGAATTTTCTCTTAAGACAGCAATTGGGTTATACCAAATGCCCATACCTCATTTGCATATGGACTAGTAGAATCAGTAACAATAACTAAGTTAGAAAACAGTTGGCCCTTGAATAGATGTGGCACCTTGTAGAGCTACCAACATATTAGAAGAACCTTTAATTGAATGAGCAAAAATCATCTTCCCACCTTTCCACATTAAACTCTGATTGATAAAACAAATTGTGAAAGCTTTGTATAAACATGGGAAGTGTTTCAAATATATCTGCAGGATTTTTTTAATTTTATTTTTCAGAATAGACATGTGGAAATCTTAAAGCAGGGATTTTTGATGAATCAATGATCTGTAAGCTCGTAGAGGACACAATGAACGAGAATGAAACATTAGTCGGCGAGCCTTTGTATAAGCAGTCAAAATTTCTTTGGGAATCCCAAAAGTGGAAACTGCAAAGACCTTGTTAGTAACAGGTGTCGGTTTTGCGTGTTAGTGGTATGAATATGAACATCAAAATGCATATTTATTTTTAGTAACTATCCTAAAACTCTTGGAGATGTCAGCAATCCATCAGGATATCAAAGAGATGGAAACCCGGATACTATGATGATGACAGATTATTGCTGGCGTTCAAAAGAAGATAAGCTCAACATTTATGGCATGCAAAGAATCATAAATTTATTCTTTTAATTTTCAGAGGAAAACTTTGAATTTTTAATTTTGAATATATGTTTGTGTTTTGTTTATGGGTCATGCTTAGTTTATTAGTTAATATTCTTTGCGTCTCACACGAATAAAATAAATTTGTTAAAGAAACAGATGTGTTTAATTCCCCTAAAACACACTAATATCATCCCATGTACACTGTTGTAAATATGTATCATAAGGTAATAGAGAGAAACAGAGATTAGTATAGTAAATAAAAACAAACTAGACCACATAGAGAAAAAAACGGTGTTATTTTCAAATTTATCAGCAAAAATTATCTAAGAATTCGTTAAAATATTCCAGGCACCTGACAAAAAATATTTTTTTGTTGCCCTGTGTTATTATTATTGCTATAGACTTTACTTCTCGTCAACGGAAAGGACTGGGAGTAAGGAACAGGAAGAAATTCAGCCATGGCCTTTTGATGGAACAGTCCCGGTATTTACTTGGAGTGATTTGGAGAAACCGTGGAAAACTTAAATTTTGATGGCCTGACGGGAAATCAAACCAGCCTCCTTCCGAATACCAGACCCGAGCGTTAAAACTCAATCACTAAGCTCGCAAATTTAAATATACACTGAAGTGCCAAAAGTCACGTGATACCAACTAATATCGTATGTGACCTTATTTTGCTCGGTGAATTGCAGCAACCCGACGGAGGCACTGACTCAACAAGTCGTATAAGTCATCTGAACCGAGCTATTCAACAATTCTTCTTTTACAGACAACCATAACTGTGAAAATTGTGATCATGCCCCAGATATGTCCGATTGGATTATGTCTGTGATTTAGATGGCCAAATAATTCGTTGGAATTATCCAGAACTTTTCTCAAACCATTAGGCCTGTTGAGGAAAATTATTGTTCTGGAAAATTCAGTCGTTGTTTGGGAACATAAAGGCTATTAATGGTCGGAAATGGTCTCCAAGTAGCTGAACATTATCATTTCCGGTCAATGGTCAGTTCAGATCGACTTGAGGTTCCAATCGATGTCATGTACACACGGCCTATACCAGAATGCAGCCACCACCAGCTTGCACAGTGCCGTCCTGACGACGTGCGTCAATGTCCTAGTAGGGTCTGCGCCTGCTATCAGCTCTTACCGTGACACATTTGACCTCGCAACCTGTCATCCAGGGAGCAATCGATATGCTCACGAGCTCAGGAGAGGTGCCGATATATTTTTGTAAGCAGAGGTCTTGTGTTGCCATATTCCATCGATGTTGAATTTCGCTGCACTGTCCGCTGTTCTCTGACGCAGTGTTGCCTGACACCTCGACACAGACGTCAATGGTCCCGGTCATTAACTAGACATGGTCGGCCACTGCATTGTTCATCACGGGATGTAATGCCGGCACTCTCTTCCAACTGTGGCTCGAGGAATGTCTAATTCACTAACCAAGTGTGCCTAACGCCAGCTAAAATTCTTTTTCATAGTCTGTTAATCACATCAGAAAACCTTTCACACAACTCAAATGAAAGACTGCACACTGCGCGGCGGGTGTTTTGCCACTTCAGTGTATTTCATTACGTTCAATAGAATAGATGGTAAGAAAGGAATGTCTTTGTGACCTTCTTCAGTAAGGAAACTGTAAATAACTAAGATCTTGCACTAGCGATCATGGAACTTTAATCACCTTAAATCAGTTTTTCGATATTCCAGTGGCCACGATCATAGCAGATAGCGTCACTTAAGTAACAAGAATGACACCAGGAAACAAGAGAATAAAGTTAAGGTAGTAGCTGAAACATTGGCAGCTGAATAGAATACGAACTTTTTAGGCAATGAATACGTCATTTCCTCCATCCTACTCACCCATCAACAACGATTCAAAGGGAACCATCCATTCCGCATTAGCAATTGACTCTACTAAAACCCGTTAACAGAGATAAACTTTGTGATCCAGATTCAAGTTAAGCGAAATGGCACCCAATGTGCGTTGGAAGAGCTCTTTCTGAAACTAATGAATGTAGTGAATGTAAGCTCCACAGGGATGAATTGCATTAAAATGGATGTAGACAGCTATGTAGTTCTTAGGAAAATGATGCAATCTAATGTGTCATCAGAATTTACATATTTAGTTAGAAATGTTTCTAGAAAGGAGCTTGTTGTCATTCGAGGTTCAGTCTTGAATTTAGAGGAGGCAGATATTATGGAGGATATTGAGTGTTTGGTTAAGATAATTAACGTGAAAGATTAACATAACGCGTGGTCAAAGATCAACCCTCAACCACCAAATTCAAGTAGCTATAGTACTTAAAACAAGTACGCGCTAATGATACAGTCTTTGTGGAATACATGGAAGTTCGTGATCCATGTAGGCGAAGTACTGGGCAAAGCAGAGAATAGAGAATTTTGGTTTACCTATTTGACAATTTTATTGTTACTCAGTAGAATGTGAAGTCTGATTATGTTCCACAAATTCTAAAACTTTAAAGCACATGGAGAAAATTATATTCTCAAGGATGATTAGTTAGGATCTGAAAGGAAAACATATTGCTTCCGTAAAATGTCACTCATTGGGAAAATAATTGTGATTGAATTGGACAGTCAAAACTGATCAAACATGAAGTTACCGAACTATAATTTCACCGACAAAGCGTGGATTTTTTTTTTTTTTTTTTTTTTTGCTTAACGTCTCTCTAACAGCGAGGTCTCTAGAGACGGGAAAGGATGGGGGGGGGGGGGGCAAGGAATGGGAAGGAATTCGGTCATGGCCTTTTGAAGGAAGCATCCCGGCATTTGCTTGGAGTGATTTGGGAAACCATGGAAAACCCAAATCTGGATGCCCGGACGGGCAGAGCGTGAAGAAATATCACCAGGTCTCAATGGTCTCAATGATCAGGTGTCACACTTTCCCTTTTTTCACCCCATCCACAACACAGATAAAACAATACACTGAACGTACACACTATCACAGTCACGCACACTTACAACAACACTTAGTCACACTGGGTAAGGCAACAGATAATCATCCTAATTCTTCTTCCCAGACGTTGCCATGGAGGTGTACAGCCTACGCTCTGACACCGGCTAGGCTTTCCTGAGAAGCAGAAGTCGCTCCTTCCGAAGCTGATCCTGTTTCGTCTACAGGGTAGCACCATCTTGCTGTACAAATGCCCCTTGGAATCCTCGTCCATTAGAAAATAATGGCCCTTCCACGAAGTGCATCTTACCAACAGCATTCTCAGGCACTCCTGGAATAGACAATGTTTACTACCCAGTGCTCACATATCTCCTGGCATATCCAAAAGACTAACTTCTTATTATTTTAAATAAACATTGATAAGAAATTCTTTAATGGAGGAATAGATATTAGTTTGATTCCTACAGTTTTACAACCGGGATAAGTCCCAAGCACCATGCTTCGTAAAGTCCAAGAAAAACCCTGTAAAGGCTTATTAAGTATCAAAATGGGCAGTGACTGGAGACTAATGGTTTGCTTTCTCAGTGTCAGTTTGAGTTCCTTAAACTCACAATAACAATGGATTAGCTATTCCTGTTGACAATACATTAGACAAAGAATCAAGGATACTTAATAATGGATTTACTCATCGTGTCATACTCATCCCGCCACAGCATATCATATATACGAGTACAAGCATCTTAAAAAAGTCCTTCATCCCAAATTTTCTCCAAAAAGATAAAAAACAGTTTTTATACAATACTGGAAACAACTTTGGCTGTGTATCATATAGTAGTGCAAATCATAAAATACAGGGTGTGGCAGAAAGAATGCGCGCTATAGTTTGACACGGCTTCCTAGACAGTTAATGTTGGTACCAGTGTGTAGTGCAGTTGAAAGCATCGCCAGTCAGTACGGAGCGTTGGTCGAATGCACATCGTGCTTTTGTGACTGAAACGTATTTCAAATGTGGTGATAGTGTGATACGAACGCAGCATTCGTTTCGGCAACAGTTTAACATTGGTCGGAATGATAAAGTTCCGTTCCGGAAGACGATTAGAGATGGGTCCTACAGTTTAGGGCAACGGAATCTGCAGCAAACAAGACGCCCCCTGGTAGGCCATGTACGGTTCGCACCGCGGACAACATTGCACGAGTAACAGCTGCTTTAGAGCGTAGTCCAACACGATCAGTTCGTCGGCATTCGCAAGTCCTTAACATCTCAGACAGAAGTGTGCGACGGATGTTGCATCTGGATATGAAGTTTCATCCGTACAAGCTCCAAGAGGTGCAATAATTATCGCACAGAGATCAGCAGGCACGTCAAGCTTTCTGTACATAGCTCCTGGAGATGATCAACACGCAACCCGATTTCCTCGACAATTTCATGATGTCGGACGAGGCCCATTTTAATATATCGGGCTATGTGAACAAGCAGGTACTGGACGCCTAGAAATCCCAACCAGATTCACGAAAAACCCCTTCATAGTGAAAAATTTACTGTGTGATGTGGCGTTTCTGCGCAGGGTATTCTTGGTCCTTATTTTTTGAAAATGATGCAGGTCATTGTGTCATTGTGTCACTGTAACATCAGATCGATATGTTGCTATGTTGCAATCGTTCGTAATGCAGGAAATGCGCAATTAAAATATCCATGTGCAGTCGTTGTGGTTACAACAGGATGGCGCAACAGCGCACACAGCCAGAACATCCATGACAGTCTTGCGCGAAATGTTTCGACGGCATCTCGTTTCTCGCTTTGGTGATGTCCACTGGCCGGCCCGTTCGCCTGATTTACCAGCGTATGATTATTATCTGTGGGGATTCCTGAAACCCAAAGTGTATGCGAACAGGCCAAGAACTATTGAAACACAACATTCACGCCGAAATCGAGGCAATAACAGGCGACACCCTCCGTAAGGTTATGGCGAATCTGCGTGTTCGTGCTGAAGCTTGCATCGCCAACAACGGTGCACACCTGCAGGACATAATTTTCAAAAAGTGACATGTGTAATAAATTGTATGAAGTGTTCTTCCAAACATTACACACTATAATGTGTAAGTATTTATTCATGCTTAAATAATATGTGTAAACTGGATCATTGTTTCTGCCGCACCCTGTATACTCTAAGTTTAATAACCTGATTTATAACTGTTACACATGTGTCTTGGTGCCATGAGATCACACCTACAGAAATTTGATTAGTCGCGGTGACTGTCAGAAAGTAGTACCGCTTCGACTTTGAGGGTGTAGCTCACTGTTCGTGCGGGTCACTCGGTGGCTAGTTGCGGTGGTTCTTTTAGACCAGTGTGACTGCGTGGATTAAAGTGCCACCACAATGGATCAGGGAGGTTCAAATCCCGGGCTCGGTGTGCCCGCCGTAAAGGAAATGCTGGAACGGTAGCCAAACCTCGTCTCTTTAACTGCACATTTCACAAACAAAAATACACTTATCATAAATACATATCATGCTTTATTGATATATAAGGTATGTTTCAGTCGCAAAAACCTATAATGGGTAGCGTCATTTGATCTTATGAAAGCCTTAAATTGTCACATCCTTTATTTAAAATGTAAAGATTATCAGAGCGGAGTATTTCCCAGACAGATGTCAACATATCCGCTACACTATTAGACCATTAGAATAAGTTCCCCTCACGGACGCGGTAAATGCGGTGATAAAATTCTATCAGGGCGAGCCAAACTACCCACAAGCGTCTCCCGGCAATAAAACTTAATACATCCCACATAGCGTCCAAGCTGCCGCTCGTTGGCCGTTCCATTATGTTCCGTAACCCCACTGATTAGTGTGAATTTACCCGTTTACTCGTACAGATACGGCTGACTTCTTTGATGCTTAACGTCGAACTCGACCGTAGGAGCATTCTGACGAATCCCAAACACACAAATAGAAAAAAGATAAATTTTACATGGTACAGTTTTCGGGCCATTAAAAATTCTATCACTGTCGGTATTCGGGGCGGATATCCCACCATCCGACTTTTGAAAGGAATTATTTATAGCTGAGCAACAATTAGAAGGTACTTAATTCTACTTGGTTTGAATTAACTCCTCTGTGTCATCTTTAATTTTGAAATAAAGTATGTCACAATACAAGACTTTCATAAAATCGAATGACACTACCGATAATGGGTTTTTGCGACTGAAAAAAAGCATTAATATAACGAGTAAAACACTGGGTGTAGTAGCGTATGTGGTTCACAGACAGTTTTCATAATTTGAGTTCCAATCATTTGTAACAAACCAGTTGCTATACAAAAGTGATATATCTTCATAATTAGAAAAATGTAGCATTTCGGATCAAGAGTGTTTAAACGGCAGTCCTCTGAAGAAAGTCACAGCACGATGGCAGAAACCGTTAGGATTGAATATATATGCGCGGCTCCACCCGGAGAACCAAGATAATACAAACGACTAATAAATTCCTGCATCGAGTTAAAGCGTTCAACACACACATGTATTTTTGCATGCGTTTTGGAGCGTGAATTGATTGTGAAACGGATAGTGCTGGACTATAAATGTTTTATAAAGGCTAAGCAACCTTAAAATGCTTATAGAGTTCATCATGTCGTAATTAGACACACATCTCGTAAGACCATTGCACATCTTTTGAGACGAACATGTTGAGCTACTACCTGCCATCAGGCTACATTCACTGATGTTGCGATATTGGACACATTTATGTCAAAATGCATGTCGTCATCAACAAGTAGCAAGACTGCTCACTGGCTCATGAGGATATCTTGGAAAAGTACATTGCAGAACGCGATACAGTTAAAACTACTTACATACGGGTGAAGTAATATCATAAGGCGATCTGATATCTCTGCTTAAAACTCAACCATCCGAATCCATACAATTGGTGCAGTCGAGGGTTATGTTGACCGTAGCAAATAACTTAGTATCAATTATAATGTCGTACTGCATTAATAACTTGCCGCGCTGACAAACTTAGAAGGGTGATCACGATGTTTAGAGACCTGCTTGAACAAGACTTCTTATGCTATCTTCCAATGTGGATGACGTGACAGTACTGTATGTCGTATTCACTAATGTGCCGAAGTTGAGCTTTATACCTAGCAACAAACAGCTTATCATGACATGCGCAAGTGGGGGTTGTTGTTCCCACTATAAACAGACAGGTCGTTAAATACATAGGTTACTTGGCCTACACGATTAGGATGATGACTTTGCATAGGTCTAATGAGGGTCCTGTATAAAACTATAAGAGTCCAGAGACCGTAATATAATTGAAGTACATAAAACGTTTTTGGAATGAGCAACTGTAAGCGCAGAACCAAGTATATTAATAAGAAACGTGAGGGTGGAAAAGGAGACAACAATTTGTACAATGTAAGGACCTTACACTTAGTCAACCTTTCCTTCTCTTCTTGGCTGCCAAAAATTAAATATTTGTCCTACTTAAGGAGGCATGCGAAGAGTTTCTTCTCGTTGGCCTGGCTACCGTGTTAATGAAATTGTATTTGTAGTATACGAAGAGTTGTAGTATTCGAGGGTTTCTGGCCTTGGAAACAATAAGTGTTGCCAGACGCCATCTGACGTTTCCATCGGAAACATTGACATCGTTGAACATAGCTTTAAGGGGCCCACACACGATCAACTTGGTTGTCAACCTTGTCGTCAACTTGCCGTATTGAAGACAGTGGCGTAGCTAGGTCAACAAGGGCCCGGGGCAAAAAATTTATTTTGGGCCCTCAGGCCAGACGGGCTTCGTTTTTTTTTTTTTTTTTTGCTTTGTGTGCTGGTAGGGGCCCCCTGAACTGAGGATGGGGGCCGTTGAATTGTTCTTTTGGGGCCCCTGAGCAGTGGTTGGGGTCCCCCCTGAGCAGGCCCCGGTGCACTGCACCGCCTAGCCCCATAGTAGCTACGCCCCTGGTTGAAGGCTAAGTTGAACGTCTGTGGGTTGGTGGTTGAAATTCAGGTTGAGGTAAGTTTTGATATTTGGTGGGCGGAGTCTAATGTTGGAGATCTTGTTGTAGCGTCTGTGGGGAAGTTGACGACAATGTTCTCAACATCAGTTGTAAACTTGGAGCTGTTCTGTCTATGTTATTGTTTTTGGTGACTACGTTTTCATTTGATCAGTTGATATTTATATTATCATTTTTTGAGGTCAATTACTGTTTATTGAATATGGAAAGTGTACCGAACATTCAAATTTGGGTGAATTTTACAATACTTTAAAAGAATTTCCGAAGCTGTGAAATTGAAATAGGAAATTTTTCAAGATCGCAACAAAAAGAAGAATGAGTGACCAAAACTATTTAGTTCTTTGTCATCAAATTGAGCTAAATACGTATATTGACAGTTATAAGAATACAGTCAGAAATTTTAGAACTTGTTACCGGAGGGAATTGAAAAACGTGAAACTGAGCTAAAGAACTAGAGCCGCAGCCGAAGAGGAGTACGTGGTAAGTTAATGGTACTTCAGATCAATGAAATTCCTACGTTACACTACAAATCTGAATGATAGAATGTGGCGATATAGAGGTGAGAAATTTTAAAACCTCGACGCTATGCCCACTAGCTAAAATTATAAGGGTTGCCAACAGCTGACCGAGCGTGCTGGGTGAGCGGTGACCTGTCCTCTCATTCGAGAAGACGCGGGTTTGAATCCCCATCGGCCCATCCAAATTAGGGTTTTCCATGGTTTCTGCAAATCACTCCAAGTGAATGCATGAATGGTTCCTTCAAAAGGCCATTTCCGATTCCTTCCCGTTCCTTGCCTTCAGTTCTTTCCTGCCTCATGATCTTGACGTCAGTGAGGCGTAATAAAAAAAAGTGAATAATCGTTTATTCACATCAATACAATCCTCATGTTCGTATCATTTTCAATAAATGGTCGCACTTTTTCACTGAAAATTTTACTTTCCGTTCCTAAAAAGTTTTGGACATAGTCAGTTGCAGTGACATGTTGTTCGCTCATTAAACTGGAATTAGAATTCCGGACGCGGTTTTAAATATCGTGCCTTTGTGACAAGCAGGAGACAAATTATCGTCACGCAACTTTCTTAAAACTAAAAACTGGAATGCTCCCTCACTCATTGTTTCAATAATTAAGCTGTACTATAACCATAATACTTAAAAACAATTATTCAAAATAATAAAGTTCAGCAATAGAAAACACTCAACAAATAAAAACCGATGATGACACATACTCGAATGTGATGTTTACAACTTGGTCACCAACATTTCGTTTCGTCTGTAGCAAACCCTGACAACCAAGTTGACAACAAGGTTGTAAACCAAGATGATCGTCTGTGAGCACCTTTATTCATACTAATGTGCCATTTGAGTGCGATTTGTTGTTTCCAGTAACTATAAAAATTCATCTCGCGTGAACATTTTCGTGCGATTATTTTTCAGAACTATCGACGTGGATTATGAAGACAAGAGTGCATCGATGAACTTAATTCTTTATACGGCGATAAAGCATCATCATATAGCACTGTAAAAAAATGGTATAACGAATTAAATCGTGGTAGAAATTCGCTTCAGGACGAAATCCAAAATCGGTTGTTGTGCCAGAAAACATCGGTGCTGTGCTTGAATTGATAAAGCAAGATTGTCATGTGACATACCGTGAGATTGAGGCATCTCTGGGCATTAGTATTACAAGCATCAATAAAATATTGCATGATCATTTTGCCGTAAGAAAGGTTTGTTCGCGTTGGATCCCGCATAATCTGACAAACGCTCAAAAGAAAGTTCGTGTCGATTGGTGCAAGGAAACGTTTAAAAAAAAATACGTTCAAGGTGCATCAAAGGCTGTGTATAACATCTACACGGGTGAAGAATCATGGATATATGCATATGAGCCCGAAACAAAACAGCAATCGACTGTATGGGTCTTCCAAGACGAGTTAAGTTGTTCGTGGAAGAAGCACATCGATGCAAATTGTTGCCTGTTTCTTTCACGCGGCGACAGTGGCGTTTAGAGCAACGTAGGACGGTTAACTCTGAATGGTACACGACCATTTGTTTACAAGAGGTCTTTGGAGAAATTCTGAAAAAGTCGAAGTAGAGGCGAATAATTCTTCAATGTAAGCTGTCACACATCGGCTCAAACAAAGGAATTTTTGACGACTCAAAACATCGAATTGATGGGTCATCCGCCGTAAAGCCCTGATTTGGCACCCAATGACTTCTTTTTATTCCCGCACATCAAATACAAATTACGTGGTCAACGATTTTCGACACCCAAAGAAGCGGTTGATGCATTCAAGACGCATGTTCTGGAGATACCTCCATCGGAGTGGAAAAAGTGCTTCTAAAATTGGTTCAAACGCATGCAAAAGT
Source organism: Vandiemenella viatica (assembly GCA_031002005.1). Taxonomy (NCBI): domain Eukaryota; kingdom Metazoa; phylum Arthropoda; class Insecta; order Orthoptera; family Morabidae; genus Vandiemenella; species Vandiemenella viatica. Next base: position 208,623,267 of record JARYHS010013630.1, on the reverse strand, counting down.
GTATTGATCGTCACAGAGAATATTTTGAGAAACAATAAAACCTATTTCGATCATAAATATTTGTTTTTTCATTATTAGGCCAGAAATATAAATAGCAACCCTCTTATAACTGCTTTTCGTTTCATTTCTCTGAGAATTTCCCGAACGGAGAACAAATCCAACAAACTGTATCCAAGCCAGAAAGTCATAGCATGCCGTATAAAACTTTCCACGTGGGTTGTCTTTTTTTCGAAACTGTTTAAGCGATCTTCATCGGAAAGGTTTCATATTTCTTCCAAGTCCTGCGTATTTCATGGTATGTTGTTGTTGAAATTTTAAGTTTTCTTCAGTCGCAAAAACCCACAATATATAGTATCCTAATGGCAGATCCTTCCACCACCAGGACAAATTTCAAAATAAACGGTTTTTTTCAAAGCCAGCTCTTTCAATTATATCAATAAACATCGAAGGTATATCACCAGAGAAAGAGATTTTAATATCTGATATCTGTAAACACTCAAAATGTGACTTTTTATTGGTTCAAGAGACACATAGAGGTCCAAATGACAGAAGGCCAAAAATCAATGGAATGAACCTTATTAATGGAGACCAAGTGATAAGTATGGCAGTGCAGTTTTCGCCAAACCAGATCTAAAGATTCTTTCAACAGGGGTAACCTCAGATGGCGAAATAGAGATACTGACCACCGAAATCAAATCATGCACCGTGACATAAGCGTATAAGCCACCAAATGCCGAATTTAGATTCACAGAACCACCTAATTTCCACTCCCATCAAACAAAGATTGTTATGGGTGACTTCAATTGCCACAGTACATCCTGGGGCTACATGGAAACTGATAAAAATGGAGAGGACCTTGAAGAATGGGTTGAACGTATGAGCCTAATGCTAATATATGACCCAAAGTTGCCACCATCTTTTAGTAGTGGAAGATGGCAGGGTGGATACAACCCAGATAACATCTTTGTCAGTGAACACATTGCCCAACAGTCAAAGAAGAATGTTATGGAGCCAATCCCACGTACCCAACATAGACCAATTATCTGCACTGTTGAAGCAGTAGTGAAGCCAGAGTCTGTTCAGTTTAAAAGAAGATTCAATTTCAAACAAGCACAATGGGGAAAGTTCTCTCAAGAACTAGATGAGGAAGTGCTAAACCTCGACCCATCTCCAAATGCATACGGCAAATTTATTGAAATAGTTAAAGCCATCTCACGGAAACATATTCCTCGAGGCTGTAGGACAACTTATGTCGCTGGACTGGATAATGACTCCAAGTTTCTTCTTGAGAGATACGGGCACCTTTACGAAGAAGATCCTTTTTCTGAAGAAACCATACAGACAGGTGAAGATCTCCTACACGCTGTGTCTACTGCTAGAAGAGATAAATGGTGCAATTTAATGTCAGATTTAAACATGAAACAGAATAGTCGTAAGGCTTGGAAATTACTGAAAAACCTCAATAGTGATCCAAGTAGCACTCCAACTAGTCTCCTTAAAATTAGTCCAAATCAAATAGTACACCAACTGCTACTGAATGGAAAGACTAGAAGAAGACCTGAAAAAAGAAAGCTCCAAAGGCACTCTGACGAGCAAGACCATCTTGGGAATCCATTCACACTGATAGAACTGGAAGCCGCCTTGCAGTCTTTGAAGATTAACAAAGCTGCAGGCTTAGATGACCTGAGAACAGAGCAAATTAAAATGTTTGGCCCAGCTACAAAGCAGTGGATCTTGAATTTAATGAATGCCTGCACCTCCAACTTACAGATCCCCAAGATCTGGCGGAAAGCCAAAGTTGTGGCACTGCTAAAGCCTGAAAAGGAACCAACAGATCCAAAAAACTTCTTACCAGTTTCACTCCTTTGTCATTTATACAAAGTCTTGGAGAGATTGATCCTCAATCGTATCTCAGAGTGCATTGACAAAATGCTTATAAAGGAACAGGCTGGTTTTCGACCTGGTCGGTCATGCTGCGGCCAAATTCTTAACCTCACACAGTATATAGAGGATGGGTATGAAAGAGGACAGGTTACAGGTGTGGCATTCATCGATCTCACAGCGGCGTATGATACAGTCAACCACAAATTGTTGATAAGTAAGATATACTCCACCACAAAAGACTACCATCTTACACAAGTCATCCAGTGTTTACTACAAAACAGAAGGTTTTACGTCACCCTCCACAATAAGAAGAGTCGATGGAGAACTCAGAAGAATGGCCTCCCTCAGGGTAGTGTGCTGGTCCCCGCTCTTGTACAACATATATACAAATGATCAACCAATTATTCCTGGAACAAGAGCATTCATTTATGCTGATGACACAGCAGTTGCAGCTCAAGGCACAACCTTTGAGGCGGTGGAGGTGAAGCTGACAACAGCTCTTGAAGATATGGCCAAGTATTATGATGCTAATCACTTGAAGTCCAACCCTGGAAAAACACAGGTCTGTGCATTCCATCTGAGAAACAGAGAAGCCAGAAGGAAGTTGAACATCAACTGGAGGGGGCAACAACTACTACACTGCGATACACCTAAATATCTAGGAGTAAAGCTTGATCGATCTCCACATTCAAAACCCATTGTGAGGATCTGTAACTTAAAGTATCTGCCCGGAACAACATCATCCGGAAACTTACAAGTACCTCCTGGGAGCACATCCAAATGTGCTTCGTACATCTGCCCTGGCACTTAGTTTCTCTGCAGCAGAATACTCAGCACCAGTTTGGCAAAACTCTGCACATGCTAAGCAGGTTGATATAGCATTGAATGATACTGATCGCATTGTAACAGGTTGCCTAAAACCAACTCCTATTAGTAAAATATACCAAATCATGGGTATAGCACCACTTGACATTCGTAGGAAAACAGCTGCAGAGAGGGAGAAGAGGAAACAAGAAACATACCCAGACACCCTTTGTTTGGACACGAACCTCAACCCACAAGGCTGAAGTCAAGGCACAGCTTCGTACAATCAACTACAGCCATAACATCTTCTACTGGAGCACGCCGTCTAGAACTATGGCGAAATTCGTTGCCTGAAGAACAGTGGAGGAACATCAAAGAGGCTCCGGCTGCGGGATGTAATCAGCCATATGCTATATGGAAGGCTCTAAACAGATTAAGAACTGAAGTGTCCCGATGTAAATATAATATTAAAAAATGGGGGTACACTAATGACAACGATCTATGTGAATGTGGTGAGCTTCAGAACCCACAACATCTTCTGATATGCAGGAATCTCCCTGAAACCTGCAATATCGACGACCTTTACAGGGCAAACGAGAAGGCCATCAAGATTGCGGAATTCTGGTCGCATTCTATTTAATTGTGTTTATAGTTTAATATTAATTAATTAATGTTATTTGTTTTTTCAACTTGTTATGTCCTGGACACGAGAAATAAATAAATAAATAAATTTGCCCCTGTGGCAGAATTTGAACTTCTGCTGGAAATATTGCTACACCCTTCGTTTGAAATGTAAAAGCAAGTGGAATCAGATATCTTTAAATTGTTACTCATCTACAGCTGATTATTTGCGAATGGCCGACAGTGTTAGAATTTTTGAATGGCCAAAAAATAGTGCTAACTCCATATACGATCGAATCTAACCATCAAACAGGTCGGCTTGACCTGAGAAACATCCCCTCCAACGACCGCGGCATCCTGCCGTGTGATATGATAGCGAGTCCGTGAGATGGTGAACATCGCCGGCTGTATAATAGTACTTGTACATTTCATACATAAAATAAATATTTGTCACGTATTATTTATTGATTAAACACTTTAGTTGATTAAGTCTCGCTGGGACGGCCTCCGCTAGAATTTTTCAGTGTCATAAATCGGCTGTCTGGTGGCTTAGTTATTAATCCCAAGCTCGGCCCCCGTTCACCTCTGGGACAGCTTACTGTGTATTGTAAAGTACACCAGATTCCGTGTTTCGGATTGCACGTTATTCTAGTTCACATATACCCGATCGGCAGGCATTGCGCGGTGAATGGAATATCTATCACTTAGTAAACCAACAACAATATTTTTAGATCTCCCGCCAACAATCTGATAATCTGAATTTTAGAGTCTCCTGAATGTCTCAGAAAGGTGCACAAGTAGGGGCTCATCAAATTTATGCTTGTAACTACTGTTTTTAGCTAAATACGGTATTATTTCAACAATATTATACCTCTTTCACGATATTATCAATTCGATAGAATGTGCGTTTGAATTCCTAGTCTGATCAGGTATTTACCAGGGAAGCTGGACGATCCCAGTAGCATTGTCATCATTTAAATAGGTATGTAGCAGTACAATGAACACTATCAACACAATAATGGATGCAGTATTACTGTGAAGAATGGAGACAAGGAACGCGAATGCTAATTTACCAGCAGGGGTAATCAGTCCAGGTTTCAGAGGCTGCCGAGCGAACTGGCTCGAATCATATGATGAGGAATTTTAGCTATAAGACACTTGAAAACAATTTGGTCTGGCGAGATGTTCTGTGGCTAGGGAGAACATTAAATACGAAACTGCATAATTTTACCCACACTCTGAATATCCTTATCGTCTTCATCACGTGGAGGTAGTTTTCGTACAGTTAGATCATATTTTAAACTGGAAAGCTATGGGTGTAACCTTCAATTGACTAGATAGTATTCTTCATGCAATCACAAATCATGACAATGTCACCGTATACCTGAAAAGCCTGGAGAAGGTGATTTCAGAATATTATGGGTAAAAAAAAATTCTACATTATTGAAGATTATAATTCTTTGTGAGCTTCAGAAAATGTGTTTTTAATTGGTCAGTGGTGGGTAAAATAAATTTAAAAACAATAAAATGAGATATCAGATTTTTTTTGGATTTTTTAGATTCACCTGTTGTACATTATCATAAATTCTACCATGGTCAAGTCACATATGTTCAACCACATTGATTCACAATAGCAGAACACACAACCATCAGGTAGATATCTCCATTCATATTTAAGTTAAAGATGCTCAAAACTTTATCGTCAAATACTATAAATTTTGTAAATCGCTTAACAGTGAATAAACCAGTGTAAAGGTCCAAATATTATTATGGGTATGAGAATAAATGTTGTAAGATTGATTCGTGAACATTAGAGAGAGCTGCTCCACTTGGCGTACAGCGTAGCGGCATAAGCGCTGTTCTGCACATTCCACGCGCATGCCGCAGAGCATTGCCCTAGCTAGTACGTGATAGTATTTAAAGGGAGACGCCATCTTGTCTCGCTCTCTACAGTTCAGTTGACTAAGGGGGCATCTACAAATTACGTGAGGTGTTTTTTCCGGATTTCTGGACCCCCCTCCCCCCTGGTGAGATTTCGTGAGATCTGGCCGGACCCCCCCCCCCCCTCTGGTGAGATCTGGTCCGTGAGAACCCCCCCTAGAAATCGCCCTCGAAACTTTTGTAGACTTTTTTTTTTTAGGTCACACCCAAACTTTTTTGACGAAATACCCTCCTAAAATCGACTTTGGCGCAAATTGCAGCCCATTTTTTTTGGCTCTACTGTCCCCAAATTTTCGCAAAATCTCACGTGAGATTTCCGTAGACCCCCCCTCACCTCTGGTGAGATTTCGCAGGACCCCCCCCCCCCCTATTTCACCTCACGTAATTTATGGATGCCCCCTAACGAGACTGGCACGATGTAGCAAGGTAATAGTTGCGAGTCGGTCTGCTGCCGCATGGCAGTTAGACATAGTCTGTTCTAGTCTTCTGGTAGTATTAGTATTTCATTCTGTTCTATAGCTCGTATGTCTGTAAGTTCCAGAATTATTACGCATTCCTAAATTCATAGTTTAACTTATAACTCGAGTCTCGTGCATCACTGTTGTATAATGTTCGCGTTGGGTTTTAATTTGTTATTCATTATCTTAACCGTTATCATTGATCCCAAATCATGCCAGAGTTAAATCATTATCTCACGTCTGAAGGAGACTTAGTTCCATTACTGTCGATACCATATTGTTAATTCTGGGAGCTACTGCGCGTGTTATTCCTCCCATCATAACTTAGTTGGAAATGCGGGCGCATGTATTATGTTCGGAATCTAACGAATAAATACTCTCATTCAATCCATTCTGCTGGTGTTCACAAATCATTTATCAGTCGTTAGAGTAAGTTACCCAGTTGTTTCAGATATAATACATATGATGTGAGTAATATGTCCCCAAGGTAAGAAGTACATGTTCATCTATTGCTAAGAGTAATGTTAGCCTTCATTGATTACTAATTAACGCAGTTGGCGAATCTGCTTCACTAAACTCGGCTGGTGTCAGACTGGCAATTCCATGTAATTCTATATTAATCCGCCCACATGATAGTTGCTCAATGTAATAATATCATAAAACGCCCACAAAGTGGAAGACCACTACTCCCACGGCTCAATCCCTTACACCAGTATTGATCTGAGGTTGTATGACACATCACTTGCACATACATTCACAAAATGTACATCTATTAATTTTTGCACTTGAGAACGGGAAATGCCACGTACTGGAGCATTGTGCGTTTAAGAAATAAGTAGGGACATCACACATGAAGCCGTAGAAATTTATACTACCAATTTATTCAAATAACTGGCAGAAATTTAGTCATATTTAGCAAATATGGTTTAAAAAAATTCAGACCTGCAAACATACAGAAAATGTAGTATGACTCAATGCGTATCTACATATTTTAATATGTAATTTTACATAAAGGTTATAAGTGCCACTGCATGGGTTACAGGCCACTTGTGAGGTTCCCATGCAGTTAAAGAACTCGACAGGCGATAAATGTCGACAGAGATGTTTCTTTGGGCTTCCCTAAATAATGAACTTACAGGATGACGAAACTGGGACACTTGCCCAGCGAAAAGTATTCTGCAAATGTTTCTGTTTGTTCGGCAAGAGACGCCGGATTTGAATGCCTCCTAAGACAACAAGACACTTCTAAGCACTTTTTTTTTTTTGCTTTAGGTACGTCAATATCACTCGGCGAAACAGGTATATTTCTGTAAGAGAGAGAGAGAGAGGGTTATAGAGAGAGAAACAGAGGTGTCGCGTGATTTCACACATGGTCAGTGCAATAAAATGCAAAAGAGATTCTGGAGACGTATGACGTGTGAATGAGTGTTGCGAGTTTCCTCCAATAGGAGAGTGTTTAATATAATGCTGTTAATTTTGTAAAACATCTTGTCTCGTGTGTGAGCTACCCAACGTGGCGGGAGAGAGACGACGCGTCTGACAGTGAGCTACGACCTGGCGCGGACGGGTCGCCGGTGCAGCGACGACAGCCGACAGCGCGGTCAGGTTGAAGTCTTCACTGACTTTACAAGTCATGTATCTTCAAGTGACTGGTGCGCCTGCTGCGACTGCTCGAATCGGTAAGGACAATATAGTTGTTCATTTTTTTAAGTGCATATACTTTCAGTGCACTACAACGCCCTGCACAAAAAAATTTGTCAGATAAGATACGTGTTGTGACTAAGCCCGGAACCTGAGCTTAGTCGAATGCATTCATTTTTCATTAGTTTGTTTGATGAGTAACTTTGTCTGAAGTAAACGGCGTCTATGGACTCAAAACAATAAGCTACGTAAGTCAGTTGTATGGTGTCTCAAATACGTTTGTTAATTTTTGTTTTGAATCTTCAATGTTATGCAAAACTGTATAAAAAATGCTTACTACAGGAATATGGCAATTACAATTGTTGTGTATTCACAAGAAAATTTGTTTTGTGTCTATAAAGATTCGACCCATTAATATATGGCGTTGGTGTTAATTTGAAAATTATTTTTGATTGTTTATTTTGATTAACTGTAAATACACCACGTCCATCTTCATTTGACTGTCCACGTAAATATCTTGGTAAACCACCTTACTCATCAAAATCTAAATAAAAAAATTTAAATTTGTAATTGGCAGTTACATTTGGTAATTAAAGCCTATAAACCACAGTGAAGGCAGTTAACAACTCAAAAACAATTACTGGAATTAGTGTAGCTGGTTTGGAGGCGAAAAAGCGAGAGTGTTTTATCTGAGCCGTCTCGCCTGTTGCTAGTGACGGCTTCGTAGCAGGGCTTCATGCTGTCCTCCCGGTCATCTTCGCCATCTCTCCTGGAGCCAGCAGCCAGCAATGCGATGAACACTTTTCTCCTACCGAGCATGGTGGGTGAACGGTTAACGTTCTGGCCTCGCATTCGGGAGGACGGCGGTTCGAATCCCCGTCCGGGCATCCAGATTTGGTTTTCCATGGTTTCCCCAAATCACTCCAGGCGAATGCCGGGATGCTTCCTTCAAAAAGGCCATGGCCAAATTCCTTCCCGTTCGTTGTCCCAATACCTTCCAGAAATTAAGTCTCCACAACGACGAATTACTCCTAAATAGCGACCCGGAGCGATATATCATGATTAAGAAGTGCTCAATCAATTTACTTTGTTCTGAGTATCATATTAAATACAGTTATAAAAATGTATGTGTTCCTATTTAAATTCATCTCTTTTGATTGTTAAGTAAACTTTGTAAGATGCCTTTTTGTGTTCAAAATATATTCGGTCCTTCATATTAGTCAATCGCAAGAAGTATCAACATATTAACATATCAAGGTCGTATGTAAATAATTAATTATCACCACCGCAAACGATAACATTGCAGTACATATAAACAAAATAAAGGAACGTCTATTCTCTTTTTCAGTCACTCTCGCACAAAAATAGACATGGTAGATCTTGTGTTCCGCAGATTGACTCCCACGATTATATCACACCTAAAGAACATTTATGATAAATGAGAAAGTCACTGGAAAACCCAAGCTCTTCCTCTAGCATACAAATTTCAACGTTAAGCACTTATTATGGTATAGACAAATTGTTACAACTAAGAAAAAAAATGCAGCAATGACAAAAGCTATCGGAAAAGTTAGCTAGGATATGCCCAATAGTAATGAATGATTTCACAGTTACTGGAAGACTTTTTGGCATTGTTGACGAAAGCAAGATGACTATTATTTTGAGCTTGTTATGATAAAATATTACAGTTACCAGATTCCTCTCCAGGTTTTGTCCGTGCCAGACGTTGCAAATTATAGAAATATCCAAAGTTGTTTACTGCTGCAGCATTAGTATGTCCTTACAGTGGTGGCGTATAATTTAAATTTTGCTGGTGCGTAGAAATTATTAACTATAAGAATTTTGTGAAAAGTGAACTTCGAGAATTGAAATCCAATTTGATATTGTGGTGTACTTCTGAGTGTGTCAGATTGTAAAGAAACAAATATAGAATGCACTACCAAACCAACTTGTTTAGCATACTGGACGGCTTTTCGATACATATTGGCAAGCAGTGTTGTCCATTTGAAGACTGTGGTACAGGTACCTACCTGTGACGGTGTGTGTTTACTTATTATGCTGATGAGTTGGTTGCATCGCGGGGGCCATCTTTGACTGAGCTGCATATTTGGAGTGTCGGCAAGGCGTACTTCATTCTCAATGAACTTCGTATTTCTTCTCACAGGAAGTATTAACCAACTATTTGTTGTGGTTTGATTCCATTACCATCGTTAGAACCGGTAAATATAAATTCGTAATATCATACGTAAATAATCCCTGTTGCGTGATTAAAATTTTGAGTGCAGTCGAAAGATTGCCCAGTTAGTTAAAATGGGTGATAGCCGATATCCTTCCCTTTCTCAGATTCTGTCTCTAAACAACGCGATTGCCTTTCTTTCCTGGAGTCTCACAGTTAGTCACCACCAAAACAGGAGCGTTACAGAAATGTTACGAAACAACAGGCCAACATTAGTTGAAGGTTTCTTTGAACTGTCGGCTTGGCGCGGCGCGGGCGACAGGTCTGCAGCTTGCGGGAGGTCAGTCAGCTATCGACCTGTGCTGCGCGGCGGATCGATGTCAGCGCGGCGCACCTGGGGTCCCGCAACACCCCACTTCCGCACACTCTCTCTTTTGACGCCACACGAGGCTTAGAGAAAAAAATCGTCATCCAGTAATGGAATTTCCGCACTTCATTTTTTCTGAGAGCAAACAATTATAATAAGTTTGTCAAGTTGTCTCTATCATCTGTACCTTGTCGCTTAGGAGACTGTTCACTTTGCGCAGCTGCACTGTTGTGCTTCGAGAACGATAGTAAACGGGTGTGGTAGTACATCGCTAGAAGCGTACAATTGGCTGTTTATTGCTGTGTCTGTTTCAATGATGGTGCCAAAATAATGTACGTAAGAACTCACCGAGCGTGGTGGTGTAACGGATAGCGTTCTGGCCTCGCATTCGGGAGGACGGCGGTTCGAATCCCCGTCCGGGCATCCAGATTTGGGTTTTCCATGGTTTCCCCAAATCACTCCAGGTGAATGCCGGGATGCTTCCTTCAAAAGGCCATGGCCGAATTCCTTCCCATTCCTTGCCCCCATCCTTTCCCGTCTCTAAAGACCACGTTGTTAAAAAGGGACGTTAAACTGTTACAAAAAAAAAAAAACAAAAAAAAAAACGTAAGAACTCCTATTTGGTGGGAGGGGATTAAACGTCTTGTCGACGAAAGCGTCTTTATGGCCGGAATATAATTGTGTGTAAGGAACTAGAAAGAAATATTTAATGGATTTTTCTTTGAAAGGAAACCCGGATAGTGCGTGGAGTGGTTTCGGAAAACCAAAATCTGTACGAGCAACTACAGGACATGTAAACAATGATTTAATCACGATTTTTTTCCCCATAAGATCGATTGTTCGCGAGAAACAGCAACCAAAACCAAACCTGACGGATTAATAATACCTTGCCGCTGAATGCCAACGGTCTCAGTAGCAAGCATCTGAAGACTAATCAGGAGATTAGTTGCAATAAGGTGCGGCAATTTATCTAAAGATAAGCAAACCTGAATCCATAATTGTTTTTGTATTACATTTTATTAAGAACTAAACCACCGCCTTACATTTAGCTGTCTGGATCAGACTGATATAACGAGCTCTTTATTTTGTTTATTTCTGGTAAATGCGTTTCAGAGACAACGTGGTAGTTGGCGAAATAAACGTCAAGAAATAAAACGAGTGCTAAGGAATATACTGTATTATCATAATCCTTATACTAAAAACCCTGCAACAGCGACTGTAGGAATTAGTCGCAATGACGCTACTTATGAGAGCAAATGGACACAAGTATCCAGTTAATTACACTGAACGTTCACAGAGTTGTTTTTTTAACCACGCACCCCTTCCGTCAAAAGGAAAAGTTCCACGTTACGCCTCCACTACACCAAGTCTCCTTCTCAGTACTAAAAATTACATCTCAAAGAAAACTCTTTAAATATATGATGTGAGAATAAAAGTTTTCAACTCCAAGAGGCGAAAAAGGTAATATAGTAGGCTACTTCGTACGATGTAGAGCTATGGGATCGTCCACACGGACGGCGAAGCTACTTCGCAACCCGCGGCTACCCTAATATTGTCTTAGCGCGTCCCTGGGGTTGGAGGGGTGCGGAACAAGTATATTAGACTTATTTCAAGACCATTTTAATTAATATTTGAAATTGATATATACATTTTGTGTCTTGATGTATCCAAGCTCTCGAGTTACTCGATTCAGTCAGAAACAGGTAGTCAGTGTTATATAGGAGTTTGAGATATTCATTCCGGCGCCTGAAGCAATTATGAGGTGCAATAGTTCAACAAAATCTCGAAATGTAAATTTATCTGCATCATTTGTGCATTGGAAAATTATTTAACTGACGAGCAAGTATAGCAATTTTTAATAAAAGAAGAAGTCTATTTTTTCTAGTGCCTCGTTGTTTGCGCAGTAACAACCTGTTTAACAGCAAGCAGGTTACAGTAATGCAAGAAGCAATAAGTTCTTTTCAGAGGACTGCAGCTACCTTCAGTATGCGGCAGTAGAACGACGCCGAAACACCATGGACTGCCTATCAAGAAGACGAATGCATTTGTATCCCTACAAACTTATTCCCGTATTTCTATCAAAAACTTGCTACTTTCGATACAGTAATCAGAAATGTTGTAGCTTATCATAACTGTTTTTCACCAATAGAAATTCACATCTTTTAGAACTTGGATCCGCATAAATCGTTCTCACCAAGGACCTTTGCAAAAGTAAACATCTTCGGCTTTAGTACACATTCATCGCGAAGTATTTGTATTGGATATTAGCACGAAATTCAGTCTGGAAAATTAGTAGAAACGGATAACAAATGACGCTTAACGTCCTTGGTAAAGTACGAGGGGGTACCCAAAAAGAATTGGAATACCATTGCCGTGGGTGGAGCTTGTGTAGCAGGCGTTGATAGCGCAACTCATTGTCAGTTCAGTGCCGCCTGTGTTGTCGACCTGGCTTGTTCTATTAATCTGCAGTGATTGGTTTTGCTTGCGCTATTTGTTATTGTTTCGTTTTTGATGATGGCGAGTTTAAGTGAACAACGTGCAGCTATGAAATTTTGTTTTCTACTCAGTAAAAATGCTGCTGAAACTGTTTTAATGTTTAAACCAGCTTACAAAGATGACGCTATGGGAAAAACTCAAGTGCACGAGTGTTTGTTCGGTTTAAAAATGGCGACATGTCGATTCATGATAAACCTTGTTGTGGACGTCCATCAACTGCCTGAATCGGCGAATATGTTAAAAAATTCTTGACCTTGTGCTCTCAGACCGTCGACAGACAATTGATCAATTGTCAGAGATTAGTGGATTATCTTGGAGCTCGGTTCATCAAATTTTAACGGGATATTTGGGAATGATAAAAAGTTGCTGCCAAGTTTGTTCTTCGGGCTCTGACTGACAATCAAAAAGAACTTAGAGTTGAAACATGCCGTGCTTTGAAACAATAGCTTGAAATTTATGCAGATTTTCTGTCAAAGGCCATTACTGCTGATGAGTCATGGTGTTGTGGTTACGACCCAGAAACAAAGCAATAGTTAAGCCAGTGGAAGACGTCATTGTCACCCCGCCCAAAAAAATGTCATCAAGTCAAATAAAAAAACAAAACAATGTTCATTTACTTTTTTGTGCCAAGGCCGTAGTTCTTTAAGAGTTTGTTTCCCCCACATCAGACCACGAATCAAACCTTTTATTTGGGAGTTTTAATGAGATTAGGCAACAGTGTTCGTCAAAAAAAGGCACCTGCACACACAGCTGTCTATGTTTTTGGCTAAAAATGGCATGATTCCGCTGTCCCACGCACCTTACTCACATGACCTGGATCCATGCGATTTTTTCTTATTTCCAAGCATGAAAAGGGGCATGAAAGGACACTGATTTGACAACTTTGAAGAGTTTAAGAAAAAAACGAGGGAGGAGCTGTCAGCCTTTTCTAAAGATGTTTACAGAAAATGTTTCGAACAGTGGAAGGACCGGTGGGACAAATGTATTAATAGCAATGGAGAGTTTTTTTTTGAAGGGGATAAGGTAGTTTCGTAAAAAATTTGAAAATATATAGTTTTTAAAAAACGGTTCCGTTTTTTTTTTTAGTGACCTCTTTTAGTGAAAAGTTGATGGTTGCAACGCACATAACATAATTAAAGTTGACGTTGAAGTTATAGAGACAGTTCACTATAAAATTTATTGGTGATACTATATATATATATATATATATATATATATATATATATATATACACGAGTATAAAAATTCATAGTATGCAAAATTTAAAGGGCTTACGTTTCAAAGAAATGTTAATCTGTGATCGATTATATGCAACTGCTATCAGTGAAACATGTTTCAGTCAAAATAGCAACTCCAAACACTAAGTGTTTTTACTGAAACCAAATGTTCGACTGCTATCTTATCCTTAATGTCCTTATTAAAATCGCCAAGGATTAACAGTAATCAATGAATCGCTTTCCTTTTTTGCCAGCTAATTTGAGGGTACTTCAACTGGCACCATTTTTCTTGACCAACTAAAATACTAATTTAAGTGGTGCTCCCTGCTGAACATCGTAGATAGTCTTCTAGCTCTCCCACAATGATTTCATCCCCGATGAAACGACTCTCCACGGTTGACATAGTTGGAACATCTCCAGATTTCTATAAACTATCCATACGGCAAGTAAAGAGGAATTGGATGGAAACTAGTCACGTGCCAGTACAGACTAAAACATTCATACCGAGCGTGGTGGATGAGCAGTAGCTCTCTGGCCTCGCATTCGGGAGGACATAGGTTGCATTCCCCATCCGGCCATCCAGATTTCGGTTTTCCGTGGTTTTGCCCAATCACTTCAGTCTAATGCTGGGATGGTCCTTCAGAAGGCCATGGCTGAATTCCTTCCTGTTCCTAGTTCATTCCCACATCTAACGATATGTATATCTACGAGGCGTAAAGACTTAAGTGGGCATAAGCGAAAACACTCACGTGACAGCTATTCTGTTCAACGCTGGAAGCTTCCCGGTAGTTTTTGCAATTTCTGATGGACTGTCATCTCATCAGGACTTAAATATCACGAAAATAATCAAATCATGTACTTCTTCTTCGGAAATTATTTGGTCTCTGATTCGCGTTTGGTGGATTGCAGGTGTCAACGTTCGCATCAACTTTAAATTAAGTCCTGGCGATATGAGCTCTGTGTTTAAAATCGTCTTATTTTATATCAGAATACAATAATCTTCATTAGAGGATAGCGTATATTAGCAAAAAGATGATCCCGTTACTTCAGAACGCAATGTTATGTGTTCTTTGATTTGTAACAGCAGTGGAAACATTCAGTATCAGAAATCTACACGCATGATGCGTGCGGTTCCTGTTCTTAATAGGTGACACTTCCATCCAACAGCGTCTGGGTTCAGTGTGAACTCACTGCAGCATTCGCATTCGGACCGCAGAGGAGATGGCTTCGTCGCTTACTGAGCTGGCCATTCAGTGTTCCTTCTTTTTATTTTCACGTGCAGGAGCAGTGTGATTATCAGTTATGTTTACTGTTAAACATCGAAAACAGTTAATAAACCATCCTTAATGTTTACTATAGTTTTGGTGACTAGCGGCCATGGGGTATGGTGAAGGAGGCATACCACCACAACTGACATTACGTCGCCAGGAGAAACATGTACAGTTCTGCAGTGGGTGGTGCGTTGGAAGTGCTACTAAAGGACTTCGCTGACTGTTCCATTGCTCCAGGAGCCACGCCGTGAGGACGAGGACGACATTGCAATACCACAGAGATAAAAGGTGGACACGCCGCTGTCAATCCATCCGACAACAAACGGCCAACTTTTCCAGCACAGCCAACTAGTTCGGTAAGTGAAGATGCCAGCGACGTTAACGCAGTTCTGCGACAGCCACATTTTGTAGAGAAACAGATTGCAAGGACGTTTGTAGTGTATACATAATATGGAATACCCTACATGGAGAAGTATTAAACGAAACTAGGCTGCCTTCAGCACAATGGCGGTAGTCAAGTTAATACGTAAAGCTGTGCCTGGGTTTAGAAACTTCATTTTAAACAACAGAAATAAAAGTGTTTTTTATTACTTTACGCCTCGTCGACGGCTAAGGTCATTAGAGGCGGGATGGGACTGGGGACAAGGAATGGGAAGGAATTCGGCCATGGCATTTTTGAAGGAAGCATCCCGGAATTCGCCTGGAGTGATTTGGGGAAACCATGGAAAACCGAAATGCGGATGGCCGGAGGTTGATTCGAATCCACGTCCTTCCGAATACGAGACCAGAACGTTAACCGTTCACCCACCGCGCTCGGTGAGAAATAAAAGAAGAACCAAAGTATAGACCAAGATTAAATTGCCAATGTAAGAAAATCATTTGGCTGCAGCATTTCCAATTTTACATCACTCGCTTTTTTGCAGTTTGTTACAAGTATCGACCCAGCACTTAACGAATCAGAAATCCTCCAAAAAGTATCTGTCGTAAAATTTAATGAACTGCGTCAGACAATGCGGTAAATACAGAAAAAGTCGGAGTGGAAGGACGTGGCCCAAACAGTCTGCTTGACGTTTGGTGGGCAATGCTCTAACTGTTTACGTTTCAGTTACCTGAGTAAACAATGCTGTATTGTGAACCGCTGTGCCACGTTCATGTGCAAACACATGACGTCAGGCTAAGATTATTATATTATGTATTTATTACAAAGAAAACCATATGATGAATAGCTTAAAATACTCAGAATCTCAGAAACAAAAGTGAATAAAGCAAAACATGATCCAGCACAATATGACACTATAACTGGCCCATGCTTTAGAAAATTCGATTCCTGAAGTCAAACGCACAGCGGAGCCACCTTCGCCTAAAATCACCAATGATTTTCCACCTTTGAAACACGACGTTGCCAAATGCAAGTATCCTCACTGGTTCCACCTGAAACCCAAGCCAGGGTTTCGAGAAGTTACTATCCCATACGGTCGCAGTGTGCACACGACGCTGCAGAACAACCTTCCACTCGACGTACCAAGGAAACAGGCAACATGAAAGCAGCCAGTCCCGAAATGATACCAGGTTCCCCCCCCCCTCCCTCGTGGAGCTGCATTATTATGCTTACGCACATGTCAGTAGACCTCCCATACAAAAGATCAGCAATTTTGTAGTGAGTGCTGGAATAATTGGTAGAAAATGTAGACAAGTTGCTTACTATTCAGCATGGTCACTGCAGAAAGTCTTCCCTATGACTTGAGGAACCACGTTGCTGTTTTCTTAAACACAAACGGAAGGCAGGAAGAAAGAATGGTAACCACACAGGATAGAGGAAAAGATTTTATGTGGGACGCATAGCATATTAGGCCCAAGGACAATTTCTTACTTCATTACAACTGTAATGAAGAGTAGTCACGGTCCAAACATCCTATAATAAAATTCCAGGCTTATTCGCTGAAGCAAACAATCCATAGATCATATATTGAAATCATATAATGTTAGCGAAGGAGCCAAATTAGAAATGTGGTTGAAACTCCATGAGAAATTTATGTGCACGGGATACAGAATATGCGTACCGACCCGACAGGCGACCACGGTAGAGTCATTTTACCAATAAGGGATCGTGCACAAACTACGTGGCTCGGTCTAGGAGGGGGGGGGGGGGTTGGCTGGAAGGCTACGCTGGGCTACGTGGGGGGAGGGGCGGGGGTTCCGAACCAGGCTAAATAGCATTCCTTTCATAACATTTTTAACAGTTAAAATGAGGAACAGAACTCACAACAGCATAACTGAGGCATGTGCTGTGTGCGATACGGTTGAAAGTTACGTGGTCAGAAACAACAGTCAAGGCTCTGTACAGATCCCAAACAGTCCTTTCAGTAAACAATTTAGCTTAAATCTTTTGATGGGTACACCTCAGGCTGGTGTAATAAGGGCAGACTTAAACGCGCGCCATAGTGTTTAAGGTTACCGAAGAACAGACCGGACCGGGAGGCAGCTTCTAGATGTGCTGGATAATGTAATATTTCTGAATGACGGCAACGAGACAGTAATAACGGGACCGATGCACCAAAAATTAGCAGTGGACATAACGTTTGCCTGTCCAGGCATATAGCAGGTTATACCAGGTTCGTCTGCATCTGTTCACCTACCAATAATAACTACCTTCCCTGCGTCTAGACAATCAACGACACCAATGCGATGCCCATACCAATGTAGCTAACACAGACTGGACGAAATATGAGACGGATATCACCAAAGGCCTCAGGGACTTCGAATTCTCGGGCAAGCTATCCCTGAAATCGAACCGATTATTTATCATCTGAAATCACCTCCCTCATGGTATAGGGAATATCAACTAGGGGTTAAAGAAGGATGGATGGTTCTTCACAAATACAAACTTGCGGTTACGGAACGGAACTATTCCAGAAAGATAGGAGCAAGGACTAAAGAGTCCTGAAGGAGAAAGACACGTCAAAGATGGACCGACTTTTGTAGTTCATGTAAAAAAATATGAAGAAAAGTAAAAGGCTTCCAAAATGTTACCGCATCCATATATATTACTACTCTCACAACTCCGTTTGCGGAGAACGCTTTGTGCAACTTCACTTAAGCCACATCTCTGGTGAAAGTGTAGGTCATGAACGACTGGAGGAAGTAAAGACCTCGTACGGAAAAGGAACCTGAGGCCGCACTTTAACGCAACAATAATTGTGTCCCGTGTCTAGATAACGTCCGTGATTTCATGATCTCAGCTCAGGGAAGAGCATATTTTTAAGACTGGTGAAGACAGTGAAGCCAAGTCACGAATGTGTCACAAATGAAGCATTTATTTATTTATTTATTTGTGTTGGCTTTCGGCCTGGTCGGCCATACTGCCAGGTTCTTTACATTTAAATTTTACAATGGTTTATGTTTAATGTTTAGTTAAATTACAATTTCTTACTTTTTATTTTACAATTGTTCATAAGTCCCATGAGAGATGGGTTACAATTTCCTTCTAAAATATATCACATTGTTACCTTTACAATTGCACAGTGTGAGTCGTCGCCAACAGCACAGGGCAGCTTTTGTATATTTCCACCGCAATTGAAAGTTCGTGAAATAGTTCCTGTGGTTGCCTGATCTATTTTGATTCTTTGGTGAGAGTAATGTTGCGTACTTATATTAGAATCTATTGTCATTGGGTGTTGCTTTAGTGTGTATGTTCTAGATAATGTGTAGTATTTGTGAAGGTTTAGTGTATCTACTTAGTTTATGGCTGTTGGTCTAGGATTGTCTTATCAGCTTTGTCTTATATTTGAATATTTCCTTCTTTAAAAAAGGACATTATGGTTCTGTATATTGAGTGGTTGTTGGAAGAGAGCAGGATGGCTAAATTAGTTGGGAAGGGGATCTTGCACCTTGTGAGTTCCTTCAACATTTTGTTTTGGATGTTGGTGTATTTTTTACATGAGAATAGCAGGTGGTTGATGTCCCCTATTGCTCGGTCGGCACAGTCACATCTGGGGGTATCTCTTAGTCCCTATCCGGTTCAAGTGGCTGGGAAAGTTTCCGTGGTGGAATCTGCTTCTGATTATATTAATTATGTGGCGTCTGTTGATTTTCCATCTGTAGAACCAGGGTTTGGACGGAATATGTGGTTGGATGTGTCCGTAAAAGGATCCTTTATGGTGCATCGTATTGTTCCAATCTGCTTGCCATCTATTTCTTGCTCGCTGTTTAATATCTTGTACATTTGCTGATGGGGGTAGTAGTAGTTCTTTTCTTTGTCCATATGCGATAGCTTCCTTGGCTAGTCTGTCCGCGGTTTCATTGAACTTAATCCCGTTATGCGAGGGAACCCATACTAAGTTTGTTGTGATGCCTATGTTGTTGCTTATGTGTATTTCATTTAGTATTTCTATTAGTAGTGGTGCCATCCTATAATTCCACTTTGGTTCTGCTATGCTCCTGATGACGCTCAAGGAGTCGGCTATTATGACCACCTTCTTAGGTGTTCTGGTCCGGCCGTATCTTACAGCTTCTAGTATCGCGTCCGCTTCTGCCAAATATATTGTAGTTTGCGGTGGTAAGGAGTATAGAGCTTTGTACTGCGTTTTGGGGCAATATAGTGCGCTGCCGACTCGTTCTCCTGAATTATTTTTTGATCCATCTGTGTATATATGGATTGAATTTGGGTCTTGGCTGGCGAGCAGGGCGTTCAGGGCGTAGTTGACGTTGGTTCCCGGCTTGTGTTCCAAATACATTACTTGTGTGTCTAGACATCGGAGCTGGTAGGGAGCTTGGAATATCGGGTGTGTGGAAACTTTGTTATGTTAACGCTCCTTTCTTCCACGTTTTATACATGTTAAGTAGCAGACTGTTGCTTAGCGCGCCAGTCTGTTTATTTCCTTTTTTTCCGCTTACAGTGTTTGAGGTTGTCTAACCTTTCCTTTAGTGGGTGGGTGGTGCTGCTCAGTTTTTCGATTATAAACTTCTCTGTAAGTAGTTGTCTTCTTATGTTGAGTGGCATTTCGCCTGCTTCCACTAATAAGGCGTTGGTTGGTGTAGATTTGAATGCTCCTAAACATGTTCTGAGGCAGCGATGCTGCAGGGAATCTAATTTCCGCAATGCGTCTTTTGTGGCATTGGCGTAAAAGACGCTGCCATAGTCTATGATAGATCTAATCATTGATTTGTATAGGAGCAGAAGTGCGTTTGGATGGGATCCCCATCTCGCTCCGGCCACTGCTCTTAGGATATTAAGTCGTTGGTCTGATTTGGCTATTATATGCTGAATATGGTCTCTCCAAGTTAGTCGGGAAATCCAATATCATTCCTAGGAATCTGCTCTGTTTATGTACTGGGAATGAAAAGGAACCTAGTTGTATCCTGCCATATCGGGAATGTTGCGTTTTGAGAATATGACTACTGATGATTTCTCAGTAGATATGTCTAGTCCGTTACGGTGGGCCCACTTGATGAATGTCTGTATCGCTTCATACAACTGTTCGAAGACGTCTTCTATTAATGAGCTCATGGTGTATATAACGATGTCGTCCGCAAATTGGAGGATTAGAATACTTGGGGAGAAGATTTTTTCTAAGTCGTGTGTATATCAGATAAAGGAGAGGACTTAATATCGCTCCTTGTGGGAGTCCATTGTAGACCCAACGGGGGCCTACCAGTTCCCCTGAGTTTGAATGTATATAACTCTTTCTGATATGAGCGAGTGTATCCCTGCTACAAACTCATGTGGGATTCCCAAGTTGGAGAGCTTTTGCATCAGAATGTTGATAACAACGTTGTCATAAGCTGAAGTGATATCTAAGAATATTGCCCCTAAGTAAAATTTCCGTGCGAATGCAATATTGATATCTGTAGTAATTAATGCTATGTTATCGAGTGTACTTTTTCCTTTCCTGAATCCAAATTGTGATGTTGCTAGTAAGTTGTTTTTTTCCATCCAATATTCTAATCTGTTTTTTACGATGCGTTCTAATGTTTTGGATACACACGACATCAGGGAAATAGGTCTATACGATCCTGGTTGCTTGGGATCTTTGTTGGGTTTTAGTATTGGTATAATTATCTGAGTTCTCCACTCTATGGGACTCGGTTGCTTCATCCAGATTTCGTTAAATTTTAGTTAGGAGCTGTAGGGCATTGGCAGGCAGATTATACAACATCGAGTAATGTATTCTATCTTTGCCTGGTGTCGTGTCAGGGGACTGTTTAATATTTCGTTCCACTTCTTTAATGTGAATGGAGAGCACAGTTCGTGTTCCGATTTTGTTCTGCGTTCGGAGAAATCTAAAGTTTTTATGGTTAACACTATCGGGGGCAATTCTTTCCGCTATGGCTTCTATACATGAGCTGTCTAACTTACTGCTTGAAGTGAACGTTTTCCTGTTCTTCAAGTTTCTTATTTGTTGCCAATAGTGCTAGTGTTTGTATCTTTCCCCAGTTCTCACAGTATTGCATCCAACTGAGTCGTTTCTGAGTTCGCAGTATTCGTTTGGTGTATGCACATGTTCTTTTGTAGGTTAAGAATCTTTCTACTGTCGGTTCCTTGCGATAATTTCTGAGTGCTAATCTCCTTTTGGCCACTGCTTTAGAGCACTCCATATTCCACCAAATTGCTGGAGGATTACTTGTGTGTTTACGTCGTTTTTTAAGTGGTATTGATTTGTCTGCAGCCGTTGTGATGGCTTGCATAAACTGTTTGTATGCCTCCCTGGCCGGAGATATCCGTGGGGAATGTTCCTAACTTCCTCCTCTAAGTATTGTTTATATAGTGCCCAATTTGCTTGGCTGGTGTTCCAGTGTTTGTGGGGTGTCCCTTCCACTCGAAGTTGGTGTTGCAACCTATCGTGATTTTGATTGGTACGTGGTCCGATCCTAAACTGTCGGTTAAAGTTTGCCACGTAGTTACAGATGCAATAGATGGAGAGCAAAGTGTTAAGTCCACAGCTGATGGGTTCCGTCCTACTCTTGGGATTAGCGTAGGGGATCCATTGTTCATTATGACGAGATTTTGATCTTCTATTCTTTGTAATATGTCCAAGCCAAAGGGGTCGTCCTGTTGGCAGCCCCAGCTTCTGCTGTGTGCGTTGAAGTCGCCCGCTATAATGTATGGGGGGTGTATTTGTTTAAAGAGATGGTCCCAGTCATTTCGACTTATTCTAGTCCGCGGGGGGGCAGCTATAAAGATATAATTGTGCATTCGAGGTTTTTAAGGCGTAATCGAATAGAAATAGCTTGGAATGGGCCGTTGGTGGGAGCTAACTTTACCGGTTCGTGTGGTATGTGGTGTCTAATCAAGATTGCGACTCCTCCTTTTCCGTCTGGGCGGTCGTTTCGATATGTCTGGTAATGCTTAAAGTTGATTTCTTTCTGTGGTTGAAACCAAGTTTCAGATAATAGTGCAATATCGATTTTACTATTACGTAGCTCGATGGTCAAACTTTCCCTGTTTGAGTACACGGACCTTCCGTTCCATTGAAGAAGGTTAAGTTGAGTTGTGTACGGGGGGAGATTGTGGTGCCTTGAATTGGCTGTAGGGTTCATGGAGTGGAGGAGTTAATAATTTGCTGGAGTGAGTTGATTACTTGTACAGGGTCCACCGTGCCGTTGGTTCTGATTAGCTCAGTGATGGTCATTATGAAAGTCATCAGTTTTTCTATCAGTGGGATTTCAGTATTTGGGAGTTGGTGTCC
Organism: Vandiemenella viatica; assembly: GCA_031002005.1. Lineage (NCBI taxonomy): Eukaryota > Metazoa > Arthropoda > Insecta > Orthoptera > Morabidae > Vandiemenella > Vandiemenella viatica. Next base: position 208,600,706 of record JARYHS010013630.1, on the reverse strand, counting down.
CCCTGTTTGGTGATAGTTGTATGGTGCTTCTGAGGTACTATGTGGGAGAGGTGGGTACGGGTTGTGGGTTATAGGTTGGTATGGTCCGTTACTTCTCCAAAACAATTTTTGGGGAATTCTCACTTCGTTTCCCTTAGTGCTTAAATTTGCTGTGTTGGCATATGGCTGCGATTCTTTTGTTCGATTGAACAATGTTTTTTTCCGTTTGTTGTGCGGGTTGTTGTGGATTAGGTTGTAGCGCTAGATAGGTTCCTTCCCGGTAACTGGTGCTAGAGTTCTGGATAATTGGGGCGTGAGAGATAGTTGGTAATGGCGGGAATTCAGTATTGCTCTTGAATCTAGGACTGGGGTTTGCTGCTGTCTGGGCGTAAGCTCTATTTTCCAGTGCAGCTGATGCTTCTCTAAAACTGACTTTGTTGTATATCATGTGTTGTTTAATTATTTTAGCTTTCTGGTAATTGGGGCATAACCGATCGGTTGCTAGGTGTTGCCCTGTGCAGTTGGCACAACGTGGTGGAGCGGTCTTAGGGCATGCATCAATGTTATGGTCCGCTGAGCAAAAGCTGCATCGGACCTGACTACGGCACTGATTACTGCCGTGTCCTAAACGTAAACATTTGTAACATTGGATGACGGCAGGTATGTAAGGTTCTACCCTACATCTAACGCCGTGAATGTAAACAAATTGGGGAAGGACTTGCGCTCTAAATGTTAAAACGCATACCGGTAGTGGTATCGTTTCTTGTTTCCCTAGTTTATCGATTTTTTTCGTGAACCGCCTGATATTCAATACTTGGAATTCACTTTCTATTACCGAAAGAATTTCTGCTTCACTAAGCAAGGTATCTACATTTCTCACAACTCCTTGTTTTTGTATCATTGATCTTGGGATGTAGGCCTCCAAGTTATGTCTAGCGACTATTTGAGGTTACCAGGTTATTTGCAGAATCTCTGCTGTTGGTTTCTATTTTAATTCTATTGCGCCCGACACTGGAAATGTTTACTAAGTTGTGAGAAATCATGATACCTTGCTCCCTCATTAGTTTCCCTATTGCCATTGGGTGAATACGCCCAATATTTTTGTCCTTTCCTTCTACTATTACTATGTATGGACCACAATCACTTGCCTCGTACCTGTTGGCCACTGAGTTCTGCTGTTGGTTCTGCAAATTGATGTCGTTTGTTGGTGTCGGCTCCGTGGTGTAGGAGGCTGATGGACGATGTGGTGTTGCGACGTCTGTTGATAGTCTTGCAAGTTTCTCTGCTTGCTGCGTGGATCTCCTTCCGTCCTCTTCTTCAGGTATCTGCCGTTTCGTCGACTTGAGGTTCGAAAGCTGGAAGTCTCCCATGGGATCGTCCGACTGCAGACCAAGTAGGGTAGGTGTAATGCAAGTTGGGTTATCCTCTTCTGTTAATGGGCTGGTGGTTGTATTCAGTGTAGCTGGTAATACCATACTTGTTGAGCTGTGTCTGAAATTCGTGTCACTAGTAGATGCTTCTTCTAAGCTGTGAGTTCCTCCCTCGCCATATAGACCCCCAAACATGGTCGATGTTGATCACGCTCGAGGCGGCGTTAAGCGGAGGTTACGATGATTCTTCTACTCTCTCGCTGAGAGGCGTATTTAATTTATTTGTAGATAATGACTTGAATTTCGCCTGTCACTGAGTACTGTAACTTCACTGTACACTTTGACTCGATATGTATGTTTTCCTGGTCCGTCCACACAACAACAACTGTACGTAGTCGTTCCGCGAGCACAAGGAAGTTCGCTCTCCGAAGGTTGCGACTAGACTGACAAATGAAGCATGTGAGAGTAATGTCAAACCTGAAACATGACAACCTACACTGGCTTCGTCCTGTAGGCCCATTCCCCTTTTAGTCTATGGTTTCAAAATTCTAAAAGGGTGGTCAAATATAGATTAGAGTGGCGTCTAGAAAGTAGTAGCCTGCTACCAATGCACCAAATAGGCTTCAGAAAAGGCAGAGGTACCATTGAGGCAACCGAACATTTTTTGATGGACATCTCTGAGTGCTACCACCTTATCGCGTACCTCAAGATCTTATACGTAGATTTATCGCCAGTGCACGGCAACGTGGTTCCATTGGTACTTTTAGGGATACTATTGGGCATTGGCCTACCCAGCTAATTTTTAGCTATCCCTATCTCATCGCAAGCAAAGAGACCACCAGAGATATCCAACAACGTACCTAGCAGGTAAAACTTGTGGTCTCCCTCAATAATCCACGGTTTGGCTGCTTTACATTTATACTAACGACCTCGAACGTGTGGAAACAGGTAATATGAATATGCTCGAGAATGCAGATGATCCGTGTGATTATGAACGATTTAAATGGCAGTAAGAACACCTGGATTTCATGGTCAGTCGAGTACAGCATTGGATTATAAATAATGGCTGGGACATATCATCAGGCAAATCGATGATGACAGTTTTATAACAGACGGGTTATCAAATACCCGGACATCACAATATACAGTAAGCTTAACTGAACACAACAAATCAGACACCTCAACCAAATGCGAAACGGCACTGAATGCCATGGAAGCAACCACAAAACTATGATGGGGTACAGACGCGAAAGTTTCCTTGTCTCTATACCGATCGCACATCAGCAACATCTTGATTACGGATGAATCTTCTACAGATCGCCAGCGGATAACCCCCTCCAAATACTAGACAAATAACAGCATAAGGCTTTAAGAGTAACTAACGGCTTACTGGTAGAAGAATTAGAGCCACCTCTCTACATTCATCGTATTCAACTATGTACAATTTCTACTTAAGCAAATGAAAATTAATATCAATCTCAACCAAAAAAACAATGCTCATGAAAATCATTTGACTTGCGGATGATACTGGTCACGAAAGAAAAATATCATTGCTACTAGTTGCACTAAACGACATAAAAAAATAAATGCTTATAGCTATATTGCTTGGGATACCCCAAAGAGTAGTCTGGCCGCCGGTTGACAAAGTTTCGATTTGCCGCGCATGTGCCTCTGTTGTGTCTTGCTTAACCTAACCCGGTAAACCTGCCGCCTAAAGAGTACCCCAATACGAACAACGGAGTGTCCTAGAGTAATTAACATGAACAAAGAAAAGCTATGCCAGCGATGAAAGCCAGTTTTAAGGCCTGTAAAAATACCAGCTGGGACCGGGATCTTGCGTATCCCAGTAACACTACTTAACCAATTGAGCTTCAAGACCGCTCATGAAAGCAATACATAAAACAGCTGCATGTCGTCACGCGTAATTACACAGTTTTATATGGCATATGAAGCAACTATCTCATCAGTCAACGTTATTCCGCAAGGCTATTGTGATGGCTGATTCCTAAGGAAAGGTCAAACGATGCTCACATCTACATTGCTAAGTCTAAAACAAACACATCAGTGAGATGTGGACCTGAAGAGGAAGCGATCTGATATGTTCAAACTTCCCAGGAAAGCATTTGTCTTCATGGCTGAAAAGGTAGCAATCCAAAATGCAGTTGAATATGGAGAGACATTGAACAGTACAACATCGATCATTATTCACGTTAGTCGCTCGACATTCTGGAAGCATACGCTGCAACGAAGACATTATAGCACGTAAAATCCTGGAATCAGTATAACAGCTAAAACTGGAAAGGAAACAGTAGCGTTTGGGTGGTTGGAAGGGAGTGAACAGGTCGATCGCTTGGTGGAGCTGTTTTGTCGAGAAGGTTGGGTCTACCCTTTGGGAAGGTGGGGGATCTAACAACAGCTGCAAGGAAACACACATGGGAAGCCTGGAACAGGGAGTTGAAGGAGAATGGATGATCAAAAGGAAGCACTATGTACGGATCGACTCCGTAAACATAGGTCAACATTGGCACCACAAACTCAAGATGCCCAGAAAATCCGCTTTAACAATCTCCAGGTAGAAGTGCAGAAGTACAACCACGGTTGTTTATCCGCAGATCCAAAGAAAAATGCGCCATCCAAAGCCCATTATGTGGGTCGCGACGAAGTGAGTGTAGAATTAACATATTTTCTTCGGCTATAAAAACGATCAAAAAGGTTGTAGGCGTCTAATAGCACAAGTGCAGAGACTAGGTTACTTTACACCACTAAGTGTGTCTTATCTCCTTGGACAGGAGACACCAAAGTCTTCATGCTGCTATGCATGTCTTAAAAGACAGCGAGGTGAACGTGTGAAGCCAAGACTTCCTATAGGTACTATTGTTTTGTTTTTCCTTCTCTGATGTGTTTAATAATTGAAACATTGTGATCATGTAATTAATATTGTGATACGTTCTTGCGAGGCCAGGACCTCGATCCAGAGCTCGGCGTAAGCCCCTGACTGTGTTTTGCGTATCCTCACGGGTTTAGATTAGTTCCAGTTTTTAGGATGAAAGATTTTGGCAGGTTGACCTCATTTGCCAAATATAAACTTCACTTGTGTTTCAGGATGAATAAAATCTCTTGAGCTTGAAGAACGCGGAAGCATTAATAGAGGTAGGTATTAAATACTATAACTCAATCGTATAATTGTTTCGAAGGTCATAGACTCGAACTTGCTTAAATAAAAACTTGACTTGTATTTGACCCTTAAAGTTCACTCTGCAAAATTTAGAAAATTCCTGTTTCCTTTGAAAGTATTACGTTGTTTTTTTTTTATTGAGAGTGGGCAAACACTCATAATGTAATCATCGGTCATACATATCTAATGGCCATAGAACTTAGTACACATTCCATATTATTAAACAGTTGAGCAACCCGGAAGAAATGGATTCCCAGAATAGTTGATTCGGTAACATATTTGGTCTGATGTCCACTTAAAATAACCTAATAACTCACATACAGCGAACACGAACAATGACCGTTATGTAAAGTGGTCAGTAAAATACCTAAAAAGCAAATAAACCGTAATGCATAAACTTTGGTAAAGCATCAGCATTAATGAAAGTTTTAACTAAATTGAAATTTATCCTAAGCCGGAATGACAACTCGCATTCGTGGTTACAGCAGAGATTATGAGTAATTTAATTTTTTTACGTTTTTTTTATTTTAAGTTGCTTTCATTAGTAACATGCTACTGAAAAGCAGATCCACATTTTTCCAGCCGCAAAATTTATAAATATTTTTTTAACTATGAAACGCTACGAAAAGCAAACTTAATGAATGTACTATGGCAATTAATTTGGTAGCAGTTGCTTAGCTATTAAATTGTGGACATAACCACGAATTTCTTCTGATGGTATCTTTGGTCGCTGTTTTGAGAGCGAAGGCTGACACGTGGTATCGTTCACCAGCCAATAGCTATCGAGGTGAGTGAATTATATAGGAAATCATTACATTTTACTATAAAAATACCATTGTCAATTGTGAAGGAAACAATATTTTTTTATTATATTGCTATAACCAATGCACACCCAGGAAATCTTAATAATTTATAACACAAATTGAAATATTTTTCTATAACAAAAAAATTTCCTTCGCGAACGATCTTTTTCTTTAACCTTGGAATCTTAAGAGAAATTTATTGTTAATAAAATATCATCATGTTCTTCCTCGTATCGTCAATCTTATAAGGAATGGAAAGTAAAATACAACGGAAATGAATAAAATACAGGCGACAACGGTGTTTTACCTGTAAAGCGGACCATAATGTTACATTTAAAAGTAATAATGTAATATTTTGTAACTACATCGTTAGAGAAGAATACATTCAACGGGCACACGACTGACATTATTTATTAATGTTTCACGTAGCCATTAATTATAACAGTAACCTAAAAATTTTACCTCTGCATTGTTATTTTATACGTAACATACATCCGGCTCTCTGAAAAAAGAAGAATAAGAAGAAAGATACCCTTGTGTTGATAATGTCAAATAAGCCAGGTTATTGTATCTTTATCTTTAAACCAATTGTAAATTCTTACAGCTAACTTATGTACATTACAACATTATAATTTAGTGTAACTCCAACTTCTAATCGGTGGTGTTGAGTGTTGTAATGAAAAAAATTAGAATCCCTCGGATTGTACTCTGGAGATCGAATATGTTGGGTGAGCGATAACGCTCTGGACTCGCGTTCGAGCGGACTTAGTTTCGAATCCCCACTTTAGACAACACAGATTTGGGTTTTCTGAAGTTTCCCGAATTCACTCCATTCGAATGCCGGGAGGGTTCCTTCAAAAGACCATGATTCCTCTCCCCTACTTTCGCCCCCTCATCCCTGTTCTAACGTAGCCATAAGGGAAAATGTAGTCTGACCCTTGAAAAATTCAGGATAAAATGTTTGTGTCAAACTTCAACATTCCTAATTGTACCTACTCGAGTGAAAATCATGTTGATAAACTAGTGATGCCGACCTTGATCTGCAGCAGTCTGAAAGGTGAAATACTTATATTTATACATAGCGCTTCCTTAAAGCTTCATCATAATAGAACTCCACTATGTTTCATGTTCAGGAGATTTAACGTCTGTCATTCGAGTGCTTATGTCAGTGAGTGATGGATACTTTCCTTTTTAAAATGGGTTATTATTTAAATAATGCAAATAAAACGAATCTTCTTCATAATTACCTTTCCCCAACATTGATGAGTTTTGCTTGTTGTTGGGATGTTAGAATTTGAAGTTTTGCCTTTACGGCCGGCGGCCTTTTGCTAGGTCGTGCTACGCACTAATGGAGGAAGTGGAGAGTTGCCACCTGTCTGCGAAATGTGTAAATACGTTCAGTGTGTGATCAGTGTATTTTTTGTTTGTGAAATATGTAGTCTCTGAGGCGAAAAGGCATTAGCCTTGATGACTGCGGGAAACCATCTAAAAACCACAGTCAGGACGGCTGGAAAGTTCGAGACTGGGCTCGTCGAAGTCACGGTCATTAGAGGCGGGATGGGATTGGGGACAAGGAAGTGGAAGGAATTCGGCCATGGCCTTTTGAAGGAAACATCCCGGCATACGCCTGGAGTGATTTGGGGAAGCCATGTAAAACCCAAATCTGGATTCCTGGACGGGGATTCGAACTGCCATCCTACCGAATGCGAGGCCAGAGCGTTTCCGCTCACCCACCACGCTCGGTTATTGGAGTTGATTGGCAAATCGAACCCTCTATAATTTGAGTTCCGGTAGAGTCTGCAAGATGAGATTTTGCTCATTATCTAACACATTCCTCATGAACAATCCAAGCATACACCATTTTGTCTACTGTATTCACTATACACCATTAATTTTTCACCAACAACCAGTGAAAAACCGCTACCTTCAAAGTGGAATACCTGCAGAAACTGACGCTTTTTCTGCAAAGAATACATTTGCTTCGGCTGCTCGTATTAAACACACACTGCTGCATTTTGTGTTAATGGGGAACCACCGATTTTGCTCTAGTTATTTTAGGGGATATAAAAGAATAACTACCATATTAGCTGTGCTGCACGTACCTTAAACGGCGCCTGGTTTTGAACACTTAAAATTTCAATCGTCGGCGTTCTGAGAAATAATTAATGATATCTCACGTAATTTTGAAATTATTGTTTTTACAATATTGGTTAGATGAGATGGTATCTGTATTTACGGAAGGTCAAAGAAAATATTTTAATACAATGAATTCCCTGGATAAACAAACTCCAACAAGTATTAGGGGAACAGTGACATTAATTTTTTTGCTTAAGACATATGTTTGATGGTTTATCCTTTAAACGGGCCTCTGTGTAGTATCTAGTTAACAACATTACATCAACATGAAAAGAACAAATCTGTGTTGACTTTTTCAGCGAATATTTTTCACTTGGATTTCTATGCTACAGACAATTTCATTTCTGCAATAAGTATGAACCTATACATATAAATGTGTTTCACTGTACCGAAACGATCAGAAAAACTCTCACTGGAGCTGCAAACACAACATTAAACAAAAATCATGGATTAGGGCAGTATTGGTAGCCTTGTAATGGTAATATTTATTTTTCAGAATAATTTAGTTACAATTTTTATTGTTTTAAAAATTTTCTGAGCTTGAGTCATTAAAGTCCTAAGTTTAGATACGTGTCTTACGTGACGTCCTTTTCAAGTTACTTTAAAGCCTGATCTTTGAAATATAAATGATTTATATAATCTGAATGCTTAGAGTCTACCAAGAAAATTTGTATCCTGATAGTCGGGTTGGCTCAGTTATGGTGGTTCAGTAAATTTTCACCATAGAAATGGATAGGATGCGAAAAATATGAATGAGATGACGTTAACAGAAACTGGATTTTCTGAGATTTCTTGAGACACGAAAAAAAAAGACAAACGATAGGTAAGGTAATCATCGTAAAACTTTCTTGAGGTTTTTTTCCGCTTCAATCCGAGTTCCTGGTACTAAAGGCGTATATTAAGTTATTAACAATTTTCAAGATTAAAGGGTGCTACATTCTTCCAGTAATTATTATTATTTAATTGTATTTAAGGAGTGCTTAGACCTAACTTCCACATGCCGTCACCCATTACAGTTATACCTGCAACACACGTCTGTTGCCAACAGGTAAGCATTGATATTATTGTATTTAAATGAAGTACACAAATTCGTCGAAAATAATAGCAGTATGTTAACATAGAAAGTACAATTAAGTTCAAAATTTAATTACGTACTGTTACTCTAAAGTTTTAGTGTTGAGGTGCCATCTAATGTTGTTCTCTCAATTAGCTGCATCTGAATTAAATGAAGCTGCTAATACGTTTCGTGTAAAGTTCACAGCTAAGAAAATTTCAGTTTTACAACGTTTTCTGTCTTTCATACAGACGTACGGGTCATGAGTGATGAAGGAATCAGAACTTGAATCCCTGGTTGAACCAACATTTTATATCATCCCACGAGAGGGTGCGGGGTATGAGGGTGGCACGGCGCACCTCACACTAAAGGGGAGCTAACAGTCGGGGCTGACAAAACACGCAACTGCCGATCTGCAGATACACCCATATACTGCGCAATTCATGTCTCTCCGTGACTTCACACTTTTATTGCTCTGGCACTTTCATTGTATAATAAACGCATTGACGTACTGCTTAATTTAGTCACTAGAATGAAGTCAAATCAGCTTGGCGTTGATTCCTGAACAGAAATTATTATTTGTCTTACAATTAGCTAAATGTGAAACAGGTGAGACGGTACAGCGGAAATTTGGAACGAAATATTAAAAAAAAAAAGAATCACCTACAGACAAATCAATCCGTGCTTGTTACACCAAGTTTAAGACACTGGTGTCAACTGTAAGATGTTGGCAACTTCTTTAACTACGCGCTGTTTCAGAGACCATCACCGATATCATATAACTACCGCTAAATGTTTTTTGTTAGTTTCTGATACGCAGATATACTTCTCTCAGTAAATAAAAAAGTTTATTTTCTCGCTTCAGGCAGAAAACAATTCCAGACACTTTTTCAACTTAAAAATGACTTTCATTGTTATTAGGCCTATCTTTGCTTCTTAGTTTCTTGACTTCTTAGTTTCTTACAAGTTCTTGCACCACTTCGAGATGTAGGTATTCAACATCATTAGGCTTGTCTTTGCTTTTTAGATCCTTTTCTTCTTAGTTCCTTGCACCACTAAGAAACGCAAATTATATCTCACAGATGAATACAGAAATTAGAATCAAACTTCACCTATTAGAATGCAACTTATCTGGATACCTTCCTCGCGACCTCACTAACATGTGGCGAGCAGGTAGCCTCTATATGCTCATTGCTCTGTGGATTGCCCGTGATAGTGCATAAGACTTTATATATATATGGATTTAAACAGAATAGGACTGTGAATAGGAGATACGGATATGACATTAAGTTGGCTAAAGCTATATGTAACGACGATAAATGACAAAATGTGTCAACTACTTAAGTTCACAGTCAGAGAAAGTAAGGTTATGTATGGTTATAAGGTGGAAGAGGAATTGCTGATGGAGGGCATAAAGTATACATAGTTAGATATAACATTTGACAGTGAAACTCTTTGGGTAGAACACATTGGGCAACTGGTCGTGAGTAAAAGGGAATAAAAAAACTGGGATAAAATACTTTGGTAATACTGCCACTTATGCATGGTGGAGTTTTATGTGATCCACATTAGTGGCGTGAAATACTGAAACTGGAGGATGTGTAAAGCAGATTTTTTCTCTAGAAATTGTTCATTCAATAACCAAAAATGATATAAGATCTGGTTTAGAACTCCCTGAAAGATAGGAGACGTATTAAAAGCGTCATGGGATATGTGTAAGGAAAAAAATGGGGGGAAATGCATGGGTGGATATTGAAAGAAGAATTAAGAGTGATAGTGAAATAAAAATTGGCCGTGATTAAAAGTGGTTCTTGATTTCGGGCACAAGGGAGTGTTTTTTTTTGTTTTATGTGTGTGTGTGTGTGTGTGTGTGTGTGTGTGTGTGTGTGTGTGTGTGTGTGTGTGTAAGGGGGTCTTGGACTGGATAAATTAACGCGCGGGATCTGTTAAGCAATTTACCTCAAACACTGGAAAATTCTTGAATGCAAAAGCAGCTGAGCAAGGAAATAGTCACTGGACCATTGCTCCAACGCAATTAATTCAAATGCAGTAGTCAGGATAATTCGTTGTGGTCCTTGATACTATGGGTTAACTTTCAGATGGAATGAGAAAAAAAGGTCCAATTCAGAAGGTAATAATTAATTCAATAATTCCATATGACTTGAGTTTGAGGTGCCACGTATTCTGAACTTGTCGTTCTTTCTTTCTTCCTTTCATCTTTTTAAGTCGACCCTTCTTCTGTGAAAATATAATTGGTGTTTTTGCTCGTCTATGTCGGGATCATAGAGTAGGAATAAGATGGTTGCCAAGGAATGGGAAGGAATCTGCCATGGCCTTTATCAAGTTTCCAAACTGAAATCTGGATTGTCTCTTCGGGACTGGAATCGTAGACTTTAGCGATACCATCCATCGATGAGGCATGGTCGTTGATGTTTAGAGCAATGAGAACAGAGAGAAATCGAGGAAGACAAAGATCAAGTTAAACATAATGTTAAAATCTACAAGTAGCCGCGATGTTAGCTGAGTCTCGGTCTAACGTGTCGCTATTGAGTTGATTTGAGAGAATTCATACTCAAACTGGATGAAGATTTCGTAGTACTTCCGCCGTCTAATTCGACTATTGAATTGCTCGAATTTAATTCCTGACGTCTATGCAGATGATCATTCGGCAATAATAACAGCAAACTGAATATTAGCACATACAGTTCACAGACAATTACTGACTTGCTTTTGTGAATTTATATTCTTTAGCCGTAATCATTTCGAAAAAGTTTTGTTGTAATCGCGGAGGAAATAAGGCTCTCTAAATAAGTCGATAATAAATGATTTGACGTAGTAATTTTACGTTGTTCATCTTCATATTTAGAGTTATTCTATATTTTATTACTGGTGTGTTATTTTCTGTGTGATATTACTTACTGTAAATGAACCGAGTTTTTTTCGACATTGTACATTGATCAATTGCTCTCGGGAAACTAACCGAGTTAAATTGTTGTTTAAACACAATATTTCGCCGACTACAGTCATGCTTTAAACTTCAGATCTTACTACACCTAAAAATCACGACCTAGAATACAGTAGTTGAATTATTGCGTTTAAACAACAATTTAATTTGGTTACTTTCCCGAAACGAGTTAATAAATTACTTGCTGTAATCTGACATTGTTTTTTCTTATTTAGAAAAGTTTAATGTCTACCTAAAGTATTTTACGGAGGATTTTTGAGGGAGCTCCATATTCTGAAATAAAACGTACCACGGAAGGTAATGTTAGTGTTTTTGTGTATTTGTTCATTGTCTTTATAGTGTTGTTCCATTTCTCTGTCATCAGATTACCTTTCCATATCACCATATTCATTATATCCTACAGCCGCAACGGTCTACTTCATATTATCCTCCTCCTCAGTTCTTTTCATCAACTACTCCCTTCACTTAAAGAATAAACATCCCTACCTCAGGCACACTTGTGTGAGAGTCTTGCTGTTATAGCACGTGGCATACAGTATGACCTAGAACTGTAGAAGACTTGCTGTGGCTGTCGCCTTGGCAGACCACAACAGTTCACGAATTTTTACACAGATGTAAACAAACTTCCGTGTCTTAACATAAAAAATTGATTCGAAGCTTAAAGTATGGACTATAAACAGAATCAAAGCTTGTAGGCAATTAGATACATCTGTATTAGACTGGTCGTCATTTATTTCAAATTCTTTTTATCCAGGAAAGTAACATATAGTTTTAAATAAGAAGACTTATAAGAATAACTGCTTAGATGACTTCTGGAATATAATAAAGTTGAATAAGTCAGATGTTTCACGTGTCTAACTGCAGGGCATACCTGTGTCAAGAACAAAGTCTGCGCTAAGGGTATAGAAAGAATGTTCTAATTTTTTATATATACAAATAAATATATAGAGTTTTGTGATACTTGCGCAATTGAGCTTCTTTTCGAGGACATTAGAGCGGTCTGGTGCCTCAGTTGTTAAGTCGTCTGACTAGAGATTGAAAGGTCCTCGGTTTGAACCCCTGTCTTGGCGGGGATTTTCGGAAGCCGTTAACCCGACGTTCACCTATTGTACAAAACGCTCCGTGGTTCGAATTCCACGTTAAAGTGTAGATCCTCTTTCCCGCTAGGTATACAGGGTTAGGTAGCCACGAAAGAGGAGCATGCTAGTCAAATCGAAACTGTTAAACACTAGCAGCCGATAACGCCTTACGCATTAATATTTGTAGTACTACGTAGCCTTATTGCCCTCGGTCAGGACAATAAGTGGACGAATACGATCAGATTGTAGCGCTAATCTAGGATTTCCAAGCATAATTACGTAATAATTACTTCGCAAATTTGAGAAGGAAACTTCACCAAAATGTATTGCATATATTATTCTACACGCTCTTCGTGAAATATTGGCATTAAACATCATATTACACGATTACTTCCATTTTCACAGTTCTTCCACAAATAATAAATTACCCACTGTAGTAAAAATGTCAAGCGGTTATACTGCATGGCTAATATTATGACGACTTAGTTTAATTCATTTTTCTGTCACGAAAATAATAGAACCATCTATTACTCTGAAATATATCGATTCATCTTAAGCATGCGTTTAAAACTTAACAACTGAAGGAGTGAAATCCTTAATGTGCTTAATAACGTGGTAAAGGAAGTGGCCTTCGTGTTGTATGAATGGTTCCCTCATTACAGCTGACATAACTGACACAGCAGTGATTCGCGACCGAGCGTGGTGGGTGAACGGTTAACGCTCTGGCCTAGCATTCGGGAGGACACGTTTTCGAATGTCCGTCCGGGCATACAGATTTGGGTTTACCATGGTTTCCCCAAATCACTCCAGACGAATGCCGGAATGCTTCTTTCAAAAGGACATTACCAAATTCCTTCCCGTCCCTTGTCCCCAATCCCATCTCGCCTCTAATGACGTCGGTGAGGCGTAAAGCCATATGGGAGCGTCCATAAACCACGTAGCTCCATTTTGGCCTTCTATGAACCCCAACTCTCCAAGTAACCCGACGTCGCTTTTGTTCCTACCCCCACCCCCCCTTTCTCCCCTCCTCCACACACACGTAGCACGTAGCTTTTTTCCCTGCTGATTCCAGAAAACATTTTTTACTGTTTTTCCTTTGTCAGACTATCGTAAATTACATACGGAGATAATTAAACGACGGAAATAAATATTTACATGTTATTGTGTGTTCTGAACCTCATTTTTACTGTGACAAATAATATGAATGAACAACTACGTGGCCTGCCTCGGAATTCCCCCCCCCCCCCCGCCCTTTCCCACATAACCCAGTGTAGCTTTCCAACCAACCCCTCCCCCCCTCCCCCTCCCCTAGAACGACCCACGTAGCTTATAGACGCTCTATAAGTAAAGAAAAGGTGATTCAAGTGACAGATTACATGAAGTGGAAGAACCACCTCTGGCTCCGAAACCATTCTCCAAACGCTAAAAGTCAGCTGGAACTTTTACCAATTGTATCACATCAATCTGCTTCACACTTCTTCTTTTGTGTACTGTCTTCATCGTTCAACACGCGTTATGTAAGACGAATCCTGCCACTGTTCTTTTTCATAATATATGTTGATAGTTTCAAATGTTCTTGATCTCAGTCGTCGATTATTTTATGTTGTAACGATAAATTAAATTTACGGGAGCTGTAAGTCGTTTATATTTGTTTCTAAATGATTTCGTATTTCGAAGTTTGCTGACATTATTTCCTCCTGCGATGGGAGCATAGAGCTTTTCAGACCAGTCGCACAACTTGTTTGCAGGATTCTGTAAATGTTTTTCCAGTATCAATGTTTCGAACAGATTCACCTAATACACTGTTTACAATTTCTTACCCATTACTAATGGACTTTTCCATGTTCCTGGTACCCATTATTTACTATTTATTTTGATTTAAATACCATTTCTACTCTCAGCAGCTTAAAACAACATAAAGATCACGTTGTACGTTTAAACTATTTCTTAAAATGAACGCAAATGAGTCATTTGATAATAATCATTACGTACTCCGAAGTTTTTATATTTTCTTGTATAATGTTTCACAAAAGTGTTTTCCTTTTGACGAATGCATACGAGTAAAAAACAAATATTAAATTCGGTATATCTCTACTACTCGCCCTGTCACAGTTATTATCACGGATGTTACAAATATAAATATTCATTTAGCATACATTAGCACCAGATTCAACAGGAACCATTAAAATTAATAACCAAATTTACTGAAATTTCAGTTCTAAACAAGGAACGAAAATTTATTAATGCCAAACACCTGAGATTAAAGTGGAGACTAATCGTTTTTACTATTCTGGCACAACAAACATTCAAAATTTTCTCACTGTCATATTGCTACATCAGTATGTTCTTCGTTAAGTAGTTCTTATTGACTCATTCTGACTGAATTAGTAGTAGTGCTAAAAGTATATAAATAAAGATCTCTAAAACAGTGATTCTATCTCAAAATTGAAGGGAATTGCTAAGCATATTTAAATTACTGTTTTTAAAAAAGATTTATGACTGACACAACTACAGCATAGCAGAGGAAATTGTGCTAAACCACGCAAGAAAATGGACAACTTCCTGATTGCGACATGGTACTTCTCAACTTTTGTATCGCTGCCAACGATGATATAGTTATACTCTAAAGAAGCATTGGATTGACACAGTGAATTGGTAACTACTGTACTGTAAGCAGTGGACAAGTGGTGCTGCTTGACGAACGCCATGCTTCGTGCACTACTGAGACGCCCGCGAAGCACTCAACAGAGTTCCACTGTCTGGTTAAACAGATGGCTACTAAGGGTTGTGATTGAAAGGGCGACGCTTCCGTTACTATAGGACAGAAAGATAAGCTTGGCTTGGTCCGGACAGTCTTCTCTTGCAATGGTTTATGGAAACCGTGGAAAACGGAAACACCGATGTCCAAAAGGAACATCGATCTCCAGACGAGATCACGGTGCCACGAAACTCGTCGCATCTTTTGATTCGTGTTTAGAATATGCATGCTGATCATACAGTTATAACATACTCGTACGATAAAGCGTTTTTAATTTCAAGTAATCATGTTAAATCAAGCTCTCTCATTAACAATATTCCTGCACCTTCCTTCAACTTACAAGTAGTGCCGATATATTTTCATCCAAAAGATTTGAAGATATTTGTTTTAAGGAATCCATAATACTGGTAGAGACAGGACTCTACACCCCACATTGACTTGATCGTTGGTATAGTACCTGAGGAGATAGTGAGAGGAAGAAGCCTCTCTCACACCTACTGTGATCGGATCCTGAGAACTGGAGTAACAGTGTGAGCAGTGAGTCTCCTTGAAGCAAGTGGCTGGCTCCTTCATATTTCTGATAATATCGATAATGTAGATTCTGCATTATACAATACGTGAGGCAGTAAAATTAAACAGGACAGTTACTTCCATTGTGGAAGGTTTAGAGATAGAACGTAGAGATTACAACGAGAAGTCGTTCCTCAATATTTTCTGCTTTCATAACAAAATATAAAATTTATATATATTCAGATATAATATGAATACGGTGGATAAATTTTGAGTCATTTTTCAGATATTATATCTGAATTTACTGCCGTATACACGGATTATTTTGCGACGACAATTATTCGTTTTCAGTACAGTCTTCATGAAGGAGGCTTTTAAGCAAATCAATGTGTTTTTAATGTATTATTTACTTCAATGCAGTTCTTATACTGAAAATGTTAGCATACTCGATTTACATAGGGATTTAATAATTATTCATTAATTTTTCACAAATATATTTATATTTATACGTGCTAGAATTTTAATAATGTCGTTGTTAATTCACCGGCATTTTACTACTAATAATTGTTTTCCCCGGTACTAAGTTCTGAGTCAACGTTAAAATTTTGAAGTTGTTTCTAGTTATAAGAATTTGTTTTTATTGTGAAATCATTGAAGCTATTGTTACGAATAATTATTGGTTTTAGCATGTTTATTTCTTTCCTTGTAAGTAACATCCGCAGTGCCACCTGCAGTTCTTTTACTATACCTACAACCAACTGATTTACGAAACAACATTTACTTTATGGTTTAGTCACATCACGGATAACTCTTGCACGCTTTTCTTTAAAATCAAGGGTGGACTTAAGGCTCGCTTGTTTTTTAAGCTGACTGTGCTTAACTGTTAAGTAGCCGAAGGCAGTCACTTAACATAATTTGGAGATGTGCTTCAAAATAAAAAGAAACGTTTCCTCATCAGGGCAGGGATGAAACCAATCATCATACCAGAAGCAACAAATACGCGTTTTATGTATCCATAAAATAAATTACCATGAAGTATGAAGTTGACAAGGATTACTATTAAAAGATTTGATTAACAGAAACGTGACGAAAGTATATTATCGTTTAATCATTTGTTAATGTAGTAAAATCAAATAACAGAACAAATTAGGAACTCCGCTATCTTACACCACAGCCATGTTGGAAACGTCGGACTGTTAACGTACTGACAGCACGTTTAATTACTTATAATAGCCAATAATTGTCAGTTAAAGGCATCATAAGCTGTATTTAAAACAAGAAATTATTGAAGATAAGGAGTAATGTAATTGGCAGCAGATTCTTAAAGCAGGTACGCATGACCATCTTAAGTCGCGCGTTGCTGTGATAAAGTGTTGAGGTGAATATGATAGATACGCATTGATTCAAAACTGAGTACCAGACAATTGTTCACTGAGCATTCTTCTATATTCCAGATATCCAAGTAAGATACGTTCAGTTAAACACTGAACAGTTTTGTTTTATTGTTGTTACCTAATGTAAGCACTAACTGCATGTTAGGATCATTCCCACTACGCGTAGAGCCTGTTTGGAGACACGACTGGAAAAAAGTAGAAACATTTACTATATGAATAATTTTGTGTGTGACGTACTGCGTGTGCTGGGCGGTGCAGGGCCCACGGCGCGGCGCGTGTGGCTGGGGTGCCTCGCCTCGCCGCAGCCCTCGCACCTCGACCTCCACCGGCAGACTGGCGCCGCAGCCGCCCCCGACGCCGCACGACGCCTCCCGACGCCCCCCGAGTGGCGGCCGCCCGCGAAACGCGTATGGATCTCGCCACCCGGCGGCCGCGGCGACTGCATAGCGCAGCCCCGCGTTGCATGTCCGCCGCGCCGCGCCGCGCCGCGCGACCGATCGAAACTGCTGCACGCTCTCCGCAGCACGCCAACACTAAAGTGGATCACAGCTCATAACTCACCTCACCTCACAAAGCTGCCGTAGCCGTATAACAGCTACACTTCGGAGCTTTCCAGTATTTATATCTATTCTCAAATCATCATTGAACGCCTCTTTTGGGATATGTAACTGTTACTTTTATCTTGTAGTCACTGATTCTGTCACCACTATAAAATATTGTTTTCTGAATCAGCTCTCTTCCACAGAAAATTTGAAGTGACACTAAAAATTGTAAAATACGTGGATTATTTGTTCCTTTCTTCCTTATTACTTTAAGCCTCGTTGACGTTAATGTCATCAGAGATGTTAGAGGACTGGGGGCAAAGAGCGAGAAAAAATTCGGTCAAGGCTTTTTTGAATGAAGCATCCTGGCATTCACCTGGAGTAATTTGGGGAAACATGCAAAACCCAAATCTGGGTGGCCGCACGATGATTCGAACAACCGTCCTCCCGAATGCGAGGCCAGAGCGTTACCACTCACCCACCACGCTCGGTAAAATATATATAATGTGTGTGTGTTAGCGTAATATGTATAATGTGTGTATGTTAGGGTAATATATATAATGTGGATGTTAGCGTAATATATATAATGTGTGTGTGTTAGCGAAATATATATATAATGTGTGTTTTAGCATAATAAATATAATGTTTGTGTGAGCGTAATAAATATAATGTGTGTTAGCGTAATATATATAATGTGGATGTGTTAGCGTAATATACATAATGTGTGTGTGTTAGCGTAATAAATATAATGTGTGTGTGTTAGCGTAATATATATAATGTGCGTTAGCGTAATATATATAATGTGTGTGTGTTAGCGTAATATATATAATGTGCGTTAGTGTAATATATATAATGTGTGTGTGTTAGCGTAATATATATAATGTGCGTTAGTGTAGGTCTAATATATATAAAGTGTGTGTGTTAGCGTAATATATATAATGTGCGTTAGCGTAATATATATAATGCGTGTGCGTTAGTGTAATATATATAATGTGCGTGTGTTAGTGTAATATATATAATGTGTGTTAGCGTAATATATATAATGCGTGTGTGTTAGTGTAATAAATATAATGTGTGTGTGTTAGAGTAATATATATAATGTGTGTGTGCGTGTGTGTTAGTGTAATATATATATAATGTGTGTGTGTGTTAGGGTAATATATATATTGTGTGTTGTTAGCGTAAGATTCGACACAATTTGTTTCACAATTAGGTTTGCATCACCACTTATATTTGTTTTTAAGTGCAAATTACACTTGAGACAGTAGATCGCTACCTTCGATCTATGAGGTAGCCTACGGGCAAATAACTAACGGAAAAACAACGGACAGGAGGATAAAACAATTATAGATGTGTGTGTATCAATGTTAGACTGCACAAGGAACGTAATATATCGTGCACCTGCCAAGTGCATGGCCTGTCAGAAGGTGTGGCTGGCCTCATTGTAACATTTCTTATTTACAACATCTGAAGTGATCCTTCGGTGCGACGCAGGTTCTTTCCTGTCCACGCACACTGAACTCATGATTCATACGTAGTAGCTGTTGCTTCCTTTTTTAAGATACTAAGAAACTTATTAATACCCTCAACCATCGTGAGTACTTAGTTCAACGTTGGCAATCAATAATAATTCTAAAACCAGATCTATGCCCCCCTCCCCCCAGGATGTTAACCAATTTCGGTTAAAACATTTCCAAGCCACCTTCAGTGACAATTTCGATTAATATAACCCCAAACTATTACACAACAAACTAAAGTGGGAGAATAAGAAGTTGGTGATACATGATTCATAGCCATATATTAGATTTAATCCCAAACTTCTCCTTAGTGCATACGGAGTGAGAGTATACCTCGCTGTTGATGGTCATTCGTCTGTCGGACGTTAAACTTGTCTGCACGAGTGTATTTCGGAAGAATAGGTTCGAATACGCCAGTATTAGCTTTCACCAATTTCTTTCTTTCGTCTTTCATTTATTCACAATGTAAACCACACCCCGAACTGAGCAAACACACATCATAGTTGTTCACATGAAAACAGTAACACTTCCATTCCGCATAAGATTAATACCTTCCATGGCATTCGACGACATCTTTTTAACCGGGTGTAGCGGTGATCATCATCAAACAAATAATTTTCACCAGTGTTAGGAAACACCGTCAGTATATCGCTCACATCATCATTGGGGAAATTATTTACCCGTACACGATACTATTTTGAGCTGGAGAGAAAAGACGATGTCATCATATCATTTTGTAACCACTGCATTTGTCACAGCTTTGAAAGATTTAAACTAAAATAATCCAGAGATTCCTGCTAAAGTTGTAAAATCTCAAGGAGAAGAAGGTATGAAAAGATTATTGAGACTGATATCAACAAGTTGCGAAACAGCCGATACTTTAGCTAACGATAAAAAAGTATCATCGTCACACTTGCATTATAAACATAAGCTGACAGATGCGAAAATCATTGTATAAAATGTCTAACATCCCACGTTTCAAAACAATAAACTAAAATAATATACAAAAGAATTTAAAGGATTATAGAAGAAATATTGGGTGAGCATCAGTTTGATTTAGGAAAAATCATAAATAATGAGAAGCAATTCTGGTTTTAAGATTGAGAAAAGTAAAAATGTTTTTGTCGCTCTTGTGGGCTTAGAAAAAATGTTAAGTGGGACAAGATGTTCGAAATTTTAAAAATGTCAGATAAAAGATATCGAAATGCAAGAATAATTTTAATCTATACAAGATTGAGTTGGCTGTAATAAAAACAGAGAATCACGAGGGATACAAATCAGTTAAAAATGATGAGAGACAGGGTGCAGTATATATGCTTCTCTCATATGATGAAATACATACACCATCCGATAATTGTTTTTGAAAACAGTTTTCACTACACTGAAAGATGAAACTGAAATGAAATTAATTCCAGGAACATAACGTTCAAGATGGTCACCAAAAGTAAATTATTCTTTCAACAGTAACTGGCTGATACGAAAACGACAACTACAGAAAAAAGCGTGTAACTTGTATAAACTACTGCAGCACGCTTGATCTCCTAAACTTAAATCATCAATCCGCGAAATGCGGTTAATGAACTTCAATTAAGCGAGTGGCAAATAATACACTAGTGGAAATTGAAACACCCAGACGGATAAATTAATAAAATTTATCCCCTAGTATCACCATATGAAGAGTATTAAATGATTAAAAATTGAATGTTTTACGTGTAATAGTATGACAATTACGGAGCCATTTATTACGAAAAAATACTATCATTTTTAGCGTATAAGTGGTGAACAGTGTGGTACAAGGTGACACTTTTTTGTCCACTAGTTCTTGTTGACCAAGTACGACCAGGCGAAGTGTGACACCCAAATTTCTAACTGGGAGAGAGGTCGGAGAATTGGCGTGTTTGAAATGGAAGCATCATATCATGAAATCTCCTGAAGGATTAGCCACAGTGCAATATCAGTATACGGACTTGTTGCTCAGTGGATGAGGGAAGGCTCTACTACTCATACAGCAGTTACAGGTACTTAAAGATGGACAACAGCGCGTGAAGACAGCCAAATTCTATGGGTGGCTGTTTCTGGCAGACAAGTGACTTGCGGGCCAATATCTCCACTTGTATTAAACATGCAAACAGAAAATCCTTACGTGCTTGGAAACGTAATATAACAGGGCAGGCTCTTACCAATTTACCATCATATAACAAATTTACAGCTAGTACCAACACAAATTTGTACACAGGAGGCAAAATACAGCAATTATTTTAAACAAACAGGAATCAGTTTATCTTAGCGTCCTTCAGTTTAACCTTCAGAATCAAGTTCTTACCAGAAGGTTCTGACACACTATAGTGTGTACACGCCGCCGCACAAGTCGTTACCACCCACACACTCCGATAAGGTAGCGGGAACGATTAGCACCACATATCGGGGAAATTTGTCCATTCCCGTAACAAAATTATTAAGCACAATTAACAAGAAAGCAGTAAGCGACGCACTTTGTAGTTGGGATCATCAGGTATTCTACCTCAAATACCCGACAGTGCTAGAATATGGCTATACATCACCTCGAAGCCACCGCCAGTCCCGCCCGCTGCCGTGCTCCCCAATCGGCGGAAAACCACTCACGAACATAGAGCGCAGCGGAGGAATTCCCTCGGTTAATGCGAGCGAGGAACGGTCTCGGTCGGGTCACAAATACACATCATGCGGTACTTCCAGGCCGCCTGGTCAAATTACAAGTCCACGCTGATACCAGCTGACCTCTAACGTCGCAGTCAATTAGGGAAAATATTAGGCCCAACGAACCAATCCGTTGCTGCCGACCGACTGACTTCCCGGTTTCGTGTCCCCGAAAATCAACTCCATCAGCCGGTAGAGGGCACCACCAAGGCCACAGCGCGCTCTCACGGGCGAAACTAGCACGCGGGATCTGCAGGAACCAGCATCAGATGACAATCGAGGACGGGGGAAATAAACAATCCGAGCCGAGCACGGCTCACAAAGGTGGGTATGACGCGGAATATATCTGCAAAATTTCCCACAATCCCACCACTCTTCTAGGTGTTGGGATTTTAATTTCCGCCAGTATAGAAAAACATTAGCACATATTATAAGTAATTTCTTTTGCCACCGGACTCTCGAATAGTTTGTCGTAATTCTCTATTTCCTCCTGTTGTAAACAATTTTCTTCCCCTTACCACTTGAAATCTTAGGACTTCATTATCTGCCTCTTCTTTACTTCATCCGTAGCGCACAACACTCTGTTTGCTGTAGCATTACAAAAAGTACTGAACATATTTTGATTTCCTCGGTTTGATTCTCCGTGAACTGGCACTTGAGCAGGAAATGGAAACGGATATTAACTTTAAAATATTTTATGGCCATATTTCGTCTAATTTCTGTAAAGGAGAGATTTTCAGTGTGAACATGGAAACGGTTAGACACCTTCACTCCTTCTTCCTTTAAGAGAAACTGAAGCTTAAAAATGGTAACATAATAATTTGCTGAATGCGTACCAGTAGAAAAGCTGACAAATGATGCGCTCTGAATGGTTATGTATGATAGGGAATACAGGTTCGATACATGCCCATCACGAATTTTTTCTTTCTGTGTGCATTCTTTTTTGGCACAGAGTGAAAGGCTTTCTGGAAATCCAAATAATTGCATCTGCTTGTGAACCTGCATCAATAACTTTCATTACGTCGTGTGTAAATAGGGCCAGCTGTGTTTCACATGAGCTTTTCTTTCGAATTCCGTGTTGATTTGTTGTAAGCAAATTATTTTCATCTAGAAAATTCATGATGTTCGAGCATATAATATGCTCCATAACTCTACTACAAACAGATGTTATGGATATGGGACGATAGTTTCCAGGATCACTTCGATTACCTTTCTTGAAAATCGGAGTTACTTGCGCTATTTTCCAGTCTGAAGGTACTTTTCGCTCCTCTAATAATTTACTGAATATATCAGACAGAAATGGCCCGATTTCCGCCGCATACTCTGAAAATACTCTTACTGGAATTCCATCCGAGCCCGGTGCTTTCCCCCACTTCAGGAGCTCTAATCAAGGGCTTCCGCGGCCAGAATCCGTTGGTTCTTGGCTGTCCGGTGACGCCGCGACATTATGTGTGCAGAAGAAGACCACGGAGGGATGGCCGTAACGCGTGCACACATCACGACGCGGCGTCACCCGGACAGCGAAGAACCAACAATATTACACATTACATTAAAAACGTTAATCAAACCTTTCACAGAGCTGCAGGGACCCCCCAATAAAAGGAAGCAGCGAGGGTCGACCAAACTTCTTTCATGACATTTAGGTTTATTTACTACTCGGGATTAATAACGCATGCAAAGATGAGGGCAGAAAGTTGGAATACTGGAATCTTTATTTCTCTCCTCAGTTCGTCCTATTAGAATTGGTGTCGGTAGGAGATATACTATGACTCTACAGTAATCTTAAGGTCACCTATTAATTAACCTCATCTAACATTAATTAAAGTGCGACAAAGTACTAATTAACATAATTTAATCTTAATTCCTCCACCCCTCAAGGCCAAATTAATAACGCCCCCAACACCATCACTAACCATAATATCACCCTCCCACACACTTGATAAATCCCTCCGCCTGCAGGTGTCTCATCAGTCCGTCAACATGGGACAACAAGTAATGTTCTTCATATCGATGTACAGCTGAATGTCGGTGATTCCAGACATCTGACAATGGGCTTTTCAACCTAATATAATTTTGAGCCTGTTGTGATGCTTGAAAAAGTGGGCTACAACAAGATCACTCTTCATTCGACGAATGGAACCTACTGCTCAGGGAATTTGATGTGGTGTCCAATATGATCGCCGGCGGCAGCCAGACCATCGTCCTAATCGCCGAACATACTGTTTACAGCAGGACGGTTGTCGGGGGCGAAGATGTTATGTTTTCACCACAGTACTAATGCTGCCTCTTTCTCGGTGAGTCTACATGGCAGAACCTCTTCGACGCGCAGTCTGCACTGACAGCATCCTTGTTCATCAGGAAAGGGTGTCAGGGATTGGAATAAGTTACCAAGAGAAGTGAGGAATAATTTACCAAAAACATTGAAAGAATTTAAAGTTAAAATTTGTAGAGGACAAATGTAGATGGGTGCAGGACGGGGGGAAGGGGAACGTGTAGGGAAATTGCCACCGGAGCCCGCGCTCCATTGCAATTTAATTACATATTAAAGTCGGGCTACCATGTCTCCATACACTACAAGGTATTTGTGGGCGAGTTGGCAGACAAACTGTTATGTGACTACAATATGGCTTCAGTTCGGACGGAAATTGATATGCACATCAAGATGTTTAACCTAGTCATGTGTCATAGTTCTATATTGGATGTTGAGCTATTAAAACCAAATCATCGCATATAAAAATCTTATGCATTCGGAATTGACTTTAATGCTTCTGACATAGATAGCTTTCCCACACTACTATCTTCTTGACACATTTCACTCATTGCGGTATTTATTTTGAAACACTGCGAGCTGCGTTCTCACTGTTATGGTGTGTTGATGAATGCGTTGATTCTAAATATGGCGCGTCTAGAATGTTGTGATGGCGCCGCCCTTTGATTGGCGCTGTTGGCTGCTTTGCCCCACCGCTGCTACCGCGCTGCCTGCTGGGAAGCCCGCTTGAGCTGCCTTCTACAAGCAAGATTGCGAAGTCCTTGCTGGAAACGTCTTATCTGGCTACCACGGCCGAAGATATCTGCTTTCAACGTCCCAAGTGCGATCTTGAAGCTCGGAAAATTATTTTGCTGTACTGACATTTTGGTACTGTCTTTCTCTTAGCATTTTATTGCTCCAGTACTGCCCAGGAAACATCGGCTTTATATATCACGACGCGGCGTCACCCGCACAGCCATGAGTCAAGGGTATTGTTCTTGTAGTCGTACCAAGTAAACTACCAGCAGGATTTTCAGCTGGTTGCAGGGGGCAGAGCATCTCTTGGTAGAATGCGTACGGTTTAACGACTAAATCTCAGCTGATAACCTGTAATAGGGGCCTTACCGTCTCCCCAGCAATCTTTGGCTATCTCTTTGAGTGTCCAAACGAAAAAAATTGTTCAGCATCCCTGATACAATGCTTCACTTTTTGTTTTCCTTGCATGAATTAATTTCTACTCTTCTAGTTATATTATTTTTCACTAATACAAACAATTTTTTTGCAACCAAGAATAAGACTTAAGTTTCCTATATTTGGTATCCTCTTGCTTCATTTTTGTCTCATTGTTTTCAAAGCTGCCAGGTTATAATTCCACGTCCCATTTGCAGTCCTTCCTCTTCGAAATCCTCTCTTCTTCTCTCGTTGCTTCACGCTGAAGTACGACTGGACGGCAATCTTTGACCTATAAAATTTTGAAAAAGAATGTATTATTTTGACTAAACTAGATTGATGGTCTTTCCGTTACCATCTGTATTCTAATACTGTTGCTTCCTCGTCGTCGTCGTGGAGCCAACTTTCTTCTACAACCCTTGTGCTGCAGAATTCTCAATTGAAGTTTTTGCCTGTTTGGCATTTCCTTTTTTTTCACGTGAGGTGTTTTGATTAAGGTGTTTCTCTGTTTTTATTTGTCGTTTCCTGTAGGCTCATTTAAATTTGTCCTTAGATTAGTATTATATTTTTGAATTTGTTATTTGTTCTTCTTAGCTATCTATTGTAGTAAGTTTAGTGGTCTTTTGTGCGGTCCTAGATTTACATCATATTGGGCGGGAGTATTTATTGTTGGATTTGTATTCGTTTCTGCATTATTGTAGAAAGCGGCTGCCAACTTCCGGTATCTATCTTTGAGCATTTCGATGTCAGCTACCTGGTGGAGTTGATTAGTCGGGAACATTATTGGTAGGTGAAGAGTTCTTTTTAGCACCTTATTTTTGTCCAAATATGTTGCAGCTGCGTATGCCCAAACTGGAGAAGCGTATTCCATCAGTGGTCTCACAAGCGACTTATATAATTGGATGCCAGTTCTTCTCCTGAGAGTGCTGGTGTTCTCGAGGACTGGATATAATTCGCCCAGTCGGCGCTTTACCCTTTGTCGAACCTCATCCACATGAGCCTTCCAGGTCAGCTTAGTATCTAAAGTGACGCCTAGATACCTGGCTGTATTCACCCAAGGGATTCTTTCATCAAAAAGTTCCGATCTGGGTCGAGGTGGCATTCTTCTTTTTGTTAACCAGATGGCCTGGCTTTTAGAAGCATTTATGCGGATTCTCCATTTTGTCGCCCAGTCTTCAATCTCATCCAGTGTGGTCTGAAGCCTCCGTCGAATCAACTCTGGGCTACGTGAAGTTGCAAAGACTGCTGTATCATCAGCAGTTTCAGTTCCTTGTTGCATGGGTAGATCAGCGGTATACAGGGTATATAGTACTGGGCCCAGTACACTGCCCTGTGGAACTCAAGCACGAATGGCTCTTCGGGTGGATGTGATGTTATCTACCTTCACAACAAATTTACGATGTTGTAGACAGGGGCGCCGAGTTTTAGAAAACCTCGTGGGTGCTCATGCCCACTTGATGACACTTTTTTTTATTTTTTGAACCGGCAAAAAGTGTGAACTAGTTTCGACGAAACTATCACTGACGGGTTACTGATTTGGCAGGAAATAACATACGCTACTTTTTATCAATAAAACATTTAGGGTTTTCATGCAAATTAAATAAAAAACCTTCAAAATCCTTGACAAACATGAACGAAGTCGGAGGCACCAAACGGTATTATATAATAGTCAAAATCGCAACTAGATCCATCCAGTAGATTTAAAGTAAGAAGCGAGCAGACAGGCAGAGTAGGAACGAAGGATTTTGTATTTTTTTATTCTATTCCAGGCCAAAAAACACACCAAATTTCATTTAAATTGGTTCAGCCTTTTTAACGCGCTTGAGTTACAAAGTTATAGAATTTCAACTTCATAATAGTAATAGATATATAACCAATAATTTGTGTCTTCCTATTAGAAATAAGGAGTCTATTATTTTATTTGTGTCCGCAAGGATCGCTACGTGAATGAAATCGCAGGTATAGCTAGTAATTAATAAACAGAGGAGATGGGAAAAAAGATGCATAGAAAATACTAAATTGAACAATAAGGAACGGAGTCCTATCATAATAATATAAGTATAAAAATGAAATCATATCAGTGTGTAGCATACTTTTTATTAACTGGATATATGTATTAGCACATACTTCATGTACACAGTTTTACTAAGAATTGTATGATCAACAAATCAATATTAATAAACCTTTTAAGAAACTACATTTTTCATTTATATAATATCAATTTTTTCAATGCAAACTTATTTTGTCAAACTACAGCTCTACAGTAGTTATAAATGTATCAGCAAAATATGTAGGTCAACATTACCCGCTATTTCTCGGTTGACGTGGACAACCCTGAAATCATTCAATCTTTGCTGAGCCAAGATACTCCTCAAATAAGTTTTTCTTCTCCGTAATGCTGAAAATGATCGTTCTGCGGGGTATGCCAATACTGGAATAATTGAAATGATTTTTAAAAATTTGATGATTTCAGGCATCATATCTTGGGTAAATTCGCGATACCAAATTATACATATATATAACCGTTTTTCATATTGTTCAGTCTGACAATTTTTTGTTCATGCAATTGCTAATAGCACGATGAGGAACCAAGCGATTCACATCAATGAGATCTTCGTAGAACTCTTTCACGTAACTCCTGCAAGCATCATTTCAGCAAGAAATAGTTCCACCTTATTCAAATCTGTCATAGCATTTTTAGTAAAGTGCTGGTCGCTACGGCCAATGACTTTATCTAAAACTATATTTTTATGCCAGTCAACGCGCGCGGAAAATTAATGCGGTTCACATCATGAATCGTCTATATGTCTATTTATCCTCCTTATTTTTGGAGTTATTAATGTTGATTTGTTGATCATCCAATATAAAAACCGAGTCAAGAGTCGATTTCCAAGGGTTTTGAAATTTTTCGCCAATTCATTTGGATGATATGACGTGCTTGACAGTATTATCTACAGATTTTTGCAGGTGGAAAAAAAATCATATGTAAGTTTCCGTGTAAAGCTACGAAACGAACGAGAATTTCTACCAGAAATGATAATAAAAATAGATTCAAAAGACTGAAGACGTTTTAAAAACCATTTTGATTTCGCGCAGATATTATCTTCCTGACTTTTTGTGTCGTTCAAAGAACAAACCAGCACACTATAATTGTTTAGAATAGTTTTAAAGGAAGATATACGACAACACTATATTATTGGTCAAAAAAGCCACAAAGAGAGGTGCCTGTAGTGATTTAAAACAAGCCTGGTTTTTCGATGAACCACTCACGAAAACTACACGCTAAAATATCTCTTGTTACATGTACCTACTTCTCCTATTGTCACTTGAACCACCAGGTTTAACGAGTGAGCGGTGTAATGAACAAGAATTGCCCTTGCTTCAATAGATTTAATCCACAAGTATGCGCCTGAACATCAGAAGCACCATCTGTATATAGACCCCTACACATTTTTATATTTATGTCGAATCTTCTTAGTACTGTAGTCAATGAAAATTTCAAACAAATCAGACCTCATTTTGCACTACTTTTATTATCTTATGCAGTATTTTGTCACTCAAAATTGCACACGCTTCGTTAGTGATATCGTATGACAGCCGCCCATATTTGTTGCCACGTGTTTAACTCGAAAATATCCTGTGCTCACAGCTTCAACATCGAATGCAATTTGAATATTCGTCCGCGTGGTCCTTTATGGCTAGGCTCCCGGTCACTAAAAATGATTTGTTTTCATATATTATAGTTTACTTTTTGATAGCATTCAGTGTACACTGACGCCCCGTTATAAATTGGCTTAATGCGGTACACAACAACTGTGAACTTCAGGCTTTTCATGCTTTTTAAAGCTTTATTTCATGATGAAAAACCACCTTGAGTTAGTGCCTTAATGTAGGCCTACTCATCTCCTCTTGATGTTTTCGGCGCAGAAACGCCACTAGAGATTGTTTCTTTACAGGTTTGGCAAACCCCTTTATCTATATCTTCATCCTTTTAGCAGCCATGAAATAATTGTCTGCCACTATGAAAATTGTGCCTTTTCTTCCGTTCAACTGAATTTGCAGAAATAACATCTTCTGGTTGCATTTGCTGAGCTGTACTAAACTGAGAAGAGCTGCTAGTGGAGGGTTCTTCGGGTTACGATTTCAGAAGACGAATTTATCTGTCAAAACCAATAATTTTCAGAAATAAACACGATAACATCAATCGCAGCCTGCTCTTAATGTGTTTGGTTACCAACGGGACACCTGAGACAGCCTGCGAGCCGCGGCTGCGAAAGCGCGGACTGCGCGGCTGACGGATGAGGCCCGACCGATTGCGGGCAAGCATGAGCGCGGTAGTGCGGGGTCGAGTTGCTCTATTTGCTTGTGTGCGGCTCTTTACTAATCAAACCTTCACTAACCACACACTAGACAGTGTTAGGTATGACCTAACGTAGTGTTTATATTCTCTTTGGGCATGACGTTCACACTCACATCGTAAGCAAGCGCGATCTCGAGACGTCTTGCCTTGCCAGGCGGCGCATGACGTAAGTAATACAGGTGTCGCTCGAAGTCCATTACTGATTACTGTTGACGTCTGTGCTCATGGGTGCTCCGCACCCATTATTTACCTCTCATGGGTGCCAGAGCCCCCGAGCACCCACAGAGTCGGCGCCCCTGGTTGTAGATAACTGCTAATAATCTTCAAAAATCTACCTGGAACGCCTAGGATTGCCATTTTTATAGAGCAAACCTTCATGCCAAACCGAGTCAAATGCTTTGGCCACAACTAGGAGTACTACCCCACAGTGATCCCGATAGTTGAATGCACCAGTTGCCGTTTCCACTAGTCGCATGAGTTGATCTACGGTTGAATGGTTAGTCCTGAAACCATCTTGCACATCCGGCACCATGTTACCTTCCTCGATGTGAGTTTGTAGCCGTTTAAGGAGGAGGCGTTCAAAGATTTTGCTGACTGCTGTCAGAAGACTGATGGGTCTATAATTCTGCGGAGACTTTGAGTCTTTCCCTGGATTAGGAACTGGAATGATTGTAGCGTGCTTCCATGCAGTTGGGTAGATACCACTTTCAATTATTCTATTGAACTTTGTTACCAATTTATGGATGACGGAAGGTGGCAGATTTTTAAGAATTCTGTTGGTAATGCGATCATCCCCCGGCGTTTTGTCAGGAGGCAAAGTGGACACTACTTCCAAAAACTCCTGTCTAGTAAATGGTTCTATTTCATTATTGTCTCCTCCATCTCGAAGGTAACGGCTAAGGCGGCGTTTAACTAGTCTGATGTGCTGTTCATCTAGCGGTTCATTGATAGGTTGGAAGTTTGTTTCAAAAGCATCAGCAAGAGCTTCCGCTTTTTCAGTTGGCTTGCATAGTACTCTATTATCTATTTGTAACGGTGGTATTTGCGATCTTTTTCTCAACAGCCTCCGTGTTTCCCTCCAGACCGCATTGTCCTCAACTTTGAGCGTCGCTACTCTTGCTTCCCATTCCTTATTTCTATGTGCAATAATACGGGCTTTAATTTCTTTAATAAGTCTGTTTAGATGTCGCCTGTCATCTGGTCGTCTGGTTTCATGCCATGTCGGTGAGACTCTGTTTTTTTTCTGCAATAATTGCGAGAACGTCAGCTGGTAGCCCCTTCTGCCGCTTACCGCCTTGACTGATGGGTGCTGATTCTTCCGCAACCTTTTTGATGCATCTTGTGAGTTGTTGGAGGTCTGTTTCCAGGTCTTCAACAACCATCAGTTGTGTCACTTTTTCTGTAAGAAGTGTCCTAAAGTTCGGCCAGTATATTCTGTGGTAATCTCTTCTTATTTCTTCATATTGTGTGGGTGTTAGGCTGGTTACTTCAAGAATCACCGGCTTGTGATCATAGGAGAGGCGATTGAGAGCCCTGGCAGTGGGTGTGGCAGGCATACCTCTCGTGTTGGTTATGTCCAAAACATCTCCACGTTGACGATGATTGTAAGGCGTATGAGTGGGTACATTCGGTGCAACTACTACACTGCCGTAGAGGTCGCAGGGCTGTAAAAGTCTTCTACCACTGATGTTGGTGCATCTACAGTGCCATGCCTGGTGCTTGGCGTTGAGATCATCAGCTATAAGCAATTTCCCGCGTATTGATAATAGAGTTTCAAGGTCATTTCCATCGATGTGCTGCCGCGGCGGATGGTAGACAGCTATTATGGTGAATGGTCCACTGCTGGTCTCAACAACCACGCCAGTAGCTTCTATAGTCTTCATAGCTGGAAGGAGGATCTTATAGTGCGGGAGTGATGACCGAACCAGTATAGCCGTGCCTCCACCAGCTGTTAGCCGATATACCCTGTACGTTCTGTAATTACGTGCTGTAAATTTGAGACCAGGTGGGTCTCACATATTAAACATATGTCGATTCCTTCTTGTTGTGGAAGTTCTACTAATTCCCCATTTTGCTGGAAAACTCCATTGGCATTCCATGTACAGAAAGTTAGATTGCTCAGTTGCCTATGCCTCCTCCGCTTTTATAGGCAGGTTTCCCACCACCAATTTCTGGTATCCCGGCCCGACACAAGTGCGGAAGAAGTGATGGAGGTAGACAACCGATATATGGCGCTAGTAACAGGTCAACTAGCGCCCCCGCATAGTAGGGTTTCCGCCGCGGCCAATCAGAAGCGACTGGCCTGGTATAAATACAGCTACGCGGTTCCACAAGACAGTGCTGTGTTCACTGCTGGTCAGTATCGTTATCGTCTCTCAGTGCATCTCATCTCGGACTTCGATGATCGTGCGTCTCGGCTTACGTTCGGTTACTTCTTTGTACTATGTGCATCGCATATTGGACTCTGACCAGCGCGCATCTCGGTTTACGTTCGGTTACTCCTTTGGACTCTGTGCATCGCATATAGGACTTGAATCAGTGCGCGTCTCGGTCTACGGTTGGTTTCTTCATTAGACTCTGCGCAGCTCATCTTGGACTTTGCTTCGGTTCTCGCTTGATCATCTCCTGGCTACCGCCCAGCCACCATGTTGACATTTCGGCCGCCGTGCGGACACAGCACAATTCAGCCTCATTTACTCTGGCAGTTAGCTGACAACTCAGTGAGAGATGCTATTCGACACGCTTTTTGCTACTATTGTTAGGACACGTCTTCAATAACTTTTTCGTTACCAGAGTTATTTTTTTAAAATAAGTTTGTAAACTATTTATTGACTCATTACCTAATAGGCCAAGAGAAAAGTCATTACTATATTTTTCTATAATTATTGACCCGATTAGCGCTGTAAGCTGTGCCCTTTTCCAATGTTCAACGACGCTAGCGATATTTTAAAATTGCCAAAAATCTCTTTTTAAAAAAAAAAAAATGCTGAATATTTTATGTAAATTTTGGTTCCTATGAATCTCCATTTACTCTTTTCCGATGTTTCCTGTCCTGTATATGTGGAAGATTCATAAGTAAGCTTGAAATTAATATTTAAATTACATGTTTAGGTTTTTCTCCTTTAATTGTAAGATCAATTAAACTCAACAAAACATTTGCAGTAAGGGTTATTTTTAATTTAAATAATGATTATGGATTTAAAACAAATGTAAATGATCTCCTAAGAACGTAAATGGCAGTTAAAGATTCTCTGTTGATGATGCAGTGTTATCTGTGGGGTAGTATAAGAATTCTGGCGATTGTTTACAAATTCAGTGTAGTATTGGTGTTATTTCGGCATGGTGCCATAAAAGGCCTTAAACTAAATTACACTGAGCGCAAAACAATTCGCATAGCAAATGCATGATTACAACGTATGCTATACAACTCTTTATGAAATCGAATATCTTAAGTATTCTTTGGTCGTCAAAATATAAGGCAAGGAGTGGGATCGACACACAACTTCGGTTGCTGGTAAAGCGAATTAAAGATTACTTTTAACAGGCAGTGTGTCCTAATAGAGAGCGGTGTTGTGCTGTACGGGATCTACGTCGTAAAGGATTAATTTCTGTTATCGAGAAAGTACAGAGAAGCACTGACGTTTTGTGTTCTTACGAAAGAGTCGCAGACTCGGTGCAGAGATTGCACCGCGACTGTTTAGCAGACCGTGACGTATTTTCCAGCTGAATTTATTGGCAAACATACGAACACCCACTTTGATTTACGGTTATGAAGAAATACTTCGCCCACCAGCAAATCCAGGTCCCAATGACAGGAGTGATAAAATCAGAAAATAACTCACTGAAGATTACAAGTATTCTTTGTTCCAACCTGCCGTCAGAGGTTGTAATGCTCAGATAACACATTAATTTTGATGCAAACTATCTTCTGCCATTTATAATTTTGTGAATTACATATTACTGACGTAGATATAGGTACGTTAAGGCTTCGGTGCTACTAAAGAAAGTGGGCGTAAAACTTTTGAGCAACCAGTAGATGAAAGAGTTCGGACAGCAACCAAGAAGGAGTTAAGTACAGGGAGACTTCTGTCAGTAATGAAAAGGCGCGAGCTGTGTTGTAATTCCGGCGTCAAATTAAGGCGGGACGTAGTGTTGCTGCTTTTCATTAAACCTTAACAACTACTTGACTTATAGCATTTTGAGGTTTGCTGACAGGAATGCAGACGTGTGTAGAACAAGTAACTGTTGCACTACTGTGGAAACGGGCAAGCATAAATAAAGACTAGACGGTAACACAGAAATATTTTCAACCTGGATTCTAAATAGGACTAAAAAACACTTGATTTACATATGGGATGGTCAGTTCTATCCCTGGATTATTATTTATAGGAAAAACAAATTCTAGAAAATAATGACCTTTCGCTAGCAGCGAAATATTTTACAACGATAGTGGTCGTCATTGTGATTATCAGACACTGTGAGTGTAAATTAAAATGAATTTAAATTTAATTTTTACATCACTTTTTCAATATCTACGCTTGTCGTTTTTGCACCATCAATTCTATGCGATCAAAATGGGCAGTGACGAAATTAAGATTGAAAATCGATTTATCGGTTGAACAGAAGAATATAGAGAATGCATATTTCGTCCCCTACATCCTGTTTTTTAATAGTTAAATCCACTTTCCATTGTAATTTATTTTGGACTAAAATTTTTTATTGGCCTTTGCGCTGCAAATTTCTCAGTTTTTTATTGCCAGAATTAACAACATATTAATAATCATTATTTCTCAATTCAGCGCCAAAATTTAAACTTATTTCCATCTTTGATAACATATACCTTAGTCCAGTAATTATGTAAACATAAATTGTGAAAATATACGCTTTTCGTAAGTATCATATTCCCCCAATGAATATAAAATTAAAAGAAAATTATACTTGCAAATTACACTTTGAGGTTGTAAAATCTTTTTTCTTTTGGCAGTGAAATATGCTCTAGGAATCACAAGACAAGTAAATCTACAAGCACAGGGCCCGCTGTAGGGGGGGGGGGGGCCTTTGCCCGGGGCGCTCAAATTTAGGGGCGCCATTTCGGCTGTAGGTGTGAGAAAAATATTAATGATATTGATGTGTTAAATACCCAATCATTCCGCATACCGACTTTTCCGTTCGATAAAAACTTACAGTTCTTAGCTATTTGGGTGCGCCTCTCGAGACTTCGAACAGACGGGGCGCGGACCTCAGAGGGGCGCGCCGTTGCCCAGCCGCCTCTGTGTGAATTACGCCATAGCAGCAACTTCAAAATGCGCCGCATCCGCGCCATGTATCAGCCCACGTCTCTTCTGTGTGAATTGGGCCTTAGCAATCGAGTAGAACGCTGTTTCGACTTTTGTTGTCTCAACTTGGTTATTATTGCTAATTATAAAATGGTTTCATTACACAACAGCAACAGTTTTATTATTACGTCATTAGTGATAAGTGGAAGTTCATAAAATTTACTTCAGTATTTCATCATTTATAAAGGTAAGTACAGTCGGGGACAGAATTCGCGAGACCCTTCGCCTTTCGATTAAGCTTCGTTCTAGACACGAATACACCATAGGACAGCATAACTGGTAGGTGGTACACTAAATTCATGATAAAATAGACCTCTCATACCTAGCACTTTACTCAAGACTAAAAAACTGAGCCCGCGCGGCAAGATACTCGCAGACGCTCAGAGGCAAAGTTCGGAGTTCTACAGTAAAAATAATCACGAATATCACCATTTTTGTCATAATAATTATTGAAATAACCAACTCGATTGATCATAGATAGATGATAACACTTTTTTCGTAATTTTGATAACCATTGTGTATTTTTTCCCCTCGAATAAACAGTTAACAATTCGTTAGCAAACGCAATTATATGGCGAATACAGAAAAAATCGCTAAATTACGCACGGAAAACCAATGGACTTAGTTACACTTTCTAGAGCTGCAGCGTTATAGAACTGTGTGTGACAAATACACACAAAGGTTAAGGGTTAGTAGAAAGAGCATTTACGAAAGAACTCTAATGGTAAACTATGTCACGAAATATAAATAAACTATTTCTAGATGATTAAATGATGGGGAATATTAACACCTGAATTTTGTTTTCATCATACCATATTTAGAAGGTAAGCTAAATTTGAACGCAGTAGCAACAGTTTTAGTAGTCATAATAATAATTAGGAACAACAAATAATTCCGCCAGCAATGTGAATTAGCGGATCCACATTTTAAATCTGGAAGATGGAAGTATAAAAACTTTCATATCTCTCTTTGTTTCTAAGTTACACTGATGATTCTATAAAATTTTCTGTCAAGCTTTACTTCCTGCCTTCCAAGCCCAGTGGGTTATAGGTAACACTGTTGCCTGGCATTCGGGAGGACGCGAATTCAAATCCCGTTGGGCATCCAATTTCAGTATTCCATGATTTTGGTAAATCTCTCCAGCTGAACTCCAGAAAAATTCCTAAATTCTTACCCGATCCTAGTTTCCAACACCATCAGCATTCATATCACAATGGCGTCGAAGATATGAAGACGGGAAAAAAAGAACGTGGTAGGTATGTGGTATCACTCTAATCCGGCTTTCGGGAGGACTTGGGTTCGAAACCGCATCTACCTATCCAGGTAAGCGTTTTAGATGGTTTCCCCAAATCACTCGAGGCGAATGCCGGGATTGTTCCTTCAAAAGGCCATGGCCGAATTCCTCTCCATTACTTGGCCCCAGACCTCAATTAGATGTGAAGCAAGAAGCTAAAAATAATTTCTGTGGTGTGTTTTGGAGCTTCTACTTGTTGGATTTATCTTATTCAACGGCCGAGCATGGTAGCGAAGGGACTAGAGTGCTATTTCCATATGTGGAGAGTCTCTAGTTCGGTGGTGTTTTAGGGCTGATCGACGTCGAAATCATTATAGGGGAAAAAGGACTGGG
This sequence comes from Vandiemenella viatica, assembly GCA_031002005.1. NCBI lineage: Eukaryota > Metazoa > Arthropoda > Insecta > Orthoptera > Morabidae > Vandiemenella > Vandiemenella viatica. Next base: position 208,564,007 of record JARYHS010013630.1, on the reverse strand, counting down.
GGCATATTTCTGGAAGGAATTCAGCCATGGCAATACCAGAGAATCATCCCAGCACTCTCGGAGTGATTTCGATTAATCATGCAATAACTAAATACGGATTTCAACCCCTGTTCTTCCGAATGGGATGGCTTGAGCGTTACCGGGACTCTCGGTCACTGGTGCGATTATGGCCAGGGGCATGGGTGTTAAAGTAGGTGTTGTTGTATGTCTTGTGTCGTCTTTCAATTGTATGAGCAAAAAGCATTTGGAAATACATCAGTACACAGGATAAACACACAAAACGGCTTAGCTGGATGAATAGCTATCGGGAGGAATGCTATTAAAAATTTAAAGACAATTTTTTTGAGCCAAAAGGCAATTTTTATTTTTTTTATGTAATAACAAACCACAGGCATTAACATTTCAGGAAAATTATTACATCCAAAAAGTACTAGTTGAAGGAAAGCAGATCATAAATGATTATACAAACTTGACTAATCAAACACTATATGCCATATTAAAAAAAGAAATAAATATTCACAAAAAGACAACCATTTCAAATCCCCGCCTACCATCAAAGATAACACAAAGCAGTCTGTAAAAACCAAGGACCTCTAACCACAATGAAACCTGAAACATAAACAAACACACACTCTATGGACCTGTGAAAAACATGGCGTGGTGTTTACTTTTTCATGTTTTGAAAACCGTAAATAATAGTGTTAATGTGAAATTTGGTCAGCTCAGTGTAGTGCTTTATACCTTCAGCAAATTCTTCAAAAAAATACACAGAGAAGCTAACCCTGATCATGAGAAAAAAGTAAAAAAGTAACATGTGAGTAAATTTAATTTCACCTCAACTTTATATATTGTTTTTTAAACCAAATCTAACTAAATAAATGAATAAATACCAAACAGATGTCGCTGATGATGCTCTTGAAATAGGGCGAAACGCGTACGACACCAAAATAAAACAAAATTCAATTGCATTATCGTGTTATTCACCTTTATAAAAATATGAGAAGGGATAGTTTTCATCGGTAACGTTGAATTTTTCACATTATTAAGTATCATTTATTATTAATTGCAATGAACAAATTAATCAAACAAATACAAGAAAACAACATGAATTGGACTGATTTTTTCAACAATTACCAGTGTTGAAATTGGAAATGATTTTAGATGAGACTTGAAACCTTGGAAAATTGAAACTATCTCTTTACCATGAGAACATTGAAATAAAACTTTTACTTGGGGAGAGTGTACAAACTACGTGGCTCGATCCAGGGGGGAGGAGGGTTTGGCTGGAAGGCTACGATGGGCTACATGGGGGGAGGGGGGGGGAGGTTCCGAGCAGGGCCACGTAGCTTTCCTATCATAACATTTTTTACAGTTAAAATAAGGAACAGAACTCACAACAGCATGTGAATATTTATTTCCCCCAGTTAATTATCTCCGTATGTAACTTACAATAGTCTGACAAGATAAAACAATACAAAGTGTCTTTTGGAATCAAAATGGAAAAAAGCTACGTGCTACGTGGGAGGGGGGTAGAGGCAAAAGCCACGTAGGGCTACGTGGGGGGAAGGGAGGTTCACAGGAGGCCAAAATGGAGCTACGTGGTTTATGCACGCTCCCTTATAGACTCTTTTCTACGTCCACCTAACCACAGGGCCTTGTTAGGTTGTGAGAGAAACTTTTTGCAGTGAATTGTTCAACGCTAATCATTTAGCAGTTTGAGTAATATCTGTAGCACTGCATCTTCGTCGAGGTATGCACTCCACCTGCGATGCATCCACGTAAGAAACAACCGGATCATTCTACCGTACTGAGATCAACCACTGTTCCACCGACCTAGCACTTAGCACTAGTAAACAAATTTAACGAAGGCGATGCAGCATCTGAGCACATATGTGACTGCTTCAACTGCCAACAGTAAGGTAAAGACTACTCTACTACTGACCATGAAGTAAAGCGTTTGTACTTACACTGTTCTCCCAAGTTGCCCAAATAACGCCATGAGCGAAGTGATTCGGATGACTAGAAACTACATTGTGGCCGACCCTGGCAGCGTAACGGCTAGCGTGTTGGCCTCGAGTTGCTGGGGTCGCCGGTTCGAGTCCGGCCTCGGGCATGGGTGGTTTTAATTAAATGTTGTGTCCGTCTTGTGATGTCCATACTATTGTGAATAAGAAACATTTGCGAGATAATACTTGTTCAGTTAGAAAATCGACGTATACTTGAAGAATCATTGTACATTAGTAGATTTAATAATGAAATGTTGTGAAGCTGGCTAAAATGGCAATAAAAGCCGAAGGCCATATATTTAAAAAAAAAACAAAAAAAAAACTACATTGTGCGGCAGCGTAACTTCCTTTTAGTCGGTTGACATCGTAGCGCAGCGCTAGTGGTCTCGTTGGAGAGGAGTGACTATAAAGTTTTGTCTCGACACAGTTCAGTCGCCATCATGCTTTGGAACAGTGAGGAGCGTGCGTTTGCCGTTGAGGCCTACTTTTCGAACGGATGTTCTGTGATCGCGACCCAGCGTGCTTTTCGGAATCGATTTAATTTAGCCCCGCTAGCCCCTGTCCCGGACCAGAAATCAATCGTTACATGGGTTACTATTTGTGGACAAACTGCAAGTGCGACAAGACGAAGAACTGGAGGCCCTCGGTCCATTAGATCACCTGAGAACATTGAGGCAGTGAGAGCTTCAATGTTGCGATCACCACGGCGTTCTGCGCGCAAGCATGCGTCTGCCCTTAGAATTTCCGAGAATTCTTCATGATAATCTTCATTTCCATCCATACAAGATGGCGATTACGCAGGAACTTTGTGAACGTGACTTCATTTCTCGGAGGAACGCATGTTAGGTTCTTCTGGAAGACGTTCCTAAGGACACTATTGTTTTTTTAGTGGTGAAGCCCATTTTCATTTGTGTGGATCCGTCAACAAACAAATTATGCGCTACTGGGCTGACACCAATCCTCGACAATTGCATCAAAGGCCTTTGAATTCAGCTAAAGTCACAGTGTGGTGTGCAATTTCCTCAGGTGGAATTAATGGTACCTGGTTCTTTGAGGAAAATGAAGTCACAGTGACAGTGAATTCGGACCGGTATGGAAACATATTACAGGATCAGTGGCGTAGCTAGGTCAACAAGGGCCCCGGTGCAAAAAATTTATTTTGGGCCCTCAGGCCAGACCGGCGACTTTTTTTTTGCTTTGTGTGCTGGTAGGGGCCCTTGAAATTGTTCTTTAGGGGCCCCTGAGCAGTGGTTGGGGCCCCCGCTTGAGCAGCGAGGGCCCTTAGTGAGGGGCTCCTGTGTTCTCAGGGTCCCCTTAGACGACGGTAGAACTAAAAAAAAAAAGGCTCGTGGGCCCTCTAAACTGCGCTTGAGGGCCCCTAGAGGTGCGCTTAGGGGCCCTTTGAGGTATGCTTGGGGGCCCCCTTAGTGTGAGGGTCCCGGTGCACTGCACCGCCTAGCCCCATAGTAGCTACGCCCCTGTACAGGATTTTTTTTTTTTTCTTACGGCTAGATGAGTTGGACTGAGGGGACACTTGGTTCCAACAAGACGGTACAACGGCACACACTTCAAGAGCATCGATGGCTGTTTTGAGGGAACACTCCCCACAGCACCTCATCTCAATTAGGGGTGATTTGGAGTGGCAGGTCCGCTCTCCCGATTCGACACCGTGTGATTTTTTTTTGTTTTTTAAATCTCGTGTTTATGTGAACCGTCCAAGGACCCTACAAGATTTATACTGGCAGGAGTCATGACAAACACCAGACATCGGTTTACTCAGTGTGTGCAGAATGGGGGACGTCACCTACCTGATCTAATCTTCAAAACTAAGTAAAACAAAACTTTATGTATGTTCCTACATTATATATATATATATATATATATATATATATTATATAAAATTCTGATTCATGCAATTAGTTTTATTAAGTTTTGAGAAAAGAAAGTTATGCTGCCGCACCCTGTATTTACCAAATTAAAACTGAATATGTTCATGTGCAATTATTTCAAATTTAAACTTAGCTAAAATTTCTGATCAGAAAAGGAACATTCAGTATCTTTTTTTTTTTCTTCTATATACGTTGTAATCTCTTGTAAAGTCATGGTAAATTGTTATCAGATGTTTTCATTTTACTTTACGATACATACAGTATATAACAGCCATTAATAAAGGACTGAGATGTGTTTTTTCACTGTTATTGATCGGAACTTAAAAGTAAATGACCACACAAAAACAATTATTGTAGAAACAGGTCATGTCTCGTGCTTGTGTAGTGACAAAAAATTATGAGATCTTGTTCTGAACCATAATTTGCAGTGTGTATTCACTTCACTTTCTGAAACAGAATGGTTTCTCTCGGTGTTATAGATCGTTTATTTAGAATTAAAAAAATAATAATAATTCTGGCGAGCTGGCCATTACGCATTTCTTAATTTTTACTGAAATGGAAGGTATTATATATATGATTTGTTCTAAGACTTGTAAAAACCCGAGAACGTTCGAGGGATATCTTGGCTTTTATATATATGTAAGTTTGATAATGCTACATATTTTAGGTATTTATATACGTTTATTAAATCATCGCAAGCATAATGACTAAGTCATCAGATTTTTTTCTAATTCTAACTAAACGAGAGAAACCATTCTGTTTCAGAAAGTGAAGTGAACACACATTGCAAAGTATAGACTTGGCTAAGAAAAAGATCTCATAACTTTTTGTCACTACACATGAGACGGCCTATTATTATAAGATTTGTTTTTGTGGAATATCATTTATTTTTGTAAGTTGATCGCTTGTTTTGAATTGCCGTTCAAATTTAATAATTCCATTCGGCGAATAAGAATATTTCAAACTGAAGACATCAATGTACCTTACCAACAATCCTCCACTCTGGAAACAATGGGTGTGAGTTGTGGCCGAGCAAGGAAGACTGCCGCTGGTTTAGCTACCACCATAAGTAAATAACGAGTAACTTCCAAACTAAGCTTAAGACCAAAGTAAAATTTAAAGTATTAGTTAAACTTGCTGATCTCTATGCATTACAGAAATCTCGGGCTTCTAGCTTCATCCAAATCAAAGCAATTGAACCGCTAATATGTACCAGAATTATCATGTTTTGGATGAAGCTGTAAGGAAATTTACGAGTTTCAGATTTTTCTTATAATATGGTGGTAAAATTTTATCTGTGTACCAAATTTCAGTTTTTTATGCCTACAGGAAGTACCTTACAGTTTCGTAAACCATCAGTCAATGACTGAGTGACAAAATCGGTGATATTTGCTTATGAATAACTTCTGAACTAAAACAATAACGAAACGTAATTTAGTGCGTTTGCTAAGATTCATGATATCTATGTGCAATAGAAATTTGAGACATGTAGTATCAATGCGAACGAAGAAATTGAGGTATAAAAATGCCACCAATCGCTTCAACAAAAGGGTAGACAGTGCTGCCTCGATTCGATTCACCAACAGTCGGTCGATCAGGTGCTTTTGTAAAATAAATGGTTAAGTTATGACCCGTGCTTATAAAATCATTTAAACATCTCTTTCATCAATAAATAATGATATATGATATGAAATTAATAAAAATTATAATATGAATAGTTACCATAATCAGGGACTGTTAAGACAGTTAAACATTCGTTTCGTCTCAAATGCGTTCGTTCTCCCTGCATATGGAGTATCGTTCGTTGGTTTCGTCAGTTTAGAGAAAAGGGTGACTTTGCAACGGCAGAAGTTCTGGCCAGTCTCATGTCTTGTGTTTGATGCTATTGTGCATTGGACCCGTCAAGGGATTGCTCGCAGTCCGAAAAATTAACTCGACTATCCGGACAAGTATTGCGAATTTTTTAACAGATGATGTGGAAAGTATTGAATAAACAATTGCTTTTCAAAAAATACAAGCTTTTAGATTATACAAACTCTTACCAAAAGAAATAGGGGGAACAATAGATTTTTTCCGAATTTGATATTAATCAGTATGAGGAAGACGTTCATTTATTTTAAAGTTTATTTTTAGCCTTGAAGCGACGTTTCATACCAACGATCAAGTGTGGCTTTGGGGCAAATAGAATCTTTAACGAAAAGGAACGCGATTTACCCCGAGGTATGTTTTGTGCTATATCTAATAACAGTTTTCAGACCCTTTTTATTCTAGCGATATGTTAATGATTTGGTTGTATCCGCAGCTAGAAGAAGAAACTGCTGACTTCGTTTTCCAACGAAATTGTAATGGAGCTCTAGTGTGTGTGGCGCATGATTTAAGTTCCACAGATGGGTGGCCGATTGGTTATTAATTGATAGTCTATCGGGTCTGATGTAAGCTAACCTGCCCGATATCGACTTCTTCTTTTCTTGCTGCTTCTTCTTTATCAGGGTGACGATCTTCTGTCTCTGACACCAGATAATATTTAAATAACGCCGAATTATCGAAATCTATCAAATAAAATGCTCCCGATGGGAACTAAAGTCTTTTGAAGAGGTTACTAATATTAAAAATAGATGAACAACGCGGAAATTTCGCGAATATGATGAATAGTTAGGTTGCTGGTTTGTAATAGGACAAAAGAGGACCTGCCTCATTTGTATCAGTTGTTTATTTGTTTATTGTAATAGGTACACAATAAAAGTCGACGCCAGTGAAGCGGTTTATTAATATCACTGTGATATGTGCTACTGGTACCTACCGGTTTGTCTCTGAACTGCCTCATACGCGCGACTTTTACAGTTATTACTTTTTTCCTACAAGGGTCAATTACCGAAAAATTCCTTTCTGAAGATATAATGTGACCAAAGCAGAGACATTAATTTTTAAAACATCAAGGTAGATAAGTGGCTCGTGATAAAAGAATACGTTATGAAAATAATAATACTTTCGCCTTTGGAGGTCGAATTCCGAAAAATTCCTTACTTAAAATGTGATGCGACCAAAGTGGAGACCTTAATCTCTAAAATAATACCTCATTTCTCGATTTCAATTAGATATTAAGGAATATAAATGGATCGTGAATTATGGAAATAATATTACTTTTGTCATTTAAGGCATCAAATTCCGAACAATTATTTTCTTAAAATATGTTGTGGCCACTGCGGAGTCCTTAATCTTTAACATTATACATCATTTATGTATATTGGTTAGATATCAACGGAGAAAAATGGCTCGTGACATAAAAAAAGCTTCGTAGAAATACTGATACCTTTTCCCACTAAAGGTCGAACTCCGAAATATTCCTCCCTTAATATATGATATTAGTATTTAAAATGGTAGTTTATTTATAGGTTTCGGTTAGGAATACAAGAAGATAAATGGTTCATGGTACAAAAAATAGCATTTTATAAATATTTAGATTTTTTCCCTTTAAGGGTCGAATTTGGAAAAATTGCTTTCTTAAAATATGTTGCAACCAAAGCGGATTCGCTAATATTTAAAATGATACCTAATTGATCGATTTAGGTTAGGTATGAAGGGAGATAAAGGTTTGTGAAAAAATACCTCGTAGAAAATATATATATATGATGTGGGCTGCATTGAGTTCTTCCTGACTTAGTAGTGTTATTGGTCTCATATGGATAGATAGGCTTTGCGAAATGAGAACTGTTATTACTAGTAATGGTCTGGTTTATTACAAAAGTCCGTAGTAGACTCCAATTCACGAACATATAAAACTGAAACGTAGCTCTTGCCCCATGAAAGTTGTTAGATATTACTCTTGCTGTCTTGAATTTAGAGAAAACTATGTCAAAATTGGGTAAAAAGTGGTACTATTGGAAGCAAACCGCTTATTATGTCCGCATGACATAATATCCTTCCCCGAATCTCGCTGGTGACTGCCGTTACGAGCTACGGACCGAGCGTGGTGGGTGAACCTCGCATTCAGCAGGACGTCGGGTCGAATACTCCTCCGGCCATCCAGATCTGGATTTTCCATGGTTTCCCCAAATCATTCCAGGGGAATGCTGGGATGATTCCTTTAAAAGGCCATGGCAGAATTCCTTCCCGTTCCTTGTCCTCAGTCCTTTCCCGTATCTAGAAGAAAAAAGATAAAAGCGAGCTGCGATTACGCGCGCGCTCTTTGGAAACCGTTAGGACCACGCACTGGATTCGTGTTGCGTGCGCTCGCTGCCGTTCTGTGGCCTTTTTGAAGCGAACTAAATTCACAAACATTACTATGGAATATAAAAGGTATTTCTGGTCCGTTACAAAATTAAGTAGCGCTCCATTGGAACTTTACTGTTCGCTGATACATGAACGAAATTTTTCCGCACGCAGATTGCAGTCAGGCATCAGAATCTCTGATCTAAAAGAACTGCAGTTTGTTTTGTATAGAGTGCGTAAAGATCTGACAACACTATCAGCTAACACTGACGAAATGGAAACGAGAATAATTACAGCCACCCAGACCGTTGCACCACACTAGAAGCAGAGTCTGAATACCGAGTGGACTGGATATCGTGTCGGTCTTATCAAATATTTATGAATTGAAAACATTTATAAATGTACAATGTTATTTTCGAAGGACCTGGTTGCCACTTTTTCGGTTTATAGGTATAGCCTTTAAAATTTAAGGTATTTTTTTGTAATCATATTTCATAATCGTCGCATAGTTTTCTTCAAAGTCAAGCATTTTCCTCCATTTTTAATCTATACATTAATTTTATATTAATAAGATATCTCAAAAATTTGTAACGGACAATTCAGAGACAAAAAAAAAAAAAAAAAAATCTGTTTACTAGTGTTAGCATCGAGCGTAGTGGGTGAACGGGAACGATTGGGCCTGGCATTTGGGCGCACACTGGTTCGAATCCCCGTCCGGCCAAGTGTATTTCGGATTTCCAATGTTTCCCGAAATCACTCATCGCGAATGTGGGTATTATTTCTTCAAAAGTTATGTCAGAATTCCTGCCCGTCTTTTTATCCATCCTCCCCTGGCTCTAAAAACCTCGATGTCTGACAAGGCGTGAAGACTGAAGAAAAGAAAGCAATACCTTGTATTAAAGGCGACATTACGCTCTTTAGTATTTCACTAATAGCTCAGAAATAATGTCGACTTTCTTCAGACAAGACACAGATATCTGCATATAAATATAACTAATAAATAGTTCAGTTAATTCCAGTATGAACACACGGAGACATCATTAAGTATTTCTGTCTTCAGTATCCTGGCAATGATTTTTGATAATTATTGTTAATGTAGGCTACAACATGTCGGTAATAGAGTCCCTGTCCTTTAAAAGCATTAATGAACTTCGCATCTACCGTGTACTCACTGTTTGAATTAAATATCATATCGTCTGCAAAGGTGATTGAAGCTTTGTGGCGTAAAGTAATTATGTAGATAAGCGAATCTAATTGTAGTTCGATCCAGTTTGAATATTTCTCGCCTTAGTTTGAATATATAATCAATGTGCAAATAGAATAAAGGACGACCTCCAAATAGAAACGGTTTATACGCTGCGAGACGGCGATCGAGACTAGTAATTATGTCTCTGACGTCGACGAAATATACCTAAAATTTTTCTCAAAGCTTTTTTCTCCGTGGAACTGCGTTGCCACACGAGCGTAAATTCTTTGGCTCAAACACTTCACATCTGGCCGCGACTGTGTTCTGCTGTGTGTTGTATTTGCTGCGATCTTTAGAATCCATACATAAAACCAGGTAAAAATAATGTGTAATAGCACATATATGAAAGAATATTAGAAATCAATAAAACGAAACTTCACTTTGACAAATGACTAAAACGTTAATATTTCCCAATACTTCTTTGCCTAGTCGTGTAAAGTTCGCGATTCTGTTGAAATAATTTCCATTCGGTTAAAGTAATGATGTTAATAGTAAGTAGATCATGAAAATTAGGTAAATAAAAAAGAACCGAAATTCTCGCACCTTCTGGACTGTGGAATGTCTTATGATTCTGAGGCATAAATCGTGATAGATTTGGAACTACTTTCATTCGCGTTAATTTATAGTGTCAGTACAGCTGACGAAAGAAACGTAAATGGAAAAACTATTGTAATACTAGAATATCAGTTCATAACTCTGTACCATGAAGTGTAAGTTGCATTGCAATCTGATAAAAGCCTGAGATTTTTAATGAAACAATGCCATTTGTTACATCTAGTCAAATATTTCGCTCAAAATGTATAAGTTCTAAGGTCTAGGACGAATTTGTTGGTAACGGTATAGCAGCTATGAACCTACAAGGAATTGACCTTTTCTTCATAATGTCGATCACATTCCTTCGGAGGTACTTCTCGATAAAAAGAGCAAATGGAAGTAAGAAAACACGTAGGTTAGAAATAATTTCATACGGATGTTACCATAAGAGTCAATTTCGGCTGATCAATAGCAGTAATATGGAAACAGCTTTGACGTAACCGGATCATCTTGGAATATCTTGGACCTAATAGTGGTGGCCTTATCAGCTTAAAAGAAACACTTAATAGTATAAAGAGCAATAACACATGTATTTATTACGTTTCAACTTTTATGCATCTACCAACATTTCGAGAGACTTTACTTCATTAGTATATATTGGGTAATATTCACATTTTCTTAAACAATAACGCTTAAGAAAATTGTTTACCAAACTTTAAACAAAATGTACAATAACTTCTAGGTGCATGGCTGCTGTACCAGGCCCAACTTGTTACTAAATAATATAGTGAATCAAATAGAAAAGTCATAAGATAAAAGTTGAAACAGTGTTTTGTGTTTTAGAGTTGGGGATGAGCGTGCCGAAGCTACGGCCGCGCTATATCTTGGGCTTGCGCACGGGCGTGACAGGCAATGCCCAGTACGTGACGGACGACGAAGTGCTGTACCCTGTGGGCTGCCTGCTAGCCCTGCACAACCACGTGGCACACAGCCAGCGGTTCATCCGTCTGCAGGAGCGCCACCACACCGTCTCCATCATCTGCCTCAGTCCCAACAGGTACAGTCGACTACATTAGATCACTTCGCAACGGTTGACACATTCAATTTTGGTTCACCAATCACATGGATGTTTACAGCGTGATTGTATCAACCTTTCTGCTAAATATTAACTGGCTGCCAGGTAACTAGCAACGGATTTAAACGCAAAAAATTAAGATTTTTTAAATTCCATGCCAACTACGCTTATCGTCGCCATCTTTACACTAGATATCAGATTTGAAGTAACATCAGTAGGGTAGACACTAGCGTTTTGGACCAAAAGAACTACTGCTCAAACGGGCCATTACCTTCAAAAGGCTGCCATTTAATTAAAGTTAAACGACTTCCAACAAGATATTAAACAGTCTATTTCCTGTCAGGCAGATACTAAACGACCAATTACCTTAAATAGCTGCCTATTAATTTAAATCTCTAGATTGTTTTGTCAGATACATATTTAGTGGTTGTCGTTAACTTACATTGTTGTTCTTCGCTCATCCTATTCTACTGGAGCCCCGTGACCTTCCTACTCCACCGGACCACCGTCAAGGACCAGTTGATGTCCCCACTCCACCCGACACCCGTCAAGATCGCCCAACTGGCGCGTCGCAAAGAGTTGAAGATGACCGCCTGCCGCTCTCTGCAGTATAAAGCAAGCAGGATGGTACATACGCACTCGGGAGGGAATCCTCTGGTCGTTCCCCGGATATGTGGGCGATACAGATTTCGAATTTCTGGCAAAATTGGCATGGTACCAAATTACCTCCCAGCTTCATATCAAAATTCACAAAACCTGCTGTAACCTGATTTCAGGACCCCCATGACACGCAAATTACACTGATCAACAACATTTTTGGTACAAAGAAAATGAATGGTGCTCTTAGCTAAGTCGTGTGTGCTGAATTCGAAAATGAAATCAGTTTTTGCCTATTGGGCTCAGTTTTCTTGTAACACGCTACCCTCTGTCTATAGATATCGGCATAAGTCCTTGAAAACATTCCATATTGGTTATTTTCCTATGGTTTAATTCAATTATTCTGCTGACGTAATTGTTGAAAAACACTGGAAATATATAAAACTAACTCCCATACATAATTTATTTATTATTTTCTGAGCCGCATATGTAAGCCACAAGCATCACGTATTCGGTGTTCAGGTTTATTGATTAAATTCTTACGAATAATTACCATCTTACTTTCACTTCTGGACACCTATTACGAAATTACACTGAAGAGCCAAAGGAACTGATACACCTGCCTAATATTGTGTAGGCCCCCCGCGAGCACGCAGAAGTGCCTCAACACGACGTGGAATGGACTCGACTAATGTCTGAAGTAGTCCTGGAAGAAATTGACAGCGTGCATCCTGCAGGGTTGTCCATAAGAGTACGAGGGGGTGGAGATCTCTTCTGAACGACATGTTGCAAGACATCTCAGATATGCTCAATAATGTTCATATCTGGGGAGTTTGGTGGCCAGAGGAGTTGTTTAAACTCGCTCCGTCGGAATGCACAATGTAAATGAATGGATGCAGGTGATCAGCCAGGATGGGTACGTATGAGTCACCTGTCAGAGTCGTATCTAGACGTATCAGGGGTCCCATGCCACTCCAACTGCACGCGCCCCAAACCATTACAGAGCATCGACCAGCTTGAACAGTCCCCTGCTGACATGCAGGGTCCATGAATTCATGAAGTTGTCTCCATACCTGCACATGTCCATCCATTCGATACAATTGGAAACGATACTCGCCAGACCGGGCAACATGTTTCCAATCAACAAAAGTCCAATGTCGGTGTTGACGGGCACAGGTGAGGCCTAAAGCTTCGTGTCGTGCACTCAGCAAGGGTACACGAGTGGGCCTTCGGCTCCGAAAGCCGATATCGATGATGTTTCGTTGAATGGTTCGCACGTTGACACTTGTTGATGGCCCAGCATCGAAATCCGCAGCAATTTGCGGAAGGGTTGCACTTCTGTCACGCTGAACGATTCTCTTCAGTCGTCGTTGGTCCCGATCTTGCAGGATCTTTTTCCGGCCGCAGCGATGTGGGAGATGTGATGTTTTATCGGATTCCCGATATTCACGTGCACCCTTGAAATGATCGTACGGGAAAATCCCCACCACATCGCTACCTCGGAGATGCTTTATCCTATCTCTCGTGCGCCAACTATAACACCACGTTGAAACTCACTTAAATCGTAATAAACTGCCATTGTAGCAGCAGTAACAGATCTAACGCCTGCGCCATACACCTGTTGCCTTATATAGGCGTTGCCGACCGCAGCGCCGTACTCTGAGTGTTTACGTATCTCTGTGTTTCTTTGGCTCTTCATATAGATGCGTGTGTCCCTCTATTTCACCTTGCAGCCAGAACTACCAAGCACAGGCCACTGGCGTTCGTTTATGGCAGTAGAATAGAGTCTTCCATCGTGCACTATGGTGAATGCATGTCGGTAGCTGTGGGGGTGTGGTAGATTTGGTGGTTGAAAATTGTCGTCCTGATATTAAAACAGTCATGTGTGTCCGTATATTTCACTCTGCAGCCAAAAGTATTTAGCGTAGACCACTGGTGTTTGTGTGTAGTAGTCTCCCATCGTGCGCTATGGTAATTGCATGTCGGTTTATATGTTGGTGTGGGAGATATGGTATTCAAATTTGTCGATGAGGGGCATTTTCATATGTCGCCAAAATATATGTCGGATCCACCCGGGAAAGATTGGGTGCCTGATTTAATGGAGTGCCCTTTTCAGGTAGATGGTTCACTAGCCATGGTAGAATGTGGATATCTCTCAGGCAGTGGGTAGCAACTAGAACACAGTTGGTGCAAGGATCTCACAATACATAATGACAGATAGTGGAGCGAGGTTCCCTTCCCGGCGAACGGCGTGAATCTGTCAACTGTTTAGCTCCACTAAAACTTCACATGAGTAATCTATTTTATAATGATTCTGTATTGCCTGAAACAAAGGGACAGTGTAATTGTTGTAATACTTAGCGTTATGTTGATGATTACCTCTTGAGTGAGGCTCATCGACTCTTTGACTTCAATGTTGATTAACGACATCTGAATTATACATATGAAAGCAACCGTTAGTACCCGATTAGTTACCTATTCGGCGTACAGTGGTTTTATAAAGATGATGAAAAATGCACTGGAGTACCAATAGTCATGGAATAGCTCCTTTTTCCCAGCAGTCCAACGTTGTATTGACTAAACAAGTCGTCAGGAGAAATATTCAGCTGTCCCTGCTCTAGAGCCACCCATAATAGCGGAAGTGTTGCCGGTGTAGAAACTTCTGATCACATTCAATTCGATTCATGTATGGCGATCTAGGTGGCCAAATCATTCGCTGGAATTATCCTCAAACTAATTGTAAATATTTTGGTTCGGTGTCGTTGCGCATTGTCGTCCTGGAAAAGTCCATCCTTATTTGGGAACATGAATGGCGGCTAATGATCTCCAAGCAGTTGAACATAAAATCAATGGTCGGTTCAGCTTGAACAGAGGTCCAAGTCTATGCCAGGTAAACACAGCCAATACCACCAGCTGACACAGCGCCTTCCTGACAACCTGAGTCCATGGCATCTCTAGAGTTCTTATCGTGAGTCACCTGACCACGCAACCTTTTCTCAATCATATAAGGTTTAACCTATAAGTTCCTGAACCCAGCAGTGGTACTGCAGCAGATGGCATCTTCTTAGCGGATGCACTCTTGTTGGTCTTCTCCTACCATATTCCATTAACACTAGATTACACTGCACTATCCGCTCGGAAACGTCCTTTGTACGTCCCACATTTAATGATGCTGTCTATTACGCATTGTTGCCTGTCTCAACACTTACACCTTGATTCGGTCATTAAGTACAGGTGGTCACCCACTACGTTGTCCATGGCGGGAGGTACCGTAATACAGGAAATTACATATCGACGGCACACTATTGACTCTGTAGATAGAATGGAATGCCCCATGTGTCTAACGCCACCTACCGTTTCGGGTTCAAAGTCCGTAAATTGTCGTGCGGTCATAAACACGTCAAAAAATCTTTTACACGAATGTCTTTTACCAAAAGTATAAATAAAAGCATTAACTCTACGTTTCTTCCGCGGGGTTACAGCCATCTGGATATCCCATGACTTTTGCAAGTCTTATTATAAACAATATACTGCATTTACTCTGGTTCTTCGTTAAATTAATTTTGGGGAAGTCACAAACCTTTTGTTTCACGTTTTTTATAAGTTTATGAACTGACTGATAGTTGTACGATGCAAACATTTGCACCATTGTTGTTATACTATATTCTGAATACGGATCAAGCCATATAGCACTATTTTTTAGTTTTAGAGATCATTCCTCCTAAATAGAACCAGGCAGATATATATTTTAATACTTTGTTTTTTTTCTATTGCTAAATTCCACGATTAAATTTAGACCGTTGTAATCATATGGTATGCACTATGCAGCATAATAGTGTGGAAGTGCAAGCGAGGCATATATTCTTCCTCCCCTCCCCCCCCCTCTCTCTTCCCCGGAAATGTGACGAATCCTGATCTAGATGATTGATGCTCAATGTTCTGATAACCTAATATCCAGAATGACAGTGAATTTTGCGTGCTTCGTTTGTTCTTACTAGAAATTTGGGCTCAGGAATTATTCCAGCACTTTGCGGTAATAATATGTATAAACAGGTTTTTTCAGGATCGTTGGGATAGGTAGTACATGTTTATCAAATAGCTTCTTCTCGAATCAAGGCGATTGGGGTGTGCAGGAAGCTGGCGGCAGTGGTGGAGACAAGCGATCGGCCTGCCATCTCGCTGTACGACATGGTGACGCTGAAGTGGCGTAAGGGCCTGCGGCTGCCCTTCGAGACGGTAGCCACCACGTTCGCGGCCCTCGCCTTCTCCTGGGATGGACGATCCCTTTTCGCGGCCGTCGGTCGACCCGAC
This sequence comes from Vandiemenella viatica, assembly GCA_031002005.1. Lineage (NCBI taxonomy): Eukaryota > Metazoa > Arthropoda > Insecta > Orthoptera > Morabidae > Vandiemenella > Vandiemenella viatica. The sequence continues at coordinate 208,548,140 of JARYHS010013630.1, read as the reverse complement.
TGGACCATCTGCCGCTACAACTGGGAAAAGGGCAAAGTGGAGACCACATACAAGGCCATCACCAACAACCCCGCCCTGCGAGGTGTCTCCCTAACACAGGTGCAGTGCCATGTTCCAAACTCCAGAAATTTTTGTTAGAGCTATAGAACTGGTAATAAATTGTACGGCGTCGCTTTTTACTACCTTGAATTATCTTGATTTGCTTCATGATTCTTTCGTTCTTTATTTCATTTTTATTTTTTTCTGAGGCCATTAGAGGCGGGGCAAGGAACGGGAACGGATCGGTCATGGCTTTTTGAAGAAACCATTCCAGCATTGAACTATAGTAATTTCGGAACCCATGAAAAACCGAAACCTGGATTGCCGGACAGGGGATGGAACCCGCGTCCTGACTAATGCCGTGTTCAAGTGCGAATCCCACAATACCTACTTCACAAATCCACAAATTAGTGACGTTGTTAGCATACCTGGTATGATGACCGCGGTATGTATTTGGCTGTCAGTCTAGCTTTTATTTCTTGGTTTTAGTATTTTTGCGATAGTCTCTGTTTAGGTGATGTTTGTAACGTTATTGTGACCTCTACTAATTCTTCGGTGTGTACAGTATTTTTCCAAAAAATGTTCGGTAAGTTGTAGGATTTGTTTGCAGACCGATCCTTGAGAGTGAGCGGTAACTCCTGAGACCGATGGTTTAATTCTCCTCCGACCTGTTTGCGATGGTTCTCCGAAATTACTTCAGTCGAATGCCGGATGGTTCGTTCAAGACCCGTACCATTGCTTGTCTCCAGTCCTCAGAAGCCTTTAAGGACCTTGATGTCGACGAGTCTTAAGGCCACAAAAAGTGGTCGGTTAAACTCTTTGTAGATATTTAAACCAATAATTAATATAGGTACGTATGGGCACACTGTATTTATGTCACATTCCTATGTAACGTTGTATGGCTTCTCGTTAATCTCTAACATCATCCACAAGAATTCTGTAACAAACAGAAATAATTGTTTGATTGTACTTACTTGTAACGATTCATTGACGTTTTGTTATTTTTATTATTCCTTCGAATAAACATAGGCATTAATGATACGTTATCAGCCGTATACAGCATATCAGTTTAAATCATAGTTACAGACTCCTAATTATTTCCCTTAATGTTCAAATTACTTTTGTATAGTTTCTGATAATGTTTGTAATTATTAGATTTTTATTACACTTATCAACAATTAATTTGCTTAATTGGGATGAAGCCCAATCTCCGGTGGCAATTTTCTTACATAATCCTTTTTTTCTTCTTTCTTTTTCCCATCTACTTTTGCCCTCTCCGAATTTCAACTAAATTCTTTCAGCATTTTCTCTTGATAATTTATTCCAATCTCTGATCCCCCTACCTACGAAGGAAATTCTTCCCGCACCCTTGTGCCTGAAATCTAGTACCAGCTTGTGGTGATGGTCATCTTTTCCCTTTCAAGCATCTGTCTTAATTCTTGCACCAATATGTTTCCACACCTTATCAGCAATATACGCCTTATACACTCCCATGACTCTCTTTACCCTCCTCCTGTCTTCCGATGAATCTCAATCCAGCTCCTTTATCATATCGGTTACTGATTGTGTTATGCAGTAATTTCGAAAGTCATATATAGCAGCCTTACTTGCACCCTCTCCAACTCCTTTGTTTGTTTTTGTTTAACCATAGTTCATCTTCACTGATCAAAGATACATTGCCACAGATAAAAACCAAAACATATGCGTTATTTTGTTTTCTGTCTCTTTCTAAATAATTTACGCATTTATAATTTCTACATCTTCCAGGAACGAAAAAACTATGTTTTTTACTTGATTAATCAATTTATGTTGACGATAGGATAAATTTTTATTCCAGTGTACTAATTTTAACCATAGCTGTGAACTCAGCAAAACATGAAGTTCATCAATATACGTTGGATCACGGTTCTAAGCGTAATAGCCCTGTTGTCTTTATGTTTAATTATACGTAGTTTCATTGCTTTCGAAATGCTGAATATCGCCATGGTAGTAACGTGGTTCAAATAACTTCCTACAATGAAGTGAGATTCTAAATTCACTGCGGAATGACTCAAAGGGGGGCAAGTGACGGAAGTTCTTACTGGAATTTGAACAAGAGGAAAGACTAATTGTTCATTTATAAACTTTCTTATTTTAAATTATGGCTAATTTGGAGTGGAACATGAAACAAACATTAAAAATGATAGTCGCAGCGTCGTATTACTATAAAAACTTGAGCAATGATTGATGAAGATGGTGGTAGTGCTATAGAACTAGTATAGCTACTCTTTAATTCGCTCACCAAATACCTGATATAACCAGACAGATGTATTTTTATCATGCATATTTCTGAATATGGTTTTGAATAATGAAAACCTGTGGCACTGGATATTACATTGCTTGGTCAAAACATTGATGGGACTAAAAGTGGAAATCTGTTATTATAAATTAGCTGTCTATAGCAAGGACATCTTATAGACTGAAACAACACACTCACTATCCGTGGTCGGCTTCTATATCCTCTTTTACAGAAATATAAACATGTTTTCAATAAGAAATGTGTAGTACACATTAAAATACATGTCCCTAAGATAATTAATGCCTCTTTACTGTTCTACGAGATATCGGCAAAAGACGGGCAATAATATACATTTGGAAAAAAGTAAGAAAACAAAGATTAGTGGACGAGCCGAATACAGCACACAAAGACTCAAATGTATTAATGTAGGTTTCACGACAGGCGGAATCTTTTTATTAGTCTGTATCAATGAAAGATGTCTCAAAATCACGTATGAAAAATAGATAAAGTACGGCCGTATTTTAGATTAAGATTTTGCTACAAATTACTGGTCAGACCGTAATGTATGAGTGTTAGTCGTGTCAGTACTACGCTCATCTTGCTGACTGTTTCCTGCAGTGTGTCCTGCAGCTGTTGTGCAACCCCAGCGACAGCTCGGTGGTGTGCGTGATTGGGACGGGCCTGTTCAGCCTGCTCAGCATCACGGAGACGGTGTGGACGCAGTTCGGATACAACAAGGCGCAGAAGATCCCGATCACGTGTGGCTGCTGGCTGAGGCACGACCGCGTGCTGCTGGGCACCAAGGAGGGCACGCTCATAGCCATCGCCGAGGGCGAGCTGCGAGGCATCTACAAGGCCACCGACGTCAAGCACATCAATCTCAGGCCCAAAGAAGAGTGAGTCACTATACACGTTCATACTCAAGCGAATTGTTGTCTACTTCGTTCCACCATCTCCAGTCGTTCCAAGCACTTATACTTGCCAGATCTTCTCTTAGATTGTATTATTAAGCGTCAGAAACTAAAATTTTTCTGAAATACCAGAAGAATACTAATAGTTCTTGTTTGCACGCACACCAAATTCATAATTTGATACTCAGAAGGTGTGTCCATATTACGCCTCCGTGCCCAAGCAAGGACCCAACAAGGGTTCTATGTTCAAATTCTCTCACATTCTTCGTACGTTCCCTCGTCACCCTCTCCAGTGCATAATTTCCTACCCTTGCCTAATGTGTCCAACTCAGTTGAGATCATTATCAAGGTATTACGATTTTCTGCCTTCAATAGGAAATTCCTCTTCCCCATGGAAAACGTAGGGATACCTTTTTTTTTATTATTCCTGGTATGATAACCTCTGTTAGAATCTTCAGTACATGTTCATCTACTCAACTATATACGAGGTGTGTAAATTAAGTAATGAGACTGCCAACGAGGCGCTCGGTACGGTAACAGTGGAAGCACGGGACTTGGAGAGGCCATACACGTTTTAGAAACAGTTTGAGCTCGATCGAGTGATTTAAAATTTGTTATTACTTTCTTTGTGAACTGGGTTTTCCTAAAGACTTCTAAAAATGAGAACATGAATTTCGAGCATTGGTGTGCTGTCACGTTTTGCTTCAGACTTTGGGCACAGTTGAACAGAAACTATTACAAAACTTAAGTAGATCTACGGAGGCAATGCATTGTCAAAAACCCAAGTTCTTCGGTGGTTTAAGGCATTTTTAGAATGAAAATAAGCGATGGAATACAAACCATGCAAGGGAAGACCTTCAACTGCATGGTCGGTTGATGGACAGAATGGTCGGGGTAGAGTTGAATTTGGGTCACACCACAGTTAATCATGATATGACCAATCAATTGGGGAAGAGAAAATGGTTCCAAAAAATCTTTCATAAAAACAAAAAGTCATCGGGAGTGAAAGGTGTCTTGAATTTCTGGATTCAATTGTAAATGAAAAAAAAGTAAATTGCAATGTGTTACTACTGGTGACCAGAGACGGGTATTTGATTACGACCCGGAAACCAAACACCAGAGCATTGAAAGGCACAATTCAGCCTCTCCAAAGCCGAAAAAAGCAGGAATAAGCATGTCAAAGAAACAATTAAGTGGCATCTATAAACATCATTGTCAGGGGCTTATAGCTTTTAAATATTAAAATAATAATAAATTCGTATGGTCTTGTGATGCAGTTGCAGAATTTCTTATCAGCTGCTCAATCCTCTAATTTAACTGGGTAATCATACCAGGTAATGGGAACTCAGAGATGAATCACAGTTTCAATTGAGAATAATGCGATGTCGATTTCGATCGATATAAGTAACTTGCCTTAAAATGGATAGTAATTTGCATACACTTTTATCTTAATTTGGCAGGTTTACGGCATTACACTAAAACTTACATCAAAATGAAACATATATTACTAATACTTAAGCCGTATTTTAATCGAAATCCCGTCAAATTCGACCAGCATTTCTTGCATGAATAATAATAATAATTCTGAGTGGTCGTAATGACCTCGAGATAGGGTTTTTATTGACTGCGCATTCCGCCCCTATCATAGCCGCCTTAACCTAACCCGACAATCCTGCCGGGTACAGGGGTCCTACAGTTTAACGTGGAATCCGAACCACGGAAGCGTTCTGGTGTACTTCACTTTACATAGCAAGCTGTGGCAGAGGTGAAGGTCGAGTTAAACGCCTTTGAAAATCCCCGCCAATACAGGGATTCGACCTTTCGATCTCCAGTCAGACGCTTAACCACTGAGCTACCAGACCGCTCCTTTTACGAATGACGTTCAGTGAAAAATAATTTAAGGGAACTCTCATCTCAATTTACCCAGGTTCTCAACGTTACGTCAAAATATAACATAACATATTTTACTCCTGGAAGTATGGTCATGCGTGAATTGCGATCAACGGAGCAAAAAGACATACGGTCGCAGACTTCACGCTGTTAATAATAATAATATTAATAAAAGTCTTGTTAGATCCAATAGGGACCACATGAGCCCCAGCTTACCGATTACTCAGGCAGTGAGAATCATTACAAAGAGGAGCTCGAAGTCTCGCCAGGGCTAGAATCAGGCTTGTTAGGTCTGGAGCATACAGCTTTAGGAGAAGAATGTTTGAGAAAAAAGTAACTTAGATTCTGTGTGGCAAGTGTATTTTTGTTTGTGAAATGTGTAGTTCAAGGGGATGGTATGGGGGACCGCCTAGATCAGTGGTTCACAGCGTTGCAGAGGTCATAGGGAGCGTTTGTAGTCTACAGGAAATTTAGGTGGTGCTGAGGACCAATCGCTTCCCCCTGCTTTCCAGTAGTATATCCGGCATTTAGGGCTCCAGCAAAGAAGTTTTTAATTGCGTCCCCATGATCAAACATAACCAAGAAAGAATTTGACGTAGTCAGAAATTTATTTGACAAAAAATAAACGGATTATCAACAGTGGGGCGTATAAACTGCGGAATGGCAAATTAATAGTGAAATCTGTACATCCGTAGTTTAGACAGGTCGAGAATGCACATCCCAACGTAGAGCGGCTTGATGAAAAGTATCCTAACTTTCGTCATTTCCAGGGCCACAAAGTCTTCTGTAAAAATAGTTGTTCGTTTAAAGTGTGGTGATGCTAAGTATTTACTGGCACCACGGTGGCCCGCCCAGCTAGTACACAATTTCACGTCGCGGTGTTTTTCTAATGCTCTCCATTGTTTTTCCGAACATTTAATTGATCATAAGTTTGAAAAAGTCTCTTTCAAAGTCTGTTTGTGCTAAACGGCGAGAACATGTATGTGTTCTTTCAACCACGGTGACTGGTTAAAAGAAATGACGTGGTGTATTTTGGACTCGGCAATGGAGAACATCCCGTACCTTGTTCTGGAACGTTGTCATCAACCTTGGGAGGGTGGAACTTAAGGGGGTATTGTGGTGTGGACATGGCGGAAGGTCTGCTAGAAGGTCGCGCTTATCCTGGGGAATCGTTAGATCTACTTCCAAAACGAAACCGCTAGACGAATCGACTGCAACGTTCATGGAATCTATGCTAGCAATTTGCTCGACTGATAACCATCGAAACCCTCCAGAGGACAGATACTCTGACATGGCCCAGCTTTACAAATTTTGTACGTCGAAGTACATGATAAAATTCTCATGCACCTCTTGGTTGTATTCCGTGATGTACCGGTTATTTGCCTTGGCTTACCTGTGGTCGCACTGGCTAATAGCACCAAGAATCCCACGTTCGAAAAAGAGCAGCATGTCGATATCTGTCAGAAGGTCCAGTTCGACACGCGTGCTCCTTAATATAACCTACCACGAAAGGCCTGGGGCTGTTAAGTAGTGTGCGGGGTCCAGGGTATATTTCCCCAAATATACATACCTAAATTTTTCAAACAGATCCGCAAGTAACCGCACATCTGTTCCCATGTACAGACTTGCAGATTCACCCATGTTTTAGACCTGGAAAACCCGCCAGAGTTCCAGACTCTGAAAACGAACTATAAAATTTTGACTTTGGAGGGAATGTGGCCTCTTTGGGTTCCTCATTGAATCCATGTATTCGTAAGGGAAGACTCCTTTTTGCCTCACTAATTGGAATTTCTGCGGATCCATGAAATGCGCTCGGGTAATGTACATGTCACGCTCCTTAAGGGTTCCAAACAGCTTCTCTAATGAGGACTGCATGAAACGGTACGAGTCCAGGAACCGCAATGTGACTGACGTACCCTTAATCTTTTTAGAAAACGAAATATTACGTTCAGTGTTGATGGGCATCTTCATCGAGGTGTGGTAAGGCCCTAGCGATGAAGTGTGCATCATACCCAGACAAATTATGGAAAAATATGGGTATGCACCTTTGATTCTTGAGCTGTAAATTATAGTTATTGTGTGCAGCCCCCCTAAATTTACCAGTGATGTTGCAATGATCGCAAACCTTAACGGCTCTCGGTTCAATACCTTCACCACAAATGTGGCATACCATAGCATGGCTAAATTATGCTTTCTCATCAGCTGTCATTACAAGAGGTGTAAACCCCTTGTAAATTTCATCAACGTCATGGCTCAGTTTAAAGAGTTGTTCAACTAACCACTTCTCAGGGGTTTTCCCCCAAGAATGAGGCGAATCGGTTCAGCTAATGGCCGTATCAGCAAAAACCTCGTATGCTGCTGCAAAAGGGGTGTGTTACTGGACTGCTGTAGAGAGAGAGGCGTTGGGTTGAGGACAGCACGTGTCAAAGATTTTCAACAAACATTCCAAGGCCGCATAAACGACGAATGGTACACGCGGTTGGTGCACAAAATCCTTAAACTTTAAGATTTTGTATTCGTCGCCTGGTAGATTGGCTCTGATAGCATCTACCGGTGAACAATCAATCTCATGGCACTGTATGAGATCTTTACTCCAGGCATGCTGCAGACACCAATCACAAATGTGAACAGTACCTCTACGATTTGATATGAATGATCTAACTAACGGTGATAGGTTCTTGATCCAACAGTATTGGAATTTTCCAGTACCATCAGAAATCAACAACATGTTTATCCCATTTGTCTGCAGTTAGATGGAAGGGTCCAGCAACTATGTGTTTATCATTACTAATTTTGTCCAGACCGAATACATTAATCGGATAGTCTGGACTATGCATCTCAAATTTGGAAATGTCTAAGAATTTCACTGGAAACTCAATGTTATTGAAATCGAAAGTGTAGGGGCAGCGTACTTTTTATAGGTATTAAGTCTTTCCAGGTTTTTGTTTTATACCCTTACTTGAGATGCAAGGATCGTCCATTCGTTGTTCTCAACATTGACTACTGCCTCCTTTCTATTGATATCGAATGGCAGAGTAACGTAGGAAGATCCTTGATAGAATGGTACAAATTTTAAAATATTAATGTCAAGGGATACGATTCTATCATGAGTTTTTCCACTGTCCCGGTCTTGAAACATAAAAATAAGATGCAGTAACGACAAACATACAAGTTACATAGCAAGTAAATAAAGTAAAACTCACTAATAGTTCTGAGACTCCAGTTAGGTAGGTCCACTGATGGCGTATCCTGATTATTCGATGGATTCGACTCTGTAGACGCCAAAATCCACATCGTCAGCACCGTCCATTGTGGAGTTGGCGATGGCAAGGCTGTAGCCTCTTTAAAAAACATGCATTAATAAAAATTTGACCAGCAAATTATGTAATAACGTTAAGGATGTGTACTTACTGTTATCCATTCTGCTTCGTTTTGAGGAAGGCATTGTATCCTCCTGGATGTTCCTTTTTACACCTGCTTGACAGTCCGTAGCTCCCAAACATCTTGAAAATCAGGAAACAAAAAAAAATATAACTTCTAACAACTTGTATTATAACGGCAATATCAAAAATTACACTTACCAGAATCCTTGAAGTATTTAAGTTCAGCCAGATCTAACTCTTGGGAAGACATAGCAGTAACATGTGCTTGACTGTCCGTAATCTTAACACATTGACGATCTGGTAACAAAAAGAAATCAATTAATTATAATTTAACTACTTGGAATACAACTATAAGTATAAAATATTACACTAACCAGTATCCTTTAGTTCAGCCTGATCAGACATGGCAGAGAGCTACGATGTTATCTGTTCGAGACGAAGCAAGACTATGAGACATACAGTTTTTTAAAAAAGTAATCTTTAATTCCCCTGACTAGAGGCCGGGTGCGGCCTACTGTAGAGCGATGACACTTTTCAGCCAATTGGGTAATGCATTTTTGTTGATTTATTCTTTATTGACTCATCATATATCTTTTTTGATTCTTGGGTTCCATTTATATCTTTTTTGGGTCCTGTGGACTTTAAGTCCTTAGTGTTTGTTATGTGTTCCTTTTTAGGGAATTAAGGTCGTTAATAGTTGCGTGAGAAGTTCCACTATCTTGGTTAGGGCTAGCTGGTTCTTGTTACTAACCCCATTTGTACTTGCTGACAGTTGCATCTGGAACACATCGATTTGTCGTTGTCCTTGTCGACTCTCCGACATCTAGGTGGCTCCAGCTGGATGGCGCTCATCCTACTTGGTCTGTCTGCCCTGGTTTCTTGCTGTGGTCCGACAGTCGTCGTCGTTGTCTGGAAGTTTGTGCCACCACGGTGGGCCGTGGTGACACTGGACGCTTTGGGCATTTCCTGCCCCTCCGTCCTTTTGCTTGATTTGTTGAAATGTAGAATTTATTTTTGAATTTTGGCAAGGGTCGGGCCGGCAGTGGGTAGTCTGTCTACTACTGTCTCTTGCTTCCACTGTTTCAGGGCGAGTTTTCTTCTTTGCCGCCGACTTCTTCTTGGCGGTTTTATGGCGTAGCTTTCTTCTGTCTTCCTGAAGGCTGCGTCTTGTTGGGCACCGTGATCTGCACGCGGCGTGAGACCTGACTAGTTCGCGCAGGTCGGTGTCGCATCTCTTGGCTGTCAGCATCCTGCATGCTGTTATTGATTTTTGACAGGTCTACCATCTTGAAGGTGAACATGGATGACGTGCCTGGAGTGGCTCGATGAGGTGAAGTACACCCATTCCAGTTGGCGTTGCCTGCGAGGTGTTTGTTTGGGTTTATCTTGTTGACTTTTATTTGTTGGCATTTCATGTATTGGTGACATCACTTCGCTGTTGCTTGCTGAGTTCGGCGTCAGCATTGGAAGAAACTCGTTATGCAGATACTCTTCTCCATTGAAGCCTTGGTCAAAATCCTTGGAAATGTAATCTCTATGTATTGGCATCACCTGTGGTATATTTATGTGTGTGTTGTGTGTGTGTCGCTGCCTCAATTGCGTGTTTGTGCATGTCCCGCTACCTAGGTAGCTTTACCTCTTTTTCACCGTTTAGTGCCCAGTAGAATTTAAAAATCCATCGGTAGCGCTTGCCGTAAACTTCCAGGTGGAGGTCCATCTCAAGTGAGATATGGCAGCCAGCCGGCTTCTGGTATATCGGCGTGATGAAGGTCGCACACGCCATCGGCAGTACGTAGTCGTAGATATATCAGCCAGTGCTCGTCATCGGCCGTTGGTGATCGGAGGTCCGTTCATTCGCCGCCATTGCGCGACTATGACTGGGTGCCGGATCTGCGTGATGCCGGGAGCGCAGGTTGCTTCGGTGGTGCGCCCTGCAGGTGCACCCAGCACCATTCGTCGGATCTATGCGCTTCCTTGGAGTGTCGGCCCGACATGACCTTCCGTCACGTCAGCGGGATACCGACTGAGACCGAGCGCCTTGTGCAGGAAGGAGCTAGCGAGGTTGCTCCGGTAGTGCGCCCTGACGGTGCATCACAGCGTCAATCGTCGGCTCTAGGCGTTTCCCTCCAATTGGGGTGTCGACGTGATCCGACCTTCCTTCACCCATGCAGGGCGTGGACTGAGGTCGCTTCGGTGCTGCCTCCTGGTTGCGCGCGGGTCTAGCATGGCCAGCGGTCCGCGGCGGTTCTGCCTCTTGCCGGCGTAACTTGTCGCTGCTTCCTCCCCATTGAGACATAGACGACGACGACGGGTGCCATTCTCTGCCAGTACTTCGTCCGGCAGTGTACGGTTGAGTTATTGTCTTTCGAAATTGTCTCCTTCATCAGTAGATGTTGCAACACTTCTCGTTAGGTGTGTCTTCTCTTGTGGCCCTTGTTGATTTACTTGAATTTGATATGACATCAGTTGCGAGCGTCAGCTGATTCGTCTGCCGGGATCGCAGGTCTCCGTAAGTCCCTCTGGATTAGTTGCGTCAGCAACTCGATGACTGTGTCAAGTTTAGAACCCAACTCAGCGTTTGCAGCTTCTTGGTTGCAGCATCTGGATGACTGTGGTCGAGTTCCATGTCGAGCACTCAAGTCATGACGAGGATGTTCGGGGTTACATGCCCCGACTGCGCAGCTGGACGTTGCAGCCTTCTTGGTAGTCTGACGACGAACCCTGCCGGCAGGTGTGACCCACTCCACAGAGGGAGCAGCAGCAGCAGGACGACTCGTCGATTTCCCCCGCCGCAGTCGCTTCCGTGCAGGACATCCACGGTGGCAAGCTGCATGAGGTCCACCGCAGTTGTAGCAGGTAGGATTTTCTTTAGGCCTGGGGCAGGCCTACGTCTGATGCTCATCCTCGCAACGTACGCACCTTAGCTTGCGGGTGCAGTATTTTGCGTAGTGCTCAAATCCTTGACATTTAAAGCCCTGGATGATGTCGGTCTTGCACACAGATCTGCTACATTGCGTACCAACAGTGATCTTCTTTGCTGTAGGTGTTGTCTTCGTAGGAGTTGGAGTTCTCTTGATCTGTTCTTCTTCTGCCGGAAAGATCTTCTTGTCTGGAATCTCCTGCAACTTGTTGAAGGTGTTGTATATGATGTTGAAATCAGCCAGGCAGTATGCGATGATATTCATTCCGTCATTAGCCGGCCATGCAAACAGCAGCTGAGTTGTTAAGCGCTGCAGCTCTCCGAGGAGTGTCGTAATATTCATACAACTGATGTAAATGGGCTGTATCGGCCCCTGTTCTGGCTCAGTGTCTTCAATTTCCATGTCTTGCTGCACGTCCTCAGTGGAGACGCAAGCAGCAGTTGAATCGGTGCTAGCAGAAGTGGAATCGGTGCTGGATGGTGGATCAGTTGCCATTGGCTCGCGCCATCCCAGCCTGGCTGCAGTCGCCTGCTGGATAATCTACACCATTCTGTCAAGGTTGTCCATAGTGCGCTGGTACTGGGCTTGCAGTAAGGCCATGCTCTCATCCGAGGACGTAGACGTTGCTGGCGTGCTGGTAGCCAACTGTCTACGTGCAAGTTTCTTGGCTCGTCATTGCACCTTTACTGCCTTAGGTTTTCGGCAGGTGGAGGGTGGAGTATTTGTCCGTAGACATTGCCTCCCACATCACGAAGGTGTTGCAATTCTGTTAGCTATCGATTTGTCTGCTTGTTGGGTGTCAGTTTGTTAGTAAGCTGAGCGGTCTTCTATGCCTATCAAAGCCGTTGTCGTAGCTTCCAAGCGAGTTGACCGCAGGATTGTTGCATTGCCTAATGCTGTTGTAAAATTTTTCAGCCAGCTGGCGGAATCTTTCTTTCAATTTAGGTATGCCGGCGGCCTCGTGGAGTGCATCCGTGGGGAACCGACACGGGAGATGTAAGGCTCTCTTTAAGGCTCTATTTTGGATAATTTGGAGTTTACTAATTTGCCTGTCGCTAGCGTAAGCCCATACAGGACATGCATACTCCATAATTGGGCGTATAAGCGATGTGTAGATCTTGACTCCTGTTGAAGGGGCAAGCTTGCTATCCTTATTTAGGATTGAGTAAAGACTGTGGAGCCTGGTGCTTGCTCTCCGCCGGACTTCGGTGATGTGGTTGCACCAGTTCAGCCTCTTGTCTAGAGTCACCCCCAGGTAGTGTGCCGTGGTGGACCATGTAATTTCTCTGCCATGTAGGCGAAGTGTTGGTTCAGGATGAGTGGGTTGACGGGCCCCAAGTCGTTTGGTTAATATGATGGCCTGGGTCTTGGTGGGGTTTATATCTATACGCCACCTCCTAGCCCAGGCCTCTGTTACTTGTAGGACTTCCTGCAGTCGTCGGGTGGCCAATGCTCTACTGCTGCTGGAGGCTAAGTACGCAGTGTCGTCGGCGTAAGTAGCTGTCAGAACACCGTTGCTAGTCGGAACATCAGCGGTGTAGAGAGAGTATAACACGGGCCCGAGCACAGAGCCCTGTGGCACCCCTGCCTCGATGTTCCTAGTAGAGGAGTAAGCTTTGTCCACCTTTACGCTGAAGGTCCGGCCGGTGAGGTAGGATTTTAGTAGCTTCACGTGGCTTCGTCGGAGGCCCGGAACAGGCGAAAACTCAGTGTCGTAACGGGTGTGATATTGAGCAACACTCAATGCTCGGTGAACAAGCGCCGAACTCGGTAATCTTGAGACATAGATACATACACAGGACACAAACTTCTGGGTTGTCTGCTGTCCCAGAGTGTGAGGATATTCTTGCAATTGGTTGCATCTCCTTCCAGATCTTCTAATGTTGTCTTCTCTGTGGCTGTGGCATTGTTGGATGTGTCACTTCCTGGTAGGCTGCCTAATTTGCTATGACCTGAGTCATTAGCAGGTGCTGTTGCTGCAGTAGAGTCATCATGGAGTCAAGCTGGCATCTACTGTCGGTGTTCAGTGTGGCACATTGGTTGTGCTGCTGCCGCAGAATGGGCTGTTGCCGCAAAGGTCTAGGTTGGTGCCGGAGTTGAGGATCGATGAGTGGCTTGCGTTGGGTAGTCATCGACTTGTCAACACGTAGGTTTTTCTTCATTGGACACCCACTGTAGCAGGCTGGGTGGTTGCCCATACAGTTGCAGCATGTAGGTTTTCTATCTCTTGGAATGTTGCAATTTGCAACATTGTGAGTCCCCGCACATCTCACGCAACGCTCCTGTCCAGTACAGTCGCGGGCCAGGTGGCCCTGACAGCGAAAGCACTGAGCCAGGGCGAGCGGTGGTCTCTTCTTTACTTCCAGTTGGACCTTATGTCCAAGGAGAGTCGTCGTCTTCTTTGCCCGCGGTACACGCTCCGTTGGCTGGAACGTGTAGAGCGGGAGACGATCTTCAGTGCCCGGGCGACGCATCTGATGCACGTCCGAGGCGACGATACCACCGCTATTGAGCACAGCGGCGGGCGACTCCTTGTAGCTGGCTCAATATGTGGGTCGGAACAGCGCCGGGGTCAGCAGCTCGTAGATGAGTGAGTTCTCTTTGAGACATAGCACAGCACAGCGTCATCTGGATGGCTTACGCCATATTGTTGATGCAGTACCAGGGTAACCCCTATGACTGCTGTCTACTTTGCTTTTTTGAAGTGTCTTTTGGTCAAATCGTTAGTTGTTATTGTTGTCTGATGTTCTTGACGTGGCATCAGGGCGGTGATCAGCTGCGTGAGCAGCGTAACCACTACCGTGAGCTGGTTGCTGGGTCCGGTACGGCAGTGACAGTGGTCGACACGTCGACCTTCACGGCGGCCGGCTGGCTGCCGACTGAACCCAGGAGCCGTCGTGGGCTGGTCTTGGCGACGCGGTCCGGCCCGCGTATGGAGCCTGGGTGCTGTCGTCGCTCGGTCGCTGTGGGGTGTCTTGCTGGAGCTGGTCTCCTGGGCCCCGTGGCAGCTTTTGGGCGATACTGTGCCCTGAGCTGCTTCTTCTTTTCACAGCCAGAGAAGCAGGCTGCATGATTTAGTCCGCAGTTGCAGCAGACAGCCTCTTCCCTGGCTATGGTACATTCGGCGGCACGATGGTCAGCCCCACATCTGGTGCATCTGCGCCGGTTTTTGCACTCCTTTGCCTCGTGGCCATGGAGCTGGCAGTTAAAACACTGCCGGAGTTCGGGCGGGGAAGGCCTCTTCTTGGCAGCCTTCCTAGCCTTCTCTCTCGGCAGTGCTGAAACGGTCACAGGCGACGGCTGGCTCGGCGGGATGGGCTGCTCCATGTCGCAGCCGATGCCCTGCTCACGCAGCAGGCTGGTGGCCCTCGTCAGGTCGGCGGGGCATGTGGCCAAGATCTGCAGGCCTCCCTCTACAGGCCAGTAGAACAGAGGCAGCTCTGTAGCCAGCAGGAGCTGTACATACAGGCCACATACAGGCCGCCCCAGTTTCCCTCGTAAGCCGCCACCACGGGTTGGACAGGGCCCTGCTCCGTGGTTGGTGCTGACTCTTCTTCCTCCTCTTCTTCTGGCGTGGGCGACGCTGGAGCTGCTTGGTCAGCCGCAGCGTCGTTTCTCAGAGGGCTGCTTTGCGCTGGAGGCTCCGGGATTTTGTGTTGTGTAGCTCCTTAAGTACCTACCTGTCATGGTCGTCCTGGCCTGATTGGCTAACAAAACTGCAGTAGAACCCTCCCGGCTCCTGATTAACTAAGAAAAACTGCAGTAGAAATCCTTTAACACAGCTACTAATCTTGACTCGAAAAGTCAGAATTTTTGAACGCAAGTTTAATGTTTCCCATCAAAATTCTGTTGCGGTTGTTCCAACTTCTTGTTGTCTATACTCCTTTTTGAAAGATGATGCATGCCACTGCACGGAAACTGATAAGGAAAATAAACAGTGAATTAAGTGTTCAAGTTTATTAAAAAAGCACCAGATGGCGAGATAGACAGAAGCCCCGACGAAGGCTCCAGGTTGGTGCCGAAACGCAGCGCAAACCAGAAAACATGTAAGTTCAATTTTTCAATAATGACGCCTGCGAAAAGTGTAAAATTTTATATGATTAAGGAATTGTTTCAAACAATTTTCCGGCTCAGGTATAGGATGGCAACACGGAATAGTTCGGCCAGGACAGTGCCTGTCTTAGTATTATTTTACACACCTTAATATGTTAATGTACATAATGTAGGTAGTATGTTGATGTAAATGTAGTATAGTACCATTACTTCTTGAAAACCGCCATATGTAAATTTACACGAATATTGGCTATTAATTGTAATGTAATGCCTTGTTTTGTTGCAGATTTCAGGGTAATCCATCTATAAGTAATATTGGTGGAAGTGATTTCAGAGTTAATTGTGAAATTGAAGTTAAGGAACTTAAATCATTCTCAAGGGGCTTTGCTTACATATGTGGTACTGGGACTGTACACTTATTTGAAAGTGATGGAAGCAACACATACCAAAAAAGAAATATATACAGGATACCAGAACCTGAATTTGCTCCATTTGTACCCGACCTTACCTGCATCCAGAATTTGGATGTGAACGTTTCTGGTGATCATTTATTGGCAACAACCGTGCGTTCGCAGTTGTATCACGTTCATCTATGGGGGCCTGACATTACGAAGGTAATTGAGCTGAAGCTTACTATTTTATATTCACCCTATTGTGGCTTAACCGTGGACTAACATTTGATTTATTTATCAAATTATTGTTTATACAGTGGTTATTGATCGATCACCAACATAAGCGCCTTCTAACAAGTTATCACTTTAGTCTGTGTTGATAAAGCATGCTGCGTGATATGTAAAAGTGGGTATACTCGTACAGACATAAGTTTAATTGAGCTCATTAAGATGCAACCATATTTAATATTTTATGTGAGGAGCTCCAACCGGCTGATTCCTGATGGTTTTCAGTAAACACCTAGTTTATTCAGCCTCAGACGGGGTAAAATAAAACGCATTAGCTTGAAACTAACATGGTTCATGAACTTATGGCTATAATATTCTCCACTGCTCATGACAGAGCGTTCTCAATGGTATCAATTGAAGTAACATTTCAGATTTGGTAGTGGACTACCGCTCAGTTACAGTAAAATTTATTATACAAACATTAGGGTACAACGCACAAAGAATTTTGAGCTCTTCCATTAAAATACTATCAATACATGTCAACTCAAAATAAAATATTTTGTTTGTTTGTTTTGCAACTTGTGAATTATATTAGTAGTGTCTTCAGTTTTTGCATTACATGAATCATAATTGAAGCAGGTGTCCATTTTCCTTTCCGGACATTAAAAATGGCCAAGGAACATTTCGTTCTGCATCGGCGCTGCAAGCAGTGTACTGCAGTCAACGTTTCTACTCTCTTACTTCCTTCACGTATGCTGTTAATGTGCAACCCTCTATCTGAAACCTATTAGGTCAAAGTAAATACATCACCAGCAAGAAAAAAATTACTAATATCAATGTGATGCTGCTCGAAACAATTAATTGATTTAATTTTCGACTGCGGGAGGTAACTGAATGCTACCAGTAGGTTTTGCGTGAATCGCATTCAACGAAAAATGGTTACTACTTTATGTACATATTAAAATGCCTTTCGACTTCTTATAACACACAGCCAACTTAAGTATGATTACGAATCATCTAGTGTTTATAGACACCACAGGGCGACCACGACATTAAAACAAACCACTTAAACATAATGGCATTCGTCCGGACTTCAAACGGCTGTGCAAAGCTACCACCGACTTCGTTACTTTTCCCAGATGGTTAGTTTTGTACAGCTTAGAATAAAGACACAGCTTGGACTTCGAGGTGGCATAAACGTTAGCCCACGCAAACGGATACTAGGACAGAGTGATTAAGGAGGCGGTGATGATTCGTCTCCGGGAAGACGTTGTAAACAGAAACATGGGGTTATCAACTCAGCGCAACATCGAATCCTGTTATTGGGCAGAGATTCAGGCATCAAGATAGTCGCAGAATGCATTCTGACCTCCGGCCGACCCCTTCAACCTCGCGTAACCTCACCACGCCTCCCACCCCACTACCCAGCTCGCCGCACCTAGCTTCTAACCCCACCATCTCTGCACAGGCAATTTCGATCTTATTTCAATTAATATTTGGGCTTATTTCTTCTTATTGTTATTATTATTTGCAGCGTTTCGCATAGTCGGTGCAGCGCATGAGTTCCAAAAGTTTCGATGTACAATAATACGTCATGGTCTAGGCAATACTATTCAATTTAACGGGTGTGGGAGATTATCAATCTATCCTCTGGTAATAGAATGAAATGTTTTGCGTTAATCATAATAAGTAATATTGTTTAAATGTAAAAAAAATTATTTAATTAAATTTGATTTAATTTTTGTAGTAGGCTGTCAGATATTAATTAAAATTATATGCTGTTAGCTGGTAAGCGCATTTGGCTATTTTTTTTTTTTTTTTTAATAAAGAAAAACTGAAAATGCTTTTTTCTGCGTACCGATTTGGCTAATATTTTTTATAAAAAAAAGTTCGTAATACTTCGATTAAGGTTTTTAGGGAGAAAAATTATAAAATTAGTATGGAAAATTCGGAAAACTGAAACTTCATTTTCTATGGACCGATATGGCTATTTTCTAAATGTTCGTAATAGTCAAAATAAGGTTTTTTAGAGCAAGAAAAATTGTAAAAGTTGTCAGAAATATTGGAAAAAAACAGAGAGTTCATTGTAGCGATTTGGCTACTTTTTTATTTTTTAAAAAACGTTTGTAAGTCCGAATAAGCTTTCTAGAGAAAGAAAATTTGAAAAGTTGAACAGAAAATTGGGGAAAAATTGAAAGTGTTTTTTTCTATGATTAGATTTGGATTTAGTTTTTTTTAAATGTTCATAATAAGGTTTTATCGAAAGAAAAATTGGAAAGTTGTCTTGGAAATCGGAAAATTTGGGAAAAACTAAAAGTTATTTTTCTACAGGACGAACTCAAAATCATAACTCACAGTCCGAATATTGGATATGCGTAATTCTTTTTTTTTTTTTTTTGTACCTTATGCTCCCGGGATAACAAATAACTCAATTGAATGTTTTCTGCTGGAAAAAACTGGAAGATCTGGAGAAAAATCTAGAAAAAACACATTCCAGCATAACTTAAAATTTCCTTTGTTTTTATTTTTGTGTTGTTTCATGTTGTGTCAAACTAAAGTAGTTATTTTATTTCTATTCCATTGATGGAGCGTGTTGGGTGAACGGTTCGCATTCGGGAGGACGCGGGTTCGAATCCGCGGCCTTTCATCCAGATTTGGTATTCCATGATTTCCCCAAATTCCTCAAGCCGAATGCCCGGTTGCTTCCTTCAAAAGACCATGGCCGAATTCCTTCCCGTTTCTTTTCCCAATCCTTTCCCGTCTCTAATGATCTCGACGAGACGTAAAGCCACAAGCTAAAAAATCTATTCCATTGATATTAATTAAGGACATATGCTTAATGATATCGAATAAGGCCTTACCTTAATTAGGCATGACAGCGCCAAATCGTCAGATGCATGACACATTTAATCAAGAGTTGAAACGCGAAAAACAATATGATTGTGATGCACTGAGAGTATCGGCAGTAAAAATATGAGTACGACACTCTCACGAAAGTTGTGAACGATAGAACTAGATGGATTTTCTTCTTGAACGCTCTAGTGGAACTGGATATCTCATTGATTTTGGCAGCGATTCGCTCGCAGAATGAAATTGCACTTGCTTCAGCAGGAATTGGAGCTACGTTGTTGGTAGCTTGTCAAACAGATCGTTCAGCATTCAAGTTAGCATAGAATTTGCAAATCAATGAAACTCCAACGTGCAACCGTTCAAAGAACTGTGCGATGGCAAAAGTTATGTAGCAACGCAAATTGATGGTTTTGGACGAATTTACAACAGCACATAAAAAGTTTTTTGGAAGCATTATTCGTAGACCGAACGATGCAAGATCTACAAAACAATCAAAACCGGTTTGGAGGTGCGGTGATCGAAATGTAAATAGAACACCTTCAGATTCGTTGAGACTTCAAATTTAATCGAAGAAAATAAATCATATGTTGAGATGGACACTGAGTTTGACTGTGCCCCTAGAGCGGTACACTGGGAGTATTTTATAACCTTTTAAATAATTCGCTACTCCTTTCTAACGCGTTTTCATTAACGAATTGTTCCTACATAATCCGTCTATGAATTCCTTGTTCAAGTGCAATGTCAAATACCAAACATTTACTTTCGTGATAATCGACTACCGTCTGAACTGTCACCATCGTATTTGTAAAAGTGATTGAAGAATAGAAGCCTAATGTGACTTCTACTTGCCCTGTAATTTTGTTTATGTTTTGTAACAAGTTACTGAAAATACCTGTACTACAATATTTTCCTCTTTATTGTAAGTATTGCCTTATAATCTTCATAAATGTAACTTCTGCCTTTTTATATATTTCTTTCAAGTAAATTCAGATCCTTGGTCGAAAAAGATATTAATGTAAATATATTATAAAACAATTTTTGAACTTGAAGATGTCTGAACAATAACTAAAATTATAATGTACAGAAAATGTTGATACCATCACCCTTGGTTAATCAAGTTGCAGATCATGAGGAGTATTTATCATCAATTTCTTTAGTAGTTTCATTTGGATTCATATTTTTTTAATATTTGTCAACTGAGAAAGAAGAAAACATAAAGAAATATTGGGGGGAAAGGCCTATGATGATTACATTATTGTCAATGATTAATGAACTAGTTTAATTTTACATTATGTTATTTTTAGTCAGTTAACCACAGCAAATTAATAGTTTTTTTGTGTGTAGAGCTAGAGAAAAATTTAAACAATAAAGTTTGTTGCATGTTTTGTAACGCAAATTAATGTTACAAGTGAAAAACCGTGTGCAGGAGCCATCGACCCCTTTCAAACTGCTGGGGGAAGACCTGCACCACGGTGCTGTTAATGGACTGGCCACGTGCTCCTGGAAGCCCATATTCATTACTTCTGGAGCGCTGGACCGAACCATCCGCGTGTGGAACCATCAGACTGAAAGACAGGAAATGATTAAACAGTATGATGAGGAGATTTTCTCTGTAGCTATTCACCCAACAGGTATTAGAAACAAATTTACTTGGTTAATACATGGTTTATAAACTACCACATATTTCATCGTTTATTTTTTTCGTTCTGGATTATTTTTATCATTGACTATCACCAATTGTGCTGATAATATAAATAAATACTACAATTAAGTACAAATCTATATCTACACGTGTCAGGAATCTATAAACATTAATTATAGTTCCCAAAAGTATGTATTAATGTTGTATCTACACGAAAAACAAAACTTTCAACTCATCATTATAAATTTACTAGCTTTACCCGGCATGCGTTGCAATGCCTACATTTCGTTCTGAATGGCTATACATACGCAAGGTATACACACCTACATGCAAAAAATAAATTAAAGTCAATAGATTTTTGTGCATAAATTAAATTGGAAAAAAATTATTGTAGTGCTTTGGGATATGCAATATTGGTGGTCTTACCATCTTCTCCAACAGCAGAGTACTCAGCGTTGCTTGGGGTTGGATGTGCAAAGTACATTCAACTTCGGATGAAAATTGTAGCTTTCTCTAAAGAATATAAGTAAAAAGTAAGCGGATTTAAAGGGGGAGAGGGGTTACGTATTTGTAAACTAAATGAAGAGCGTTATTTTCTCTTTGTTTTAATGTATACGTATGTAAAGTTCCATAAATATCCGATAAAAAATATAGGTATCTATAAAGAATAATTGCAAAAAATAAGGGGGACAGGTAAAGGAGGAGAGCGATTGCACCTTTTCAAACTAAATAGAGACCGTATTTTTCCGTTCGTTTTAAAGTATTCGTGTGCAAAAGTTCCATCCACATCGTATAAAAACTCTCGGTATGTATAAGAAATATGGGAAAAAATTAAGGGGTTTGGGGAAAAGGGAGAGCATAACTGGTTTTTTAAACCAAATGTACACAGTATTTTTATCCTTTTTTTAATGTGTATATATACATCGAAATCCATCGAAATTGAATAAAAACTGTTGGTTTCTATGAAGAAAATTGGAAATTTAGGAGGTAAGGGGGTAATAGGGGTAGGCGGTGGACTTTGGCAAATCAAAAGTAAACACTATTTTTTATTTTAATGTTTACATGTGAAAACTTCATTCAGAATCGGATAGAAACTGTCGCTTTGTATAAGGAACATTCAAAATAATTAAGGAGGTGGAAAAGGGGAGAGGGACTGGGTTTTTGTAAAACAAATGTATATTTTTCTTTTGGTTTTGAAGTATAGGGCCTACGCCTGCTAAGTTCCATCGAAATCGGATCAAGGAGTGATCAAAGAGACTGGTCAAACGATATCAATTCTAGCTTTGTTTAAAAACATTGATAAATATTAAGGGGGTTGAAAGGGGAAGAGGGGTTGGATTTTGTTAAACAAATGTATACAGTATTTTTCTCCTTGTTTTAAAGTGTACGCATGGAAGGTTCCATCGAAATCGGATAAAATTTTGGGTTTCTGTGTAAGATCATTGGAAATTAAGAGGGAAAAGGATAAAAGCGGAGAGGGTTGGGCTTTGACAAACCAACCGTTGACAGTATTTTTCTGTTTGTTTTAAAGTATACATGTGGATATTTCCATTAAAATAGGATAAATGATGTAGCTTTGTATAAAGAACATTAAAAAAGTTAAGGGGATATAAAGGGGGGGAAGGTTTGTATTTTTTGAAACAATATTTAGGCAATATTTTTCAATTTGTTTTAAAGTATACTTGTGCAAATTTCTATTAAAATCGATAAAATCTGTGGGTTTGTTTAAATTATCCGGGGGTGTTTTCTTTAGAAAATATTTTCCAGGAACCTTCGCAGGCACGCACTCAACAACTCACCAAAGTTTCATCGTAATCGGATAAAAACTGTGGGTTTCAATAAATATCGTTGGAAATTAAGAAGGGAAGGGGTAAAATGGGAGAGAAGTGGACTTAGGCAAACCAAATTTAGACATTATTTTTATGTTTGTTTTAAAGTATATGTGTGAACAGTTCCCTCAACATCTGGTAAAAACTGTAGCTTTGTAAAAAGAACATTGACAAAAATTAAGGGGATCTAAAGGGGATGAGGGGTTCCATTTTTGGAAACCATATGTAGGCAGTATTTTTCTGTTTGTTTTAAAGCATACGTCTGCAAATTTGCATCAAAATCTCGGATAAATTGTGTGGGTTTGTCTAGATTAGGGGGATGTGATGGGGATGAGCGGTTGCATTTTTGGAAATGTAGGCAATATTTTTCAATATGTTTTAAAGTATACGTTTGCAAATTTTGGTGGAAATCGGATAAAATCTGTGGGTTTGTTTAAATTAAGATTTGTAAAGGGATGGAGGGACGGTTTTTTTGTTTGGAAATTTCGTTTGTCAGGAACCTTCGCAGACGCGCACTCTAAAACTCACCAAAGTTTCACCGTAATCGGTTGAACGGTTTAGGAGCGCATAGAGGACAAACAGACAGACAAACATTGATTTTTATATATAACTAGCTGACCCGGTAATGCTTCGCTATTGCTAGACTTGAGGTAGATTATTTGAATACATTTGAACCTTTGTATTTAGTAAAGATTAGATATTTATATACAGTGCCTTGAAAAGAACTAAATTGTTTGGTTTTTTAACATGTTTACTCAAGTGCTTTAGGATACACAATATTTTTTGTTTTTCTGTCAGGTGCGTACACAAATAAATCAAATGGTTTCCCAACCCCTGAGCAAGCCACATACTGCTGTCCATGAGAGAAGCATGGATTTTCCAAATTTAGTCCACACACTTGTAATGATTGTCCCTGCTCCTTGTTTATGGTCATTGCAAATGCGAGTCGCACCGGAAATTGCAAGCGTTTAAACTCGAACGGCATTTCTGTTGTAATCATTGGGATGCGTGGCAACAGTACATCTTCTCCATCAAAATCGAATAAAATTTGTGTTTTTTTTTTTTTTTTTTTTTTTTTTTAAATTATGAAGTGGGGGTGGTTTCGGGGTATAACGGGTGAGAGGATTGGATTTTTGTAAAACTAATGTCTACAGTATTTTTATATGTTTTTAATAGTATGTGTGTGCAAAATTCCTTCGAAATCTGATAAAAGTGTGGGTTTGTGTAAAAATTAATGGGTTGGAAGGGAGAAAGGGGATGCGTTTTTGGAAACCAAATGTAGGCTGTATTCTTCTGTTTGATTTACAGAATACATGTGGAAATTTCCGTAGAAATCTGATGAAATCTGTAGGTTTTTATAAATTATTGTGTGTTACGGGGAAGAGGGGGTTTTATAGGAACCATTCCGGACGTGCACTCGACAACTCACCAAAGTTTCACCGTAATCGCACCCCTGACATGCTTTGCTATTGCTAGACTTGAGTTCACATATAGATTAAATGAATACATTTGAAAGTTTGTATCTAGTAAAAATTAGATATTTATGTATAAATTTTAATTACTATTTCATTCAATTTCTAGTTTATTGCAATGGTCTTGGATTTGCAATGTTTTTGTGATTCCAGTTACACTGGCAAAAATTAACAGGGTGTAAAGGGAAAGAGTGGTTGTATTTTTGGAAACCATATTTAGGCAGTATTTTTCTGTATATTTTATAGTATACCTTTTGCAAATTTCCATCAAAATCGGATAAAATATTAGGGGGATGAGGTGGTGAGTTGTTGGAAACTATATGTAGGCAGTACTTTTCAATTTGTTTTAAAATATACGTGTGCCAATTTTGGTCGAAATATGATTAAATCTGTGGGTATGTTTAAATTAAGGTTTGTAAAGTACTGGAAGTGGTGGTTTTTCGGAATTTTTATTTCTTAGGAACCTTCTCCGACGCGCACTCGACAACTCACAAAGATTTCACTGTAATCGGATAAAAATTGTGGGTTTCAATAAATATCATTGGAAATTCAGAGGGGATATGGTAAAAAGGGAGAAGGGTTGCATTTTTGGAAACCATATGTAGACAGTATTTTTCTGTTTGTTTTAAAGTATATCTTTGCCAATTTCGATCAAAATCGGATAAAATCTGTGTGTTTTTTTACTTACGAGGTGTTAGGGGGAAGAGGGGGTAGTTTTGGGGTAGAACGGGTGAGACGGATTGGGTTTTTGTGAAACTAATGTCTACAGTATTTTTCTATTTTTTAAAATAGTATATGCTTGCAATGTGCCTTCTAAATCTGTTAAAAAGTGTGGATTTGTGTAAAAATTAAGGGGTGAGAAGGGGAAAAGAGGATGCCTTTTTGGAAACCAAATGTAGGCACTATTTTTCTGGTTTTTTTTTTTTTTTTTTTTTTTTTTTTTTTTTTTTTTTTTTTTTTTTTTTTTTTTAAGTATGTGTGTTCAAATTTCCATCGAAATCGAATAAAATCTGTAGGTTTTTTTAAAAAAAATTATGTGGTGTTACGGGGAAGAGGGGGTGGTTTTTTGGAAATTTTATTTCTTAGGAACCATCTCGGACGCACACTCGACAACTCACCAAAGTTTCACCGTAATCGGGTGAACGGTTTAGGAGTGCATAGAGGACAAAGCAGACAGACAAACTTAGATTTTTATATATTAAAAGATTATTTACTGACGACATTGAAAAAGTAACTTCCAGCTCTATTAACATCTTCCAACTGAATACTTCAAAGAGTTTCATTTAAAATAATTAGGACTACTACTACTATTAGATACTTTTCTCTTCGTGACTTATCAATCTTATCATTATCCTTATGTGTTTGGTGCTATAAGTATTTTTTAGACTTTATTATCTCTACTTAATTTGTTTCTAACATATGCTATGTGTAATTTATACTTTCGTGTTATCCTAGTTTTGTGTTATCACTAAAACTGTAAAAGAAAGACTTATAAACGTTGTAACAGATTTTAAAAAAAATGATCTTACTGAATATGCAAGTAATCTTTTGCGAGATAATCATTGTTTCTATTATCTGTGATCATCATCATAATAAATTATCATATGGGCTGAGGTCATTAATTGTAACGTGCAGTCTACATCACAGTGAAATGGTATCTGCTCTAAATAGATTCCTTTTGTAATATTACTGTACATATTGATTTGTGACGAGGCAAGTCATCATCAATCACCACCGCTTCATATATGTTCTAAGTCTGCAGAGAAGCTGAAACAAAACAAAATAAGGAACAGTTTAAACATTGTATCTTACTTTTCTATTGCCCCAGTGGAAATTTCTCACACTTTATTTTCGCACTCATATATGTTTTATTTTACTTTCATTATATGAAACAAACTCTTCAGTAATTGTCTCGACAATTTATTGTAATCTTTTACCTCTTAGCTTACAAATGAAAATATTCTCACGCCTTTATGCTTCAACACAATTTATCGTTATGCTCATCTCTTCCCACCCGAATTCTTAATTTTTCTCCCAATTTCCATCAGCCCACATTGTATTCCATTTATACACCCAGCATCCTGTTTTCCAATTTCTGTTACTGCATGGTCATATGACTTACTGATCGTGATATACGGCGCATCTAGCTGCACTTCTTGGCAACTCCCTACTCTCAGCTCCCACGTTCTGTGATGAGGCGTGGACGCGCACCACCTTGTCGCCTACCCGTGGTTTCAACCACTTTCCATAGACGCTAACTACATCAGCACGCGAATAGTCGACCAGCCTTACTGTTTCCGGGATGCTCTTTGTCAAAACAACGTATGTTGGTGGATTTCCTATTTTTTCACACTTATCTTCGATAGTTGACTTTCCATGCGTCTCTAATCCGCTTATAAACTTTCCTTGATCCTCTCCTACTGGCACACAGTATGATTAGCTGGTTAGAGTATTACCAAATTAACATTTACAAATAAATTATATCTATATAAATACTCCTACTTAAATAATAGCAGAAAGTCTTTATTGGCTGATCTCAAGTAAAAATTTAATTCTGAATAGAGTTAACACTGCAACGTGACTGACCAGCAACATGATATTAATAGACAATCGCAAAATGCTGACATGTTGGAAGGAAGCGAGTCACATTGGCGTGCAACATCCCTAAATTAATGCATTATCTATCTACTACATCGCGCTAAACAACTGTATTATCGACAAGACAGTGCATTCCTACATACAAGGAAACTTGGCGTTACAAACATTGGCTTTATTTGCCTTGACTGTTACAGAAAAACTATAATCGACACATACGATATTCTTATGTCATCAGCTGACTTCAGACCTCAGCTAAATACCACAACTATATATATATTCGAAGATTCAACCTCATCCCCTAAGAAGCCTCTGAAGGATCGGAAGAGCTTTGAGTACTTAATTACGCACTCAGTTCATTTCTATGCATTGCAGCTAGAATCTACCCTAGCGTCTTAAACCATTCTGCACCCGGAGCGAGCTAATTTGTGCAGAATGAGATGTATAAAACGCTCTTGAGTTTCTCGGATGATGGATTTTTCAGCGGCAGTAATTTCATGGCCCGACACTTTGTTTGATGACAGAGCCATAGACTTTTAAATGTAACATCGAACTGATGCGCTCTACGGATGGAAGCCCCGAGAATCTATTGTCCAGTTGATACGTGGATAAAGCTTCTGTTCTTTCGCAGAATGAGATGCTGAAACAACTGAACGATCATCTAAACAATGCCTTACAGATATTTATAACTGAATGTGGTGCGAAGGTCATTTACACGAAACGTTGAAGGAGACAACGCTGTTTCCACTTTGAAGACCTACAAACGGAATACGTGGAAAGTCACCAAAGACGATGATAAATCGCCGATTAGTCTAGTGTCTACAAATCCTACGCTAGAGATGAATTTGTGCGCAACCAACACCTTGTAGTGTGGTGTTTGATCTTGAAAAGGATTTCAACGGCATTTTAGTCTCACAATAGTTACACGTTTTTATAGCCGTAAATAAAAAAAGCCAACTGTAACGAACCAGACGTTGATCTGGATTACGTAATCTCTAAGACTAAACCCAATGAACGCAATTCTGAAATATCTGTCAATGTTTGTGAGACTGAACATATTTTCATGATCCTTGACACTGGTATGTGCATGTATAAGTTGTCAATATTCTGTAAGTCCTAAAAGGTATATACTTTCGAAGATTGTGCTTGGCACCTTTCCTAGCTTGTTCTTGAGTGGTGCAGTTTCTAACAACTTTAGATACGTGCCAATCCCCGACAATAAGGATCCATTTAGTCTTCGGAACAGACTCGTAAACTGGCACCGACGAAAAATTTCATGAATTCTAACATGATCTAGAACTTAGTGGATGCTATCTTTGGTGAATTTCTGTATTGCGACTGTAGGCATTTTGAAATCAGTGTAAAGTGATGGATTTTTTCACGCGTTTGACTGCCAGCTTCTTGAAGAGTGAAGATCAGATATGGGACCTTAAACTTGCTATGCTCCTGGCTGAGGATTTGAAGATCAGTTATTAGAACTACGGTAACTCCATTATTTGCCGCCAATGTTTAATGCTGGTATCTCAGCGCTATAAATCAAGAACCTAAATACTGAGGCGTATCATAAAATTTATATTTTTATGGAAAAAGTTAAGCTCCAAGTCAGAAAAGTTTCGCAGGCATGACGATTAGACTCCGAGATTTACGCAGTAAAACGGTTTACATTCCTATTTACAGTTGCAATGTTTCTTTTAAAAGGTGGCTTTTAGTCTATTTTAAAACCTTCTTAAGCCAAGCATATTTTTTGCCACTAGAATTCAACAGTTCTGTTCACTACTGTAAATTACCACGAGTATGTTTCGCGCCTCCAATTTTTTTTAAATTGTTTTAAAGACGTTGTAAGTGTTTTGTTACGGACCTATTTCAGTTGACAAATAAACCATTGCTTCAAATGAGTCGGTTATTAAGTTTCAAACTCTAGGTTATTTTAATAAAACGCATATACCATCTTTCATGTAAAGAATAAAGTGCACCTTAAATTCACTAACTCGTATATGCAAGCATTTAAACATAAAACTAACGAAATGAAACAGTTCGAAACAGCCAAAAACTTACAAGTAATGCTCTCGGGTGACTAGCCGAGTTATAGAAGTGTTATAATAGTCACACAATATTTCGGCACTCTGAATCGTTGGCGCCATCTTCCGGTGAAGTGAGGTCAGGACGCCAGCCAGCCAGCCATCATCTGTCTTGGCCTAAGCCAATGTAGTTGTTAAGTACCAAGACCTTAATGTCCTCTGACTTCTGTCTGTCTAGGGTTTTGCGAAATGGCTGTCTTAGTCAAGTCATGTCTTTGTTACTGTCGTCTGTGTGTTTTTTTTTTTTTTTTTTTTTTTTTTTTTTTTTTTTTAGTATCTGTAGTTTCTCGTCAGCGTTAGTTTTGGTCTGTTGTAGTTATCGTCATATGGTGTATCTTGTCCTAGGTTTTGTATTAATTGGTGGGACGAAGCTTGAGATTTGTTGTAAAATTTTTCGGATTTGTCTTTAATATAGTCTGTCATTTTTTGTATGCCTAAGTCATGGTGTATTTGTGCGTTTGTCATGTACCGGGGGGCGTCTGTTATGAGTCTTAGATATTTTCTGGATTGTTTGTATTTTTTTAAGTTGCCAGTCTGTTGCCATGCTGTAAACTTCTGAACCATAGAGTAGCGCTGGCCGTATTACTGCCTTATAAATTTGCAATTTTGTCTTTCTGTTGAGACCGTTTCCTTTGAGGAGGGGTAGAGTTTGTGTGAGCCTAGCTGTGGCGGTATTGCACAAGTTTTTGATGTGTTTACTCCAAGTAAGTTTTTATCCATTTTGATTCCTAAATAAGTGACTGCGTCTCGCCACGGGAGGTCTTTGCCGTCGATTGACACATGTTTGTCGGGAAGTGATCTTTTTGTGGTGAACATGATCGCTTGGGATTTATCAGAACATGCGAAGCTGCTGAGCTAGACCAGATTCCCGCTGCTAACCTCTGATTGGTCGGCTGTGGAACAGTCGTAGCAGGGGTCAAATCTCGATGCGGCTTGAATCGATGCCATCCCCCGCCATTCATGGTTCTGCTCTCGAGCTGCGAGCATCTTTTTTGCTTTGCGCTGGTGTGCCTTGTCGTCGCTCTGGTGCTCTCGCTTGCTTGCGTGCTGGACTACGCCGATTCGACGCTCGCCGTTCGCCGTGGGACGTCGCCGTACAAGCAAATTTTTGTCGTCTGACCATTAGGCAGACTATTAACAAACAGACTGACTATTACTCTCCACCTAGCTATAGGGTTTTACCGCCTCACGGCCCGCTCTTTGAGCGGAACCCCCAGGCGCGCTGTGTAGGGTCGCTTTCAGCCCTGATACCTTTCAGGTGTAAACGAAAGGCTGAAGTGACACTCCTGACAGACAGACTGACGAAAATCGGACCACCCTTGACTAGTACAATCCGCGGCGGCCCGAATATGGGTTCCGCAGCAATAAGAGAAAATCCCAATCTTCACCAAAACAGACAAACAAACCACTGCTCAGACAGACCAGGGTTCAGTACCAGAGGGGTCATTTCTTGCACTACCACAAAATGACAGTGAGTCTGATACAGAAATATTCCAATGAAACATCACATTCAATATTCCCACTTCAAACAGATTTGAAACTCTAGACAATGCTCCAGAATCAGTACCTCCCCCCCCCTCCACCAAGCCAACGGACCAGAGTCCCGCCCATATTCTGCTACCAAACAACTGGATACATGGCATTCATTAAAGAAATAGAGAAAGGACTAACAGGCGACTTGCACACTGCCTACCGCGGTAAAAGCATTAAATACCAGGCTCCAACTTAAGAGACTTCAAATTCCTTTTACAAGCTATGAACATCAGAAACTACCAGTACCACACCTATGACGAGGACCCTTTAAAAATCATCAAAGTAGTTATCAGAGATCTACCTATTGACATCTCGCGTGAAGAACTTCATGACGATCTAATTGCTAAAAAGCTTCCTGTGCACGACGTGCACCAAATGTCCACCACTACCCCTGAAGGTATCAGAAAACCGCTGCCACTGTTTCTTGTCCAGCTATACCGCTCGGCAGAAGCGGCTGAGATATACAATGTGCAATATATTCTCCGCCTCAAGGTGAGGGTAGAGGCCTATAGGGCACCGAATGGCCCCATTCAATGTCATTCATGCCAGAATTTTGGCCACGGGTCTAAAAACTGTCACATTACACCTCGCTGTGTTAAATGCGGCGGCGCTCATCTCACAAAAACTTGCCAAAAAAAACCGGAAGAACCACCCAAATGTGCTAATTGTAATGGTTCCCACCCCGCGAGCTACAGGAAATGTCCTACCTACCAGGAAATTCTAAAGAAAAGCCTAGAAGTCAAAAAAGCTCGTGAAGAACGAAGAAACAACAAAAAGAGAACAAAAACTCATCTGACTCACCCAATGACTCCAACAAAGCAACAAACAACTTTCAGCTTGAAACTTCACAGTTTCCTCCTCTTCCTAACAACATAGCCACCCTGAGCAGCATACATCGACCACAACAACAATGAACTTCTAACAGCCAGCAACTCTAATACAAATTCTACCAGCAATGAAACCACATCCAGCCCGCCAGCAGGAGAAGAGACCTCCCCCCCCTCCTCTCAAGCCCCACCAGCCTCATCATCCCCTCTATCAGACTTCCGGGAAATACTTAACTTCTGCAGAGGATTATTTCAGACCTTCAAAACCGCTATTCAAGACTTCAAACAAGCACCAGACTTAGACTCAAAAATAATGGTTATTGTTAATACTTTCTCAAACCTTATCGATGGCGCAAAATAAACTAAAAAACCTAAATATTATGACGTGGAATGCCGATGGCATTCTCGGCCAAAAACACACGCTAGAATTATTCCTAGAGGAACACAATATAGATATAGCCCTACTCAGCGAAACTCACCTGCATGCGGGGCAAAGATTCCAGGTGAGGAACTACGCTATTTACCGTACCGACAGACCAAACCGGACAGGGGGAGGAACAGCAATCCTCATAAAAACACGCCTTGCACACAGATCAATTGATTTACCTGCGCTCGAGCGTGTAGAAGCTACAGCTGCTGAGGTCGCAATAAATGGGCAGGCAATTAGATTCATAGCAGTGTACCACCCGCCCGGCAGGAAAATGCCAGAGGCCGACCTGGTAGCACTGACCACAGCCGACAGAACAATCCTCGGGGGTGACTTTAACGCTAAATCTCGCACGTGGGGATGCAACACAACTAACAGCAGCGGCCGCACTCTGTACGACTTTGTCGAAAAACACCCCCAGGTGACTGTAGTGGCGCCTGACGAACCCTCGCACTTTCACAGGGACTCCAGACTCAGGCCTGATATCTTGGACATATTCGTGTTCAAAAATATCACCTGGTCTGCTGCATCCACTGTATACAATGACCTCGATTCCGACCACAACCCGGTGGTACTATGTATAGATGCAGCTGTATGCCGAACTGAGAGTAAAAATTCTCTCTAACACTAACTGGCAGAAATACAAAGAACTTATAAGCACTCACATAACTGAACAGCCTTTTCAGATTAACAAACAGGAAATCGAAAGGCAAATAGATATCCTTGTAACAACCATCGTGGAATGTGCAAAGAAGGCGACAATAAAGATCACCCACGATCCAGGAACTAAAAACCTTCCACCACACATATCAGAGCTAATTAAACTAAAAAACCACCATAGGAAACGCTGGCAGAAATATCGCGACCCGATAGACCGCCGGATTACAAACAGACTTGCCCACGAAGTGAGGCAACACCTGCAACAACACAGAGCTCAATGTTGGAACAACACTCTCCGCCGTGCAGAGCAACAGCCCGACCTGTTCTGGAAATTAATCAAGGCACGCAAACAACCAACTCAGTGTTCAAAACCACTACACGGGCCAAACGGCATAGTATACACAGCGCTGGAGAAGGCGGAAGCAATGGCGGACACTTTGGAACGCCAGTTCCAAGAACATGTCATTGATGACGAGGATAGTGATATCCACGAGGAAAGAGTAATTAGAAAGTGCCTCGCATTCTGAGGCAAAGAACACGCGGCTCTTTCCGTCCAGTGGAGTCGTCCACAGTGACTTCAATCATTAGGGCGCTTGGCAATAAAAAATCCCCTGGTCCTGACGGTATCAGAGCCTCACATCTCAAAAACCTGCCACAACCAGCAATAGCTCATCTCACCCTCATCTTCAATGCATGCCTTAAACTATCCTACTTCCCAACAGCATGGAAATCTGCAAAAGTGATAACCCTTCCCAAACCCAACAAAAACCTCCTATTTCCACAAAACTACAGACCCATCTCCCTACTCAATATCCTTGGAAAAATCCTTGAAATACTCATCAACACAACCATCCAAAAATTCCTCAAAGATCGGAACATCATCATTCCTCAACAGTTCGGCTTTCGTGCAAGCCACAGCACCACCCACCAAGCCGTCCGACTGGTTGAAAAGATCTGTCGGGCACGCTCCATAGGACACCATACAGGCGCTGTTATGCTAGACATCGAAAAAGCCTTCGACAAAGTTTGGCACGACGGCCTTATCTACAAACTGAACACCTATCACTGTCCTGGACACTTGCTCAAAATGATCGATAGCTATCTCCGCAACAGGAAATTCTACGTTGTGGTGGAAGGAGCCAACAGCCAGTTTCAAATCAATTGAAGCAGGCGTACCCCAAGGTTCGGTAATAGCCCCGATTCTGTACAGCATTTATACAACGACATTCCCCACCAGCCAGGAGGAGAAATTGCACTATTTGCAGATGATACCGCAATATACAGGTCCAGCCGATGCCAAAGATTCATCGCCAGAAAACTAACTCAACCACCCTCGAACTCATTACACAGTGGTGTAATAAGTGGAAGATCAAAATTAACACAGGAAAATCCCAAGCAATAATGTTTTCAACTAAAAGATCAGCACCGGATGACTGTGTATCACTAGACGGAGAGGATCTAGCATGGAGCGACACAGTCAAATACTTAGGTGTTACCTTTGACAAAAAGCTTAGATGGACTACTCACATTCAAAATGCATGCAACATAGGGAAAGCCGGTATTTTCAAGCTGTACCCCCTCCTCAAGGGGGCCAGCCTCAACACCAAAACTAAATTAGAAATTTACCAAAGCTATAATTCGGCCAGCAATCCTATACGGCTCTGAAGTATACAGCATGGCATCAGACAGTAACCTCAAAAAAACTGCAAAAAATCCAAAACAAATACCTCAGAATAATTGCAAATGCCCCTCGGTACATGACCAACATACGACTCCATAACGACCTAGGCATTCCTACACTGACAGACTACATAAAAGACAAATCAACAAAATTCTTCACAAAAGCTCAAGCTTCTCCGTATGAGATTATCCAATGCCTAGGACAAGACCCATACGATCCAACTTACAACCGACCAATACTGACTCTAACACGCCCATTACAGAACATGACAAATATAAAAAAAATAAAAAAATAAAAAACATACTACCACCTACCACAAGACTTGACTAGACAGCCATTACGAAAACCTTTATCAGACAAAAGCCAGAGGCCAAAGGTCCGGAACTTTAGACGCTACATGAGCCTAGCTCAGACAGATGACTCGTCGATGAATCGATGCCAAGGTGGAGTTACGGCTAGATTTGATGTCCTTTTTCACATGACATATAGCGGATGGGCTTAAAATCACCGCTCCTTCTGAAGAAAATATCCGAAAACAAAGCCTTCACGATAAATTGTTTGTCCAACTGATGGGTCAACACAAATCCGTTGCGGGCCTCATATTGAGCCATGCTGCCACGTGATTGGTCAGATTTGTAACCAATGGTAGCCGGGGTCCTGCCTCGTAGTAACTCATCGTTCGGTAGAAGGAAAAGTCAGAAGGCAAAAACTTACCCATAAGCTGATCATTAATGCCAGAGCAACAAATTGCTCGCTTATATTACTACCGAACTTTCCGTTGATCTGGACGCGCCGTGTAATGCGTCTCGGTCGCGCTGTCGACGTATAGTATTGATGATTGGCGTCCAGGCTTCACTCAGCTGGTACCCGCTGTCGCGGTTGACGAGGTTAGACGCGAGACGAATTTCTACTGCTTCTGTAAGGATGCTATTCCAGAAGCTACCAGTATGCGCCAGTACTCTGGTATTTTCGAAATCAAAACCATGGCCATGTTCTAGACTGTGTTCCGCCACCGCAGACTTTTCTTTCTGCCCCAGACGAACGTGTCGTGCATGTTCTAGGCAACGTTGGTGAACACACCGCACCGTCTGGCCAATGTAGCTCTTTCCACACTCGCAACTAATGCTATATACCCCAGGTGTCCGCAAAACAAGGTCATCCTTGGGGGAGCGCAAGATGTTCTTCACCTTCGGTGGTGGCAGGAAAATGGTCTTGATTCCACTTTTTGCTAGAATCCGTCCTATCTTGGACGTTGTGGCGCCAGAGTACGGCAAGAAGGCGAGACGATCAGGTGGCTCTTTCTTGGTGTTGTTGATACTACGTGTCGGCTCTCGGAATGCCTGTCTTATCTGATAATCAGTGTACCCGTTGCGTCGAAAGGTCTGACGCAGATGACTCAATTCATCGGGTAGACTGTCCGAATCGCATATCGCTCGCGCCCTATGTACAAGCGTGCTGAGTACCGTCTTGCGCTGTGCCGGATGGTGATGGCTACGCGCGTTCAGGTATAGGTCTGTGTGCGTAGGTTTTCTGTACACAGAATGTCCCAGAGACCCGTCAGGTTTCCTTTCTATTAGAATGTCTAAGAAAGGCAGCCGGCCTTCTTCTTCCACCTCCATCGTAAACTTGATGTTTTCGTTTCTGCTGTTAAGATGATGGAGAAAGGCTTCAAGGTTGTCTCTGCCGTGTTGCCAGACCACAAAGGTATCATCTACGTATCGGAAGAAAGCGGTGGGCTTCATAGGAGCGCTTGCTAGTGCCTTGTCTTCAAAGTTCTCCATGAAGAAATCAGCAATAACTGGCGATAAAGGACTGCCCATGGCCACTCCATCAACCTGTTCGTAATACTCCCCGTCATACAAGAAATACGAGGATTGGAGTGTGTGCCGGAATAACTCCAATATGGCAGGCTCAAAATGCTGTTCCAGTAGACACAGAGTGTCAGTGAGAGGGACCCTAGTGAACAGTGACACCACATCGAAACTCACTAATAAATCATGTTGCTGCAGATGGAGTTCTTTGATAACGTCTATAAATCTTGCAGAGTTGGTCACGTGATGAGGACCTTTACCCACTAATGGTGTCAGTAGCCCAGTTAGATATCAAAATATGTAGCTGATCTGATGGTACTTACTATTGGCCGCAATTGGGTACCCTCTTTATGGATCTTGGGGAGTCCATAGAGCCTTGGAGGAACAGCAGCCCGGGGTAGTAGTTGTTTAACTGTGTCTTCTGGCAGCCCTGAGTTCTTAAGAAGAGCTGTCGTTTTTCTCACCACGGCGTTGGTAGGATCCCGTGCAATCTTGCGATAGGATGTGTCTTTCAGGAGTTCTTCCACCTTTCGACGATAATCTTCCATAGTAAGCACTACAGAAGCGTTACCTTTGTCTGCCGGTAAGACAATAATGCCTGTGTTTTTCCGCAATGCCCGAAGTGATCTCCTCTCGGCAGCTGTGATGTTGGGCCGTGGCGACTTTGATTTGCATAAAATACGGCAGGTTTCACGCCTCATTTCTTCTGCAGCCTCCATAGGCAAACCACGGACGGCCTGTTCAACGCCGGTAAGAATCTCTCTATACGGTATGGACTTCGGTACTGGAGCAAAATTTAGTCCTTTAGATAGCACCGATATGGTGTCAGAGTCCATTACCTCACCGCTCAGATTGATGACTGTACTCCTGTCTGGCTCTGAGAGTGGCTTGGAACATCGGGCGAGCCGAGAGAACTTGCCGCATTGACGTGCTGTTGCGCTGTATTGAACTTTGCAACTTCCAGCCACAGTACAACTGTCTATCCAGTCCCAGGCGTCACGGTGCATGTGGTTTGATAGAAACAGATGGACGGCAAAAAGTGATTTAGACACGGAGTCTAGTTCACGCCTGGTATACCGTATCCTTTCCCGCACTAGAGCCAAGCTGGCCCGCCGCAGTCCTTTATCGCCAGTTATTGCTGATTTCTTCATGGAGAACTTTGAAGACAAGGCACTAGCAAGCGCTCCTATGAAGCCCACCGCTTTCTTCCGATACGTAGATGATACCTTTGTGGTCTGGCAACACGGCAGAGACAACCTTGAAGCCTTTCTCCATCATCTTAACAGCAGAAACGAAAACATCAAGTTTACGATGGAGGTGGAAGAAGAAGGCCGGCTGCCTTTCTTAGACATTCTAATAGAAAGGAAACCTGACGGGTCTCTGGGACATTCTGTGTACAGAAAACCTACGCACACAGACCTATACCTGAACGCGCGTAGCCATCACCATCCGGCACAGCGCAAGACGGTACTCAGCACGCTTGTACATAGGGCGCGAGCGATATGCGATTCGGACAGTCTACCCGATGAATTGAGTCATCTGCGTCAGACCTTTCGACGCAACGGGTACACTGATTATCAGATAAGACAGGCATTCCGAGAGCCGACACGTAGTATCAACAACACCAAGAAAGAGCCACCTGATCGTCTCGCCTTCTTGCCGTACTCTGGCGCCACAACGTCCAAGATAGGACGGATTCTAGCAAAAAGTGGAATCAAGACCATTTTCCTGCCACCACCGAAGGTGAAGAACATCTTGCGCTCCCCCAAGGATGACCTTGTTTTGCGGACACCTGGGGTATATAGCATTAGTTGCGAGTGTGGAAAGAGCTACATTGGCCAGACGGTGCGGTGTGTTCACCAACGTTGCCTAGAACATGCACGACACGTTCGTCTGGGGCAGAAAGAAAAGTCTGCGGTGGCGGAACACAGTCTAGAACATGGCCATGGTTTTGATTTCGAAAATACCAGAGTACTGGCGCATACTGGTAGCTTCTGGAATAGCATCCTTACAGAAGCAGTAGAAATTCGTCTCGCGTCTAACCTCGTCAACCGCGACAGCGGGTGCCAGCTGAGTGAAGCCTGGACGCCAATCATCAACACTATTCGTCGACAGCGCGACCGAGACGCATTACACGGCGCGTCCAGATCAACGGAAAGTTCGGTAGTAATATAAGCGAGCAATTTGTTGCTCTGGCATTAATGATCAGCTTATGGGTAAGTTTTTGCCTTCTGACTTTTCCTTCTACCGAACGATGAGTTACTACGAGGCAGGACCCCGGCTACCATTGGTTACAAATCTGACCAATCACGTGGCAGCATGGCTCAATATGAGGCCCGCAACGGATTTGTGTTGACCCATCAGTTGGACAAACAATTTATCGTGAAGGCTTTGTTTTCGGATATTTTCTTCGAAGGAGCGGTGATTTTAAGCCCATCCGCTATATGTCATGTGAAAAAGGACATCAAATCTAGCCGTAACTCCACCTTGGCATCGATTCAAGCCGCATCGAGATTTGACCCCTGCTACGACTGGTTCCACAGCCGACCAATCAGAGGTTAGCAGCGGGAATCTGGTCTAGCTCAGCAGCTTCGCATGTTCCTGACCTCACTTCACCGGAAGATGGCGCCAACGATTCAGAGTGCCGAAATATTGTGTGACTATTATAACACTTCTATAACTCGGCTAGTCACCCGAGAGCATTACTTGTATTGTCAACGCCGAGAAAGACTTCGTAATTATATAGCCAAAAACTTATTCGAAACATAAATGTTTACACAACATTGTTAATTACAGTCTTTAAATTAAAATTTCCTGCACTTTGATACTTTTAAACGTATTACAACAAGCATTCTGTCCATTTAAAACACTTTTATCCGTCGAAAAACAACACCTTCATCGGAAAATAGTAGAATGGCGTGCATAAAGCATATCTTTTTTTTTACTAATGGCTTTACGCCTCGTCGACGTCGAGGTCATTAGAGGCAAGTCGGGACGGGACTGGGGAACGGGAAGGAATTCGGACATGACCTTTTGAAGGAAGCATCTGGCACTCACCTGAAGTAATTTGGGGAAACCATGGAAAACCCAAATCTGAATGCGAGGCCAGAGCGTTAAACACTCACCCACCACGCTCGGTAACATGGATCGCACTAAAAAAAAAAATGTTAAGTCAATGCAGCTATCATACAGATCAAATAAAAAAAGGCTTGGAAGACTGTAAAGTTTTTAGAAGACCTGCTTCACACAATTTATTGTAAAAATAACAGAACAGTTCTCTTATTTACCAACAACTGCACTGCGCATAATTCTATTCCATTTATAAACAATGTAAAGGTTATTTTATTTCTTCCGAACATGACCGATATAGAAAGGCTTCATAAAAAACCGCAAGCATTTTTGCAGAGGTCTTGTCACACAAAACGTTTTGTCAGTTTCTTTCAGGGATAAAAAGAACAATTTAAAGACAAGTCTCCATGATGCAGCACGAGTGTGTCACAAATCGTGGTCTCAAATCGACAAAATAATGACAGAAAATTATTTTAGAAGGGCAGTGTTACAGAAAACTAATATAGGGCATGTTCGTAACATTTGAAGAATACATCACTGTGGATGAAAAGATTGAGGTTCGAGGAAAGCTCTCAGATCCAGACATATTTCCAGAAGTGATGAACAGGAAGAGTAAAGATTCATTTGATATAGTGGGGGAAGCATTTTTTTTTAAGCCTAGTTGACATCTGCGCCATAAGACACAGGAATGGACGAAGCGCAGCGAAGGGGAATGAATTCGACCATAGCCTTTTGAAGGAATCATCCTGACATTCTCCTGGAGTAATTTCGGGAAACAATTGAAAACCGAAATCTGGATGGAATGACGGGGAATTCGAACTCACGTCCTCCCGAATGCGTGGCAAGAGCGTAGAGGGGAAGCTGAAGATTTGTTATGCTAAGGGTGCGTCCATAAACCACGTAACTCCATTTTGGATTCCTTTTAACTCCCCGCCCGTGGATTTTGCGTCTACCCGAACCTTGTAGATGGGGACGTTAAGCCTGCTCGGTATCTTTCGGAAGAGTAGGCCTGAACCAAGTTTCACCCTCTCACTTCTTTATCTTGCAGAATTCCCACCCGTTTTATTAAAACCGACGGGGTTTTGAACCGTTCACCACACTATACGAAAATATGCTAATTATTTCAATAGTTACGATGAATTTGTGAATAATTAATGTTTTAATACCACTGTACAGAAAAATGGTCATGTAGCTGAGCAATTTTTATCCAGCTCATTCAGTGTCGATGCGAGTGGCGTCGTTTTGGTTCTGCAAATGTGGGGTGGGCGACCAAGAACTGCACAGGTAGGAAATTATAGGGCAGCAGCCGCAGGGGGCGGGGCGGGGCCTTTAATCGTATGACAGAACGCTCGATAGAACCCTACTGCAGTTGTTTCTAAAACTCCGAAATAAATATTGTTTTTGACCAGGTAGCAGGCAGCAGACAGTAGTCAGAGCAGTAATATTTCGTCCTTTGGTAAAGAGACCAGCAAACCGGAAGTCCTCGTTTAAAATCACCCCTCTGATGATACTTTCGTTGGCAATTAAACTTAAATTAATCCTCGTAATATCTTGTATTGTATACGTTAAGCACGGCAAAGAAAAGGAAGTTACCATTATAAATGTATATCACTAGGTTAATACGTTTCCTCAAAGATTCTGAGATTTGTCTTAGGGAGGGATATCTCATTTCATTCCGACACTCTTTAGAAGTATGAAATTGAGTTTGTTTCTTCACTCAGGTTTAACCATCGCAATTGGATTCAGTCGGAAACTACATTACATGGTGAAGATGCCGGATGACATTCGACTGCTGAGATATTTTCCGATCAGAAAATGTAGAGAATGCGTATTTGCAACGAATGGACATCTGTTTGCCGCAGCAGATGACACTGATATTCATATATACTCTTGCATCACTTACGAAAATTTATTCATTTTGAAAGGACACAGTATGCAGGTAAGTTATTTGGCTCGCTCTCATGTCTGTTTATAATATTACCTTCAACAAAATTCACTACTTCTTTTTATTCTATTTAATGTTCTTAACCTTGCAATTTCGTGGTTAATTAGGGACCGATAGATGGCCTTGACCCCCGTGTTTAAGCCGGTTTTCCGCAGCTATCACGGCGAATACCGGGATGCTCCCCAATCTCCGCGTCATAAATTACACATTTAACAAACAAAAATACACTAATCACATGCTAAACATAATTACACGTTCCAAACCGAGCGTGATGGGTGAGCGCTAACGTTCTGGTCTCGCATTCGGGAGGACGCTAGTTCGAATCCCCGTCCGGGCATCCAGATTTGGGTTTTCCATGGTTTCCCAAAATCACTACAGACGAATGCCAGGATGCTTCCTTCAAAAGTTCATGCCCCAATTCCCTCCCGTTCCTTTCCCATCATCCTTTTCCTCCTTTGGTGACAACGACATCGACGAGGCGTAAATCCATAGGCAAAAACCAAACAAAAAACAAATACAAGTTTTGCAGACAGATGGTAACACTTTAGTTTCCGCATCAGTACCTTGAACAACCTGGCATTAAGTATACAATGCCTGACTTCAGCAAGGGTATACAGCCGTAAGACCACAACTCCAAATGTATCCTGGAAAATGATGATAAAACTCATCGAAGGCAGCTGACTCCATAACGTTGGGAATATGTGACAACGAAGAACAATAAGAAGATAGATCGCAGCGTGTGAGAGGCTTTTCAGTAGCAAACTGATGGCCGATTAATCATTAGGGTTTTTCGGATCACCATGCATACACACTACAATTAATACATTCATTTCATTACTAAATATGTAGACTATCAAAATAACATTTCATGGATTTTGCGTTGAATAGATTTTGTAAACTGCATTTTCAATATGTATTCGAAACTTTTAACCGGAAAACTCTTCGAAATCCAAATTGCAATAATACGATTTGAATCATCCATGTTCACAAAATTATGTGATACTTTCTTTAGAGGTTGAATGTAAGTACTATTCTTTAAAATATAGAAATGATATTTACAATTTTCTTTTCCAGATATTACGGATGATCTCGAAAATTTGTTGCAAATATTCCGTTTCATAGGTTCTAATCCATTTATTTCTACTATTGCGGATATTTTCCTCTTATCCGTGAATGTTCTCATTAAACCCTT
This sequence comes from Vandiemenella viatica, assembly GCA_031002005.1. Lineage (NCBI taxonomy): Eukaryota > Metazoa > Arthropoda > Insecta > Orthoptera > Morabidae > Vandiemenella > Vandiemenella viatica. The sequence goes on along the minus strand of JARYHS010013630.1, from coordinate 208,506,434 downwards.
TTTCAATACTTCTAGCTATTTTGTTTCCTCGAGAATTTCTTCCACATCCCTGGGTATAGTTGAATACTGTTGCCTCTCCTCAGTTTTTTAACGTAGCAATAGACTTCAGGCATGCCTTTGGAAGCTCACATATGATTCACCATTTAGCACTAGGTATTATTCTTAGTTCTGTTTTGGAATGATGGAGACAATGAAATCTGTGTGGAAGATCTCACGATCAGATAAGTAAAGGAGGAAACTGTAAAGTTCTAAATGAAATGGTAAGGAATTGGGTTTCAAAACTTTGGTCAGACCATTGCTCGAATATGGTAGTGTAGTAAGTGACCCTCATTTTACGTATCAAATACAGGAGTTGGAGAGGGTGCAAAAAAGGGCTGCTAGATTTGTTTCTGGAAATTATCGCAGAATGCAATCAGTGACGGATATGATAAAGGAGCTGGAATGGGATTCATTGCAAGACAGGAGGAGGATGAGGGGGTCATGGGAGTGTACAGGGCATATACTGGCGATGAGGCATGGAAAGATATTGCAATAGGTATGAAAAGTAGTGCGTGGAAGGGAAAAGATGACCATGACCACAAGCTGGCACTCGATTTCAGGCACAAGGGTGTGGGAAGATTCTCTTTTTTAGGTAAGGGTGTCAGGGATTGGAATGAGTTACCAAGAGAAATGATGAATAATTTACCTAAAACTTTGAATGAATTTAAAGATAAAATTTGTAGAGGGCAAATGTAGGTAGGTGCAGGATAGGGGGAAGATGGGTGTGCAGGGAAATTACCACCGGAGCCTGTGCTCCATTGTATTTAAATTAAATTAAATTAAAAGATGATATAAAAAGACAGCTGACTTACGTAATGAATTAGTAAAAATTGCCTCAGTTGTAATTCCTCAAAATCTACACTTAATGTTTAGAGAATACACATAAGGAGAAGATATTCACCATAATAAAAATAAAAGAACAAATAACAGTAAGTACTTTATATCATCAATAATAAAATAAAGATAACTTATTGCAGTGATCAGCTGAAAATAAATTAGTATGAAATGAGGAAACGCAGTTGTTTTACATCGACGTAAGGTCTACATACAGCAGAGAGCCTAAACTCATACATAACCTACATTATACCTCTAAGGTGCACTCAAAATGGGGAAGAGCCAATTACAATTTTGTGGGTTCGTTGTATTTGATTAATTACATTAGGTGAGGAACACGGTCGCTTCCGTGTAACATCACCTGTCTTGAAGTTCAGTTAGTTCACTTAAACCCGAAAACTGACTTTCCAGGATTCCGTGGACTTACGCATTCGTCCGCCTGTCTGTCTATCTGGCTGTCCGTTTCTGAAACCTGTAGGTAGAGAAATTTGTAACTGAGCACTTTAATTTGCAAAGTTTTACAGCTTTGTGGAGAAGAATCGGTAAATTCTATTTATTGTCAGTTTTTGCACTCAAACGCTCGCTAAACCATTTGGTGACATTGAAAAATGGTGCCCAAGGTCTTAACAAAAGATACGGGTGTAAGCCCGGCCCTGTCATCGAGAGCCCCGGACTACAGCTTCGTAGCCAGACACCTCAAATCAGCACTACGAATTAAAATAGAGGTTATTATCGGGTGGCTTATTTTGTATCCTCTGCTCGGCTTTCTGACTTCACGGCTTTGATGATGGTAATTCAAAGGATTTTCATCGTTTCCCCATAAAGCTGTAATTATTCAATGACATTATGTAATAAGGACACGGATTCAACGGCAGTTTCCCCCAAAAAATTGAATTCAGGGACGATATAAGCTTCCCAAGAATACGTGGTCGTAGTCACATATTTTAGCAAGATATTGCATGATACCACATCCTGCGATACAAAAACCATACAGAATCACAGGATTAGCCGCGACTAGACTGCGCCAAATTAGAATCATGTCACCTGGCGGCCTGGCCCTTCGGCAATGTCCCAGCCAACAATGTCATTAGCATTTTAATCTATATACATGAAGATGAATATATGTATGTTTGTTTGCTCTTTATAGATATCCACAGTTTTCATCCGATCTCGATGCGACTTTACACACTTATCCTTTGAAACAAGTAGAAAAATACTGTCTACATTTGGTTGAAAAATTTCCTGTCGAATCGAAGTTGTCCCGTTCAATTAGGGCCCGAGAAATTTGTAATTAAAATGACGGAAATGTTGCCGAAAAATTCGTAACTTAAATTGTGTCGATACTCCGCAGTATGCCACCACAATCAGCAATACTCCGCGCGCCCCAGCGGGCGCGTCTCTACTTTAGAGAGCAGGGCTCAGCCCAAGTAGCCCTCTTGCCGCTTCGCCAAACAGTCGGCGCTTTAGCTCAGCGGGTTCGAATCTTCGTTCCAGCGACTACAATTATTTAACTAACTGTTCTTCAACTTTCCAGTTTGTTCTACGCCATCTGTCTATTCTTTGGCAAAGGATATTCCCATCCACAGTACTTTTGAACTTGAAGGAATATTTTCACTTTTTTGTGATCGGGTCAAACTTTGTAAAATTGTGTATAAGTTTCTACACAGTTCAACAAGGTTCCAGAAACTTTACAGTCAGACAATTGTGTACAATTTATGGAGCTTTCTACTATATTCTACAAATTATATTCCGATTTCTTAACATCACTATGACAGCGCTGTGGATATTTCATAGTCAAGCCTCTGGTTCGGGTATTCAGTTACCAGTGTTATTTCTTGAAAATTCAACCCCACACACCTTCTAAAAAATAAAAACTTAAATAATAATTCATTCGCGTGACCAAAAGCGGCCGAACTAGTGGGCAAGCCCACTATAATACTATAAATGGGGAAGTAAGTTTCTGTCTTTTTGTTAGGTTTTGATGACTAAATGGCTATACCGATATTGATGGAATTTGACAAGGAAATACTTTGTATCTGTAGGAAGGGCACAGGACATGAATAACAGTTATAGTCACGAAAAAATTATCGAATGGTGACAGAGAACGGATGTGTGTGTTAGTCTGTAATGTTACGTCGGTTGCTCAAGCTGTGTTATGTTAGTGTATGATTTGTTAATAAATTTCGTTTAGAAACAAAACATATTATTTAGTGTAGATGTAAAAATCTCTGTCCTTGTGTCTGCTTAAATGTTTCTGGCACCAGTTTATTTTGCCTTCTTTTTTGACGTGCTTTGCGTTCGTAAACTGGCCTAAGGTATAGCTCTAACAGAGCATGAACAGCTAAAGTTATTAGAACCCAAGAATCGGATGCTCATGCTGAAGAAAGAAGAAAAGACAAAGCTGAAATAAAGCCCTTAGTTAATCCGCCCCACCCCAAAATCAACGCACCTTTGTTTGTTTTTCTGTTTTTAAATATGTTGTAAATTGATTCTCTTGATAAGACAGGTTCGACGGTAGGATGATATAATGATGGCTTTCCTGTCATATTATGCCGACTCGGTGTCGTTGGAGACCAATCCTACGTTACCAACAGCTTTCTATATTAATTCTGGCAACGAAATTCTTAATCCGTGGGTCGCAGGTATCATCTAGTTTCTCTATAATAAAAGTAAAATTCACCCTTTTTGTATCATAAACATTATACTCGTCATACATAAGATACAATAAGAAGCTGTTTTAGTCAAATAAATTTTTCATCTTAAAACGTAATTATTTCTTGGTACTGATTTATAAATCCTTATTTCAGTTACCTAATTAAAATGATTTTAATTAATTATTTCTCAAAACTTATCTTTCTTTTGTACAAACTATTTTCTTTTTATATTTTTATTGTATAGTCTGTTTCGTTATGATATGTCTAGCATGAATGTTTAGTGCAGTTTTCTATTCAGGTAACTGAAATGACGAAACTTGATGAAACTAGACAAATTCAAAATCGTATAATTTCTTCAGGTTTGTTCCTTATCATGGACAAAAACAGACAAAAAACTTCTGTCTTGCGGCCGTGATAACGTTCTTTGTGAGTGGGATGTTTCAACGGGAGAGTTGCTTGGCTCTTTGTCCTTAGAAGATGCTGAGCTGTCCCAAGTTGTGACAACAGCAGACGAAATAACATCAGTCACTGTTGGAGCTGATGGAATAATTAGGACAATCAGAGAATGTACGGTGAGTGACTTTCAGAATACATTGACAAATGTTGGCATTTTTTTTTACCAACAGTTGAAATATAATGTAATTTGATTTATTTTTTGTGACAGATAGAATAAGGAGCAAATATTTGTGTACTCGAAAAGAGTACAAAATTCGTGTACAGCGAAGTACAAGATAGTTGCCTTATACATTGTAGTGGTCCATATTTTACTACTCTATTTGAAAAAGAAAAATAATGCAAGAATTGATTATTAATAAATAATTAAATCTTGTACGCGAAAAAGATAATAATATTCCCAACCATATTGATTAATAAAATACATGTATATTATATATTTGAGAATAGGTTGAAAAATAATATAATTAAATATTCAAAACGCTTTTCGCCAAGTTGAGAGTGAAGGCATCAGTTGGATTTGAACCGTTAGTCTTTAGCTCCGACTGCATCAGGGGTAATCTGCCTTCGTTTAGAGGTATCGGCAGCCAATGGTGATCTCCTAAAACCTGCCATAACAAGACTACGGACTGTTTAATTTTCGAGGTAATTCGAGGGCAGAAAATGTGATGAAAGGACAGCCATTTTAGAGACATTCTTGCACGGACAATCAAGTACACAGCACGCAGAAGATCCTGGTCTTGTGCTGATTATATTGCAGACGCGTTTGGAAGATACCGGCGTGGTAAAATACGCAGCAAACTGGATCATTCAGTTCCAAAGACAGCTAGAAATATTTGGATGCTGTATGTCACTACTAAAAGTACTAGCTAAGGATTTGTAGAGAGAAAGGCTTTAGTAAGCTCTAATTTTGATTAATGATCAGTTGAATCATTTTACAGGGTGCGCCACATGGAAGTCAACATGTTGTTTACGACCAGTGTATCGCCATTGCGGGACCTTGTAGTCTGGTTATATTGGGATGGGGTGATCTGTGGTGAGTACAACGGAGATTATCATCTTCGGGTTTCATTGTTCAATTGTTAAATGTTCTCAATACTCTAATCAGAAATTTCTATGGAGTTCGTTGTTTAAGTGGCTAGCCGGTATTTTCATATTATTTCATACAATATTATCTTCTTATGATGCCATACCGGATTAGTAGGTTACCATGGAGGATGTACATCTTCCATTGGGAACTCAGGAAGATGAACTGGGATCGTTTGCCGTCATCTTCCATATTGTGTATTCGTATGTGTTATTACAGGTGTGAGTGATTGCGATAGGCTGTGTTCAATAGAGGGTGTTGTTTGCGTTGTATGAAATGAAAGAAGGTGGAACCCGGTGGTGGCCCTTTCACCATAAAGGTCGCCAGGCTTAACGTCATCATCCGAGCGACGAATCACCATCAACGATGTCGTATGCAGTCACTCAATACGCACTGCAGATGTGTTTCGGATTTGACCCAACACTTTGGTGCACAATCTGGTTACTAACAATTGTGCACCAGCACTTCTTCTGCCCTACCAGCCATGTCCTTCCAACACCACGACTCCAACAGCCAACCCCGTGTAAGCGCCGGACACCATCACGTTGCCGCAGCCAACCGAGACAATTTATAATATATGGGCAAAATAAATAGTTCCATGATTGGGAAGGATAAGACCACTATTTTGATTAATTAAATTATGAATAGTTTTGGGAAAGATACCGGAATCTATAATCATTTTTTGTTTGCCACATCATATTTTGAATATGCAGACTAAATGCAGTTTATTCACTCATTAAATTAATATCGAATAATGAATAAACTAAAATTTATTTTGTTTTATGTAAGAGTTAATAAAGAAGGTGTATTTTAATATCGTTGATGGTAACAAAACATAATTACTGAGAGGGAGAAGAAGAGACAGACTGACTCTCCCTACACTATTGTTTGTGAAAATGGCGACACCCAGAAGGAATGATCTGAATCATTCCAGAATCGGAGTATATGTAAAAGAGTAGAGTCATAATAAATGATTAAGTTAGTATAGTGGTGGCTTGCCCCTAGGCATAGCAACGCCCTTTTTTATGTGATCGGTCAAATCAATGTTACATCATGAACAGTCGGCTCAGAACTGTAAACGAATGGAAACGGGCAAAGGTGCCGATATGCCACGTCAATGTCAAAGAGAGCAATATCGCGGTATTGTTAACTTGAATATAATAGAATGATTGGTCCTTGAAAAACTGATTTGGTGTACCGTGCCATTACGACTTCTACAAGCTACGCTATTACGCCAGTGATGAGTGTGTATAACCAGTGAACAAAAGAGGTTCGTAAGCAGCGACACACGTACACACAGTGTGACCGCAGCGACGGATGACCGCCGCCATCTTGTCCGCATGGCCGTACCCGAAAGATGAGCTTCGTAAATAGTATTGGAAAGACGTTGAAACAATGCAACGGGTGTGGACAAGTTTGCGTCGTCGGCTAGATTGCTGGCACTGGTGCCATTGCGTCGGCTTGTATCGACCACTAACCAGCAACGCCTAAGACTACAACGGGCTCGTGAACACCGTCACTGGCATGCAGGTGTCCCGCTTCAACCTTCTGTACAACGATGGCCTCGTACGCGTTAGACGCTAGTAGCGCGGAGAACACAATCGGTCAGACCGCACTTAATAGCGGCATACCGGACAAACGCAAAAAGTTATGCTTTGGCTATAACATGCGATCTCGCCTCCTACATATTTAGGACAACCTGAAGCACTGCCTTCTTAGAAAAACGACTATTACCATTGCAGGCTCCAATAAAGCTGATTTCAATCTACATGTGATATATGAACACGACTGATAAAAGTATTTTCATTCAAGTCGTTCCTCCTCCTTTCAACAGCCTCCTGGCTGGCTGAGCCAACGGGATATGGCCACTAAACTGCCTCCCGGCTGGTTGAGGTGACCAGTTCTGGCCAGTAGACTTGCTACTGGCTGAAAGATGAGACCACTTGGATGATCGTACAGTTGGTTGTGGTTGTCGGTTAGACTCCTCCCTTGGCCTCCATTCAGGTGCTGCTCGTTGAGATGATAGGCTGTGGTCTGCAACATACCGAAACAATTCTACAGATATTGTAGTGGGTGCCTTGGTGGGCAAACTACGTTACAATTATCTTTCATACCTTTATGATTAATAATTGTGGATTTTTTTATTTTAATTTTTATGAAGGAGTGAAAATTTATTAATTTTTCAAGAATCTCGACGTTAGTTGGAATTTAGGAAAAATTGTCACAATATGACATTTATTTTCTTATCACTGGCCATTACAAGTCTGAGCGAATTTACCGTTAACATTAACACAAATGGGCAAAATCATAAAAGCAACCCTCAGAGGTACAATTAGCCGTCATGAGCAAGCAAACAATTGTATATTTACTTTTAAATATATCTCAAAATCAAAATGCAAGAAATAATGACAACTGGAAACAATGAAAAATACAAGTTATGACGACCTCAGACAAAGGCATCATAATACTGTGACTTTACAGTTAAAAAGACAATCATGGGCGCCACGAATGAACAATATATCATTCGAAAATAACTAGTTCTGGCAAATTATGCCGCTAGCTCAGGGATTTTTACAATTACAAAGTGAGAACATGGATCTATCCTCTCAAAGTCGTTTAAGGGTCCTGTTTCACAATCAGATGGCTTGGTCGTAATAAGTTACCATCGTAGTTCTGCGTCTGATGTCTGCAGTGACTGGAGCGGACCCACGGTATGTGAGATTATCTCACAAGTCGGCTACAGGCATCTCTGGTCTGACAATGCGCATCATCGCATTACCGACTGTGTTGCTGTGATAAGCTTGCTCCATCAAGCCTGCACCCAGAAGTCGTATAGCAGCAGTTGGCGAAAGAAGTCAACTTTCCAAGTCAACCTCAGACTAGACTCGCATAGCAAGGACTCGAAGATCGAATTGAAGCTCGTCGCTCTTCTCTCTCGCGAGGAAACTTCTCGCTCCGCCCCTTGTAGTCTCGAAGCTCACATATAACAGAAATTCCCAGGATTTTAAGTTATACGCTCATTTGGATTGGATCTTCAGGTCAGCACCTAATGTCACGTGATATCCCCGATATCTGATTTGTCCAGCTCATTTCACAGAGGTCGTACATATTCGGCTAAGTTCGCCGGGGTGAGAGCACATTCGGGTGTCGGGCGGCAGGCATTTCCCGTCAGGTGAGTGACTCTGTTGACCACCCATCCCCAGGGAGCAGAGTGTGTGGTCCGGCAAACCCCAAATCCGCGACTTCTTGTCGCTATAGTTCGGGAAGACCAAGATTAGCTTCAAGCCTACATAGCTCAATAATTCTTTAATATTCGCTTTACCAAGATACACTGTATGTTCACCATTTCATTACAGTCCTCACTTGGAATCTTGCGTACTTTATAAAATTACAACAAAAAATCTATTTAGGTGGTCGCCCAAGATTTATGTAAATTACTGCAACATTATGACATATATAATAAAAATGCACCTTGTAACGTGGCGACATTTCTATCTAACATATCTCATCTCTAGTTTTCGTCACTGTGGTAACAAATCATCACTGCAATTCACTTTACCTATAATGATAAACTAATGTTAATTCACCGCTAGTTACCACATATGAAGGCGGCGAGCATCTACATTGGTTTCGGCGAAATCGGACGATTGGCGGATCATGTAGCTGGTTACGCACGGACACGCAGTGATGGTAGCGCCTCCTTATCGCCATGCTTTCGAGCCACCACACTGTGAGAAGTCATCTCGAGTTCAACCAATAGGGGAACGCATCAATTCCTCCAGTATGAAGCTATAATCATCTACGAATAAAAAGACAAATTGATGTTACAAAACTGTTTATTAATGTTAAAAAACGAAATAATGTCTACTTACCACTATCAATCATTGGCGTAACGTTGATGTCCTGTGGTGTCGACATGGTAAACTAGGGGAGGAAGAAGACTGGTGAGACAGCTGCGTGCTACTGGTTCGACAGAGTGTCCAGTTATTTCCATATTTTATAAGCTTTGCATGGGACAGCTCCGAGGGGGAGCTGCGCAGAACGCGAGTTTTGTGAGTCATGCGGGCAACAGCTGCAGGCGCTACGTGCGGTGAGTCATATGGCTGAGAGTCCTGACTGAGGTTATTACGTTCACTTGTGACCAGAGGGTGGGGGTGCTGGGGGAGGGGAAGGGAGAAGACACGTGCAGTGGGGTGGGTTGTGGTTAAGTACTCCTTTGTTCACCTGTCAACCTTAATATGATTAATGGGTTTTTAATTAGTTTATTGTGCAGTAATGGCTTCTTAATTGCTCCTATTGCGAACAGAAGCCTTGACTTACATCTACTGGTAGCACTTGATCTTTCAAAGGCTTTTGACAGAGTGAGACGTAATATGTAGGTAAATGAGGTAAAAACTATTAGAGTGGATGAAAAAGTGATTTGCTGGGTAGACGAATTATTCAAAGGTAGAAACCAAAAAGGTCATTGTAGGAAATGTAATGTCGAAAGAAGTGGAAATGAAAATGCGAGTACCACAGGTAACATATTGGGACCATTGCTGTTCATTATTCTAATTCGGGGGTCCCCAAACTTTTTACCCCGTCGACCCCTTGATACGATATTTGCCTTCTTATCGACCCCCACAATTATTTAATAAAAACATTAAATCATTTTTGGCAATTCTGATGCCAAGCAATAAGGAGGCCTGCATAAGAACTCAACGAAATAATTTATAAAATCCACCCAATAACATTAACAGAAAAACGAGATATTTTTCACTATTATTATAATCTCAAAAAACAGGAACAAAAACTATGGATAGATGGAATATATTTCAAATAAAGACCTGCCAAAAAGAACAGATTGTTGTTGTACTGTTTTAATTTGTCACATGTTTCATCATTTACTTCACATGATTTCGCAAACAGACGAGAATTGAGAGGATGAGTTTTACTTTAATTTATTGACCTGATTTTTAGTAGAGCATTCCTATTTTTTCCTGTAGTTTAATTGATCCTCTTTAGTTTTAATCAACCCCCTTTCGACCCCCCTGTATTAATCGACCCCTGTAGATCTCTTATCGACCCCAAGGGGTCGGTATCGACCACTTTGGGGACCCCTGTTCTAATGACTGATTGTGTTGATGTTTTACTATCAGAAGTTAGATTATTTATAGATCACAGAATTCTATATAATAGGGTAAAAATGATATAAGGCTGCGAACAGCTGCCATGTAACCTGGAAAGGATATCTAGATTGGTAGGTCAACAGGGGATGAAGATAAATGCAAAGAAGAGTTAGCTTATTAGATCCACTGATAAAAAACTAAAGGTTGATTATGATTGTGAGGTGGGGAATAAATTGCTCGTTGAAGACTTGAAATAATGATTCCGTGTGATCGTAATGACCTGCTGTTACGGTTTCTATTGGATGAGCATTTCGCCCCTGTCGTAGACGCCTTACACTAACCCGTCAATTCTACCGGGTACAGGGGACCTAAAGTTTAACGGGAATCCGAGCAACGGAAGCGTTTAAGTGCTTCAAAATGCACAGCAATCTATGCCATTGGTGAAGGTCAGGTTAAGAGGTTGTGAATATCCCCGCCGTAACAGGTATTCTAACCGGAGACCCTTCGATCCCCAATTAGACAATTTAACCACTGAACCACGAGACCGTTACAAGACTTAAAATGAAAATAACTTTTAATAACATTTGAAAATAAACTCAGATGGGTAGGACAGGTAGTTGGAAAAGGTTTCAAAATCCTTCTCGTGTTGGAGAGAGTGATTATGGGATATGCGAGAGAAGTAAGGGAATTTGGTTACAAAACTTTTGTCAGACTATTGCTTGAGTGTGGTTATGTATGGGACCCTCATTTTGGGTATGAAATACAGAAGTTGAATTGAGTGCATAGACGGGTTGTTAAATTGGTCTCTGGAAATTACTACACAACACAATCAGTAAATAATATGATATGTTGAAATGGAATTCACTGGAAGACGGGAGGTGGGTAAAAAGAGTTGTGAGAGTGTACAAGACCTATAATGGTGATGAGGTGTGGAAAGGGGTTGGCGAAAGAATTAAGAGAGGAACATGTAAGGAAAAAACCATGACCACAACTGACACTCGATTTCATGTGTGAGAATGAGGGAAAATTTTCTAACATTAGTAAAGAGATTACAGTAAATTACCAAGTAAAAGGATACATAATTTACCAAAAATGTTGTAATAATTTAAAATTAACATTCGTGGAGGGCAAAAGTATTTTAGACGAAGAAAGGGGAAAATGAGTGTGTAGGAAAATTGCCACCGGGACGAACGCTCTAATTCCGCAACACCGAACAAAAACATGCCAGCACTCCTACGGTTTTTTTTTTTTTTTTTTTTTTTTTTTTTTTTTCAGGTGAAGTACAGGGGGCGCGCTGTTGTAGGGCCGTTTTTATAGTTATTTTATAACAGGTTTTATTTCATTTTAACATAGATATATTACATGAAATTTTTACATAGAATATAAAGATATAAAAATTTTACAGAGGTATATACATGGAAAAAAGAACTTATTATACAGGCTAATTTTGAGATAGATTATTCATGTTTCATATGTAGTATGATAATTTTGTTGTTGCTTAATATTACTTATAGACTGATATTCTAACAAGATGTAATGTGATGAGATGGTGAATATACAATGAGATGATGATTACTTACATTTGTATGTAATTGTTTGGGGGTATGGGAGGTAGGGGGGTGATAGCGTGGTTTATCGTCTGTTGATTGTTGATTTATTTGTGCTTTAGGATGTAGAAGTGGTTCCGCTGGACGGGTCCCTGGAGCGCCAAAGTCCCTAACAGCATTCGGGTGATGTTGATCAGAGTTATTGGTGATGCTAGAGATTGATGACGTTGGAAGACGAGGTCTCGCCGATGCCGACACCGTCGGAGCGATAGGCTGGTGCAGGCTCGGAGTGTGCGGCAGTAGAGATGCAGGAGTTCTGGCCGACCTGGAAGAAGTCTCGAGGAAGTAGAGGAGTCTCGTAGTAGCAAGTAGAAGCGGCGGGCATCAACATTTATAAAACTTTTGATGCCGAGAAGAAAGGCACTGGGCCTTATATATACCCCACCGGCTAACTGTACTTTTCGGCTGCTCTGCGCACCAATCATATGGCAGAGGCAGCCTGCAATCGATTCCAGAAAATCTTAAAACAATCCAACTGTCTCACTCTTGCTACCATAGTTAAACTTTCTTAAACTTATTTAATACTACTCTTGTTATATTAAATACTACCCCTTAAAGTTCCTAATTATAGTGTTTAATACTTTTAGTCCTAAACGTCTTGTGACACCACAGTAAGACAAATGCTTCCCCGTCTAGAGTTTCGCTGCCCGTTTTACGTAGCCACAGAAAACATGCCATAAAATACCAGGCATCGAGAATGGAATTGCTGCATCACTGGGTGCGCTTACACGAGTTGCTGACAACTACAAGCACAGTGGAGATGCAATGCAACTCGGCGACGTTGCGCTAACAAGAAATAAGCCATTTTTTTTTTTTTTTTTTTTTTTTTTTTTACAGGTAAACAGACTTGTAGTGTATGCAGTTATGAAACATGTGAAACATAAAATGAAACTAGGTCGTCTTCACTCAACGGCGATAGGAAAGTCAATTCTAATGCATTTTTTGCCAGTTAAAACTTTATTTTAAACATCTACTATACAATTTCCTAAGATCACTCTCTCAAATATTGAACAAAGAATCAAGTTGGGATTGAAGGGAACGAATAAACTGAGGCACTAGCGAAATTTGGTAGCGAAGGAGCGAATTACAGTCATTCCACCATTGGGTTTACAAGATCAAAGCAAGGGAGACATGTAATATGCAGTGGCAAAAATTACAAGTGTAAAAAGGACGTTATTATAAACTAATTCATCCCGCCCTTTCATTGAAGCAGTGATACTGGACTCGATGAAACTAAAAACTATCATAGCGCGGCTGAGTTTTTTTATGTAACGTTAATTGACGTTACTTTAATTTCCTTAATGGAATATTGGTATCAATAGTAACACGATAAACTAATATGACGAAATGAATGAATGTGAGAGAAATGACAAGTCCACATTAAATCCATTTAAACATTGTCTGTGCATTTAGTAACAAAAATCAAAATATAATGAACTGGTTTATTATGACATTAATATCTGTGGCATAATAAGACGTCATTTAATGTTAGGTGGAACAAGAGACTAGTTCAGTGCATTTACGTGTCGAGCAAACAAGTAATTTGTTTTGGGCTTTGGGCATTCAGTGCGAATACCAGTATAACGGAGCGAAGTTGCAGTCACATGGACCGATCGCGTGTTGGCTGCTGTGGGCGTTGGTGATCCTCCCAGCGTGATACTGCTCACCTTACCACAGCTGACAAGAAGATCAAATGTCCCCTACAGTAACCAGGCGCAGACACCCCGTCTCCCCTCGCAAGAGGCGCTGGCTAATCCTAGGCTCTCGCGCCATCCGCTCAAGTCACCATTCGTTATGTGATAATAATAATAATAATAGAAACCATGCATGCCCGCAATTGACATTTAGCTTTTTGCCTTGGGAGTACAGTTCACAAAATCTGAGAAAGATAGCTGTTTCTTAACAGACTTACCTTAAAAACCCCGCCTCGGAGTCAGCGTGATCGAAAAGGCCTTTTATATCCCCACCGGCTTCTGTCAATTTAGCTCCTCACTGGAATGAGTGGCACTGTCAGCTCTTCTGTTAACTTCTATGGTACACACGTAGTGGCCCATTCTACGCCGCAAATACACCTTTTGTAAAGTCACCTTCTCTCTTCCGGTGCCGGCTGACACCAGTCCAGCTTTAAAAGTCACTGTGCCTATCGGTGGGTCTTGTCCACACTTATTTTTACTTTTATATATATGGTATGATTTATGTTTGCTAGTGCATTGATACACAACAATTTAAACCGGAGACGTTTTACATCTCATTTGCACAGGCTTCACTTGCCGTAGCCCCTGCTTTGCGAGTGTGACCAATATATTATTTAATTGCGATGGAGACCATGCTCCTGAGGAAATTTTCAATTTTTTAAAATTTTTTATTTTAAATTACTTGAACGCAATTTCCCCTCTTACCTGCTTATTCCCTTCGCGAATTTTTACTTCAAATTTTCGTAAACTATTTAGCACTTTCTTGGTAGTTTATTTCAATTACTGACTTCCTTTCCTACAAAAGAAATTATTCCCAGTTCCTTATGCCTCAGATCGAGTGCCAGCTTGTGGCGTGGTTGCTTCCCTTCCATGCACCACTCATAATTCTTATATTGGAATCAAATCATCTTCTTGTGGGCTGTCAGAAAGACAAAAACTTATAGACTCACATAACTGTTTCTACTTCTTAATATTGGTCACATCCTAACAAGAGTGGAGACGTCTGACAGGAGATAGAAAGGTACCCGGTTCAAATCCCTATCTTGGCACGGATTTTCAAAGCCCTTAACCCAGTGATGTCATCCGGCCCCCGGGCGCTATCAATACGGCCCGCGATCGCAATGTGACACAGAAAGAAGAATCATGTATACTATACAATTAAATAAATAAAATGTTAAAATAATTCAGTACATATTTTTATTTGAATCTGGCGCGCCTACACATTCTAAATTTAATATACGGACCTCTTCAAAATTGAGTTTGACACCTATGCCTTAACCCAACCTTCACCTCTGGCACATCTTACCGTGCAGTATAAAGTACGCCAGAACACTTCTGTGGTTCGGATTCCACGTTAAACTTTATGTTCCTTCTAGAGGGTAAGGTTAAGGCGGCTACGATTGGGCAGAATACGCTGCAAATAAAATCCCTGTCACGAGGTCATTACGATGACACGAGCCTTGCCTTATATCGTAATAAGTGGTGATATTAAAGCATATAGAAGTGTGGAACAATTCTTAACGAAACGAAGTCTTGATATTTAGCACTAAATGTTAATTAATTGCGTCAGTGTGTTTCACTGCCTCTATGGCATACCGAAATGCCCAATAAAACAGACACGTATTAAATCGTCAGCAATTTTCATAGGTTTTGTTTTCACATAGTAAATCTTAAAATGTATGTTACTTCTATCAATTACTAAATAATATTTCTTTTTCTGCAGGTATTCCATGCATTTACTACTGACCAGAAATTGGGCACAGTAGCACTATCAGGTAGTGGTGTCAAGCTCTTTGTTAGTTCTTCTGATGGACTTGTGATGTCTTTGATGTTACCTCTAAGTGACACTGCAACCTTCATTGAAAATCCAGCACACGGACACGAAATACTCCGGGTAAGTTTTTTTTCAGTAAAAGTATGTAGTTTCTCACGAAATTTATTGTACAAACAATAATAATTTCACCAAATCTTAAAAACATCTTTTCTGTAAATCGTACATATTAAAAAATATTTTAAAATTTGTTAAAAAAAACTTTGAGCCCAGTTAATTAATTTAACTCTGCCAAAAAAATTATGGTATTAAAGTTATTTCTGATTACTGAAAATATGTAAAACGAACACGCGAGATTATATGACTATACTTCTTCGCTGGATTTCTATCATACTTGAATCATTATGTATAGCAAATATCTGCGTACATGGAAACTTGCTCAGACACCCGCAGAGAACAGAACATAAAAACAAAAAGTGTGCAATAGTGATGACCAAAGTTCTAGCCCTCTCCGTCCACTCGGACCAGTTCCTCCACAGAGGGAAGGCACTCCCGAGGTACCCGAGCCATCCACCTTTTCTTTCCGCGGATCCGTAAAGGCGCATTCCCACAATCCCTTGTAACGAAGGCGAGACGAGACGGGACGGGACGAATACTCAACCACACGCCTTGGGAACAGGGCCGCCTCTGCTAGCGGAGACGAGACGCAGCTACCCACTCTGAGTCGGAAAACATCACAGGCGTGTGTAGCGGTGCGCTGTTGCCATCGGCTCGCAGCAGCTGTGCGCACTCCTTCTGTTGATGTAAAAGTGCTCTGTGCCAAATGACACTAGGCAACGTGGTGCGGAGGTGGCGGCGAGTTAAGCTAGGACTAACCTGCGGCCCGCGGTCGTCCCTACACTTCGGCTTATGAGGTCCCGTCTCGTCTCGCCTTCGTTACAAGGGATCGTGGGAATGCGCCTTTATGGACCGCTGCGGTTCAAGCTAGGTAGTGATTAACCCCTCGTGCTAGGCGGAGGCAGTGAAGTACCACTGCGGTGGGAAACATTACGTCAACGCTGCCATGGAGGTACAGGTGTACCGAGTCCTCTCTTGTGGCGGTAGCAATGGAGGGTATCATTGGGAGATAGTGTGTCCTTTGCCCATAGGTAGCACATATGGTACCTGCAGAATACGCCATGAAGGTGGTGTCAGGGATGTAATGCCCTCTGCCGCCGGGATGTATACTGTTCCGACGCTCCGATTACACCGTAGTCGCGGTCGGGGTTGAAGGAGGTGGCGAGACCTTGCAGAACGGAGACATACGGTACCGGTAAGGCGGCGTTTCGCTGTTGTAGGTGGTCGCCATTCCCAGTTTTCGGTGAACTGCCGCCGGTTTCTACCAAAAATAGTACTGGAATCAAAGTACCAGGTTAAACGAAAGAGTAGGAGCGAATTGGTGCCACATGCCGCCGGCAATGCATTCAGTGCCCACGCTCTAGGCGGTAAAACCGATGGCCTGGAGAAACGATGGGGGGGGGGGGAGTACTTGTCCGCTCTTATGCTGTTCCCGGCAGTGGGTCTTAAGGTGGACAGAGGAGACGCTACTCTGTTTGGGTGCGACGGAGGACAGTACCGGTAAGATAACACTCATCGTTGTTGGTAGCTGGCATGGGCTGCTGCTGCGGTGTGCGGTTCGGTGATCAGGGAAAGTAGTACTGCCTGCCGCCAGTATACACTGTCTCTTGCCGACATAATAAAGCCTCTACGCAGGACTGCTAGTGAATGTGTCCAAACATCTGACCCGGGTGGCGCAGCACCTCTAGTGAGCGCTGTGGTATTCGAGCCGCTACGAAGGTTCTCTGTGATTGTACGGATACGTGCACTCATACAGTGACGTCCGTGGTTGGGTGCGGGGTACGTAAACTAGGAGCGTGCCCCATACTGCGGAAACCCACACTCATCAGTGACGCTTTACGCTGTTGGTTGGATAAGGGGAACGTGCGCCAAGGTCAGGCCTTCATGGCGCTCGGTCTATACGACTTTCGCCGTGTCTTCGCAAGGGGGTGGTTGTGCCTGGACTAACAGAGAGGCTTTAGCTATACGGCCAGATTTTCGAGAATCTTCGGCCTGGTTCGTGGCGAGCGTTAGCGTCCTCGTGGCTCCCCGCGGGCACCATTAATATGTGGTGAAACGCACCTTGCCTCACCATCCCCAATGTAATGGCGGGTAATTCTTCAGATGGATCAAGCCCGCGGCGGAGGCGGCTGCTGGATAGCACGATATATTTGTGTTTGGGTTAGATTTTTTATGAGTGCAAGCTTGGGTATAGTCGTAACCTCACCAAGATCCATAAGGCCAAGGAAAGGAACTCTATGTCCTCCTGATCCAAGTTTTGCTTATGACAAGCCTTATAGTTTCGTAGTTGTGTGTAATGCACACTCTACCACAGTGAGGAATCAGCATCAATTACTAGTACTACAACAGAAATACTTTCCAAAGACTACAATGCACCCACATTTTTGTGAAGTTTCATGCTTTATATTCTCCTAAGCTAAAGTTTTTAAAAAAATATATATTTTTAATATTCATAAACCTCTATTCCTATGCAGATACTTTCAAACAAGAAATTCCTAATACACTGATGTTTAGAATATATAAAACAGATATAGAAGAAATAAGTGTAAATTAAACTTAATGTTATCTGAATACATAAAGTAAAATTGAATATGGATATAAAACTAACAAGAATGAATTATTTTGGCGTTGTATTAATTACATATAAAATTCGTTAACAATGATTGAGGAGAATCGAATATAACATCCAGGTGATTCTAATATAAACGTGTCGAAATACTACGACAAACTTGAACTGAAAGGCAACAACTGTTATGGAGAAATTAAATGCGGTTGGGACGTGACGATTCTGGGAATCAACAACAGTAAAAGAAAACTGTTGATATTGAGCAAAGACAATAATAATTTAATTATGAAACACAGGGACAAAACATTTAACAGGATTATATATTTACCTGTTAGTTCGATTACACGTTACTCGAACCCATATATGAAAGTTAAAATCTGAACAGAGTTTACGATTTCAAAGAACGCCATCAATTTAAAGTTACGGTAGCGTATGGTAAGATATTATGTTTGGTCTACTACCGTTTATGGGGTTGAATCTCTGAGTTTAACAGAAGCCACCATAAAGCCCCAAGAAGCTTTCGAACTTCGGTTTCAAAAGGAATTTTAGGGGTCTCTAGAACGTATATGACGATTAAAAAACCCAGAATTGAAATGTATCACCAAGACCAGTAGAAGAATGAAATTCTGTCGTTCGATACCTTGTAGCGTATAATTCAATTGGATAAGCGGCACCTTAGTGATTGGACGTGTGTCGTAGTTCCTATTCCTTTTATAATACCGCGTTCTTATTTGTCATAGAATTCAGAAATGGCTAATAAGAACGAGCAAAGCATCAGAATAAGCTACGTTTCAACCTCAAGGAAACTATTGTCGAATCGTACGGAATGCTTTTGGTCAGCAAACTTCAAGTCAAGCACGAGAACTTGTAGAGGAACTATCCGGGTAGACAGTCATCAACACAGCTCTAGAAACGACCGTGAAAGTACTAAGTAATCTTTGATGACGTAAGGCAGATAATCCATGGCGTTTAAGGTAAGTAATTGCTGACGTTTGTTACAGGATTCGGCTGTCATATGGCACAAGTCAAAGTATTCTATGGGATGTGCTGAACGTGAGACAAATTGAAGAGTAGTTTGTTACTCGTCTTGAGGTATGCACTGAGCTGCAAGCAACAATTCTGGATAGCCCAAGCTTCCTGCTCAGTGTCATAAGTACCTGTTAAACATGAACCTGAAACGAAGCAACAATCTTCACACCTCCACGGTTAATAAAACAGTACCAAGTTCGAAGCCTCATTAAATCAATTATGACCATTTTTTTATTTATTTATTTTCGTTCATGGAACTGTCAATGAGAAATTTGTTTAATTTGTTCTGACTGTCACGGAGAAGTTTCAATACGCTGTGTTGAAACGGGTGAGAGAAAATGATAGTGGCAAGAAAAGAGGCTAGTGCGTACACCACGACAACGCACGTACACGCATCTAACCATGAGAGGGACTTAAAAACAAAGAACATGCTGTTTGTAGATGAGGTTGTGGTAAGGAGAAACTCAAAGGCAGAAGTACAAGATCAGATGAAAGCGCGACACGCAGCCGTGAAATCTTATCAAAAGCAATTCTCAGCAAAAAGCATGAAGTAGGATTTACAACTCTGGTAAAGGATAGGACTAATAGGAATGTCAAATGCGGAGGTGGTAAAATGAAGGTTGTAGAAGAATCCAAACATTTGGGAAACGTGAAAGAAGAGAACGGAAGAAACAGGAGAAGCAATTGTCTGTATATACGAACTCTGCCAGACAACGAGAGTATTAGCTAACAACGAAGTGGACCTTGTAGTAGTTCGTGAAATCTGTTCTGTTAAACTGGGAACAGATGCTATTGTCTAGTAAAGTTACCATATTTATATCTGTGTTAACTCATACCTGCAAAAGTACAAACAGTTCCTATTCTTAGCTTCTCATTTTACACCTTTTTCTCCAAATGCGGTGAAATAACTTATAATTCAACAATTGTTTCATAAAATAATTTTATCCTGTTTTAACACATCAATCTTTTGAAACCTAACGTGTTAGCTATCGTTCTGTTGCTTTCTTCAGAGTCCGTCAATATTTTGAAGTCTATCGCTTCGAGCATCTTTTTGTAACTTTCATCAGAGAATCTGGATAGCCAATAAAACATTGACATCGGTGGAAGTAAAACCAGTTACTTTTGCCCGATCTTTAAACGAAGTAATAATTCTTTAACTTAATTTAAATTTAATTGCACAGGAGCGCAATTTGCCTAAACACCCATTTATCTCTCTTTCCTGTACCCACTTACTTGTGCCCTGTACAAATTTCATATTTAAAATGTTTCAGGGTTTTTGAGAAATTATTCATCAATTCTCTTGGTAAGGGGGAGTCCATTAATTACGTGAGGTGATACCCATGTAGTCAATGGACGCCACTTAACTTATTCCAGTCTCCAACTCCCTTACCTATGAAAGTAAATCTTCCCACACCCTTGTGCCCGAAATCGAGTGCCACCTTGTGGTCATGGTCATCTCTTCCCTTCCATACATTATTATTAATTCTTACACCAATATCTTTCCATGCCTCATCACCTATATACGCCTTGTACACTCCCATGATCGTCTTCACCCTCCTCCCGTCTTGCAATGAGTCCCATTCCAGCTCTTTTACCATATCTGTTACTGATTGCGTTCTGCAGTTATTTCCAGAAACAACTCTAGCAGCCCTTCTTTGCCCCCTCCCCAACTCCTGTATTTGATACCCATTCTACACTACCATATTCAAGCAATGTCTGACCAAAGTTTTATAACTCAATTCCTTTACTTCTCTTGAACATCCCCTCATCACTCTCTCCAACAAGTGGAGGATTTTGAAACCTTTCCCTACTACCTCTGCTACGTGCCCTGCCCAGTTGAGCTTGTTATCAAATGTTGTCCCAAGTTATTTACATTCAAGTCTTCAATAAGATATTCTTTGCCCACCCAATCATAATCAACCTTTAGTTTTTTATCTGTGTATCTAACAAGCTGACTCTTCTTTGGATCTCTGTTTATCCCAGGTTTACCAACCCACCTATATTATCCTCCCCAGGTCACCATACAGCTGTTCACAGTCCTATACCGAGTGCGTTGGGTGAACGGCTAACGTTCTGGCCTCGCATTCGAGAGGACGCGGGTTCGAATCCCCGTACGGGCATCCAGATTTGGGTTTCCCATGGTTTCCCCAAATCACTCCAGGCGAAGGCCGTGATGCTTCCTTCGAAAAGGTGATGGCCTAATTCCTTCCCGTTCCTTGTCCCCAGTCCCATCCCGCCTCTAATGACCTTAGCCGTCGACGAGGTGTAAAGCAATAAGTAAAGATAAAAAAAAACAACAACCCACAGTCCTGTATCGTTTTGACCCTTTTATATAGCATTATGTCATCTGCAAAGAATCTAATTTCTGACAGTATATCATCAACACACTCTCATTCATTAGAATAATGAATGGCAATGGTCTCAATACGCAACCCTGTAAAGCTCCCACTTCTTTTGACAGTGCATTTCCTACCCTAATTTTTGCTTTCTACCTTTTAAAAAATTTCTATCCAGCAACTCCAATAGTTTTTACCTTATTTACCGATATTTTACTGCTCACTCTGTCAAAGGCCTTTGAAAAGGACTAGTGCAACTCTATCAATTTGATCTCCCTGTCCATTTCATCCGAAATATCTAGCATGTATCCTACTAACTGAGATTCACACAAATGTCCTTGCCTAAAACCGTAGCGCCAATTTGAAAACCACTCACACTCCTTACATATATTTCTGATGTTGTTGCATATCACTCTTTCCAATAATTTACCTACCAATGATGTCAAATTGATTGGCCTATAATTTTCGACTCTATTTCTGACCCCTCCTTTATGAACCGGTACTACTATCGCACTTTTCCAGTCTTCAGTAAGCAACAAGTATCCAGACTCAATTTAAATAATATTTCAAGCTCAGCTACTGTACGTCATTGCGTGCAGGTGCCTTCGTTCTTTGAGGAGCAGAGCTTTGCCCGCAGCAGAATACTGTTGCTCTACATGGCTTGGTAGTGCTCATACTGCCAAAGTACACGTGCTATGAGAACAGTGAACGGTGTCATTAGGTCTACCCCAGTATCTTGGCTGCCTGTACTTTCCAACATTCCTCCACCACATTTGAGAATAATATCGATATTGCTTAGAGAATTGTAAGGAGTAGAGGAAACAGCATTGTTTCTCCGCATAGTGACCTTCTTCACCTGCCTCGCACACGATTAAAATTTAAGGAGACGTGGAAGCAGCCAAGCTTAGAATTAACAACTTTAACTTATATGGTGAGTGGAGAAAGGAGTGGGAAGTCAACAGGCCATACAATTCTGGACTTTTAAAAGATCCATCAACCTGTGTTCCAGGGTTTGACTTGCCTAGACGTCTTTGGTGTCGACTGAATAGATTTCGCCAGGTCACGGAGTGTGTAATGCAACAACGCATAAGTGGAGTATCCGTGAAGATGCGCTGTGTGACTGTGGTGGTATCCAAACAGCTGATCACATTGTGATGGACTGTCCAGCAAGAAGACTATCTGCAGGCCTTCTCACACTGCATCAAGCTGGACCAGCTGCCAGAAGATGGCTTGACTCACTAGATATAGTTATCTGATTAACATGTTTTTTGTTTGTATTTGGCATACGATGATGATAATAATAACTTTTTTACTTTTCTTCTTCTCCGTTCCATGGTTCCACCGAAAGTTATTAACTTTTAGAATGAATAAACGGAGACAGATTTCAAATTATTATATTCCAGTAGATACTTACGACAAACTTAGTTATTTAATAGTATTTCCAATTAATTTTTTTTTCTTAAAATTATCATTCTTGTTTTCAACAAAGTTTCGTTTCCCTAAACAAGATTTTTAGTACCTGAATCACAGTTTAGATTTTACCATTAGTCTACATCTGAAATTGTAGTATAAATCTTCCGGCATTGATTCGCAGTAACACTATGAATAAACTTTCTTCCTTTAATGCAAAGTCCAGAAATATTAATTCTTTGTATTTGGTGTAAGGAGTTCTAAGAGAAAATTGTGTGTGTAGTTTTCTTTGCATCCTGTAGTATCATGATTTCTTTCTCTCCCTAAATTTTCAACATTCCATGCTATTTCTGTTACAGATGTCTATCAGTGAAGATGAGAGTACTTTGATCAGTTGTTCAGAAACTGGAACAATTTGTGTTTGGAAGATAATATCAGATGGGAAGAGAGTTTCCACAGACGCAGAATTTGTTTTTACTAGGGACGTTTTGGTAAAAAGAGATTACTTAAAGGAATTGCTTATTGATGAAAAGAAATTAAAAAAGCAGAAGCATACTCTGAAGAAAAATAATGAAATTAAGTTGGTACAAAGGGAAAAGGAATATGAGATGGAGATGGAAAAGAGACATAAAAATTACAATAAAATTATGGAGGAAATGAAAGAAAGAAAAGAGGTACTCCTTCTACTTTAAATTTAAGGTTTGAAACTGCAAAATGAAAATAAGGTTACGCATTGCAAATTATTTAAGTGTGAGGTCTATTATTGTTGTATCAGCCATGTAATATTAATACGAAATTGAATTATGAGATAAACGAGTTGATTCTTGGCTAAAAGATGGAGTGTTAGACGATGAGGTTTTTACGGTGGGTTATAGAGTGTACCTCAGAATTAAAGGAGGCATGAATGGAAGGATATTCAAATAGTTAGGAAAGACTATTTTATAGATGATACTCAAAGCAAAGATAAAAGGTTTGGATGCTTATCGTTATGAATGAGAAAGATGAGGCCATAGGAGGGAAACTACACTGAAGGTCCAAAGAAACTGGTATAGGCATGCGTATGCAAACACAGAGATATGTAAATACTCAGAGTACGGCGCTGCGGTCGTCAACGGCTATATAAGACAACAGGTGTCTGGCACATGCATTAGATTGGTTACTGCTGCTACAATGGCAGGTTATCACGATTTCAGAGAGTTTGAACGTGGTGTTATAGTTGGCGCACGAGTGATGGGACACAGCATCTCCGAGGCAGCGATGAGGTGGGGATTTTCCCGTTCGACCATTTCACGAGTACACCGTGAATAGCTACAGAGTGGCTCCAGGAACACTCTTCTGAGTTGAAACGCCTCCGCTGGCCTCCAAACTCCCCAGACATGAACATTATTGAGCATATTTGGGATGCCTTGCAACGTGCCGTTCAGAAGAGATCTCCATCCGCTCGTACTCTTACGGATTTATGGACAGCCCTGCAGGATGCATGGTGTCAATTCCCTCCAGTACTACTTTAGACATTGGTCGAGTCCATTCCACGTCGTGTTGCGGCACTTCAGCGTGCTCGCGGGGGTCCTACACGGTACCAGGTGTACCAGTTTCTTTGGCTCTTCAGTGTAATTTCATAATAGGTGTCCAGAGGTGGAAGTAAAATGGTAATTATTTGTGGGAATTTAATCAATAAACACCGAATATGTGATGCTTGTGGCTTACATATGCGGCTCAGAAAATAATCTGTCAGTAATTACCATACCATTGTAGATGAAATTATATATACATTCCTGCGTTGAGTTCGGAATTATTATTTTTTAACTGGGAAAGATTTGGCATCAGTTAATATTTTTCTAAAGCTACCCATTAGCTTTTTTATATTTCCGACCGGAATCTTTTATCTCACGGTTGTTATTTGCGCCCCTTTAAAATTTATTTTCGCTGACTGGGCCGTTGGACAACAGTCAGACATCAGTGTTGTTGCTTTTCAAAAGCGTTGTTCACCTACCCTAATTGGTTTCCCTTTGTAATTGTATTTCATTTTTGTTGGGGCTATCGGTTCGGCTATTGGTTATTAGATCCTGGAGAGGGTTGGAGGGAGCGCAAGGACGGGAAGAATTTCATCCATGGCGCTGGATATCTAGATGACTGTATGGTAATTGTAGCCCGCCTCCTCCCCCTCGGATGTAGACTACTTTTTTTAGTCTGATTTGCCTTTCTAGCACCATACAGCCTTTTTTGCTATGTGGTCATTTGTTTTAGAATCAAGTAAAATGGGATGTTGTTATTAACCAAGATGGTGATGCACCGTAAATCCCCAACAACAATAAATAAACACTGTTGTAGAAGGCAATAAGTAAGACAATGGCGCACTTCGGTGCGGCCTGAATAGGATCGTTTTATTTGAACAGATTGGTGAATCATCTTGGTAATTGGCAAAATGCTCACGAACAATTCTGTAATTTAACGTTTAAGTGTCCAGCCTGGTACTACAGTGATTAAGGCATTCGTGTTGGCATGTTTGTTTCACGGTTAGATTATTAATTTTTACGTATTTTGTTTGTTCATGTTAGGACGGTAGGTAAGACCACATGAAATTATTTTACTTTTACCTACAGGTACTTCCTCTGAATTCGTTTTAGACAGGCCTCATCCCTCTCTCCTCTGGACCCGTAGTGTCCTGGTTGCTTTGTCCACTAAGCGCTTAGAGGAATCACTCGTTAAACTAAGTAACAACAAACCAAAAGCACCATATCACATTTGCCTGCTTCAAAAGTTTGCTGGACCTACAAGTGTGAGAATAAAAACAGTGTAATGTGAATATTGCATAACTATACCTCCCATATTTTCTCGAAACTATAGACTTAAATAGATTACTAAAGCGAAAGAACTATTTACGTCAGCATAAATTGTACATTAATAATTACAACTAAATCCGATAATTCTTTGTCTTATTAGCAAATGGAGACGGACCACGCAAAAGAAGTTGAAATAAAAAACAATGAAAAGAAAATGATGGAAGAGGCTCATGAAGAGAACGTTCGATCTGTTTCAATAAATTATGAAACCAAACTGAGAGCTGAGTATGATAAATATCAACAGCTGGAGGAGTTTGCTTTAAAGATGAAGACTGACTACAAAAGGTTTTTAATCCAATACTTTTATAATTACAATTATTTAAATATTAACAGTGGCAGGGAGACGTGGAACGCCCACAGGAGCGTGGGAATATTTTGAAAGGTGTTGACAGGATAATTGATGACTCCCTGGGAAATTGTTGACCGCTTCCTTGTCCTAACACCTGCAGACGAAGTTTCTACGGGTTTTTTTTATATATATATATATAACTTTACGCCTCGTCAAAGTCTGTGTCATTAGAGGCGGGAAAGGTCTGGGGGCAAGGTGCGGGAAGGAATTCTTAAAGGAACTATCCAGGCATTCGTCTGGAGTGATTTGGAGAAACTATGGAAAACCAAAAATCTAGATAAATAAGCAATCTATTAACTCATCAATAATTTCACAGGGATTATCAATCAACCAGTCAACATTTGTCAAAATGTTCACAAGCTCCTGAGAACTTACTGACCTCCACAAGAGACCATGTGAAAAACTATGAATGTACCGGGATTTCCCTACTGCTATTAACTTTTTGTAAACATGTAGACGCAGCAGTTGAGGTAGGATAATGTCTCTTATTCGTGTATTCTTCGTCACCAAACGCCCAATAAGTGTATATCATCATCATCATTAGCCATTTCAATCATTAAATGTTGTGGCCTCTTAGAGTCATGAATTCTGGTAGAACTTGAGCAGATTTATCAAGATCGAACGATCTTAGGCGATCCTCTGCCAGTTAACTCCAACAACTGTGCATAGGTTCTTGTCCCGTCAGTCTGGTGGTCTTTCTCTCGGTCTCTGGCGATCTCTTGGGCTCCACTGTAACACTGATTCTGCCAATCTGTGGCAATCTCCGAACAATATGGCGGGCCCTCTGCCACTTCAAAGAGGTGGTCTTCTCAGAGCTGTCTGTGATCCTTCTAAGTAATCTAATGTCAGTTGATTTTTTTTTTTTTTGTCTTTTCTAGTTATACCTTTGAACTTTCGATATCTCTTGGGCCATCTTAAGTTTACCTTTCAAAAATTCATTTAGTATATATAACCAATTCTAATTAACAAGCATCAAGTGTCTCCGCGGCGCACAGTAGTACACAACATTCCGGTGAAGAGTCGTAACGATCTGTAAAAAGCTGTATGTTTACATTGGAAATACTTCTGATATAACGGAATGAACCGTGGGCCGGCGTATATGCCGTCCAACTGGAACATTCGAGATTGGTTTCCCTCACTGAAAGACGACTTTGTTATTAAGCAGGCTTATCAAATACGCACTATCAGTGCAGAAAAATTCTGCATATGAAACACTGTCCTTGCTGTTGAGAATCACTGTGCTGAACAGACGTCAGGACTTGTCGAAGACTCCAGAACGCCTCTTCAAAATGTCCTGTTTTCCTACATCACTAGACGGCTCTTCCGAGTTACGTTCATTGCATCTGTAGGCCACGCCGGGAGAAATGTCAGTCCCTAGTCAGTAGCCCGATGGATCTAATTTAAAGCTATATTTATCACTCACAGTAGTAAACAGTGTACTGGAATCTCTCACCAATCCCATGGCGAACTGACGAGAAACACAGTCTTGCTTCTTTTTGTTTATAGTTGGAGATCATTAGACGCGGGAAAGGACTGGGGCAAGGAAAGGTAAGGAATTTGTTCATGGCCTTTTGAAGGATTAATCACGGCATTCGCCTGGAGTGATTTCAGGAAACCATGAAAACCAACTGGGATTTGAACCCGCGTCCTCCCGAATACCAACCCCAGCATTACCTGGCTCTGTCATACAATTCTATCTTCTCCTGCGACTGGATCCCAACCATGTATCGCAGTTATTGAGGTTCCCCAATAGATGGTTCACAGCATAACTGACATACAATTAAATCTCTAACATCGTAGTATCATTAAAACTTTAGATTCTTTGGTTAACCAAAGAACCTCATTTATTCTTAAGAAAAATTTGATCCCATACAAATACTTTTGGAATGAGTCAGCAGACGCAGCGGTAACAGTGTTGGAACATTTCTTCAGCGAAAATTCTCACCAGCCCCAACATTTCCTTAAATAACTTGTATAAGGTGCTAACATTTCAATTAATTTGATGCCTTATTCACAGATGGGACAAATATACGCTTTCTTACCAGATTTTTAAACAAAGCATTTATTAAATTATTCAGAATAGAAATTAACATTTTTAAACGTACCGGTACCTCAAGGAAGTGTCTTAGGGACGCGACTTGCTGCTTAGCGAGATATCTGTTTTTCTGGGAGAGTTTTCCAAGGTACTGGTTAGAAGAGCAACGATCAATGTAATTTATGGATGAAACTAGGGAAAACTTACGTCGGAAATGTTTCAGCATTGGAAGGAACGTAATGCTGTAGGCAGAACGTAGAGTTACCAAGGTTTTATCCAATAAAAAATGGTCGTCAATTAACTGAAGATGACCCTCAAACAAAAGGCACTCGACTTCTACTGATGAAACTCACGTTCAGAAAATCAAGGATCTCTTGCGTCTGACTGTCAGAGAACTTACAGAAGAGTAGGGTACAACAATAGGATCTTTGTCGAAAAATTCAACGTGAACAGAGTTGCAACAAAGTTTCTAACTCGTTAGATAACCAAAGAGCAGAAGCGACATAGAGAGGACGTTTGTTTGCAACTCCTTAAACAAGACGAAACTTGGGATTATTGGTATAATATCGAGTCAAAAGTTCACTCGTCACAGTAGGATCATAAATGTTGTCCAAGTCCAAAAACTCAAGATCACCGATCACCTCGATCCAACTGCAAGATGAAGTTCACTTTTTTTCCAAAAACTAAAATCACTGGTGACCTGACGCCATTTTGTCACAGCGAACAGGAAACACCACTACATAAATGTGTGAATAGAGGAGGAGAGTACTTTTTACAGTTAAACAATCAATAATCTTTAATTTAGATATTAAAAATTAAAATATTAATTTTGAAAACTTAATAATCAGACATAGTATAAAACAATAAACAAGATTTTATTGCTAGGCAATACATTATACCTCAAAGAAATTAATTAAATAATTTTAACAAACGACTCGTAGCTGTTTTCCTTAACTTACACTAGAAGTTTGAATTTATTTGTACTAAACTATATACTGTCGATATTATTTTCTATAAATTTTCAGGCAACTTGAACAATTATTGGAGACAAAGGAAAGCTCTATCGAAAATCTCGTTGCTGACTATGAAGAAAAGTTAAGCGCATTAAACGAGGAAGTAGAAAATGTAAGTTAAAAGCTTGAAAAATTAAGCAATTGCCAATGTTTTTTTTGTTTTTTTTTTTTTTTTTTTACTGAATTTCTTATAGCCAAGTGTTCGCACTTTGTGTTTGTGTGTCAGTTACATCTTCAAGCCACGGAGAAAATTTTTGAATGAAATACGATATCTTTTGTTGTAACTTTATATAAGTTAAACATTTCTAATATTACTTCACAAATATTTCAAGCAGTGTATTATTTAACCAGCAGGTTACTGATTTGAGCCATATCTGATGTTAGTTAAAATAATACAAACATTTTGAATCCATTCGAAGACAGTTTTGGGGGATGTTTCAGGTACTTAAAAAAGAACAAATTATTTAAGTGGATGAAGAAGTGACATTCTGGGTAGAAGAATTCTTAAAAGGCAGAAATATTGCGTTAGAGTAGGAAATGTAGTGTAAAAAAAGGTGGAAATGTGCATGGGAGTGCCATATGGTAACGTTATGGGACCTCTGACTACTGTTCATTATTCTAATGAATGATTGTGTTGATGGTTTACAGTCAGAATTTAGGTTGTTTGCAGATGACGTAATAGTATATAATACGATTAAAACGGGAGAAAACATAACAGCTGCAGGATGACCTAGAGAGAATATCTAACTGGGTGGATCCACATGGAATGAAGATAAATGTGAAGAAGAGTCATCTTATTAGGTACACATATAAAAAACTAAACGATGTTTATGGTTATAGGGTGGGAAAAAAATTGATTGTTGAAGGCTTCAATTGTATATATCTTGGCGCAACATATGATAATTAGCTATACTGAGTAGGACATATGGACAGAGGGTAGGAAAAGATTTCAAATTCCTTCTTTTACTGGAGAGTGTGATGAGAGAATATACCAGAGAAGTTAAGGAATTGGATTACAATACTTTGGTCAAACCATTGCTTGAATATGGCGGTGTAGTTTTGACATAAATTTTGGGTATCAAATACAGGAGTTGGAGTGTGTGTAAAGGAGATCAGCTATATTTGTTTGTGGAAATTACCGCAGAACCCAGTGGCGTCTCTAGACGTAGTGACACTGTGACGTGTCAGCACCTTCTAATCAATAGTAAATAAATTAAAAATAATTGTAGTGGAAAAAAATTATAAATACGACATTCTCTACTCTACGATAACTTACGACACCTAGTGAAAATATTGAACGCCATCTGTTGGCCACATCAGTGAACTCTTTCGCAGGTGTGAAGATAGTTGTCAGTTGTTACAAATCGCGCATGCGCTCTAGCGATTTCGTGGAAATACACAATGGGAGGGGGCCGCTTTGTTAGTGGCGAATGGAGACACCTTTATTCACTCTCACGCTGCCCCTGGCAGTGGGAAGTCACGTGAGGTGTGGAGAATTATGGAGTTCGAAAAAGTTAGCAACACTGTTGGTATAGCGCAACAGCAGCTGCCATTTTTATAACATTCAACTAAACGTCCCCTGAAGCAGTGCTTCTCAACCTATGGTTCGCGGACTACTGTTGATCCGCGAAGATAGTTCATGTTGTCCACAGGCAGAATATCATAAATTTGGATACCATATTCGTACTGTATAAGGCTGTAAGCCACACTTTTTAAAAATCTTGAATATTTCAATGACCGATCGAAAATGTGGCATTTCCAGGATGAGGATAGAACAGCATTGTTTCTACTGTAATCTATTCATTTCCAGATGACATCAGAAAGAGCGCCGTTCGTCTAGAGATTAAGTAAATGGCCGTTTCCTATGGGTTTTTAATAGGAATGAGGAACCGCGGTACGTGGTCGTATTGGTAACATAAGAGTGGTGAAGTGAACAAAAATAAAAGATGTGCCGTCTAGTGTCATTTATTTTATTTGGTTCATATAGTTCTGTGGTGTAGTGTAGCGTCCATCTTGTAGCAACATTTATTATTTATTTGGTTTTGTAAATACTAAGAATCGGATTAACATGTAATTAACTTTTAATAGTTTGCTTCCAGTTTCATATCTGTGATTTCATAGGAATTCAATACATGGTTTTAGATGTATTATGTTATAATGGTACATGTCCCATATGTTAATAATTCCGTAGATAGTAAAATTGGGCCCATGTAAGTTAGTGGCACGCAGCATTATTTTTGACAATTCATTGGTCCTCAGGTTGAAAAAGATTGAGAAACGCTGCTCTAGAAGCTTTGTCAATGCGAGGAAGCAATATTGTTTTTGTTTCTTAGTTCCTTTGAAGGAGAATTACATAAGATTATAAATGCACGTGACAGGAAATGATTCTCACGCGAAATATGTTCCACTGTCGTCGTGGTCATCGAAGGCAGTGCCGGATTGAGGAAGTATGGGGCCATAGGCACTCAAAAATTTTGGGTACCTCTATTTTTTAAAATAATTATCTGTATTTATAATTACAAAGAAATGGTTTTGTAGATGACTAATTGAATTTATCATATTTTTTATTCAATTAAACAAACTAATTTTACAATTTATGATATTTTGAAAATTAGTTTTATTTATCATATACTACAATTAAACCAAAAAATTTATTTTTCATGCTTTTGATATACTTTGATTGTTTTGTTTTGGATGATTTTATTTTTTGTTATTTAAAGAAAAGAATGTTAATTCTAAGGGGGCCTTCAAAACTCGGGGGCTCTAGGCTACTGCCTAGTCGTGCCTATTGGGTGCTGTCTGCCTCTAGCCCAGCGATGAACGACCCCTCCATCAGCGGCACCCCTCTGCAGACGACTTGTCGGGTCGAGTTGGTATCGAGCAGTCCTCTCTCTAGCTCCGTCCCAGAGCCCTACCATCGATCTCTCCGTCAAGTGGGTACAATTTTCCACCAATCATAAATCTGTTACCAGGCCGTCCAGGTGACTTCTTTGAGACGGTCATTGCTCCAACTCCTACTCATCAGCATTCCACTTTCAGGGCACTGCCTACGAATTTGTGCAACCTGTCTAGTTCGCGGTTGCTGCCTTTATTTCGACATCGGTATGCGTACCATCAGTGAAGACTATTACAGCTCATCTGTTTAGGCTCTTATTACTTTCGTGTCATTCGTACAGTGAAGTTTATTGGCAGCAGTGCTATACAGTTCTACTGTGAAAGTATTTGTAGTGTCGTCATGGAAGTGCTAACAACTAATAAGGGTAAATCTGCCGTGCATTATAAAGGTTATTCTTATCGCGAGTACAGAATTAAAGAAGATGGGCTAAAGCTATGGCGGAGAAGTGCCCACCTAGCCTTAGCGGCCATCAGGGTTTCACTGTGCTTTTTTTCTGGCGACACCGAGTTTCCAGGAAGGCAGAGGATAATATAGACTATCCTTCCAGGAAGGGGAACCTTGTGCGATTATGTCACCTGTGCGCTTTTAGTCGGTCACCGTGCCGTAAGCCGTGCAGCTCAAGTCTATTCTTTCGAACCGACATCTGACGGGCGAATCACCATCAGTAGTGTTGTATATACTGCACTGATATAGTGACCATACATACTGCCGGGCATTCAATACACAATGTGATACGGATCACGCGGTAATACTAGGAGGCGAATTCAGTCTGCATGTTTCCACTGGATTAGTTACATTTACATTACTGATAGCAGCAACACAATTTCTTGTAAACTCTTTATCTGTTCTCCTATTACCATTTCGAACAACTGGTTACATAACAAATGCAGTTTATTAAAGTGAATTAATTTTTTGTAGACTTTACGGTAACAAATGTGCCAAGCTGTCATAAATTCCAACAAGTAAACAACGAAGGAAAGCAAAAGCATTGTTTACAGATCTGAAAACGCTTCTAAAGTATCGATTGGAACATAGCTGAGTCAGTGGCGGGTCCAGGATTTTGGTTTGGGGTGGGGGGTGGGGGGTGGGGGGGCTTGAGCGGATTTTGGTTTGGTGAGGGCTTGAGTGCATTTCGATTTCTCGAATTTATGAATTCACCTCAGTGTTTAGTTATAATATTAGATTAAATGAAGTACTGCAAAATGTTTTCCTGTTTAGAGCGTTCTAGGAAGTTAGAAATCTGGAAAATTTCGCAGTTTAATTTCTTTACAGCTACGAGAACGGAAGCAACAGGAAGCGGAGGTCCAAGACGCACAAAAAATTCTAGTGGAGGATGACGCAGATAGAGAAATAGTTGATCTGAAAACTCGATACGAACAAGCTCTGAAGGAAGAGAGGAATGTCAGCAGTAGACTTGCTAATGAAGCTGGTGTCATGAAAATCGTATTGAAAAAGTAAGTAAATCTCTAAAGTCGGGTCATACACCTTAACTAAAACATTTGTGCTTAACTGTTTACCAACTATACATTCAAAAGCTTTAAATAGTGTCCAACTTACCTCATCATTTTCAATTGAAATTTATTTTTTGTGCTACTTATGTAAAAGTGTGATTTATATATTTCATTACGACTAATTCTGTTTACATTTCTCCATCTCTTGTGGCTTACAAAAATGAAAATCTTAATTACACTATGATGTCTTGCACCGTAAACAAAGCAAGCTTCGCAAGATTTGATGGCCTGTAGGACAGTTTATTATCGACCTAGTAAAGAGTGTAAAACATATTCGGAAGGTCTAAAGAGTAATAATCGAAAAGATGATTGAACATATACACGGATGCATGCTAAGGTCTCACTAAGTCAAATATTTAATGATATTGGTTCCCATCTTCTCTTGCGATGAAAGTAATTAACTTTTAGCACTGTTATCATGTTTTTCTCTATACTGTACTATACAGAAGATTTCGTATTGTGTGGTAAAAAATAGAGAAATTGGTTACGTAAAAGAACAAGAACACTCACGTTAAAGAAGTCGCGTAAAATTTCCTCCTGCAGTATCATTAGGTAATCTTAATTTTTTCAATGAAGTATTACGGTAATAACCCGGTAAATAGTCAGGAAAACGTCACTGTTTGTGTTTCAATATCACTCTTTAGTGAAAAGATAGAATTAACACTCACAAGCATGTATTCAGATAAGGAAATAATATTACAAAAACAATTCTTTTAAAAATAGGCCAAGTCTCGTGCTTATTTAGTGACAGAGAGTTATGGGATCTTGTTCTGAGCAAAGTTGATACTTTACAGTGCGTATTTACTTCACTTTCTGAAACATAATTGTTTCTCTCGGTGTTATAGATCGTTGGCCATTCTACATTCCATGTTTTCATAAATCTAAACAAATATTTAAATTTGTTGCTTAACTTACAAATACACAAAAGCCAAGATTTCGCTCGCACATCATAGTCTTAGAATAAATCATATATATTATGCCTTCCATTTCCGCAGAAATTATGGCATGGAAGCTCTCCGAAACTATGGTTTAAAAACATAAGAATCTGTACATGGATATAGATGTGTGTTTATTTGCTTATCTGCTTGAAAACATTAGAAATATATGAATGTGGAAATACAACTTGGACTATCCAGAATACTTCAAAGCCTCTGGCCTGCGGTTGAAGAAGATGATAAGCGTCTAGCTTGTAGATCAGATGTCGAAATTATGCTTTTTATCGTTCGCGCAATTCGAGAAATTATTTGCTATTTCGTCCATCGGTACGCCTAGGCAAATAACTGGTCCATGTCGGACTACAACCACTGGCTCCGGTTTATCATGTATTTTGACGTAAATGGGCTACTTCAGAATATCTGTGGCGGGTTTCAGTGGTTAATAGCTGACAAGCATTGCAGTTGACTCATCAAGGGAATCTGCTTCTAGAAATATACTTTTCAATTTCTCAGTATGCCACCGTATTCAGGGCACCAAGCCCCTTTGATCTACCATACCCAAGTTGAGGATAAGCTGCGGCAGCAATATAGAGACTTGGGAGCAAAGGTTGTCAAAATACATTGCGTTATATCCTGCGAATAGTCAATATGATTAAGGAATTACATATATCTCGCCATTTAAGCACATCAGACTTTTAGAGACATTTTTACACATTGATGAACAATTCAGTTTTCAGAAAAACACTGAAAAACATTAGAAAACACCACAAGAGAAATTGTGCACTAGCTAGGTGTGTCACTGTGGAAGCTGTATGGGGATACTGCTCGTTATTGGGAAGGAAGGTTGCAGGAGCGAATGATATGTTCTTCATGATTATGCAGTTTGAGTATCTCTGAACAAAAATATATGTATACAGGTTAGATTGCAATCATTCTTCCAGACGGGCAAAGGATTTGAAAAGCTCCGTCACAAAATACCTAGAGAAGGAGGACTAAATAATCTGTCTTAAAGGTGTACCAGCACATTGCCATATTCAACGTAATTTCCAATTAGACCTCCATCTGTTTAAGACGATTAAAGCGTTCAAACTAGGCCTCTCTAGGTCATGTGATAAGCGGTATATTTTTTCCGATGGTATAGAGACCCCACCATGGGGGCACAAATATGTGATTGTAAATACACGCTTAAATACTGTAGTATATGGGAGACCAATCTTCGCTCTGCTTCTTTCGATTTCTCTTCAATATGCAAGTTTGATTAAATGTAATTTTTTAAGAGCTTCCTAAACAGTTTGAAGTTCACAACTCTTGGCTCTAAGCTACGGGATGAGGTTACAGCGGTTTCTAAATACAAACATTGATTTTTTTTTGCTTTTGTAAAATCGTGTTACGAAGTAGAAAAGCAAATAGTTATCTACATGTGAAATTTCATCCAAATCTCTAGAGCCGTTTCTGAGATCGTCCGGTTTCATTATTATTATCATCAACTGCTGAGCAGTTTCCTCCAGGTCGAACGATCTTAGGCGATCCTCTACCAGTTAACTCCGACAACCACCTCACAAATTGTTTTTAAAGAAAAATGCTATTCTTACGTTACATAGAAATCTTAATGCTAATCAGGGATTAGTTAATGGTGAAAGATTAGTGGTAATTCAATTAGACGACTACATCATCAGTGCAAAATTCACTCACTCCGATAAAACTATGCTCATAGCTTGCATTAAGTTCACACCTTCAGATCCAACCGTGCCTATACAAATGATAAAAAACAATTCCCAATAAAAGTAACCATTAATAAAGCACCATGTCAGACGCTTCAAAGCTCTGGATTGTATTTACCAGAACCTGTTTTTTCGTATGGACACCTGTGCTGACTTTTTTACAAGACCGTAGATTCAATAATATTTATCTTTGTGTTAAAGACACACACGGTCAAAAAGTAAACGATGAACACATTACAATTACTAAGTTATGTAAGGTTTTGTATAGTAAAGAAGTTTGAAAAATCATATCTATCATAGACAATATCTATTTTTTAAATATCACCTTTTTAAATGTTTTACAACTGAAGATATAGTATTTAATGATAACAACTTTTTACAATAAGACTGATTTATTACTACCTTTCAAAATAAAATACCTTTCATTAATAAATATATTTGCATTTACTTATTTCCACATTATTATATTTCCATTAGGTGACTGATTACAATACTAATCGTATGGATCAGCCAGTACACAAAAATTGTTAAGGTATACGAGTTCCTTGCTCTAAGCAAAGAGAAAGTAACTATCAGTACGCTTTCTGGAACTTGAAACGTCTACGAGATGGCGTTAGAGCCGTTTCCAAGATACCAAATACAAAAATTGTTCGTTTTTGTTTGTTTGTTTGTAAAATAACGTTTTTCAGGGAAGACACCTATTTACATAAACTTAAAAAAAAAAAAAAAGTTATCTAAATATCAAATTTCATCCAAATCGTTAGAGCCGTTTCCAAGATAGCAAATATATACATATATATATACAAGAATTGCTAGCTTAAAGATATAAGATAAGTGGAGACCACTTTTTCTTGGAAGTCCACTGTATATTTGTAAATATACTTCTTATATATAGTGTTAAATGCATAAATGTAAAATAGTTTTATGAAGTGTAAATGTAAAAACAGCCGTAATTTCGAAAAAATTAAATATTATTCTTTGACAAAAATTGTATATTTTAATAATTTCAAATCTTTCTCGTCCTTCTACGTGTTCCGTGATTTATTTAAGCTTAATAACTTCACTGACACAATATTTTTCCTTTTCCTTGTCACTTGTCCAACCAGAAATATACCTTGATATTTCTTTTCCATTGCAGTTCTTTCTGGTAAAATACTCCAGCAATGTATTAATCCTGATAACCCTGATAGTCTTTGAGTAAATGTGTTACAGGATTTATTTATTTCACTTATTTGATGGTAAACATTTCTGTTGACCATTTCGACATGAGGCCTTTCTCACACTATTATAACATGATCACCAAGTTTATTTTTGCAGATTTAGTCTTAATTCGGAAACAAACGTCACAATATTTAATCTTCATAATACTCTACCACTTCTAATTGTAGTTGTAATTTAAATGTGGACGTAATTCAATCGTGCGTGGTGACGAACATACCCGTAATTCCCTCCATATTGCATTTTAGAGTCCTGTTGAGCCTCTCAACCACTTGAAAATTTACAGATCTATCGAGTGATTTATAGCGAATTGTATTTCTAGCCTTTATGACGCCACTTTCAGTTGTTGCATCTGCGTCTGTACACCAATTGAAGCTTAACTGTACCATTTTATGTTTGATAATTATATGAGGGTTGGAACTTAAATAGTGGCAACACTGCTGTGGAGACACTATGCAATGGAATATACTATTTTCGCTGGTAGCACAGGTTGTTGACATACCTACCTCACCTCTGAGCAAATGGACTCGCCCGTCCCACGTCCCCGGCGTGCGCACAATCGAGGGAAACGCAGTCATTTGTGAGCTAGCGGTCTAACGTAACAGTGTCACTATGTTTTCGAAACTGGAACAATGGAGTTGGATCAAGACTAAATGTGCCAGAGGTCGTACAGCGCGCATTGTCATCAAGTTCTTCAAGAGGCTTGCAGAGAATTGGCATTACCGTACAGAAAAGTGGCACGTTGCGTAAAAGCCTACAACGAAGGTCGTCGGCAAACTGTGGCAGACATGCGTCGGGCAGGTCGTCCTAGCGTGTCTGAAGAAGAATTGCGTACTTTTGTCGCGTTTGTGGACATTGATCGATGCCAGACGATTCGTGAGCTCGCCTACGAAACCGGATTAGCGCATACGACTGTCCTTCGCATCCTCAAGGAACACCTGGGCATGCAAAACATTGCATCATGATGGGTTCCGCATGAATTGACGGAAATGCAGAAATGGATGCGTTACGACGCTGCTCAGACGGCTGCGACCAGCTTTGCGAAAGAAGCGGCAACACTTTCTGCGCAACACACCCATCATTTTGCACGACAATGTGCGGGCGCATACAGTGCACCTCCAAAGCTTCGCACTATGGGAGCATCCAACCAACTATTCCACCTCAACCTTGGTTTTATAAATAGATCATAAGCAGACGACTAACAACAATAATTTCCAGGCTGCGGTTCAACCACAGAAGATTCTCCAGCCACCTCTATCGACTGGATCTGAGAGAATCTCCTCTCTGTGACTGTTCAGATCAGACTATAGGAGACACCAACCACATTATATTTTCCTGTAGAAAATTTAAACGGGCCCAGGATATCATGATCAAGGAATTATTCAACATAGGAATCCCTCTCCCTACCAACCTAATCCTACTCCTAGTTAGTGATGACAAAGCAGTATACAGCAGCCTTATGAGATTCCTAAAAAATGAAATATAGAAATCTAAGACCTCACCATCGGTAAATAAAAATGTCAATAAGCATAAAATGAATTGTATAAATGACTACAACGTTTCTGTTTTATTACTGAAAGATTGTAACTACGAGTAGATAAGTATGACTTAAAATTGTCATCAGTATAATAAAAATTGTAAGTAATGAGTGTAATCAAACATGTTATTAGTTAGCCATAATGAATCATGTTACAACGGATGGCTGTATGGTTACATAACCGAATGTCAATAAATAAATAAAAAAAATCTGTGGTTGCTCTGTTCGGTCGATGGGACTGGGAAGTACTGTACCATCCACCATACTCCCTGGACTTAAGTCCTTGTGACTTTGATTTGATTCCGAAGATGAAGGAACCGCTTCGTGGCATTCTCTTCAGAACTGTTCCAGAGATTTGACAGGCAGTAGACCGCTCCATTCGCACCATCAACACAACAGGCTCTGCTGGCAACGGGTTCTACACAACTCTGGTGACTACTTTGAAGGACAGTAACAGGTGCAAACATGTAACGCTTTTGTATCGGTTGTGATTAAATAGTTGCCAACTCTCATATATGCTTTGATCTGGTTGTACCTATGCACATTATTTGCGTCATTTTCAATATTATTTTACATTGTAGAGACTGGGTAAAGTAAAATGATATTTTGCGCGTATCTGAGATGAGTACGGGATATATAAACATGTTTGACGTCGTGAATAGTGCTTCTTATTAACAGTAATGTTGTTAATTGAACTTTGTATGATTCGAGAAATATCTGACGTGACAGGAAATAAGAGAATTATTCATAGTTGATTGCTGGTTTTGTTATAACATTTATCCCTTCTGTGTATCATGATGAGCAACCACCAAGGGGAGTGAGTGCTCCCATTGGCTAGATCCCATCTCCTCGCCACAGGCATCCTTATGGCTGGTTCTACAACAAGAAAATAAAAAGGGTCTGCCGCTTGCTGGTGGCTGCTTCCAACTAGACCTACCACTTCGGATGGGATCATCTTCCTTCTTACATCGCCTGCCCTGGCAAAGCCGCAATTTAGATTTGATTGTGCGCTACGAGATATTCTTTATGAAGTAATGTTCTTGTGAACATGCTGCGTTTCTAATCAACAGAACTGTGCGTAATAAGCAAAAATTGGGTGCACTATTTAAGAGAGGAAATTGAAAAAAATGTGGTAACCTCCCTTTTATATCCATTTTTACAGGATTATTGATATCCGGGATTCCCGCAGGAGGAGTTTTGAGCATTTTCAGAGATGTGTAAGAGGCTAAAGAGACAAAAAAAAAAAAAAAAAAAAAATGTTGTACGAAGAGAAAGGGCGCAGTGAAACCATGGAAGCAATTTGAAAAACTATCGAAAAGGCGAATCTGGATTAAACAAGAGTAAAAAAACCAGTGCAGTCAATGACAGATGAGGATATACACAAATTCGTGAATCGTTTGTGTATTTCCGTGGAATATATTATGCGTGATAAAACCTCATAAAATTCACAAATGTGGAATAGTCAACTTGTAATAAAGGTGATTGGTTATAATGGATTGCATTCGTGAAGCAATTATGTTTCAGGTTTGGTGACTTATCTCCATCATTGGAATTGCAACAGTACTGGATGCTCTGTAATGTGCAACAACAGTTCTTCGGTATGCACGTATATGGACATTTGTATTTAAAGTTGCTGCGTGAAAATTTATGACATCAGTCTTGGCCATACCTTGATTGGAGTAGCACATGTCTGTGATATTCTGCTTGTCGGGAAACAGTTCTGTTCAGGGGTGTGATTACATTCTACTGATAATTTTGAGTCAGGATGTGTCAGGCTGTTGTATTAGTAGACTTTCAAACTTACAACTTGATTCCATATATAGACGATTCG
Source organism: Vandiemenella viatica (assembly GCA_031002005.1). Classification (NCBI taxonomy): domain Eukaryota; kingdom Metazoa; phylum Arthropoda; class Insecta; order Orthoptera; family Morabidae; genus Vandiemenella; species Vandiemenella viatica. The sequence goes on along the minus strand of JARYHS010013630.1, from coordinate 208,465,840 downwards.
AACCGTAAATTTCACTACGCGATGAAAAAGGTGACAGAATTTTACGATATCGATGACTTGACAAAATATTTGACTCAGAAAGCTAGTGAAGAGGAGCTTACTGTAAAAGCAAACAATAATTCGCTCGAAAGTAAGATGCTAACGTCGATGAAAATCAATTTCACTAAAAAGAACTCAGTTGGTTCACAGCCTGGCTTTTCGGATTGTGTATTAAAATGCAGTATGAAAATTTACTCCTCAGACTTAACTGAAAAGATATTAATGTAAATACAAGAAGCTACATCACCGTGGAATCACTCAACAATATCTTACTTCGATTTGTCTCTCAGCATGGTGAGTCAGGGGTGATAATATTACACAGAGATTAAATATGTCGAAGAAAGATATGAATCACAGGTTCCCTAGCCTGCTTGTTCACCTGATACATCATCCATCGGACATGTCTAATAAATGTTTAGTTGCCAACTTGTTCGTTCTGGTCCTCGTGCAACCACTGTCGATGCTCGTGAACGCGCCTACATTTTTTTTTTTTTTTTTTTTAATTTGTCTGCCTTGTTTGTGTAGTTTCGCAACCTTGGTTGCTTTACTATTACGTTGATGTGTATTGGGGGTTATTTTAGGGACACTTTTTATTATGCTTTAGGGGGAAAAGGATTATGGGCGCCTTATGTTAATACTCCCTTAGAGTAAATGTTTCAACTAGCGGTATTTGCCGTGATCAGCTGCGTTAGCAGCTGGATGATTCTCCCCAGCTGGTTTTCTCGTGCTTCAGCGTAGTCGCTCACTGCTTCCGTCGGTGTCTGTGATGTGAACTAGCTGGTCGTCGTTGGTTGTCGTTGACCATTTGCTGTCCGTGGGTGGTCTTGCGGGGATGTCCGGTCTTCCGCTCCGGTATGGGAGGGATGAGGAGGTCTTCTTTCTTTCTCACAGGACAGCGTCAGTAGCAGGCTGCGTGGTCAGCGCATCACGCGGTCGTCTAAAAACCATGACGCTGTGGTTTCCGAAGCAGCGTACACAACGCACTTGGCTCTGACAGTCCTTGGCCAGGTGTCGGTAACGCTGGCAGCGGAAATACTTGGTGATTCCAGTTGGCATCTTGTTAGGTCATCGTGCTCATTTCCTGATGTCTCGGCTGGCTGGCTTCTGGGTGCTGTCCTTTGGGTTGGAGCGCTGCTCGGCCTCTGGGCGCTGATTAGTCTCCGTTGCCGGTCGGGTTGCCCCCCTTTCCTGAGTCGTGATGGTGGTGGCCGGCTCTTGGCTCCCGAATCGTTCCGTGGCCGACTTCATGTCCTCCTGGCTGGAGCTGGATGCTAAAAGTCTAGCGAATGTCAGCCATGAGCTTGTCGGGATGTTGGCCACCTGACGGATCCCTTCCCTCATGGCGACACGGTCTGTGGGTGGGACCGCTTGCCCCTTCGCAGCTGGATGGAATTCGCCTACAACCGCTTGGCAGCATATGCAGGCCTTCATTAGGTCCATACCACTTAAGTGTCTGATTGTAGCACGTGGTGACTTACATTGTACTGATTTCTCGCCATCAACGTGTATGTACCTATCTTTCTATTATTTGAATCTTCTCAACTATCTAATTTGTGGAATAAATTTTATTGTAATCACATGTCTCCATTTTAGAGTTGTAGTTTACACAAACAGTAGTTAGTGTATACTGGCTCAAGTATTGTTTGTGATAAATATAGATAATACTGCTGAAAACTCCAAATTTGTACTTTTTGAGGTTGATATAAGCGTAAGTAAGCAACAAATATTAATTTATTCATCGAAAAGTCTTTGATCGTATTAATAATTTGCTCGAAGTTAGTGGCTAGTCGATAAAATATGCAATTCAGTGTACTTATAAAATTTACAGGCCAGTCCGAACGTGTAGAATTTCCAGGTTTGTATATTTATCGTAATTTAAACTAGAGAGTACATGATAAAAATAATGTTTTTAGATTCAGACACATTAGCAATTCACACTATTTCAGCAGTAGGTGATCTCAGTGTAAAGAAATTAGTTTATTTTGATGTTTTCACTCCTTAATCTAATGTAAAATAGGCTTTTGGAGCAAATAAACTACTATGGATTAAGCACTCAGATCTCGGAAATGAGTAATAAGAATTATGTGTGGGATTAGTAACATAACTTCTTGCAGAAATCTGATCAATAGTTTAGGCTTTTTAAAACATCGGTGGCTGACTGTACGTATACGTCAATGTACTTTGTAATCACTAATTATATTCTATTTGAAGCATATAGTAAAATAAAATTATTATATGCAAGATATTTCAGATGAAATGGACAGTATAGGTCTAAATTTTTACAAGGAATTGGACGGATAGTGCCATAAAATGATATTAAATGAGGTGAATGAAAAAAAAAATAGCTTTCTAGAAATCATAGGATTAGGTTTAGAAATGCTTTATCAAAAGAGATGGAAGTGAAAATGAGAGGGCTACCGCGAAAACAATTGGTGCCAGTGGTATTCATTATGCTACTGAATGATTTAGTTAATGATTACAGTAAGAAGTTACGTTGTTTGAAGATGACACAACTGTAAGTAGGAAAATAACGGGATCAAAACGGAAGAATGCAAAGAGCTGCGGGGTGACCTGGCCAGGGTACCTGGCAGGGATGAAGGTAGATGCTAAAAAATTTCAGCTTATTAAAAACACAGAAAAAGATATTAAAGATTGTTTATGATTACAGGTTGGCGAAGGAATTGCTTGTTGATGATCGGAAATGTAAATATCTTGGCATAAAGTTTGTTAAGAATCTGATCTGTGCAGAACACATTGGGCAGGTGACACGAAGAAGATTAAAAAAAACTTCATTTATTGGAGATGATGGGATGTACCAGAAAAGTGGGGGAATTAGTCAGCAGACCATTGCTTGAATATGGTAGTGTAGTGATGGACCAAAAGTTTATACCTAATAGTGGTATTGGATGGGGTGCAAAGGAGGGCAGCAAAAATTTAATGCAGAACACAATCAGTAACTTCTATGATAAAGGAGCTCTATTTGGGATTCATGGTGGAAGAGTATTGGTAGAAGAAATCAGGAGTAAAGAAAAGAAGGAAAGGAGTGACCATGTCTAAAGGGTAGCACCCAGTTTCAGGCGTAAGGGAATGAGTTTTTTTTTTTTTTTTTTTTTTTTGTATGTTTGCTAATGGAGGTGCTGATAGTTTACCAAAAACGCTTTCAATGAATTTAAAGTTAAAATTGATGAAGGCCAAAATCAGGTGAGTGAGGAAATTACATTAAAAGATGAAAAATTATTTAAAAAATAAGGTAAATAATTATCTAGGGAAATTTCCTCCGGAGCATGCGTTCCATCTCAATTAAATTAAATTACGCAATAGAAATAAAAATAATCTTCACAAGGACTGCAAGTCATTGTCATTTATTCAGAGGCGAGACATTTGTTCAGGAAAACATACGACCATTGTGACGGTGTGGCACCGACCACAAATAAATTGACATTTTAAGTAACGGAATTCAATTTATTAACGGAATTGTGATTGATATAAATTATAACAGTACGAATAGACGGATACAAATAATGTGGTTATTTGTTCGTGAAGCGGTTCTAGAATGAAATGCTTTCATCCAGTCCGCCGTTGCCCGCGGCTATTAAGTGCCTGTGCTTAAGATAACATTACAATGCAGCACTTGTCCTCGAGGAACAGTGCCGAGGTAGGGACGGGATGTTCTTTCACATTTTCAGAAAAGTCTTAACGACACGGTTGCACTTTAAACTTAAGAGCAGTAGACGGAAACAAACGTACGACCGCTATTGCGAGTTAAAAAACAAACTGTCATGCCACAGAAATTATGAATGTTACCGTTGAAGACATGGGAAGCTCCTATGCCAAAAGAGCATTCTACGAATGTCAATGTTATATCTTTAAGTGAGAAATTCTTGTATATATATATATATATTGGATCTCGAAAACGGCCCTAACGATTTGGATGAAACTTCATATTTAGCTAACGTCTTGATTTTTAAGTTTATCTAAATAGGTGTCTTCCCTGCGACTTTACAAAAACGAATAATTTTTTAGTTTGGAATCTCGTAGACGTTTTAGGTACTAGAAGCCAACTAATACTTAGGTTCTCTTTGGATTCAACAAGGAACTTTTATTTTTAAACGAACAATTCCTGTATACTAACTGACCCATACGAATATTTCGCAAAATATCATGATCAATCACCGAATGGTAATATAATAATGAGGAAATAAGTAAATGCAAGTATTTATTAATGAATCGTTAAATGTAAATGTCACTGTAAAAAGTCGTTAACATTAAATATTAGATATTTAATTTTAAAACATTTCAAAAGTAAATTTTTTAAAAAATATTGGTTTTGTCAGAAGTAATTTATTCACTCTTCTTTACATATTTTCTCTTAAAACAATATTAGCAGGTTTAAAGTGATCGTCATTGATTTTATGATCGTATGTGTATCTAACACAAAAATAAATATTAATGAATCTACAAACTCATGAAAAAACCACATAGGCCTACGTGTATCCATACGAAAAAAAAGGTTCTGATAAACATAATCCTGCCTTTTGAAGCGTCTGATCTTGTTGCTTTATTAATGTTCTAATTGTTTTCTTGTCATTTAGAAAGGAAGGGTTGGGGGTGTGAGGTTAATGTGAGGTAAGAGCAAAGTTTTATCAGAGTGATGTACTCGTCTAAGAGAATTACCACTAATCTTGCACCACTAATTAATCTCTGATTAGCATTAATATTTCTATATAACATAATAATAGCACTTTTCTTTAAAAACAATCTATGAGACGGTAAACCAGACGATCTCAGAAATTGCTCTAGCTTTTGTATGAAATTTCATACCTAGATAACAATATGCTTTTCAAGTTTGTAATACGATTATACAAACAAAAACAAAACAAAAAAATCAATTCTTGGATTTGGTATCTTGGAAACGGCTCTAATCTCATCTCGTAGGATTCAGGTACTGATGTTAGTTAAGCTTCTCTTTGCAGGGATCTTTGCACTTAAAAATGTCTGTGAAGCCTTCAAAAAAAACTTTTAACTTTAATCAAACTTTACTCAAAATCTTGCATATTGAACAGAATTCGAAAGATGCTGAGTGAAGATCGGTCACCCAGGTACTATAGTTAATATGAGCCAGAATCTGAAACGGCAAACGCCGGCCTCGGTAGCGTAGGGCCTAGAGCGCTGGTTCCACGTGCCGAGGGCCGCCGGTTCGAGTCCGGCCGCGGGCATGGGTGTTTAAGTGTTGTATGTGAGGGTGCTTGTCGTGACCATCCTGTGGTGTGTCTAGAATTACTTGAAAGATAATATACACATGAAGAAACTGAAAAACATTGGATGAACTAAACTCATACTTGAGTTGGCTGTATGGCCTAAGGAAGCCAAATGCCATTTTGAAAAAACAAAATATATATAAAAAAATTAAGAAACGGCAAACGTTATTGTTTGCTGTTTCGTACGTCCAATGTGACATTACTGGAAAAGGAGATGATTCAACATTCGCCAGGAAAGCTGATCTCGAAACAATTTTTCTCAACGTTAACTGTCAGGGTACCACGTCCGTTTATCTCCAGCACATACAGAGCATCCAACTGACACCGAGTTTTGTTTGAGCGTTGGTCATTGTTGCATCGAGTTCATGTGTGCTAGAGTTTTGCACCGTAAAAACATGAGTTTTATCCAGTGATTCAAGCACTGTTTTCTCGTGTCTTACACTGTAGCAAAAAGAACAGTCTTCACCCTGATGCAGGTTGCATTTCGAACTAACTACAAACTCCGCTAATATGGCCGATAAAAAATCAAATATTCTATAACACGCGAAGTAATATATTCATTGTAGAGCGATATAAAGCTTACCTAAAAATCTTCTCGAGTTCTTAACTTCTTACATCTTTGTATTTCGTGATTTAAATCCATATTAAAACGTTCGAACGGCTGACACTGTTACATACGGCGGTAATACTGCGTGCGTGAAAGCAAAGTAAATTAAAAATAAATCTTAAAAACTTGCGTAATGGCGCGGAATATTAATTTTAATCCTTGAGCAGGAAGCGTAGATAGCGATGAACGAAGAACTACTTTCACTGGGAGGAAGTAATACGGCACTCATGAATACAAGGGTTTTTTTTTTTTTTTTTTTTTTAAATAATTACTTAAGCCCTCTGCTGTGACGTCAAATGCCAAACGTCATTCAGATTCAGGTTAAATTTCAATCAAATCAAAACTTCTGCTAACATTGTTGCCCGCAAATTAAAACATTTATTTTACATATCTATGGGTTAAGAATTTATCGAAAAAATGTGCTTCAAACGAAAATAAATAGATAAAAAAACCACTAATAATATTAATATGTTAATTTATACTCAATAAGTACTTTTCTTTCAATGTTCTGGCAAATCATTTCTTCGCTGACGCTTAACTAAATAGAAATGTTATTAAATAACACTCGTAACCTCTGATGTGTAGTCCCTGGCCATTGTTAGTTGCCAAGACAGGCAGCGTGACGTCACAGCGTGCCGTACGTTAGCGTTTTATTAGTATAGATTAGATCATTTCATTCGCTCACTGCGTATGCCGTGTTCACCTCGATAACTACTGGCTGGAGCACACACTTATATGAAGCGCCCAAAAACGCGCTCGGTATTCATTGGAGGACCAACACTGCCCAGAGATGTTACAACAAAGTCAAGGGTTTGGCGCCATTTAATAGTTAAACAACTGTGAAGAAATGAATTGTTAATGTACTTTCATTAAATTTGATTTTTGTAAGATTTCGTTTTGAATGAAATATGTTAATTTAGTCGGGAACCTATGGTAAAAATTTACGTCTGATAACACGTGCAATAAAGTGCGTGATATTTCTTTTCTTTTCTAAGGTTGGCAAGTATTGACTATCGCTTTAGTTACCTTATAGGATTAAATGGTTGTTCCAATGCGATATCGGTTTTGGAAGTAAAGTAACAATTTATACATTAAAAAAAAAAAAAAAAAAACCCGGAAACCGTTGTAATGACGCTTTTTATGGAGAGTTTTGAGGTATTACATTTCAAACAACACTTGCCTTCAAGCATCTTAAATATATAAATAAACTACCTTTCTTAACCAAACAGAAAGGAATAATGAAGTTATTGATTTTTTTTTTTATGTTACACATAGGTTAACATCAGACTATTGTCCAACTGTGCAGACGCCTTACTCCACTACGGTTCAGCTTTAGCCTAAAATTGAGTGAATTTTCATTATTTTTTCTTTCACTTTTCTACAGGTTGTGAAAAGTGTAACTAAAATCAACTGAAGATCTCACCCTCTAAGTCTCTAGGGAGTGTCTATAAACCACGTAGCTCCATTTTGGCCTCCTGTGAACTCCCTACGTAGCCCAACGTAGCATTTGTCTCTAACCCTACCCCTCCCCCCCCCCTCCCCGTAGCAACGTAACCTTTTTCCCTATTGATTCCTGAAGACATTTTGTACTGTTTTCTCTTGTCAGATTATCATAAATTATATATGGGGATAGTTAAATGGCAGAAATAAATATTCACAGGCTGTTGTGTGTTATGAATCTCATTTTAACTGTGACAAATAATATGAACGAAAAGCTACGTGGCCTGGCACGGAACCCGCCCCCCCTGCCCCCACGTAGCCCAGCGTAGCTTCCAAAGCCACGTAGTTCATGTACACTCCCTTATCAAGGTGAAATAAGCCATATAGGTTTCCACTTCAAAATTCATGGTTGATTGTTCTCGGCTTTTAACGTGTTGAAACATAGGATCGTAACCCGTTCCCCGAACGAAGTGTAGTGTATTTTAATAATCATTATAGAATACGAATACCCCAGAAATCCTAAACTTTTAACTAAATCACACTTAATAATTTTATCGAATCACGTTAAGAATGCTCTGAAGAATAACAATATGAAAATACTATTAAAAATTATTCCATACTGAAATTATCATTAAAATTTTATTCCATAATTATTCATTTTCACAGCTCCCAGAAAGCTGTAGATGAACATATTGCTATTATCCGTACTATGCAAAATGAGTATGAGAAATATCAGCAATCAGTAGTAGCTCTGGAGAAAGATGTTGCTGATCTGAAAACAGACATTAGTCAGAGAGATAATTCCATCAGAGAAAAGGTAAAACAAATGATTGAATAATAAAATGAGTGTTATGATTTCCCTTCATTTAATTTTGATAAATTTTTCATGTTTAGGATAAAAATATAAATGATCTCACTGCCAGCAACTTAGAACTAGAAAAATTTAAATTCATCTTAAATTACAAAATTGAAGAGCTTCGAAACCAGATTGAACCAAAAGATACAGAAATTGGCAACAAGAAGGATCAGTTAAAAGACGTAAGTACAGTTTCTTTTAAATTAGAACGACATGTGTCTTGACTGATATGAGCAAACAGCAAATCTACGGCTATTAAATATTTTTTAGTTTATAATAGCAACTAATGACTGCACAATTAAAATATGATACTCCTTATTTGAAACGGAAGGCTGGTTACAAATTTGTGTTAAGAATGTTTTCTATGGACAGTTTACCAAATCGTATTAAACCTGATTAAAATTTGAGTTTGGGCTCCACGTTAATACGTCGGAAAATACAAAAAATGACCTACCAACCTGAAATTTGGTACACATGTTCCTTAGACGGTAATATTTGACTAAAAGTGTAGAAAGTAGAATATGTGGAAATGAAGTAAAATCACTCGAATGTGGGTTACTATGCAAGAAATATACGTTAATAACTGTTGATATTTATTCTACATGTTTTTAAGTCTTCATTGCTGGATAAAAACTGTTTTCCACATGCAAATTACAGGTAGAGAAAAAGTATAAAATCATTACCATTTAATATTTCCCTAGGCATAGCTGAAATATTGAATTTCGTGCTAATTTATATCTCATGGCAACCTACCTTCCACGGTGAAGATGGTTTCTACTATAACCGATAGTTTTTACATAACATTTAATCTAGTTTAATTTTTTTGTCACTAACAGTTATGTTAGTTTGATTTAAGTGTATTTCTTTCGTAATAACATGTATACATCTACCTGCATTTCGAGTGATTTTACTTCATTTCTACATTTCGAACATTACTTTCTACAATTCTAGTCAAACATTACGGCCTTATGAACGTGTGTACCAAATTTCGGACCGATAGGTTCCGACTTATTAAGGTGTTACCTGAGTTTGTTTAATACAAATTATTTCATGAAATGCATCACTTTAATATTGTAAAATTATACATTTCAGGATTATCTTCCCGAAACAAAAAGAAAGAACGCTAAATCTCTTAAATTTAATGGGATTAAAACGAATTCTAGTAGAAACACCACCATTCAATATATATACGCGTAGTAAATCTCGACTACGAGTATAGTGAATATATATTTTCTGGAGGGTCGAATAATATTTGTAATATTCTACTGATGTTTCGACTGTATAACAACAGTTCCTCAAGGAGATGTCACTAAAGACGGAAAAGGACTGGAGACAAGGAACGGGAAGGATTCCCGTGTGGCCATTTGAAGGAACCATTCCGGCATCGCCTGGAGTTATTTCTGCAAACTAAGGAAAATTTCCCACGTCCAGGCTCGGTGAAGGTCCATCCAAAATTATCTAGAGGTGGTATTTTCGTATTTCTCCATTCTGTCCTCGCATTCGGGAGGACGCCGGTTCGAATCCGGGCATCCAGATTTGGGTTTTCCATGATTTTCCAAGTCAATCCAGGCAAATGCCGGGATGCTTCCTTCAAAAGGCCATGGCCGAATTCCCTCCCATTCCTTACCCCTCATCATTTACCGTCTCTAAAGACCTCGTTGTTAAGAAACGGTAAGCAGTTCAACTAAACTTTAATTACAATTAAGAACACAAAAATAATAATTACACGGTTTCTGCCAAACCGAAGACTTTTTTGTAAAATATTCCATTGGGTATACACAGGACAGCTACTAACTGTAGAAGGGATAGTCAGCGTGACATTTAATGTTATTCACTGTAACAAGGCTGTAAGTGGAGATCGTCTGACACACACTAAAATGTTTAAGTCAAATCTTTTAAAACCTGCGGCGTGGAATTTCTTTTTTAAAAGTGATTTAACACCGTAATTTTTAAAATGTTAAAGAAATTGCTACCTATTAGAGGATAAGTGAGACGGACACTAGGATACATTATTGATGAATATAAGCAACAGGTCACCCAAAGAATTTAATTCCAAAATTTATGTTATTCTAAAGCAGCTGCGTAGGAAAAGTTCCAAGGATGACAGACCACTTAGCAATTCATTAATAACAACAATCATTATTTTTAAGATTAATGTCCCCAAAAGTATTGCTTGATCATTTTATGAGCCTAATTTGTAACCCGATGCAATAGAAGCAGGTTAACTGTGAAATGTGCGTAATATTAGGGTTGAAATTTTCAGCATTTTTTACTTCGAAAAAATTTTGATTTCCTCACTTAAAATAAGAACTTTATTTCTCGTTCCCAGCCTGTGACAAACTGTAATATTAGTGAAAAGAATGATAAATTATTTTTTGTACTTCCAAATATGTATTAGTAACATATGTACTATTGTTTATTGTCGCAGTATCGCAACGAGATCGGAACATTCTTACACATTATTACACCTGGTTCACCACATTATTACTTGTCAAGAAACTTGACTGCTGAAGTTGCCGCTACTCTATCTCTGCTGAAGTTCTTCTGTCAACCGTCAGTCTATAATTCAGTCTCGATCATACTGGTAGAGAGGCCAATACTATTGTATACTTACAAGAGATGATTTGAAACTATTTTTGAGAGTAAAAACTTTGCCTCTTTTGGTTGCACTGTTCGAAGTGACCCATCTTCATGAAGCAACAGTTCACAAAGCAGGAACTTTGTTGAAGAATATTGAGGCATGCGAGAACGTTTTTGTATCAGGTAGGAATAAATACATACTAAAGTTCCTCCCATATGATGCTATAGATGAGAAGGTCGGTTCTTCAGCAAAAATTCCGTTTGTTTCTTCTTTCGCAATCTTGTAAACGTCTGAATTCAATCCTTCGTCGCAAATTAGCAGCAGATGAATTTGATGTGCAACTATAACACTGATACAAATATTCATTATGCACTGCCTAGCAAAAAAAATCGAAGCGCCCAGAAGATATAGTCGGATGTCAATGTAACTTCGTACACATACCTAATATCGGCGGGTATGCAAATGACTTTTTTTAAAAATGCCTTTAGCCGTCTAGCTAATTTAGCCATCAACATGTATTGTATACCCCTTGGCCTTTATATTCTGTTTTTAGTTATATTTGTGTATTGCTTTCAGCGTTGGTATTGATATGGTTTGTACCAGATCTGTTAAATCCTTGATCCTGAGTTCACTTTCTATTATTTCTCTTCTTCCTCCTTGTATTGTTTGCATCTCAGTAGAAAGTGATACGTCTTCCAAGTCACTACATTGTTGGCACTTCGGATTGTCCACGATCTTCATGGTGTACATTCTGTGTTGTTGGAGTGGGCTCCCTGTTCACAGTTTGCTTATTATTGTTATCTCGCTTCTGCTTATTTTAAAGGGACGTACCATAGTTTGTAATCCGGTTTCCCTGCTATGGATTTATACCAGAGGCTTTTGTTGGGTTCTTCCTCTATCAAACTTTTGTTCCACTTCTTCTTCATTTGTGTGATTGCGTGGTTGTAATCGGTGTGGGGGATGGTATCTCCTCTATAATTGGGGCATTTAGTTGTCCCCGGGCTATGGTATCCGCCGCATCATTTCCTCTTATGCCGACGTGCCCCAGGATGCATTGTAGCTTGATGTTTCTTCCTTCCGCTGTTGCCTTGATTATTTGGCTGGCTGCCTCAAATGCTAGGTAATTGTTACATGTACCTTTGGGGATTCCTTTTATGGCCTGCATGGGCCTTCAGGTGTCAAAGTACTTTATACCCACTTCCTTCATATACAGGATTGTTTTTAATATCGTTTAATCTCTGCTGAAAATATACGCCTCTAGCACTTCTTGCACCAATGTCGATGCATGCTGCTGTGCTTGGATCCGTTGCTGTCTCTTGATCCATATGTATATATTTGTCTTCATCCTTCCCACCTAGCGTTTAAAGTTTGCAGAAACAGCTGCTTCATGATCTCAGTATTTTGCTACTTCTTCTTTGATACTTCTGCTATCAGGCCTACATATACATGGTGATCCAGTTCTGTCCTTTGCCACGGTTCTAGTTCACTATACATATCGTTGATCTTTGTGGTCGCTGCGTACCATTGGGTAGTTATTTCCCAGTACCTTACGAGACTTGGGATTCATGAGCTTTCTCTGTCTATTCGTGCACTTTTCTTCCCTGTGGATGACTGCTTTTGGTTCTTACTTTCGTTTCCATTGCCATAACTGGTGCTGTTCTTAGAAAGCCGTCTCCTATCCTCAAGGCTCGGATCGTATGGTGTTCCTGTTTTTAAGTGTAGTAGTTGATGCATTTTCATATAGGAACCCATCATATTCAATTCTGCTTTTTATTAAGCAGTAATGTATCCTGCGGAGCTGTCAGGAGTCCTTACCTTTTCTTGATGTGGCTAGCCTTTTGTAGATGTTTCAGTCTTTGTGGCGCCACTAGTCTTGTCTCTTGTATATGCCTTCTCCAGGATAACTTTGTGTTTAGTCACACGCCTAAGAAATTCATTTCCGTAACTACTTCCACATGCTGATTTTAAAATTCCCGTTTACGAACAGTATTTGCGCGAAGATTCCTACATTGCTTTTCTGGATAGATAGGTCCATCACTCTGTTCTTCAAGATGTTACGTGTTTCTTTCACTTGTTCTTCAAATATGTTTCTGGCCTATCCTTTGTTTGGGTGGATCACATATACAACAAAGTCATTCGCCTTGTATGTTGTTAGGCTTTTCAACCTGTTGAAAATTTTTGTAGTATATATGTGTAATAATGTGCGTCTCATAGGTTCTTCTTCGGATAGTCCGTGATATAAGTCTATTTCCTTCTGCTGTATATAGCAGGTATATTTACTCTATGCTCCAAGTCCGTCGTGCACCACTTAGTGATTTCTATTGGCAGGCCGAAGTTGTCCAAGGCTTCTTGGACTGGTGTTGATCTGAACGTTATATCATGCGTCCTTGATGTCAAGGAAGGCGGCGAGTAGATAATTTCCCATAACGTAGCTTAGCTGTATGTCCGTGAATAATGTTAAGTTGTCTGTGGTGCCATATCCTTTCCGGAATCCATTGTTCTATTGTCGAGTTTCTTGTGATGCTCGATGAATCACTGCATTCTGATTTTGATCATTATACACATGATATTAATGAGATGGTTCTATATGAATCACTTTTAGTTTTGTCCTTGTTCACCTTTAAGACTGGTGTAATGAGGATATTTCTCCACGTATGTTGTTGCCAGAATGTCATTATATAGGTCCAGTAGCTTCTGTTTTGCTCTTGGTGGAAGTTTTTTTTGTCATAGAGTATGTTATGCCATCTATTCTGGGGACCGTATCTTCCTTTTTTAATGCATATTGTAACTATGACATTTCGAACTTGGTGTGATATGATATCGTTAGCTCGGTGTCTCGCTTTATAGCAATGTCTACGCCCGTTCCAGTGGGACGTACGAGCGCACTATCAGGGCCAAGAGTGATCCAGTTGGAGTTCGTTTTGTTTCCTTTAAACCATCTTAGTCTTTTCACATTTCTTGTGATAAGATACCATATTTCATGTTGTCACAGAGGTCTTCCCATTCTTTTCTTTTGGCCCTTCCTATTATGGACCTGGTTTCAACTATTGCCTTCTTGAGCGTAGCAAATTTTCCCACTGTCGGGCTTGATGGGTAACCGTCGTCTAGCTATGGCTTTGGAGCTTTCCGCTATCCACCACGGCTTCCTTTTTACGGAAGTCTTCTCCTTGATTTTTGACGTGGGTATAAATTCTTTGGCTGCAATGTAATTACTTCCTGGCAGGTATTGTACCGTTGCTGTATATACATATTCTGATCATTTTCTTGTTTCAATAGCATGTTTATCTTCTCTTGATATTGCTCCCATTTGGCTCTTTTGCAATTCCATAAGGTTCTTGGTGTTTGGTGGTTGAGTTTGCTCAGTGATGATCTTTATAACGAACTGGTCGCTGCCCAGGGTGTCCTTTAGTGTTTCCAAGTTGTTTTGTGTCTTAAGTTTTCAGATACTATAGATATGTCTGGAGACGAACTTCTTTGGTAAGGTGGTTCTTATTCTGGTTCCAGGGTCGTTATTGAGTGTGGTAAATGTTTATGTTGTAATTGCGGCTGCAATTTCTTCTCCTTTCTGGTCTATTCGACTGTCGTGCCACAGTGGGTGATGGGCATTAAAGTCTCCTCCCAGGATACTTCCTGGTGGGAGCTGGTTGAGTTTTTCCGACGTTGACCCTTGATGGCATGTATATTACCATGTTAATGTTGCCTCTTTGTGTAATGTCTATTGATAGTGTTTCTATTTCGGTTGTTGATATCACTATGTTTCTCATGTTGCTGTTTATCCCATTTCTGATCATCCCTGTCCTTCCTGTAGATGTTGTAGAGCCTACGTTTGAGGGTGTGTGCTTGTCTTAGCCAAGTTTTCATGATGAGTATCACGTCCGCTTTGTGTTCCTCAAGTACTCTTTGAAGGTGGTTTCATTTAAGGTACAGGCTTCTAGCGTTCCACTGTAGAATGTTTATTTGTCTTCCCCTAGCCATTTTCAGTTGTTGCACGAGGGTTTTCTGAGTTCTGCGTAGTCGGGTCTGTTTGATTTGTTTTATTATTCTTCTATTGGCCATATCTTGTGCTTTATGGAGTACAAACGCTGATTTTTGCCCTTATTGGTCTATAACTTCCATTATTGTTTGGACTAGGATGATTATCATCTCTTCGTTGCTTTCTACGATGGGTACTTTTTCGGTTTTGGCCTCCCGAGATACCCTTGCCATCACATCTGTTGTATTTTGGTGTCGGTCCACAGTTCGAGGCTGTTCCTTGTCTATGGTGACGTTTCTGAATGTTATCTTCTGTAATGTGGGGAAGTCGCCGCGTTTGTATTCATATTCTGAAATCGCTACAGCTCTGTTGTTTTTTACATGCTTCACTTTTTTCTCCTCCTGTTGTTTTTTAACCGGGTATAGCCTGTCATTGGGAGGGTGCTCACCACTGCAGTTTACGCACTTGGGAAGTTTCTAATGTTTTATGTTCTTCCCCATCTTTCCTTTCCTGTGCAGTAGTTTTCCACTTGTCGAAATCTCTAGCATTTATAGTACTGTCTTACTGGGTATAAATATGTTGTCACCTTGAATCTGATGTAGTATATTTCTATGTATTCTGAGAGGTATTGACTCTCGAACGTTATTTGTGTGGGTTTTAATGGCGTTGTCATTTCTGTTTTCTTGGTGAATCGCCTTAAGTCGATGATTGGCACCTCTGATTTAGCGTTTAGTTTTATCTCTTCTTCCGATTAGGTCCAGTGCTACTGGTTTGATAATTCCACTCTACTAAACGATTACAACGTCTTCAAACCCACCGATTGTAACGAACTATGAATTTGTAAATGTAGGCATCCGCGGCCAGAGTCAGTTGATTCTTGACTGTCCGGGTGGCGCCGCACCGTGTTTCTAGTAACCTCATTCTGGGGTCTTCTTCCAGGGCAAAACTGCGTCTTCGATCAGTGAGTGGCCTCGTTTTATAGCCGAGGCTCGCACCAGCGAAAGCCAGGCGTCATGTAATTTAAGCCCGTTGTCTTCGTTAATATTGTTAGGGCGTTTAACAATTTCTAACGCCTCCTTTACCCTCCTTGGCCACCATTTATCCTTGCGCACTAAAAGAGTGATGTTTTCGTAGTCTATGGTGTGTTTGGTTTTGGCTGAATGCCGTGCAATGGCGGGTTTATCAATGTTACTAGATTTATAATTGCAGATGTGCTCGCGTAGCCTGTCCCTTATAGTGCGCCCCGTCTCTCCTATGTACACCCGACCACAGGTACACGGAATCTCATAGACCCCGGCAACCTGTAGTGGAGGCAGCATGTCCTCAACCTTGACGAGCTGGTTACGGATCTTGCTATGCGCTTTGTAGACAGGTTTTATGTCAACTTTTTTAAACAGCTTCCGGAATCTGTCAGTAACGCCACTTATATAGGGTAAAAGAAATACTTGGCGTCAGGCCCGCCGCTAGCTGTTTGAGCGCCCGCGTGCAATACCGATTATGCCGCCCCCTGTCCAACTACAGCCAGTGGTGGATCTCGAAAATTTCCGAACCCGGTCAAAAACCTGTGAGATTGCCGCCCCTTTGAGCATTTTTGCCGCCCCCATTGTTGCCATCCCGAGTGTCGCCGGCCGCCCGAAGCAGCTGTTGAGCTAAAAAAAAATAAAAAATAAAAAATTCGTCGCGGCGACAATGGAGTGGCAACTATCGCGGGGCGGGGCGGCGACTGTCGATCACTCGTTTTGCCGCCCCCCTCGATGCGCCGCCCGCGTGCGGTGCACGCCTTGCACGCCCGCTTACGGCCGCCCTGCTTGGCGTGCCTGAGAAGTGGCTTGATTAGATGTTGAATGGGTGTCTTTATCTGTCGTGGCTGCATGCAACGCCTGTCTGATACAATGATTGTGGTAGCCGTTGGACTTGAATGTGTGTTGCAGTGCCTCCAACTCCGTCGTCAAACTATATGCGTCACACAGTTTCGTCGCTCTTGTACACAAGGTGGTGAGGATGCCTCTTCTTTTCGCTGGATGGTGGTGCGATGCGGCATGTAGATATCTGTTTGTATATGTCGGTTTCCAATTCACTGAGTGTCAAAGGTTCCCGTCGTCACGTTTGGTTACTAGCTCGTCTAGAAACGGCAGATATCAGCCCTTAACATCTGAGACGAATGGGCGGACCTGGCCGAGTTTTGTCTCAAATCAACGTTCTTCCAGTACGACGGGAAATTTTACGCGGAGGCGCTGGAGACGGAAATGTTGGATAATGGGCCCCTCAAACCGCGTCTTTGGTTACGCTATGTTAACGATACATTTGTTGTTTGGCAGCCCCATGGACGAAGGGCCCTTGACCAATTCCTGCATTATATAAATAAAGCACATCCTAAAATTAAATTCACCATGAAACATAGTTTACTTTAGAGAATGTCAATAAATAATTTCCTTCCAGTACTAAGCAAACTACAGGAGATAGTTAAGTTCTCTATGACAAATATTGATTAATTGATTTAAGCGATTTGACGGAATTTGTTAGACTTCTTGTGATAAAAATGTTTATCGCTTCTGACTATAATTTTGCCTTTAACATCATTTACGTAGGCCTATACAACGAAGACAGTAGAACAATCTGTTTTGATAATAGGAGGTCTGAATAGCATTTTGAATCATTAACTGCTACGCAAACTAGTTTTTTCATATAGAAACTTTCGCTTGCTTTCTACCATAAAAATTATCCTAGGAAGATGTACTTTTTACATGAAATCGTTGAAAATTATTACCAGTTCTTCTGGCACTGACAGTTTGGAGGTTCACTTTCAAGTATATTTGTCAGTAATGTTTTTTCTCAAAGGATTAACGAAATAATTTTAGACTTGCAGAGGAATAGTTCATATTCACATACCGTGGCCGGATTCCTTTCCGAACCTTGGGAAATCATCTTTTCCGTGATATTTCAAAATGTATAATTGTATAACATATTTAAAGAATAACTTGCTAAAAAATAGACAAAGAAAGTATTTGCCTTAGTTTACCGATACGTGCATCCTCTCCAATCATTTAGCTTCTCAGTTGATTTATGATGTGACTTTGGCGATCCACAGTACAGTCAACATAAGAAGAACGTAACACTTCATGAAAATCACTTATGTATGTGGCTGGACTCGAACCATCTACTCCAGGAATTAACTGAACGCTAGCCACCACGTTTCCGGGTTCGGTACTGGCATCCGCGACACCACGGTGTTAGCGGCTGACAGCTACCAACCAAGACGGCAGCAGAGGGGCAACAGCTCTTATACACGTGTTGATCAGCATTACGTTTCCTTGTTGCCAGTTTCCTGTGTAGTCTAATAAACAACAGTTCCAAAATATGAAAACAATTGTAATTGAATTTATGATCCTCACTTATATCAATTTGTAAAATTGTGTAATTTCTGGTTGTATTCTTGGTTCCCAGATAACTGATAAAATCTTACCCCTTAAATCAGTGCTAGGTCTTTACGAACTACTGTCGGAAGAGCTCACCGTAGTATTAACATCAATATGGGGTGATAAGTTGGCCTACAATAATAATTTCAAGTAGCAAAAAGCGTATAAACCAATTATTTCGTACGTGTCCGCTAGCAAACGCAGCAGTTTGTTAGTTACCTAACGTTTTCAGTGCACGTCCTTGAATATTCACCACTTGTTTATTATTATTATTATCATTGAAAGAACACACAACCAATGATTCACCTGTCGTTTGAGTTGTAACAGCAGTACCCATAGAATATCGCTATCGCGAAAAAGTCGTATTTAGTTTTTTTCTTTTTTGCCTGTTTACTAAACACCATTAAAAGCACAACTGTGACGAAGCTATGTGAAATTGTGTCTTCATCAATTGAACCCTCATCGTGTTTTGCTTTTGTTTTAAAAGGAGTATTCAGTGCTGTTTAAGCAGCTTTCGATATTAATAGTAGGTGAAAACAAGTTTTGTGACGCTAAAATACTGTCAACTGAAACTGCTTTGGCGACATGTAAATTGACGACAGTAATTTAGTTATAAGTTTTTCCGCGTGTTTCTAAAATAAGTTTAAATGTAGTAGTAAAAGAACAACATGTCCTAATAGCACACCGCAATATTAACTAACTTCAAAAATCTGTGGTTATTTTCCAACGTTCTCACTTAAAACTATCTTTACCCAGAATAGTTATACATCGCAAATATTGATTTTGTCATTAATATCTAATTATTTTAAGTGAAATATAATCGGTATAAGGTCTTCCTTTGTTTTGATCCTAGTGTTTGTTCAAAATTAACATTTTGTTTGAAAACAGTAACTTCTTATGTTCTTTAGTGGCACCAGTTTCTCCTAAATGTTTTAAAAAAAAATAAAAACCAAGTACATTTATTGTCTGCATAACTCTTTTATTAACGAAATATAATATACAGGGTGGTCAGAAATTCACTCATCGATGGGTAAGGGAAGTGTTCGCGACGTTGCACTAACGAAATAAATACAAAAAAAAAAAATATCTAGTAAAAGTCGTACCGTTTTTGAGTTATAGGCAGCTGAAGTTAGCCAATAAGAGCCCTGCGCGGGTGAATTCAAACAGCCTTCCACAGGCGGTGTTGCCAAGCGTACTAGAGATATGGAACCGCCAAAGAAAACGAAAAGAAAAACTATCTTCGGAAGTTGGGATCGAACCCGCAACCTTCAGACTGAGAGCTCACCGTCTTACCGACTACGCTGCCAAGGCACTTGAACATATTGTCTCTGCACTAGAATGTCCTTGTTTTTAGAAGCAACTAGGGCGGATTGTTTGTTCGTAATCGGAATTGATTGGTAATCCACGACATTTTTCGGGAAGTCGGTGGTGGGGCTAAAGGATTTTTTTATGGGAATTGTTTTTTAATTAGTTGATCTACTTGTTAGATTAATCTTTAATTTTTGTACAAAAGTCGTACCGGTGTAACGGTTAGCGTTCTCGCCTCGCATTCGGGAGGACGGCGGTTCGAATCCCCATCCGGGCATCCAGATTTGGGTTTTCCATGGTTTCCCCAAATCACTCCAGGCAATTGCCGGAATGCTTCCTTCAAAAGGCCATGGCCGAATTCCTTCCCATCCTTGCCCCCCATCCTTTCCTGTCTCTAAAGACCTCGATGTTAAAAAGAGACGTAAAGCAGTTTAAAAAAAAAATCGTTTAGTTACTGGCACCAAAAAAAGAGAAAAAATTTTGTAAAAAAGAACAATAAGTCCATTCTATCGTTTTAACGTAACTTTCTCTGTTGCAAAAAGTCTGTTCTTATTCAAACAAGTTGTAAACATTTTGGTAACGTGTATCAACTCACTTACGCGCGGCAAGCCGCAAAAGGTAAACAAGCTGTTACTCATTGAAATCCTTTTTGTCACTGATACAAAAAAAAAAAAAAAAAAATTACTGCACAGTAGTTTCATTTCCAACTTGACGTTATCAGTCGCAACATTGAACCCCAACACGGGTTTATTTACAATAAGCGTCAACTCGCAACAGTAACCGTAAAATAAATAATCTCTGAAAAATCTTGTTTTAGTAAAAATGTATCCCAATAAACAACAATTACAAAAAATACGGTCCCTTACATTTTACAGCAACTGCTCAAAATGTCCTCCCTCAACTGTAATACCGGCACGACAACGCTGAGTTACTGAATTTGCGAGTCTTCCAAAATTGTAACTTTCACTAATTTCATCAAAAGCTAGAATTATCCTAGCCAAAAGTTCTTCCTCTGTTTCTACTTCAGTCTCATAAACAATGGCCTTGACACTTGCGGGAGCAATTACAATACTATTAACAGACCGAAATCTTAATACTCTCTTTCTTTGATCCTACCCAGAGATAAAAATCCAATGGGTTGTAGTCTGGTGACAGAGCTAACCAATGAATTTGGCCTCCTCGACCAATCCCCCTGTTAGGATACAATGCATCTAAGTATTGACGTACCGGTACTGCAAAATGCGGCCGCGCGCCGTCATGTTGAAACCACATGTAATTACGAATTGCCAAAGGAACGTCTTTTAAGTACAACAGAAGGACGTTTTCATGAAATGCAAAATAAGAAGCGCCATATAAACGTTGCGGAAGTAGAACAGGGCCTAGTATAAACTCGCCCAAAATACCCGCCGAAATGTTAACACTAAATTTGTGTTGGTATGACTTGACAAAAATTGCATGTGGATTTTCGACATCCCAGATGTGGCTGTTTCGGCTATTAAAACACCCCTCCCTGGTAAAGCACGCCTATCCGTCCACAGCACCTTCCTTTCAAAGTTTGGATAATCGTTACATTGCTGCAGGTACCACTGTGAAAACTGAACTCGAAGTGGAAAATCGTCTTCCTCCAAATCTTGAACCTTTTGAAGGTGAAAGGGATGTAACCCTTCGTCGTGAAGGACGTCCAAATCAGTGGCATGTGAGGCCTGGTAATTAAAAAACAACAAAAATGACCCTATTGAAAGGCTGCATTTAAACGGAGAATTTGAGTGCTCACTTAGACTGGACGAACCTGCAATGCGTTGGCAATGACCCTAGAGCTTGTCCGCGGATTATCAGCAATCATTTCTAGGACATTGTCTTCAAATCCTACACTCCGCCTGAACCGATTTCGTCCGGCGTCGGGCCTGTGGACAACAATGCTTCCCGTCTCCCTCAACCTTCTGTCAACCAACACAAAAGTGTTTGCCGATGGAATCACACGGTTAGGAAATCGAGTCGTGTAAATCTTAACTGCTTCGGCCCTGTTTTGTCCAGCAGTGCCATACGCCAAATGCATATCGGCGTACTCTTCAAACGAAAATTGATGACGTTGCATGATGACAGTGTCTTTATCGGTAAGTTTCGTTCGACTGCGAGACTTCTTCTGGCATGGTCCTTTAGCCCCACCACCGACTTCCCGAAAAATGTCACGGATTACCGATCAATTCCGATTACGAACAAACAGTCCGCCCAAGTGGCTTCTAAAAACAAGGAAATCCTAGTGCCTTGACAGCGTAGACGGTAAGACGGCAAACTCTCAATATGAAGGTTGCGGGCTCGATCCCCACTTCCGAAGTGAGTTTTTCTTTTCGTTTTCTTTGGCGGTCCCATGCCTCGAGAACGCTTGGCAACACCGCCTGTGGAAGGCTGTTTGAATTTGCCCGCGCAGCGCTCTTATTGGCTAACTTTAGCTGCGTATAACTCTAAAACGATACGACTTTTACTAGATTTTTTGTGTATTTATTTCGTTAGTGCAACGTCCCGAACACTGCCCATACCCGCCGATGAGTGAATTTCTGACCACCCTGTATATTTTCGTTTGTATAACGAATATGTTAAAATATGTCACGTTTTTTTTGTGAGGTGATTGAGTCTCAATTTTGGATACTAACGTGAATGTACCACCTACTGGGTATAGTACTGTCTTGGTAGATGTGTATAAGTGGTTGAATAAGTCCCAGGAGGAAATGTAGCGATGTATAATCCAGGTCGTTCGGATTAATATGAGCATGGTAGTACCATCTCTGACGTCTTCTCCGCCCTGGTGCTAGTATAAAAGGTATCAAGGATCAACTAGCCTCGGGAGAGGATACAGCGGCTTTATGACATCCTTCCCTACCGAATTAGTGCATGTATTAGCCAGAGGGGGTGAAGCTTCATACTGTTAAGTGGGTTCAGACTGCCAAGTATTTTGTAAATTTGAATCGATCATATAATCACTGAAATAACAGTGATTATATGATCGAAGTTTCTTCTGGGTGCTCCACTTTTTTGACAGGTGGTGTTTATGATATAACTTCAGCATTTCTCTCCCAGTGTCAAGTACAATTTATGTGTGATACTTTTACTAAATTAATTCACAACTATTCTTTATTTACAGATGTTACAAGAACGTGAAAATCTTCAAAATACTAAAACATGTCTCAAGTTGCAACTGAGAGAGTTGAAAGAAAAGTTAAAAGCAAAGACTAAAGAACTGTGTGTTGAACGCCAACAGAGCAATGAAAACAATGCTATTCTCCGACGTTTTCGCAATGATTTGCATGATGTTTCTGGAATGGTACAAGAACCAACGCGAATGAAATATTCTGTAAAGGTAAGCAAATAACAGCCGTTCTGTGTTTCTACGTTGTCTTACTGGAGGAAGAATTAGTAACAGTACGTAGAGCGAAGGAGATTACCACAATCTATCGATTACAAGCTTAAAGGAGTGTTAACAATTTACATCAAATATTGGAAGAATTTTTAAAAAAAATAGCTATGTATAAGGGAAACAAATAGTATTATTCAACATAATACCAATGGGGAAGGGATCAGGGTAAGAAAAATCCTTTTAGCCGCAAAACATACTTGAAAGGATCACCTATATACAGGTACGCGAATATGGCACGGGAATTAGTTTTTAACAATTACTGCTAGGAAGAATACGCATCGGTAATTTATAAACAAACTCATCGAATAAAAGCTATTTGAAACACATATACCAGCATATCAGTTTTTTTGGCCTTGGCACTAAATTTAAAAAGAAACTTAAACTGGGCCGGATGGGTATCAAACAACTTGATGTATCCATGTTTGGGGCACGAAATAGCTTATGCGCGAGGTGAGGATAGAAGCAAACCAGATCGTACACCAGCAAAAAAGTTCAACTAGAATGAAGGCTAAAGATGCAAAGTTTGGTGAACGAGTAGCAGCATTTTTGATCGAAAAGACTATGTACGTCAAAGTGGGTGGTGGTGTTAAAAAGAAGAAAGAGAGTGGTATCCCCTCGTTAGTATTAATATTCTTCTGCTTGTCGGTAGCGTACTGTCGGTCGCCGGAGGGGTTGTGAATACTGCAAATGATGTCAGAGAGGATAAAGAGGCGGAGAAGCAGTAGCATGAACAAAAAAGGTACACTTAAACAAGGAGGAACTACAAATGAGCAGCAAAGGATTGGTTTTGAAGCACCGCCATAATAGTGGCTCGAGTAAAATGCAAAAACTGTCTGTGATACCACTGACAGATGAGATTATCCGCTGATATTCGAAAGGATATACCACATTTCTGTTAGGTTTTTATAAGTGACGCCTCGCAAAATAAAATTCGTAACCGTGAAAGTATAATTGTTTACTTGGACAGTAGCGAAGGTGGTTAAACACACTGGCTGACATACACCAAGTACAAGGAAGGCGCAGTTAAGTACCTCAACGTTTTTTTTTTTTTACTTTCAACTTCCACTGCAATTGCTGTGATACTTTTCAGGAAACCGCATACTGTAAATGGACTTACGGCTCCGGAAATTTGGAATACACGTCTTTTTGTTTAAAATTCCTCTATGAAAGTACATAAAATCAGTCTTGCATGTACCTAGGTCAAAGTATGACATATCTGTGACGCTGAGTTTGTCTGTTAACACTTTAGTCCTGAATTTTGTATATTTTCCACCCACCAATCATATGTATGCGATCGGCTTTATGGATTTTCAAACGTACAATTCGATTCCCATTATAGGTGAGCCGAAATGTAAATTTCATTATTCGAGGCGGTTGTGATACCGACAAGATCTTCCAATATCTATGAATTAGCGACTTAATAACAAGGAAGTTTTGCTGTGAACTAACAACAGTTTACGGAAATCTGAGATACGAACGCTGGCAGAAATCTATTTGACTAAACACAATTGGACCACTGCTCGTCCTTGCAAGACGAATGATGAAACTTAGCACAGGGTTTGAGGGATACATACACAATACCTAATGAAAGTTTCTTGCTTATCGCAGGAAGGATCACCAGGTAGAATGGGACAGCATTCAAAACACAGTTAATTCATTCGCGTTTTTGTTTGACGGAATTCGGCGCGAGCTGAATGGTGTCAACACAGGATGGGAAAAACATTAAATTGTGAACAGCAATTTCGATGTCTGTATACCAACTTGTAGGATTTTACGATTATTTGAGGACTTCTAACAGCGGCTTCTAAATTTAAAGCAGAAACTGGTAATGATTAGTGTATTTTATACATTTAAGCTGCTCAGAACACGCAGAACTGTAAATTTATAACCAATAAGCTGGAAGATACAGTGTCTCTCTGTGCGCTGTGGCACCGCAAGTGCAAGAGCCGACCTGACTACGGTTTTTAGGCGGTTTTTCGCAGCCATCAAAATGAATGCCGGGATGTTACACGATTTTCGCCTCATAAACACAAAATAAACATTTCACAAATAAACTTATCACACACAGAACACAATTATACATTTCTCAGACAGATGGCAAAACTTAACTTCTTCCATTAATACGTAGTGCTTCCTGACAGGAGGTATGAAATGCTTGGCATGCAGCCGTAAAATCAAAACTCCAAATTTGACAATGCCAATTATTATTTGAATTTTTTTTAATTAAATTTTAATTGCAATGGAGCGCACGCTCCGGTGGAAATTTCCCTAAACACCCATTTTCACCCTTTTTTCCCCCGTTCCTGCATCCACCTACATTTGCCCTAGAAATTTCAACTTAAAATTCTTACAACGTTATCATTTTTCTTGGTAACTTATTCCAATCCCTGGCTCTTTTATCATATCTGTTACTGATTGCGTTCTCAGTAATTTTCAGAAACAAATCGAGCAGCCCTTTTTTGCACCCTCTCCATCTCCTGTATTTGATACTCAAAATGTGGGTCCCATACTACTATACCATATTCAAGCAATGGTCTGACCAAAGTTTTGTAACCCAACTCATCAAAAGCAGCAGAGCTGTAATGTTATGAAAAGGCACTGAAGAAGAAGAAGATGCTTGAAGAAACCTCATACATGTTTGGGTGAGATAGAGACTTGTTTTGCTTCGTGGAGATTAAGAAAGTTCTGTTCACTAAATTCAGAAGTTGTGAATTACTTGAACACCCTCTACTTCCTGCAAGTAATAAACGCACAAGACTAGCAAAGATCTCAACACAGCTGGAGAAGCCTAGGTACCTGATTGTGAAATTTCAGACAAAACAGAAAATACAGCGAAGAAACTTGGGCACACCTCTTTAACTAATGCAATCTCATATAAATCTAATCCACATGATGCGACGATTCCGTACCACAACTTGCAACATGACTTTATTAAAAATAGATTCGCAGTGTTATACGAAATGTATACTAGGTTTCAACAGGCTTATTATGAACGACAATATGCAGTGTGGTGAATTTTTCGTATCATTAGCGCTCGCTGTAATCGAGTTTTTCTGATAGGCTAAGTCAGTTAAGTCATGACCAATAGATAATCGCACAGAGTTTGATAGCAGAGTGAATTTCCCTGCCGACACTGCAGCATCCTACATGATAGTGTGGTGAAGTATGCGCCTGTTGTGCAGGAGCTGGTGTGATAAAAGCGCTACTTTCCATATTCTTGGATCCACAGAAATCCAAGACTGGAAACGGTGTAATTGTCTTTAAAGAAGTCGGTGTATGACTAGTTATCAGCACTTCGCATGTTAGACGGTTGACAAAATATTATCGTGGTGTAGGCCGAACGCTAATGGTAGCGGATTCTAAGTACTATCATAAAAAAATGCTGTTATTAATGTCAAATTATGGTACAACACGTGGTTGTTTCAGAAAATTATCATGAAGAAAATTTGCTGTCTACATTTTGTCCTTCTGTATGTTAATTGAAGCTGTCGACAATACTTTGCAATGGACTTACTTTTGGTAATGTTTTGAGTGCTGCTGTAATTGTAATTTTAATCGTCAACGATGTAAAAATGAATTCTGTATGTTAATTGAAGCTGTCGACAATACTTTGCAATGGATTTACTTTTGGTAATGTTTTGAGCGCTGCTGTAATTGTAATTTTAATCGTCAACGATGTAAAAATGAATTAAACAATCATATACAATGTATTTATTTACCTTGCTATATATAATCATAAATTTTTATGGAGCACGGATCAAATATTGGTTGACAGCGCTTCGAACACACTGCTGCACCTCTCGTCTGTTGTGAAGTGCTGTCCACCATGAGCTTCCTTGAGCGGCCAAACACATGGAAGTCGCATGGTGACAGGTCTGGTGGGCTGTGGGGTGGATGTTCTAGGACATCCCAGCGCATATCGGCATCTTTTGTGTGTTACTGCTGCGAAGTGATGTCTGGCGTTGTCATGGAGAAGTACCATCCTGCATAATATTCTGCAGAAGTTAACTGGCACCTCCTGGGGAGCATCCGCCTCCACACTTCGCACATCAGGACTGAGCCTTGTGTATTCTGCAGCTGAGTATTGCTCATCTGTCTGGATGAATAGCACCCACGTCCAAAAGATCGACATAGTTTTGAACCAGACAATGCGAATAATTATTGGATGTGTCAAGACGACTCCACTGTACTGGTTACCCGTTTTGTGTAACATCGAACCGCCTACGCTAAGACGACGCAATCGCCTAATTGCCCAGTATAACAAAATCTGTCATAACTTGGATCTGCCGATCCACGACGACATGGATACACAATTTCAGAGACTTAAATCAAGAATTCCAAGCATATCTAATAATTTTAACAGGCGTGAAGCGTGGAAATTGGAGTGGATAGCCTCAGCCCCATCAGAATGGCACTCCCCATTTGACAGTCAACAGACATTACAGGGACTCGACCTTCCTCGCAAGACCTGGGCAGCTCTTAACAGAGCTAGGTCTGGCCATGGAGATCTGCTCCAGCTCTGTACACATGGGGAATGAGAGATTCACCGAATTGCAACTGTGGTGAGGAAAAACAAACCATCCGTCACGTGACCTTTGATTGCCCACTTCGAGCCTTCAGGAGATCACCGATAGACTTTATAGATATTTCAAATGAAGCTCTACATTGGCTGCACTATGTCGATTTTGAATTTTAATTATAATTTAATGTTACATAATACTAATAAAGTGTGAAACAATTGTATATAATTTTACTATTGATTATGTGTTATGGCCATAAGATAAATAAATAAACATCCTTCTGATCGGAATTCCACTCCTTTTTGACCGATAGGCAGCTCGAACTTGGCTAAGGTGATCATGATAATAGGCAGCATTAACGAATCGATGATCTCAAAGAAAATCAATAAGCAGAATGCCTTTACAGTCCCAGAACACAGTGCCCAAGACCTTCCCTGCAGACAACCGCGTCTTAACTTTCTCCGATCCACCTACGCCAGTCTTCCGCCACTCCATACTGGTTTTCTTCGAATTGGAGATGTAATGATGGACCATAGTCTCATCGCAAGGTACGTTTTTTTTAGAAAGGCGTCACAGTCCTTCTTGTATCTTGTTAAAGGCCTCAAGAAATTTCAAACAGCACCACTAGCAGCAACAGCATTGTTGAGAAACTGAATAAATTTCGTCGCAGAAACTGTTCGGGAAGAAATAGTGTGGCCGCCAAGTGAAACAATCGTTAGCAAAAGTAATAATTATTATTTTTAATAAATACGCCAATACAACTGTTGCTGGATATTCTTTATTTCACGGACGCGTTTCGCCTCGCGTCGAGGTATCTTCAGCGTACACTCCTTTTATTTACATTTCATTTCCGTTTATGTAAATAAAAAGAATGTGTGCTGAAGATACCTCGACGACAGTCGAAACGCGTCCTTGAAATAAATAATACCTAACAACAGTCGTATTGGCGCATTTATTAAAAAAATAATTATTACTTTGACAGGCAACTGTGGAAGAAATGGCCTACAATCATCACATAACTCGTTATTAAGTTCTCACTATCGCTAAAGAATCCAAAAAGCTGTATAGGTCGATGGGAACATTTTCATGCATAAGCGTAATTTTGCTGTATCCATTTTTTTTTTTTTTTTTTTTTTTTTTCAGTTATTGGTTGAAGTCCAGTTTTGATGATAAATAGGTTTGGCATCATTGCTTTTTACATTTTACTACGGTAAAAACAGAAGCACTTCAAAAACAATATCAGCTGACTGAACTAAATTGGTCGGGGGAGATCATATATGTCATAGGGGCACTATGGTGGTGGATGGAATTTTATAGTTTTTGAATTACGTGCACTAGATGTGATGACACGAATTCGAACACCTCTCTTCTTACGTGACGGGAAGTCACACTGTAAAAGCATTAATCCCATCCCAGTACTAATTAACGAATATCATAAGGATCATTAATAGAAATGCAATTACTGCACATTGTTTTCAATGCTTTGATATAACAGTCACACAAGGCTTCATGATAGCAGCTGTTTCCAAGAGAGGAGCACGGAATATTAAAATATTTGTCATGTTTTTAGTGGAATGATGCAGCTTCCACTTGATGTGAGCACGTGAGAAATGTTTTATTCCTCCGCCCACTTATTCGTCCATGTGGAATTTGAAATTTGTGTTTTTAAGTGACTGATAGAGTGTCAAATAAAAGAAGAGGAGCAGCCCTTATTTTTCCTCTTTTCTTTGTGAATTAGGTAGTATGTTTATGATTTAAACGAACTAAGCATGCCATTTGCTTCTAATACTCCTTAAAACTGGCCCCAACTTCGGAAGGTTTTACGGTTGTGGATGACACACAACCACACTTCAGTTTTGATCACGAAGCTTCTCTGTAAGCGGGCGTCCATTAATTACGTGAAGTGAAATAAAAGGGGGAGGGATCCCACCAGAACTAACCAAATCTCACCACAGGGGAGGGGGTCCAGATTTAAGAGAAAACACCTCACGTAATTAATGGAAGCCCCCTACGAAATATTTGAAGTGGTCGGACCTGAAGCGTGTACGATATGAACTGTGACATTAAATCCCTAAGTGAATCAGAAAGTCAATCTATTATACGAATTAGAAACAGCATCACCGCGTGTGAAAGGCCGATGTCATCTGTTTGAAAGTAGCTGAACAATTTCCTTACATAAGTGTAAGAGAGCGATAGGGTCTACTTACCAATACAAAGGTAAAAGCAACTTATATATTTTTCTTTGTTGCATTCATTTTATGGTGATTACTATTGGAACTTATTAATATATACATAGGTGCTCAGTAGGCTATCTTGATTAAAAGACATTGACTGTTTTAAGGTACGTGAATTATTTGACGTTTTATTGGTCAAAAATGTAACTTATCAGGATAAAATGTATCCTATATGCTGGCTCATGATATAAGCATCACTGTGTGTAGTTCAGTTGAAATCCGTTCTTTAGTTGAGCTTGATGTGCGCAGATAGGAAAAATTCCAAAATTTACGGTTTTGTCCTCTGTTTTACCAGGAACTGTGCTTCAAATCGGGATAAAGAGCATTCTATATTATTTTTTTTTAAAGGACATAAACTATCACTATGTGTAGTATCGTTAAAATTCATTCTTTAATTTTTTGAAAAAATTGCTAAATTTACATTTTTGTCCTGTGAATCATTGTTAACTATGCTACTAATCTGAATGAAATCTTATATATAAAAATCAATGTTTGTTTGTGGGTTTGTTCGTCTTCTATGCATTCCTATACCATTTATCAGATTGCAATGAAACTATGGAGAGTTTTCGACTGTGCGTCTGCGAAGGTTCCTGTGAAAAAAAAAAATTCCAAAAAGTCACCCCCAATTCCCCATAACACCCCATAATTTAGGCAAAACCACATTTTTTATCCGATTAAGATAGGAATTTGTACACTTATACTTTAAAACAAACATAAAAATACTGTCTGCATACGGTTTCCGAATATTAATCCCCTCGCCCCCTTTCCACCCCCATAATTTAGGCAATACCACATTTTTTATCCGATTTAGATATGAATTTGTACACATATACCTTAAAACAAACAGAAAAATACTGCCAACATATGGTTTCCTAACATTCATCCCCTCTCCCCCTTCCCACCCCCATTACGTTTTTACCCCATAATTTAGGCAAACCACATTTTTTATCCGATTTAGATAAGAATTTGTACACTTATACTTTAAAACAAACAGAAAAATACTGCCTACGTATGGTTTCCGAATATTCTTCCCCTCTCCCCCTTTCCAACCCCATTACGTTTTCACCCCATAATTTAGGCAAACCACATTTTTTATCTGATTTAGATAAGAATTTGTACACTTATACTTTAAAACAAAACAAAAAATACTGCCTACGTATGGTTTCAGAATATTCATCCCCTCTCCCCCTTTCCAACCTCATTACGTTTTTACCCCATAATTTAGGCAAACCACATTTTTTATCCGATTTAGATAAGAATTTGTACACTTATACGTTAAAACAAACAGAAAAATACTGCCAACATATGGTTTACGAATATTCATCACCTCTCCCCCTTTCCACTCCCATTACGTTTTTACCCCATAATTTAGTATATTTATTATATAAAAATCAATGTCTGTCTGTCTGTCCTCTATGCGCTCCTAAACCGTTCGTCCGATTACGGTGAAACTTTTGTGAGTTATTGAGTGCGCGTCCGGGGTGGTTCCTAAGAAATTAAATTTCCAAAAAACACCTCCTCTTCCCCATAACACCCCATAACTTAAAAAAACCTACTGATTTTATCCGATTTGTACGGAAATTTGCACACATATGCTTTAAAATAAACAGAGAAACACTGTCTACACTTAGATTCCAAAAACGCATCCCCTTTCCCCCTTCCCACCCCTTAATTTTTACACAAACCAACACTTTTTATCAGCTTTCGATAGAACTTTGCACGTATATACTATTAATAAAATAGAAAAATACTGTAGATATTAATTTTACAAAAACACAATCCCTCTCATTCTTACTACCCCAAAACCACCACCTCTTCTCCCTTGCATCCCATAATTTAAAACACCCACAGATTTTATCTGATTTTGACGGAAATTGGCACACATATATGTATATATACTTTAAAACAAATTGAAAAATGTTGCCTACGTATGGTTTCCAAAAACGCCATCCCTCATACCCCTTCACAACCCCCTAATTTAAACAAATACACAGATTTTATCCTATTTCTATGGAAATTAGAACACATATACTTAAAAACAAACAGAAAAATACTGTCTACATATGGGTTCCGAAAAGGCAACCCTTTCGTCCCCTTTACACCCAATTAATTTTTTGCCACTGTGTCATACACTCCTGGAAATTGTAATAAGAACACATTGACGCCGGTGTGTAAGATCCACCATACTTGCTCCGTACACTACGAGAGGGCTGTACAAGCAATGATCAAACGCACGGCACAGCGGACACACCAGGAACAGCAGTGTTGGCCGTCGAAGGGTGCTAGCTGCGCAGCGGTTGGTCACCGCCGCAGTCAGTGTCAGCCAGTTTGCCGTGGCATACGGAGCTCCATCTCAGTCTTTAAAACTGGTAGCATGCCGCGACAGCGTGTACGTGAACCGTATGTGCAGTTGACGGACTTTGAGTGAGGGCGTATAGTGGGCATGCGGGAGGCCGGGTGGACGTACCGCCGAATTGCTCAACATGTGGGGCGCGAGGTCTCCGCAGTACATCGATGTTGTCGCCAGTGGTCGGCGGAAGGTGCACGTGCCCGTCGACCTGGGTCCGGACAGCAGCGACGCACGGACGCAAGCCAAGACCGTCGCATCCTACGCAGTGCCGTAGGGGACCGCACCGCCACTTCCCGGCAAATTAGGGGCACTGTTGCTCCTGGGGTATCAGTGAGGACCATTCGCAACCTTCTCCATGAAGCTGGGCTACGGTCCCGCGCACCGTTAGGTCGTCTTCCGCTTACGCCCCAACATCGTGCAGCCCGCCTCCAGTGGTGTCGCGACAGGCGTGTATGGAGGGACGAATGGAGACGTGTCGTCTTCAGTGATGAGAGTCGCTTCTGCCTTGG
Source organism: Vandiemenella viatica (assembly GCA_031002005.1). Lineage (NCBI taxonomy): Eukaryota > Metazoa > Arthropoda > Insecta > Orthoptera > Morabidae > Vandiemenella > Vandiemenella viatica. The sequence goes on along the minus strand of JARYHS010013630.1, from coordinate 208,433,337 downwards.
TGCCAATGATGGTCGTATGCGTGTTTGGCGCCGTGCAGGTGAGCGCCACAATCAGGACTGCATACGACCGAGGCACACAGGGCCAACACCCGGCATCATTGTGTGGGGAGCGATCTCCTACACTGGCCGTACACCTCTGGTGATCGTCGAGGGGACACTGAACAGTGCACGGTACATTCAAACCGTCATCGAACCCATCGTTCTACCATTCCTAGACTGGCAAGGGAACATGCTGTTCCAACAGGACAATGCACGTCCACATGTATCCCGTGCCACCCAACGTGCTCTAGAAGGTGTAAGTCAACTACCCTGGCCAGCGAGATCTCCGGATCTGTCCCCCATTGAGCATGTTTGGGACTGGATGAAACGTCGTCTCACTCAGTCTGCACGTCCAGCACGAACGCTGGTCCAGCTGAGGCGCCAGGTGGAAATGGCTTGGCATGCCGTTCCACAGGACTACATCCAGCACCTCTACGATCGTCTCCATGGGAGAATTGCAGCCTGCATTGCTGCGAAAGGAGGATATACACGGTACTAGTGCCGACATTGTGCATGCTATATTGCCTGTGTCTATGTGCCTATGGTTCTGTCTGTGTGATCATGTGTTGTATCTGACCCCAGGAATGTGTATATAAAGTTTCCCATTCCTGGGACAATGAATTCACGGTGTTCTTATTTCAATTTCCAGGAGTGTATATCAAGGTACAGTTTTTACCAGATTTTGAAGAAACTTTAACACACGTATACTTTAAAACAAGCAGAAAAATACTATGTAATTTTGCTTAGCCTAATCCCACCCCTCTTCCCCTTTACCCCCTTCCCTCTTAATTTCCAATGATATTTATCAAAAACCCCAAATTTTTATCCGATTATAATGAAACTCTGTTAAATTGTAGAGAGCACATCTGGGATGGTTCCTGAATTTTTTTTAAAAAAAAAAAAAAAAAACAACCCCCTCCACCCCTTAATTTAAACAAACCCACAGAATTAATCAGATTTCCACCAAAATTTGCAACATATGGTATCCAAAATTGCAACCCCTTCTCCCCTTTAAACCCCCTTAATTTTTGCCAATATACCTTATACAAAGCCAGTTTTTTCCCGATTTTTAAGGAACTTTGCACACGTATACTTTAAAATAAATTGAAAAATACTGTCTACATTTGGTTTGCCTAAACCAAGTCTTGAAATAGCGAAGCATTGCCGGTTCAGCTAGTGTATCATATATACTAATATATGATATAAAGCAGTCGGTTAGCTTGTTAAAATTCGTCCATTACATTTAATGCAATCCGCTGACAGACAGGAATTTAAAAACTTACATGTTTGGCCTCTGTATCATTGAGAACTGTGCTGCCAATCTGGAAAAGATTTAACCTATGACATAAAATATTACTATGCATAGTTTCGTTGAGGTCCGCCCCCTAGTGTTTGCAGGATCCACGGACAGACAGACAAATATTACAAATGTTAGGGTTTTGACATCTCTATGATCATCAATAGTGTACATTGCAATCGCTCTTATTAAAATATTTTTTTTCTGTACTGACCCGACTTTTCTACAATTTTAGTAACTATACACTGTAGATTGCATGCACCTTAACATTAAATAACAGCCACTCCTTGTACTTTCTGTTTTCTGCTATGTATTTGTTAGTATAGATTTCTTTTAAAATAAAAAGCTTTGTTCAAAAATCGATAAAAGAGTGTAATAAATGTTTGTATCTATTTCACAGCAACTTTATCACAAATATGGCAAGGAAGAAAATTATTTAACAGTGCATGGCCAAACTGTTGACGTACAAACACAGCTGTCATATCAGAGAAAGCATTTAGAAGACACTGTTGCATCTTTAAAGAGACAAGTAGATAGGCATGCAATGAAACAGACATCGGAGAAACGCGGAGAATATATGTACATCATAGAGGTAACTACACATCTATGTCACTGTGTATTTACAAAAATCTGATGTGTAACAAACGACGGAATAAATATATGTGGTAAAAATTCTAGCTATTCAAATCCCAGTAGCGGTTGACACACATCACAAATCTCTTTTGTTGTTATTATTTATTCGTATGTTGAAATTTTTGTAACCATAAAAACTATTTTGTACTTTGATATTTTGTAATTAAATGAGTAATTTTACGAGTAATAACAATAACGGTAAAAAATATTTATTATTACAATATTACATAGTAACGGGTATCTCTGTTAACAAGCTGAAGGTCGTGCAGCGAAAATATACTAAAGAACAAAATGCACTGGATTGTTCTCTATTAATTTGCGCAGGATCATATTCTCCATCACAATAAATAATGATTTAAATAATACTTCTTTCTCGTAGTATTTAAACAGCGTTAGAAATAGTGCCGGAAGCAGTCCCGTGTCATCTCTTCACTTGAGTTCCCGCTGGACAGCTGGATTTATCCACAATTTTGAAAGGGTCCTTGTTCAATTAAGTTTTTAAGATAAAACACGCACGGTGAGTAAAGATGGGATCACATAACCGTTCTTAGCACTAAGCTGCTTTCTGCACAGCATACAACAGTCAGGTGCCAAACTGAATGACACTGTACAGGGACAGAGAGGGGAAAGGACACAAACAACATGGGGCAACTGCTCACCTACTAGTCTTGGTTTGTGTCATTGGTGTTTATATTCAATAATGCACTTCTCAAATAACGATTCTGGTCAGATTTGTAGATGCACTGCTTCTTAGAACATTCCTCTTGGGTGGAAGCCTGTCTTCTATTTCAGTACATTTTAAAGTAATTAAATAGTCAGTAGTGAGAACAGTTTTGCGTAATGTGCTATGGATCAAAATTCGAAGTTACGACAGTTTTAGCAGACAGTGCACGATATTTTTAACTGCTTTACGTCTCTCAACAGCGAGGTCTTTAGAGACGGGAAAGGATGGGGGTAAGGAATGGGAAGGAATTCGGCCATGGCCTTTTGAAGGAAGCATCCCGGCATTTGCCTGGAGTGATTTGGGAAACCATGGAAAACCCAAATCTGGATGCCCGGACGGGGATTCGAACCGCCGTCCTCCCGAATGCGAGGCCAGAACGCTAGCCGTTACACCACCACGCTCGGTACAGTGCACGATATTTTGCACTGCGATTCCTCGCTAATGAATCTCAATCTCACAGCTGGATTTTATCCATTGTAGCTCAGCGTCCTCTAGGATGGATAAGAAACGTATGATGCTGAGAACCAGTGCCTATTGTGCTAGTTGAAATTGTTATGCCTCAGAAGCTGCACTGCTCAAGTAGAATCTGAGAGGACTGCTGGAATTCCGTAGAGCTTCTAATATCGCCATCAGTTCAGCAGAAAAGAGAGGCAGATTGTATTCTTGTTTCCTTTGCAACATATTCACACCCTGTATGGTGTGTATATTTCACATTACTGTATTTAACATTAGAGGATATCTGCAATGCGCAAGTACCTGTGCCAGTGATGGCCTGACTCTCCGATTTAGGAGATAACATGGTCTAGACTTATACTGAGTTCTTCTACAAGGTTACTGTAGTCTTTGTTATAGCATCCTACGTGCATGAATTAATTTTCTATCTGAAGAGGAATGAATATCGATTAAAGTTGCTGCTGCAAACTGCATATGACCATCAACCTGTACCATGAGCTGAGATATTTTGTTGACGAATTCACAATTTAGAAACTGTGTCATTTCACTTTTGCTTTTGTAGCAAGATTTGGCCAACTAAGATGTAAAAATACTGCGGTAGTTAAATAATTATTCGTAGAAAGAGACTGCCGTTTATGACATCTCTATTACTTCCTTTAAATCTCCCCAAAAAAAGAAAGTATCTGCTAGTAGAGTATCTTCATAATGTAACATAGTTCTCAAAAGAATTATACCGTACTCAACTATCTTAGGAAGTCAACCCGTCATTCTCAAAACATCATCTTAATCTTTTATTAATACTACATTACTCGGTCTCCATGTATTTAACCATGCTGATACTAATTAATGCATTTAATTGTGAATACTACCAGTGGCGTAGCTAGCATGGGTGATACCCGGGGCGGATAACGATGGTGTCACCCCATGAAAATCTAACGTTACATTAAATGTAAATCCTATAAGCGTAAAGTATGATTTTAATAAAACATGCTTAGATAAACATTTATTGTTATTTAAAAATATTCGTTTACTTATAAAATTGTAATATTAATAACATTTAAAAGATAGTTAAATAAACTAACAACAATTGCTTTCACAATCCCTTTTTTCTGTCTACAGTTGCAAACTAGGAAGTCATATCTTCGATATTAACATTTTGAGTTGCTTCATGTTCAATAGTCAAATGGCAAGATTGCTTAGCCTCGTGTTGCTCATTGTTGCCGAAAGTAATTTTTGATTAATTTTAACCTACTAAAGATCCTCTCACACGTAGGAACTGATATGCAAATTGTAATAAATAACTTTAGGATAACCTTAAGCTTCCACGATGTATTTTAAAAATTGTTACTGAAATTGTAACACCGGCTGCTTTTAAATGTCTTCTCAACCTTGGTATATGCAGGAGAAGTTCTGTTTCTCATAATTCATTATGAAAATCACTAAATTTGGATACAAATATTTTTAATTACTCCATCTTCACGGTACGCAAATTATTTTTCTGTATGACTTCAAGCAATGAAACTATATCTTGAGCGGATTTTGATCTAGTTCCGAGTACGGTACTGAATCGTTCAAGATATTGCAACATATCCTTTCGATTTTCAGGCACTATTGTGTGGGTCCCGCATCAGTGGCTGCTTCACCGGGCATTCGTTTTTTAAGACGATCTCTTAGCTGTATCGTAGTCCTGTAATTTTTAGTAGCGAGATCTATTGCCCTTTCTCCAAAATGTCACCGCTTTTCTTCAAAATAAAGAGGAAGTGGCTTTATTAGGTCTACTATCATTAATTGTTCAAGACTCAAGGTTTTACTTTGCAATCCATTCTTATAATTTACTTCCCTTAGTACACGGTACCAAAGAAAATTAAAATTACATACTGCAGGGATAAGGTTATGAGCAACAACTCTGTTGTTTGTATATTCTTTTCGATCACATACTCTTTAACTGCAGCCAGAACCTCACAAAAATTTTCTCTTGGTGCCTTTACTGCAGCATAATGAGCACTTAAACGCGTTGTTGGATGTCTTCTAACCGATGATTAACAGTATTCAAACACTTCTCAATGATTGTTGGATACGGAGAAAACTGTAATAATAGTTTATACTTTTCCGAAAAATATTACGTAAGATGCATTTTGTGCAAATGGATGTTGGTATCAAAATAATTGAATGTTCAGTACATCCAACTAAAACGATTTTATGTTTTTTCACTTTAATAATGGCTTGCACTGCCCCACGTACGCCGCTGATATTAGCTTCGATATTGTCATAATCTTTAGAACGACACATCGCATTTTTAATCTATCACCATAGTGTGTCTTAAAAATTCATTTCTTCGATCAATGGCTTTCCTTCCATTTAAGGGAAAAATCCAAGGAATACTTCTTTGATTTCCTATTTTCTTAGTTGTTCAAAACGAATCCCTTTGGACATATGATCATTATGTAATATGTCGGATGTGCTATCAAACATAATACCGAAATATTTTATCGATTTAATTTCATTAACGACCTACGATTTTAGTTTATTTTATAGCACAGTAATGAATTCATTTTGTGTATCTGACGGCAGATATTTATTATGTTCCAAGTCCCAGATGTGCTCTTTCAGTACAATATTATATTTTAAAAGTAGTTGGACCAGTTCTAGGAAATTTCCGTTATTTGTGGACCCATGTCCTTCATCGTGTTCAAGAAATCTTTGGTTTTGCTACGCCAGAAACAGGTATTTCCGACAATCTAAATAAAAGAAGCTTCCACTTTTGCTTTTCAGTATCAGTTAATTCCAAGGCTACGTCATCTACTGTTTTGTAGAATTTTTGCCTTATTTCTACTACAATTTTCAAGATTTTATAGATATCAATTTGTAGTTTAATGTTCTGTCAATTTAGGATTTAGTTTGCACCACTTCTGAAATCCAGTCACAAATGAAGATCTAGTATTAGTGTTATAGCCAGCAAACGAACGATGACAAAAATAATACAGTCTTACAGTTATGGGGAATAAACCATCCACGACCACAAAATTTTTTCGCCGTTAGCCATCACCTTATAGAACCATTCTGTTAAAAGATGTCACAACCACCTTTTGTTATAAACCCTTGACTATAGATGGTACATCTGTGTTTTGGAAATATTCGCTTGCTTTTTTAATGATTTCTATATGAAAAATATTAATAACGGCTATAGAGCAGTGTGATACATCCCTTAAGTAGATTTTATCTTTAATATCTTGTTTGCTTCTTGAAGATGAGACGACATCTTCTAATTTATTCCTTGCATCAAGGTGAGAGTTTCTTTTGATGAGCTTTAGCTAACATCAGTTTTGTAACATATTTGAAGATATGCTTTGGAAAAGCATTAATTTTAGATTCTGTTGCTTACCTCTGCTAAAATTCAAGTTTCCTCTACGATGTATTAACTTTCCGAGGCATATTTCACTTTTTGTTGCAAACAGTCAAATAAAAAATTATCGGTAAGTATCACGGAGGTAATAATGCATTTGTTTGTACGTCTAATAACGAAATTTTAATAAAAAATTATTGTTACTGTTCTTTAACTTTCTTCGAGATTAAATTGCTTACTTGTCACACGAAATTCAAATTTTTCGCAGGTTTCAGTTTTTATTATTTAACTAGTCATGAATTAGCATTCAAAATCATGAACAATTAGAAGTATTTTCTATTATTTTTATTAATAATTTGACAGATACGATAAGCGCACCAAATGTCGACACGTTAAGAATTTTTGTCCATTTTCGAAGTCTCTCATCATACTATTTACTAACTATGCGTCCCGAATATTTCTGTTTCGTTACATGGCCGTATAACAGTTGCTGCTAAATAGGGTATGTTAATATATATATATATATAAAATGAGCCTTTGCACCTGTTCCTGTCCACACTGAATTTGACAGGCTCCAAAAGTCGACACATTTTTCACCTATAGTCGACACTCTTTCCGTAACCATAAAATACCATCAGGGTCAGAAAAAAATAAGAGCTGATCAAAGGACAGCGAGAGGAAAGTTAACAGAAGTGGCCTGGTCCAAGTAGAAACAATTCCAGACCCAGATGGGGTCCCATGGGTGCAAATCCAGGGTACCGGTCTCACAAGTCGCGAGACTGGCGGATACTGTATAGTCAGAGAACAACTCTACTTTATGCTCCTTCATAAAAAATAAAGACTAAATAAACTATAAAAATAACAAAAATAATAAACAGCGGATCAGATTGTATAAAATATGCCTTTGCAATATTTGCCGTCTCTGCATGAGGTATTTAGCAAGTGATGTAATTCAGTATCTGCCTAGGACATGATACATGTTACTACAGGCTCCTAAATATGACATCTTATGTAGCGAAGAGCGTCACCACGTTTAAATTTTAGGTTCATAGCGCCTAATGTGTAAAAAATAAAAAAGTTGTAAACGTCTTAAACGGCTCGAAAGCTCATAAGTTCAGCACCCCTGTCGATTTAAGGAACACGCAAGAATTTTGGTGCCTATATTCGACGCAGAGGTTATCCATAATAGAAACATTCTTCTCGTCTAAGCTACGGAATCACTTCGCTTATTAATTTCATAGCGATTATATTTGCGTTCAGTAAAGCAAACTTACATTAGCTGTTAGTTAAAGTACTTACCGACGTTACGATTTCGCCAAAAAGGATATAAGGCTTACAGACTGTGTTACGCTCTACGAAAACTGTTCACAAACGACAGACAATAATATCACCGAGCACTTGGACTCGTTCGGATTGACTTTAAACCTGATAGTGTGACTAGATTTTTGCGCAGGTCTTCTGAATCATCGTATTTGAATTAATTCGACTATGATACGATTTCATGTCACTTTGGATGCACTGTCGACGATAGGTAGATACGTATAATGTAAATCGGTTAAATGGAATTGTACTCAATTTATCCAACACTAATCTGTCAGTTTGTAAATTCGAAATTAGAAACAATAGAAAATACTTCCAGGTACTCGTGAATCTTAGCTTCTAAATACGCAAAACAATTCAAAACATTAAAATAAATTAATTTCGTGCCCCGCATAATAAGTCTGTATTAAATTCATGAACGGACAAAGGAAATGGAAGTTCAGACTATGTGGTTTCGACATAGACATGGCAGATTTTTGCATTTAGTTTCAGAAGAAAATACATATTCTTTAAATAATTACGATATATAACAATTTATCTATTTACTTCCCTCGATTTTAGCAATATCAGATATCTTTCCTTTTATTTAAAAAAATTGCTTACTTCATACAATAACTGTCCAAGAAAACTTACATTGACGCCATTGCTGCTTCCAACAAACCAAACAGTGACGGACGACACATACTACTGATTTCCTGTGATTCTTAGAGCTATAGACTTATAGAGCGATGCTCTCTTTATGCGCGCAGTGTTGCCATTAACTATATTCAACTGTAACGAAAGCGCACTGGATTTCATTTGAAAAAAGCGCTTGGTAAACTTAACCAACTATATTTAAAACCAAAAAAAGTAGGAATGCTATCAAAAAAACTCTGTCAAAAAAAGGTTTCATTTTTTTGTATCACGCTATTTTCAATCATTTCATTTCATGGAATGCGGGTGTCACCCCCAAACGGGTGACACCCGGGGCGGACCGCCCCCGCCGCCCCGCCGCCCCCCCCCTTAGCTACGCCACTGAATACTACCAGTTGCATTTACGAATCCCTTCAATAAAAAATAAATAAAAAAAAATGCTTTAACCTTAAGAATTTATCTTTGCTGAGTGATTTTAAGATCTTGTAACTGGAACTCACAATGCTTATGGAAATGTATAATGCAATCCTTAATGTTTATTACAACAATATCATATATTCTTTCTTTCCAAGTTGTAAGTGACATGTTATCTATTTTAACACCTCTGCATACTTAAATGTTTACTTAATATATTAACTTCTACTTAGAAATACTATATCTAAAGAGAAATAGATATACACCTGAACCAAAGTATACAAACAGAAAAAAATAATAAACCACCGAGTCTTTTTCCTCTAGAACATAGGTTCAAACGATTTTAATTTACTGAAAGCCGACTGCACTAGCTTTCTGCGCTGATTTTAACACATAAAACGCACTAAAACTTCGGCGCTTGTTGCGGTGTCTTCCAGTCCGAGCTACTCACTAGTAAACTTAAAACAATTTTCTCGTCTTTAAAGGCTCGTATTATGGATTTTAGTACGGTCGAAAAGTTGCTACGGAGCATCTTATCCAGGAAGTAACTTTGGCTTATTTAATTCTCGTCCATCAGTTCGCGGCGAGCCATCGAGCGGTACGGATCGTTCCCGTGTTTATCCGTGTACAGTTCAAGTGGTGTCGATAAGTTAATAAGTTACATAATAAACTGTCTACGAGTGGTGGAAGTCTACTGTTTGAGTTTAGTGCGTATTAGATCGGGAGTGAATACACACTAATCGCTAGTGAATCAGATCCTGCCATAAAATGGCAGATCCCCTGGACACGGGGCAGCTAACCTATACGACGCTGCAACCGGGATACTACCTACAACCTCCTGCAGCAACTGCACTGATGAGTCACAGTCAACAAGAAATTCAACTGCAGCCATCACAACAGCACCCAGGTAACTGTGACTTGCTACCGCACCAACCAATGTATGCAGATCTTCGGAATAACGTAGAGTCAAACGAGCAGCTTGCCAAACGGTTTCGTGCAGCGGGAAATTCCAATATATTACTAAATGTGGAGACGAGTGCAGAAACTATAAATGTACCAATGAATATTCAGCAAGACCCAGTATATTTGCCGGTAGATCAGCGCCCTCCGGCTCCAATAGTAGTAGAATCAAATGAGCGTTTATCTAAAAGTGATAATTTTCATATGACAACAGATGAGGAAATGGTTACTGAAGCCGCAAGTAATTCTGAGGAACGCGCGGAAATACAAGACACTCAACTTAACCAGTGTGATGGCCCACCACACGCTAGCGCAAACATAAACACCAACCGCGAGCGTAGCAGGAACAATTGTTATAGCCGCTCAGATGCCGGACCATTCTATGTTTTTGTGGAAAGCATGGACAGAAGCATCGGCAGACTACATCCTATGTCAATGGGCAAAATTCTGTATGCAACCAACCCCGCATATAAGCACGATATTATAAACATCATATCCGCTGGCAGAAATAGGCTTAAGATTGAAACTAAGACCGCAGCGTCAGCAAACATGGTAGTGCAGTCAGCAGTGTTTAAGGATAAGAACCTAGAAGCATATATTCCTAGCTTTTTAATCCACAGGCAAGGTATCATTGGTATCATTAGGGATGTAGATGTCACCCTAACAGAGGAAGAAATTCAACAGTCCATTGAAAGCCTTTATCCTGTTATTTCTGTGAAACGGTTTACAAAGAGAACCACTAATCAGAGCAGTGAAGGACGGATCCCGATACCTGTATGTATGGTCACTTTCAGATCTCAGTCCTTACCAGCCTATGTAGCAATCTTTGGAACACGGTGCCCAGTAGAGCCGCACGTACCACAAACACTCGTTTGTGCTAACTGCCAACGATTCGGACACCGTATGACACAGTGTCGCAGCGCCACGCGTTGCAGTAAGTGCGGAGGTCCTCATAGGATGGAAACATGCACCAGCACAGCGAACCCTCGATGTTTACATTGCCAGGGCCCACATCTTTCTAATGACAGACTATGTCCTGTGTATGTACAGCAGCAAAGAGCACGCGAGGTGATGGTCCACAATAAAAATCCACCAGCGACGATTATGAACTCTGGTTACAGACAGACGTATACACTAGCCGTCAGCGCTGCGCCATGTTACAGTGATGACAAGCAATTTCCTCCGCTTCCTATCCATTACATCATCTCTCTCTAGTGCAGCCCCGACCAATGCATCCCAAAACAACCCTATCCAGCGAGAACAAGAGCCAGGTGAACAAACTGAAGCAGTCGTCACGGTTCAACCGTTCTACACTTCTACCACTGGCGGCCGTAGCAGACCAAGGCCTGCTCCTCCTAAAATGCAAACGCCCAGTTATCCTCCTCTTCATCAGAGGATGTATATCCCAAACCATTTACCAATCACTCCTATTACGCAGAACCCTTATTCTCCTAATCCCTTGGACAAAGAGATGTCCCCTTCAACAACAAACGCAGTGCTTATAGAGCAAATATTACAAATGATTGCACAGATGATATACGAGTTTCAAGCATCCCCATCAGGTACCATTCAGCTTGACCCGCTCCGTAACCTGCTCACTAGTTTAGTAGGGTACAAGTAGAGTTCCAAACACAACAACCAACCTACATTACAATGGCTCTCCAAATTCTCCAATGGAACGAAAGATCGGCCATCTCCAATAAAGAACGTTTGGAACAAGAACTACGCCAAAAAGAGATTAAAATAGCTGCAATTTCGGAGACCTGGTTCAAACAAGCAACAAATGTAAGGTTTAGGAACTATACAACCATCCGAGATGATCGACCGGATGGAAAAGGCGGAGCGGCTCTCCTAATACACCATTCAATCGCCTATAAGGTCTTAGGAGTCACAATGAGTGGAGACCCTGACATTCAGGCTGTTGCAGCAAGAATACAAGCACCTACACTCGAGTTTACGTGCCTCTCGATCTATTGCAAACCTAATAAGGTTATAAGTCACGAGATGTGGAATTCTCTGTTAACCCCACTAAATACTCCACTACTAATCTGCGGTGATCTTAACGCACACAGTACCGCATGGGGATGCCCCTTCACTGACAAGCAGGGTCAGCACCTACTAGAGATCTGCGATACATATGGCCTAACGATCTTGAACGAGGGTTCCCCAACACTTGTACCTTCACCGTATCAGCGCCCATCAGCGGTGGATATCACGCTAGGTTCCACTACCTTAGCTACAGTAGCCCAATGGAGAACACTACAAGATCCGCTGGGTTCAAACCACTTCCCAGTACTCATAAATATAAACCAACCTCCTTCGAACGGCCCATACCCCATTCCATCCAGTATGTGGAACATAAAAGCTGCCAATTGGACAGCATTTGAGGACATAATGTACGAGGAGGCATGTGGATTCCCACATGGCAGATCAGCCCTAGAAGATTACAACCTCCTTGTAGAGGCGATAGAACGCGCAGCTTATTCATCTATCCCTCGTAGAAAGAATTCTGACCGGAGGAAAATTACTCCACCGATATGGTGGAATGTAGATTGCTCGAGACACATCGCCCTGCGACGGGCGGCACTCAGAGAATATCGTAAACATCCAAATCAAGACACGTATCTCAAGTACCTGCATGAATCAGCACGCACCAAACGGTTCCTCAAGACTGTAAAGAGACAGAGCTGGATGGAATTTTGTTCCTTTCTGAATAGAGAGACAGAGACGAAAGTCGTATGGCAGCGCATTAAAACTCTACGCAACAGAAACTACTGTCCACGTGAAGCTCCTGTCGATACCATGTGGCTAGAGGACTTTGCTGACAGAATTGCGCCCTCTATGCCTAGACCTGCCCCATACAATTTCACGGAAGAAGATAATAACCATTTCCTATGCTCTCCATTCACGCTCAATGAACTACGAACAGCTCTTAAGAATTCTAGCAACACATCACCAGGCATAGACGACATTCGTTACCCCATGTTACAACATTTACCAGAAAAAGCTCTAACCCTCTTACTAAATATCATTAACGAACTATAGTCAAAGAAGCAAATACCAGAAGCCTGGACGACCCAAATAATAGTTCCTGTACTGAAGCCTGGAAAAGATCCAGGAGCCTCTATATCCTACCGCCCAATAGCCTTATCCTCTTGCATCAGTAAAACTGTGAAACGAATGATAAAACATCGATTGGAATGGTGGTTAGAAGCACAATCTCTGCTACCTACTACACAGTATGGATGTCGCAAAGGGCGAAGTACTTACGACAATCATACCATGTTAGTTACGGCGATACACGAAACATTTATGAAAAACCAGTATCTCACCGCGCTGGTTATGGATATATCTTCGGTGTATGACAACGTACAAGTACCAATATTGATAGATAAGCTCATTGCATTGGGCCTACCCCAAAACTTTGTAGCCGGAATTTACCAACTCTTACAATCAAGGCAGGTATATATCCGGTACAAACATGTACTTCTAGGCCCAAGATGCACTCATAAAGGTCTTCCACAAGGAGCAGTGTTGAGCCCCCTCCTATATGCAATATATGTTCGGGACTTGGAGAACATCCTGCCCCCTGAAGTGAATATCATAGAGTATGTTGATGATGTTTGCATCTACACCACGGCAACTTCGATATTGACAACTAAGCTCTTACTAAAACAAGCAATATTGCAAGTAAATCAATGGCTTTCTCAACATGGGCTGGAGTTCTCGGCAAGCAAATCTACAGCTATTATATTTACAAGACGAAGAATTCAACCACCGATATATAATCTCATTTTGGGAACACACAATGTTCTGGTCAACACTCACGTCAAATTCCTTGGACTGGTCTATGATTCCCGCCTAACATGGGCAGCACATATACAAGAACTTATACCAAAATTGGAACAGGGCCACAATATATTACGAACTCTAACTCGGGTATGGTGGGGAGCTCACCCATCCATATTACTAGTTCTGTACCGAACCATAATTCGAGCAAAAATAGAATACGGTAGCATATTCTACCTTAGTGGTAACAAGCGGAATATAGGAAAATTGGAGCGCATCCAGCACCTGTGCATCCGCACCAGCTTAGGAGCAATGAAATCAACACCTACAAATGCTCTCCACCTGGAAGCCGCGGAAATGCCCCTGGAAATTCGCACACAACTCCTTGAAACAAATTTTTACTGGCATGCATGTACGACAAAAATTCAACTATCCTCCGGCAAGTCACTAATCTCCATCGACTGATAGAAGAACGAGGACAACGCTTATACAATCAAAGATATCCGCTACTGCAAGGCCTAGTGTGCCTCAAAAGTCTACTCCCCGAACACCAACAGCAAGAAGCAGCCACTATATATAAAATTCCATACCAACATTGCGTGACACCACTGGCAGTAAGTCATGGCAAACTCTAGAACCGGCCAACCAATTAACCAGGTCCTCCAGGAATATCTGTCTGAGAAATGGCCAACCTCAGTTCAAATCTATACGGATGGATCAAAGATACCCACGGAGGGTGTGGGATGTGCTTTTTATTGCCCTGAAACACAGCATGACCAAAGATATCGATTGCCAGACCATCTACCAATATACTCGGCCGAGGCAATTACTATCGTCCAGGCCCTCATCTATGCAAAGAGATTTCCCAGGCGCAGTATTTTAATTCTCTCTGATTCACTCAGCGTATTACAGTCACTAACTACTCCAGCCATCCTTCAGCATGCTAACTCATACCATACCAGCATAGTTCAGCAAACCGCCGAGCTTACTCAATATGGCTCCACGGTTAACTACATCTCGATCCCGGCCCCCACCACGACGACCTTGGTTCACCGATTCGAAAACTCAACGAAGGTACATCTACATCTACATCTACATATATACTCTGCAATTCACAAAATTGTGGGTGGCAGAGGGTGCTCAGCACCAAAGCTAAACTCTTTGCTGTGCATTCCAATCCCTAATGGTACGAGGGAAAAAAGAATTCATATAAGAATCAGTCCGGCACCTTATTTCTCTAATTTTATCTTTCCTGTCCTTCCGACTCAAATAGGTTGGTGGAAGAAGTATTTCACTACACTCATGAGTGAAAGTTGGAGCACGCATGTTTTCCAATAAGTTTAAACGAAACGTATGTCGTCTATCTACCAGAGACTCCCAACCTAATCTACTAATCAGTTCTGTGACGCTTTCATAAGGACTGTAGCAAGCGGTCACGAATCGAGCGGCTCTTCTCTGTACTTTCTCTATACTTTCGATCAATCCCTTACTAAACGGGTCCCAAATGGCACAACAATAATCCAAATGTGGACGCACAAGAGATTTGTACGCTATCTCCTTTGTTTGTTCATTACAATTTTTCAAGATTCTACCTATGAATCGCAGCCTAGAATTTGCTCTACCTACTAAAGAATTAATGTGTATGTCCCATTTCATGTTCCTTTGTACTGTTACTCCCAAATATTTAATAGAATCGACCATATCAATAACTGTATTGTTTAACTCGTATTTCTGAACAATCGGATTCTTTATGTTAGTTATGCTCATTGTCTTGCACTTTTTACAGTTTAGAGTAAGTTGCCACTCAGCGCACCAAGCCAAAATAACATCCAGATCGCGCTGAATTTCTAAGCAATCAGCCAAAGTTCTTACTTCCCTATAAATAACCGCATCATCAGCAAACAATCTAAAAAGGCTTTTCACTTTGTCTCCGAGATCGTTTATAAAAATTAAGAAAAGAAGTGGTCCTATTACACTTCCTTGAGGTACACACATCGCAACCATCATACGAATGAGACTCAACCACGGGGCCTTCCGCGAACACCTTTACCGTATACAAGCAGCAGACTCACCGTATTGCCAATGTGATGGGCAAACCCCTCAAGACTTGAATCAAATATTCTTCCAGTGCTCCATTTATCAACGGCAGCAGCATACATTCATCAATGCCCTGGTGCGGGTGCAGCACCCGCTGCCAACAAGCATCGCAGACCTACTGTACTTGCAACCAGCAACAGAAGAATCTACACTATCATTAGAGATTTTGTTAAAAATTCAGATGTATATATATAAATATAAAGTAACGTTTAAACATATTATCATAGACGAAACAACATAGTCACATAAATATAATGAGACATTGACAATGTGTAACCACATATCCTTATAAATGTATATATATAACTTACTAAATTATAACAATGCACTCACATGAATGTAACAACGCACATCAGAAATGTAACAACATTTGTTCTTAAAAGTAAGAAAGATTATTATTAATAATGTAACAATGTATACGAAGCTGGCTGTATGGTAATTGAAACCCAAGGCCAATAAACAAAAAAAACAAACAAAAAACAAAAAAAATATTCTCGTCCGCGGTACAATATTCCCCGTACTTGCTTATGGGTACTAATTTTATTTCCTTTTAGAACGGTCGCCATGTGGAAGTACTCACGCGACTAGTTTTCTTTGAAGTAAATTGAATTTATTTCACTTTATTCTCAGTTCAGTCTATTATCTTTATAAAAGTACAGGTTCGCCGTGGCGAAAAGACCATTTCCCTTTGCTTGGTAACCAAAACTGTACGGCTACTAAGGTATTAACTTTCAGTGTAGTACGGCACTGCTTGTTCATAACTATGATCCGGAAACTGTATTTCACTACATACTCTCCCAGAATATGATGCTAATTTACGTGAGTCGTCGTTTTATCGCTGCCGTATTTTGCGGACGCCCTACAACTGCCTATAATTTATATCCAAGAACTGTGCTGTGATAAGCAACCACATTGCTCTCTGTCCGCACGCCGATTCCTCAGGGGTCCGTTCTTCTACTGAGAGGAGCTTGTTACGGAAAATAGCGCTCCCCTTGATTTCCGTGGGTCCAGTGTATATTGGTACTCCGCGGTTCAGGCGAGTGAAAGATTAAGCGACTGAGTACATGTCGTGTGGGAAATATTACGCTGACGTTACAAGGTACCGAGACTACCTGCTGCGGTAGCGCGACGGGTTCGAATCCCCGTCCGGGTATCCAGATTTGGATTTTCCATGGTTTCCCCAAATCACTCCAGGCGAATGCCGGGATGCTTCCTTCAAAATGGTCATGACTGAATTTCTTCCCGTTCCTTGTCACCAGTCCCATCTCGCCTCTAATGAGCTTATCCGTCGACGGGGCGTAAAGCGATAAGAAAAAAATAACAAAGGTAGCGCGAGAAGAGACCATGAGGACACTGCGTCTTTTGCCCTCGGTGGCACGAGCAAGGCGGTACCGGCAGTATATGTGGTGAACGTGCTGTCTGAGATGTAGTGCCCCTTGCCGCCGGTATGCTGCCTAAACAGGGGTGAGAAAAGCGGGGGTGGCGGGCGATGGGCAGGCCCGGAACTCCGGATATGGTGGTCCATTGTGGCTCCAAGGCTCAGGCAAGTAGCGACCCTGCTGTTTTCGGAGCACTCGGTGCCGGGAGTCAATGTGCCAGGTTGAATGGATTCGTATCAATCAAGAATTTGGTGTCCCTGGCCGCCACTGTACACTCAGTGAGACCAATGGCGCTGCTCCCGGCAATAAGGAAGGGACCATAACCCTGCTGGGGGAGATGGACGGTTCCGCCATCCAACGATGCACGTTGAATGTGGTAGTCATGTCTGGGGTGTGCGTTTCAACCTATGTCTCTGACTTGTCGGGTGTGGCTATTGTACGGTTCGGTGGTCAAGTGAAACAGTGCTTCTTGCCGGCGGTATGCACCAGCCTCTTGCTGTCATAACAGATCCTCTGTATATGTGGGATTGGTAGCGCATGGGTCCTAACATCTGACCCGGATGGACCGCCGCGGCGTGTTCTTGTGCTATGATGCTCTATGTAGCTTAGACTAGCACCCGTGAACCTGCGCCCTTCAATGCGTCGGTTGGGTGTGGGAAGTATATGCTAGGAGCGTGTCTAGTTGGGCGCTCTGTCACTTCGGTTTCCGCCGTGCCCCTGCTTGGTGCTGGCGAGACTCAAGGGCGTAGCCAGGTACGGGCAGGGGGGGGCAGCTGCCCCCCCCCTAGCTGGACGCGGGTTTGCGCTCGATCAGGGTTCTGCCGAACCGAAGAGTAAACAATGTTAAGTAATATGGGAATTTTTTAATGTTAAGTAACTTTCAAAAATTAATTCGTTCGATTTAAACCTGCTTTCTACTGCTATTTGCGGGAAAACATACGTTAGCGAGGGCGAGGCAGCACAACGGGCCACGTACGGCGCTGCTGACGACTCTTAGATCGGCTACACACTGGGCGGTTTCGGCCGCGGCGGAAAGTTTTCCGTCGCCGTCGTTCCAGTAGTGGCGCGAGGAATCAAATGGGAGCTTACACACTGGGCGCACACCCACGGCAGAGCTGCCGTCGACGGCAGATATGCAGCCGTGCGCTGCCACTTCATTCGACGGTAATTTCACCGCCCCATCCAGACAGTGGCCCATGTGGTCAAATAGGCGCTTGCACACTCGGCGATTTTTTAACCGCTTGTGCGCTTTCAGTCTGTTAAAGTTAACATTTTTTGAATTTAAAAATCGTTATGTATGTTAAGTGATGATGGATACTGATCTTCTCATTTCGTTAGCAGTTTTAAGAGATAAAACTATAGATTCTTTTAAAGATCGGAAAGCTACCAGGAACGCTTGGAAAGAAGTGTGCCTTGAAATTAGGAATGATTTTGACGAAATGAAAAATGCCTTTGGATAGTAAACTTTTGATCACGTATTTAAATAAATTTTTAGAGCTTCAACTAGAAGTTGAAAAATGTTGAATCACATTTTATAGAAAGATTTTGATGTTTAATACTATATAACTATGTCCTCATATCTTAGACATTTGCCAAGGAAAACTTTCAACATTCTGTGGATCGACATTTTTCCTCTTTTTTTCTTCTTCTTCTTTTCTTCTAACACAGCAGTGACGAATACAGTGAGACAAGGTGTTCAGTAACTTCGGCATCATCTTCGCCATTTACTTTCGATTTTTCTTTGTAAAGTAATAGTTATTAAAACACTTAACACAAAAGTTTAACTAGTCGATTGTGCTTGTAAGTATAAAAGCAATATAAACTCAACACTGAGATTTGATTACACAGTGAAGTATATGTATCAGTTACAAATAAATGTAAGTCTTAGCCATTATATGGCATAATGTATTTTTCAAACTTTTCTTGTACATCTATACATATTCACCTGAAGAAGTTTTCACCGTAATTAACATAAAATAACTATATCGGATTGGAATTATATGAAATTAAATGTTTATTTATAGTAGGCCCATGAGAAATCTGCTTACTTCAAGGAGATTGCCATCATTTCCACACGTTAAATACAATTCATCAACTGGGTATTCCTCCTTTGAATGCCGTACTTAAGTTTCGCAAGCAACTGTCGAAATAAACATCCCAAAATAATTGAAAATCTTGGTGTCGTCGTTCCTCAAATATTTTTTTTTTTTTTTTTTTTTTTTTTTATTATTGGCAGTGGGCCGGTGAGCCATATAGCCATATCAATTGTTACATCACTTATTTACAGGTATTATTGATCATGGATATTGTATCTCACATGCCACAATTATGACTTCTCTTACACATTACTTGGACATTGTTACAATATTTCATATCTCTAATTACCTAAAGCTATGATTACAGTACATTGTGTTTCCACGGGGAGACCTGGTCATGATTAATATGTGGCGCTTATGGCCTTAACACAAATTATAAGCTCTCTCACATATACATGGTTTCTATTACTTTGCGTAATGACAGGAATGAGAATTCAATATGGTTGGTCTTACGTCTCTAGCTACATACATATTATACTGGTCCTTGATATTATGTGACATTTATAATTGTATCACAATCTGTGATTTCTCTGAACAAAAGAAGATAGAGTAGGATAAAGATAAGAATACCTGGTCGTTATTACAATGTTTCATATCTATATTAGGTATTTGATATCACCACGGTTACCTGAGCTATCCACACATAGCTCTAGTCATAACAATTATGTCTATAACAGTATATGGACTTCTCTCCCAAGTCCTTGGTCGTTATTACAGTACTACATTTTTATTATTAGGTACATAAAGTAATTATGGTTATATCACTTTCCACACAAAACACAGGTCCTGAATGTCATGTAGCCCGTGTGTCCATCGCACAATTTGTGGCTTCACTCACACTCACATGGTTAGTGACACAGTGTTACATATCTTGCGTTCAGGGTCTAATGTCTCTATTTTACGTAACATATTGTTATTAGGTGTGTAAAATCAGGGATCGTGGATACTAATGTTCTTGGAGATCTTTGGGGTTTATATGTCAATACCACCGTCTTTCAGGAATCTGTACAGCACCATGAAAACTCTGGCGTCGTCGGTCGTCAGTAGGTGTGACACTTTTGAGGGTGGAGAGTGACCTAACCTCACTAGTTCCTCTATCAGGTCTGTGATGCTATCCTGTCTGTTTTTGCAGCCGAAGAAGATGTGGTCCATGTCCCCTATGCTCGTATCGTCGCATCCACATAAAGGACTTTGGGCAATGTTGATTCTGTTTAGGTGTGCCGGGAAACAACCGTGGTTGAACTTTAATCTAGCGATTGTTACAATAGCTTTCCTTGGTAGGTTGAGTTTGTGGTGCCAATGATGGTGAGGGATGACTGGGTGGATTTTTCCATAGTGTTTCCCTTTGATCAATAGAGATTCTTCCCATTCTCTATTCCATGCGTCTCTGGTTTGTTTCTTCACAGTTGCCAGTAGGTCCCTCGCAGTTAGGAGGGGGTAGTCGCCACCTTCTTCGCAAGCTCGTTTCGCCAGTTGGTCCACCTGTTCGTTACCGTGCAGACCGATGTGGGCTTTCACCCACACGAACACAAGTGTTTTGCCTTTCTGTTTCGCCCGGTATGCTGCTTCCAAGATGTTGCATAAGATGTTGTCTTTGTTGGTAGTCTGCGTGTGTCCTTGCAGGCTGGTCAGCGAAGAGAGGGAATCTGATATGATGACCGATGTTGTGTCCTCCAAACCCTCAGCATACTCAATTGCCTTTTGAATTGCCACCATTTCCGCAGTGAAGATGGTTGCTTCCTTGCGTAGTTTCAGCATACCGTATGACTTCCTCTTCAGATCCAAGAATGCACAACCAACTGATGAACCTGATTTTGACCCATCTGTGTAGATGTGGGAAGCATTTGGCCATTGCGCGAGAAATTCTGCCAGTCTAGCGGAGTTGTTCTGACTGGAGTCTTTCAGCTTGATGTCGGTTCTCACGTTGAGAGGTGTAATCGTTGCTTCGTATGGCACACAAAACTCTGGTAGGTGGGGGGTCGACATTATGTTGTTGCTGTACATGTTGATTTCATTTTCTGCTATAATTAGCTCTGGAGTCCTTTTGCGTGGCCAGTTTCTTCTATTAGTGAGCTGACTTCCAAGTGCCTCAATCTTCTGGATGAGGGGATTGTTTGTAATCTTCATTTGCTTAAGTAGAAACTGTTTGCAGAGCTGCATTCGTCTTATATGAAGAGGTGGCTCTAGCGCTTCTACCAATAGCGCGTTGGTTGGGGTTGATGTCATTGCACCTGTGCATATTCTTAGTGCTTTGTACTGCAGCCTATCAAGGGTTTTTAGGGTGGTCTCTGCTGCTGATCCGTAGAAGATGCTTGCATAATCCAGGTGTGGTCTAATGAGCGATCGGTATAAGGTCATGGCAACTTTAGGGTCTGTACCCCACCAAGGTTTTGTGGTTGCCTTCAAGACGTTAAGTGCCGCCTCACATTTGCTTGAGATGTCTTTGATTTGGGGTTTCCAGCTGAGTTTGTTATCTATTGTGACCCCTAGGTATTTGACGACTCGTCGATACGGGAAGCGGTAGGGTCCGAGCTGTATCTCGTCCATGTCAGGTATCCTGCGTCTGCTATAAATTGACACCGCTGATTTGGTTTGGGATATGTCCAAGCCATTGTTAACGAGCCATTTTCGCAAAAGGTTGACAAAGTCTCCCAAGACCTTCTTGCAGTCAGCTAGCTCATTCATCATTACGTAGAAGCACAAGTCGTCTACATACTGGAGCATCATTACCCTCCCTATTAGCAGTCTTCCAAGGTCGCTGGTATATATGTTGAACAGCAGTGGTGATAGCGTGGAGCCTTGAGGGAGACCGTGAGATGCAATTCGAGGGCCTACTGTTGTACCATTGATGTGGATTTCTAGCGCCCTATCTGCCTGCAATGACATGAGGTTAGTTACGAATCTGCTCGGTAGGCCTAAGTCCAATAGTTTTCTAGAGAGTATCGATGGAGCCACATTATCATAGGCATGTGTTAAGTCCACGTACAAGGCCATGAGATACGCTTTACTGCGATAGCATTCATAAATGTCTGTCATTAGGTTAGCAACTACCTCTATAGTGCCTTTTCCCTTCCTGAAGCCTATTTGGTGTCTTGGTAGTTTACTTTTATTTTCTAGGTGCCACTCCAGCCGGTGTTTGACCATTCGTTCTAGTGTTTTAAGAGCACAGGATAGAAGAGATATTGGCCTGTAGGACGAAGCAAGTGCGGGGTCTTTGCCCTGTTTCAGGATAGGTACTACTCTTACGCGCTTCATCTCTGGTACACTCACGCGTTTGCTCCACACAGCGTTAATCAATCTTAAGAATATGTTCTTCCCTCGCCTTGGGAGGAATGAGATCATGCTGTAATGGATGTTGTCTGGGCCTGGGGCACTGTTGTTATTACGTTTAAGTGATGCTTCAAGTTCCTCTTCTGTAAAAGGCGCTAACAGAGGGTCATGTTGCCTCCCATCTTCTGTGATCTCCACCTTCTCCGAGGCTGTGGCTGGGGTAAGGTTGCCCAAGATGTCCTCCGCAACGTTTTTAGTTGGAGCCGTATTAAGTGTAGTTCCTGTCGAGTTCTGAAAGCCTTTTATTTTCTTCCATATATCTTTTACTGGAGCAGTTCTGTTGAGAGAGTTACAAAAGTCAGTCCAGCCCTGGCGTTTTTTCTTCTTTAGGACTCTTTTGGTCCTTGCTACTGTTCTCTGAAGATACAGGTAGTTTTCTTCTGTCGCCAAGACTTTGTATTTTCGGAGGGCCATCTGTCTTTCTTTTATTGCTAGTTGACACTCTTTATCCCACCAAGGAGGTGATTTCTTATGGCAGGTGCGTGGTTTAATCTCGGGGATAGCTTTTATTGCCGCCTTTTCAATGACTGTCATAAGGCCTTGGTAGTCAGCTACTACGTCGTCCGAGAGTTCGAAGCTCTCAAGGTTTCTTGTGACTTCCTTCTCATACTGCGACCAGTCCGCGTTAGTTATCTTCCAGCGGTATTGCGATCGTGTCGGTGTTATTCTTTGTCTAGTCACAGGGAAGGTGATCATTATTGGTAAGTGATCTGATCCGGATGGGTCTTGGATGACCTGCCATGTGGCTGCCAGAGAAATGGCTGGTGATGCTAGCGTTATGTCCACTGCTGATTTTTGGTGTGCTGGCCCAACTATCCTTGTTTCAGTGCCATCATTTAAGATTATTATATCTGTGTCATCCAACGCATCTAGCAACAGTCTTCCGGCGCGGTCTGTTCTTCCACATCCCCATGTGCTATGGTGTGCGTTTAGGTCAGCCATTATCAGGGCAGGTTGCATGGCATACTTCAGGATATTTGAAATTGCTTGTTTATCGAACTGAGTGTTTGGAGGCCGGTAGAGAGCCATGACCGTTGTTTCTGTCCCCATGATTTTGAGACGTATCGCGCAAGCCTCGATATTCGGAGCAGTGCTCCGGATTTTTATTTCAGAAAATTGTATGTTCTTCTTTATTAGTAGAGCCGCTCCCCCGTAGCCGCCTGGGCGGTCGGCACGCACTATTCTGTAGCCCGCGCACTTAAATTCCTCTTCGGGTTTCAGCCAAGTTTCTAATATGGCGGCTATGCTAATGTTATTTGATTTCAGCAAGTGTTCTAGGGATTCCTTGTTTGAGCGGATAGACCTGCAGTTCCACTGTAAGATATTGGGGCCGTGGTTACCCATCAGTACAGTTATAACGAGATGCGATATTGTCGTTGTTCGCCATGATTGGTTGTGTATTCCACATAAGATCTGTTCCATTGTCTCGTGCGTTTGTCTCTGCTTCTTCCTGTGGACCGTCCGAGTTTAGGAATGCGGCTATGTGTTCCCTCAAGTTGTGTGGGAGGTTTCCTGTGTTGGCCATACTGAAAAGTGAGGTCACAAGTCTACATACTCTATCAATTGCTTCCTCGTTCGCTACTGTATTACTAGCACCGTGTGGGTTATTCTGTATGGGAAGTCCACTGGCCTGTGCATATGCGTCGTAATACAACTCCGCGGGGGGCAGGTTGGTTCTTCTTCGGGGCTGGAGGTTTTCTGCGTCATGTGTTGCCTGTTTCCTGTCTATTCTGTCTTGTTGCCGACGCCCATGAGGAACGGCGGGTTGTTCTGTACAGTTGTATACAGACTGTGGGTGTCGTGGTTTTATGGTGTAGTGATTTCTCGTGGCCCTGGCTTGTGGTATGAGTGGAGTAGTACCGGCTATTTGGGCAACTGGCGACGGTGTGGAGTATTCCACATTATTACGTAGCGGCAAGGGGGGGTATTCCTTGTTGCATCTGGGTGGGGGTGGTGGAGCTGTGCGTTTTGCATAAGTTGACGTATTTTCTAAGGTCAGAGCCTGTTCCAGAGTCATGTTATGGAGGATGATGTTCTCCTTAATCCTCTTTTGTTTTTTGAATTCTGGGCAATTGAAATTAGTGGCCAAGTGGTTGCCTTCACAATAGATACAGATGACTGGGCCCTGAAAGTCGCAGCTAGTTGTAACGTGTTTACCCATGCACTTGGCACAGCGGGATGCGCTGCGGCACTGCTTGCTCAGGTGTCCAAAACGTAAACAGTTAAAACATTGAGTTACACGGGGTATATATGGCTCTACACTACATCTTGTGCAAAAGATGCTAATATATTCAGGTAGTCGCTGTCCTCCAAACGTTAGGCGGACCGATTGAGTCGGAACGTATTCAACCCCTCCGTCTTTTACAACTTTCCTCATTATACGTCGCACTTCCAAAACTTCTATAGCGGATTCCACTTCCTGCAAGATTTCTGAGTCAGTAAGCCCTGGGTCCACATTCCTAACCACGCCCTCCTTAACAGTAAAGAAACGAGGGATATAATATTGTATATGCTTTGGCTGGTTGTTGGAATTCGCCAAAAGGTTTGCCCACTTAGCAGATTTAAGCTCAATTTGAACTTTGTTTCTCCCTTTGTTTCTTATGTCTAAGATAAAGTTTCTTATGCCGGGCACAGCGTCACGTATTAATTTCCCTACCGCCATTGGGTGCAGACGGCCTAGGTTTGTTTTGTGCTGCTCCACATAACTTGCTTCATATTCTGCATGTACAACAAATGGACCGCAATCTGTTTCTTTATAGAAATGGGGCTGCCTCAGCACTGCGTTAGGATCACTGGCTTGCAAAGCGTCTTCACTTACCAATCCAGCTGAGTGTGCGGGGATTGTTGACTGTATGCTGTAGGCTGGAGTTGACAGCGACGTGCTTGGAGGAGCTGTTGGCGGCGTGCTTGCTGCAGCTGGCAGCAGCATGTTGACTTCCTCTCCCAGTGCTGTTACGTTGTTCTCCTCTCGGCGTGGTCTTTTCTTGGACTGCTTTTGGAGTATAGGGGCACCGTCGGCGTAGTCCATTGCTAATGTTTCCAGCGCCTCGCCCACTACGGAACTGGTGCACGTGTTACCCGACGGCGCACTGTCAGTATGTGGCTGTATGCCACCTTCACCATACTCGCCACCCTCCATGGTGGCGAGGTACACACACTCTCCTAAACAAAACTTTTTAGTTGGTTTATTGACTGCTGTTCACTGTATAATAGTATACACAACTGGTGCTTGCACTGTCCTAGTTCACGCGTTATTCGTCACAAGGAAAACTCGGAGTGTAGCTCTCTAAGCGCCGATGTTACCTCTACGGCGATCAGGAAGCGACTGTTGTGTTCCTCAAATATTCTGTTTTCCTTTGGCTTTTTCTTTTCCTATTCTATGGCTATGGAACCTTCAAAATAACATTGTTTAAACTTAACTACGAAGTAATAAACACCCAATTAATTAAATTAACAAAATGAAACTCAGTTCATCAAAAGAAAGGTACTGACGTCCGACCACGTCATCTTTTACCAGCTCTTCATAGCAGCGAAAATTTTACCGCTGTAATAGCAGCAACAGTTCTACCACCGAATATGTAAACACCTCAAATTCTGTAGGCGGCGACGGTTAAGTTTCTACTGCGGTGAAAACCGCACAGTGTGAACCGACCTTAAGGGGTTGTGCATAAACTACGTGGCTCGGTCTAGAGGGGGAGGGGTTTGCTGGAAAGCTACGCTGGGCTACTTAAAAGAGGGGGATTTCGGAGCCAGGCCACGTAGCTTTTCATTCATATCAAGATAGAGAACATGCAGAAGCATGTGAATAATTATTTCCGTCATTTTATTATCCCCGCTTGTAATTTATGATAGCCTGACAAGAGAAAACAGTACAAAAATGACTTCAGGAATCATTATGAGAAAAAGCTACTTGGGGGGAGGGGGAGAGACAAAAGCCACGTTGGGCTACGTGGGGGGGGGGGAGGGGGGTTCACAGGAGGCCAAAATGGAGCTACGTGGTTTATGGACGGTCCCTAAGCTGCGTATTGAGTATGAGCGGCTGCTGCGCGACCCATGTTCGAGCGCGCCAAACCGATTATCCAGGCACTGTCTTTTTGTGAAGCCACAGTGGACATTTCACGTGCGCGAATAGCCGCAACTTTCACTGTGATCCGACACACTGTATACTAGAAACCTAAACGAAAAATGATTTGGTGGATATAGAAATTGTATTTTAATTGAATAAAGTGTGGCGAGAAACTCATGGAAGACATTAGATATGAAACCATCGAGGATATAATTAACAAATTTTACGAGATTGACAATCATAGAGTTTCTAAAATAAATAATTGAGCCAGTGCACTCAATTTCAGGAGGCATTTCAGTTACTGATAAACGCTGTGACTTCAAGATTTCTAGTAATTGGAGACTCGTGTACTAACCTGCATTACCTTTTTCGAGAGTCAAAACAATCATTTATTTGAACAGATGTTTCTGGCGCACTATGCGAAGCTCTTAAAGAATGGTCAAAGATAAGGTAATAGCAACCGTTTAATACTAATTTTTTTTATTGCTATTCAATTTTCTGTTGCCATACTTAACGAGAACTTACTCCTTACTTAGGTAAAAGGTATTATGTTGATTCTGTCATTTGGCGATTCTATAGATTCGTTGGTTGGAGATTCAAGTGACGGTTGTGGTAGTGATGGAGGTGATACTAGGCTGCACATTTGCTATTACAGAAAAAAATTTGTCACCGTACAATTGTATTAAAGGCGGCCGTTTTTGTTATCCATGGCAACAAACTGTCGCTGTGCCGCGCGAGCCAACTCGAACAAAGACATCCCGTCTTAACTGCGATTAAATATCGATAGATTTCAGGCTGACTCGACCCGCACACAACGCATCCGATCGTTTATACTGTGATATAACCAGAGAACGCCCTAATAATCTGTTCTTTAAAGTAATTAATTTGTATTTCCCGTAAGGCTAACGATGGCTTTTAATATAGTATTACATACAGTACATGCAAAAAGTACGACTTTTATTTAATAACTATAATTATCTGCATTCGTATGTATTTTATTTATGTTTATTACTATCAAGCGATTGTGAAAAAGTCGATATGTAAAAGCTAATTTGTGACAAAATATTTATTACTCTTGACTTTACAGTATATTTGTCCTAGGTGCTCAGATATGAGTTTGGTCGGTACAATTGTCAAGTTGTTTCTCATTCTGTGGTCGTACCTATACTGCTACATACTGTGTTACAGCCCAGTTGCTGGGTACCTTCCTGAAAATAAATTTTCTGTAGATGCCAAAGCCACTAATTTGAAATTAAAATTTAATCATTGTTGCTTGCAAACTTACTTGCCTCTGCTAGTATAGTCTAATTAATTTGTTAATCGAACTTTCTGTCACTTTAAAAATATCCAATTATCACTTTATTTGCAAAGAATTTCATATATAGCCAGCAGCCTAGAAAGCCCTTTCCGCCTCCTCATTCGTTGGTTTGATTGAAATGGTCGTAAATAAAAAAAAATTGAAAAACTTAGCAACTTTCTGCACTTTTTTGAGATCATCATATCTGGGAACACCTATGTGGAATATCCAGTGCTACGATCACGCTTTTTGCTTCAATTGTGGCGTCCAGGTCTTTGTGGTCTACGTCAGAGTGAAAGTTATTTCTATGCTCTCAATTTCTTTCAGTGGTATTTTTTTGGGGGAAGGGTATAAAATATCGACAACTGCCAATTGTGTGCTGTGTGAAAAGTACAATTGCAGGTACGAAGGCAGAACGTTTTCCATGACGCTTGTTCCATTAGATCTTTTGCCGATAACAGCAATTTCAACAGCAACACCAAAGCCTGTCAATCGTTCCTTGACCAAACTGATGCAAGGCTCCGTGGTGCACGAACCCTGTATTCTAAGCAAGCTGATATTAAAATGTGTTTCTTTGCGGTGAACATAACCCCGGGTCCACACGCTTGGCACTTGCCGAAAACTCCAAACCTTTACAAACGCTTGGTTAATTTTGGGGAGCCGAACCTTGACAGCCACACGCTTGCGAATGCGCTGGTATGTTTTGGAGAAGAAAGCGTGAGGGACTTCAATGTTGTGTTGGATATAAATTTTTGTTTAACCTATATTTATCATAAAAATTTAAACGAAAATGAAAATATAACGAGAAAGGCGGCGAAGAAGATGGTGGATGTTAAAAATCCATAGAAACCGTTCCAGGTATAATTTCATTCATTTAACTATGTTTAGTATGTAGTTTCATGTATTTCATTTAATATAATTAGGGGCCTATATGAAATTATTGTTTTATAATTGAAATAGTATAATAATTATTGTATTTACAGTATTATAATGTCTATATCAATTATTTTTTGACTGCAGAGAATTTATGGAAAATAACTTTAATGAGCTACTTTATGAGTTTTTATTTTGCTTATGGCTTTACGCCTTGTCAGCAACGAGGTCATTAGAGGCGGAAAGGACATGGGGCAAGGAATGGGAAAGAATTCTGATTTGGCCTTTTTCTGACGGAAGCATCCCGGCATTCGTCTAGAGTGATTTGGAGAAACAATGGAAACTGCAAATCTCAATGCCCGGATGAGGATTCGATCCGGCGTCCTGCCGAATGCGAGGCCAGAGCGTTAATTGCTCACCCACTACGCTCGGTGACCACGCTTCTTTATGAGCCATCTTGAAGAGATATGCTGATTTTGAATATTAGCATTCAAGGAATGTGAAATATCGTTGTTGAACCAATTACTCATTTTCCTGCGGCACTTCTATCACAACAAACAGGAACGCATGTTTTTCCGCCGTCAGTGCACAAAGTGTATCAAGTCCGCAGAAACGAGTAGGCGCTTTACATGCACTTGCCGCAAACTTTCTTAGATTTGTGCCATAAAACAGACACTCGATTGGATCAGCCACAAGTGCCAGCCTACACAAGTCAAGTTAAACGCTCTATCAACACGTTTCAATTTGTGACGGCTTGACGAGGTTTAGCAAGCGTATGGTCCCGCCTTAAACATAGGTGATTTTTTTTTCTTTTTTTGGACGTCTACTCATCAAACATTCGACGAAAATATTCGCAATTGTTTCTTGAAATATTCAAACTGAGCAATTATTTCATTTGAAAACTTTGGCATCATAGATCTTATAGAATTAGCAGAATTACGAAATAGAAATCCACTTTTTGAAAAGAAATAACTGAAATACAATGAAGTTCAGTTTATGAGAAAAAACATTTTAACACATCATATATGCACTAGATTAAGAAATATCTGTCAATAGCTGTAACCTTCTTTTTGTATTGTTTTTACTTACTCCTCAGAAACAACTCTAGTTGTATCTTTTCTGTGTGTACGATCTGGGAGCTAGTTTTGCCATAGGACGACATAACTCAAATTACAGTACTGCACACAACACAAACACACATTTGTTGCCGTGAGTCAAATGTCAACTTGAAGGATACAGTTAAACGGGGCGATACAACGGGTAAAGAACGAGTCGGACGGGAAAGTGACGACAGGGAGACACGGTGACGAAGACTGAAACATGTTTTCACCCCATTTTACGGATTGCGGATCCGCTTAATTAGGTGCTGGTTCCACCAGACTGCAAATGATGCCGGATCCCACATTGCTGGATTGCAGTCCCTAGCTACATCCCAGCTAAAGTTTAAGTAAGTCATTGGTTGATTTAAAAAAAAAATCACGATTTTTCAGCCAATGCTACAAGTTAAAATTGTTTGATTATGAAGTCGCACTATGGTATAAACTATGGAGACAAGGGTATGACAGTGGAAAATCTTAAAGAACTAGACCTTATGAAAGAGTTAAATAAGATGGAAATATTCTAGAGATCCAACTGACCTGCTTGGTGAACACAGAAAACTTTTACAAAAAAAAATTGTGATAAATTGCAGATGAAGTAGCTCGAAAATTATTATTGGTATAATTGTATATACTAATTAATTAAATTATAAATTAATTAAAATATAATAATATTAATTAATTATTCAATTAATACAATATATATGTATTACACTAATAAAAGTTTTTTTAGCATACATATTATCAGTTTTCTCTTGCCTGCCCCCCCCTAAACAAAATCCTGGCTACGCCCTTGTTTGTGTTGATACCACAAATAATAGAACAACCAGATTTACAATTTTAAGTAAATTGTAAGTTAATTATAATGTTTGTTAGTACTAATGATTAAATATGTAATTTATCATTTTTCAGTTGGTTTCATTTTCTTTTCATTTCGAAATATTCTTTCAGAAATATATACATCTCTTTCCACGCCTACGTTTTACTTTACTTGTGCTTATTCCCAATCTGTAGGTCTCATGTAAGTCAGTACAGTTTGCTCCTTTAACGAGATCCTTAAAAGTCAATAGAAGAAATTTTATGGATTCAATCGCCAGTCGTAGATATTGTATAATATTTAAAAAATTGAGTTCATTTCGTAATTGGTCAAAAAATTTCAATGAACACAAAAATATACCAGAATATTTGTGTACCTACTTTATTTCACTTTTTCTTGGACTATTTTTGTATTTGAGTCAACACACGATGTATGTTAATGAAATATTTACTGTACTTCGTTCTACGATACAATAAACCAATAAAGTAACGTTTTTTGAATGGTGGATGCCGATTTCTTCCACCAAAGCAAAAAACTTATTGAACTCGATGCGATAAGGCCGGCGCCGGCTTCTGATTTTTCGGTCTATGTGAAAACGATATTAGCCTATATGACTTTAAAAAAAAAAATGTTTTTAAATTTTATATTTTCTATGGAGTGAATTGGAAGCACTTAAAGAAGATTTTAAAAACAGATTTCAGGATATTCTTAACATGACCATTCCAGATTGGGTATTAGAATCTTTCTCAAACCTACAAACAGCAGATTTATCGCTACAGGAAGAGTTGATAGAAACTGTCAAAAAATGAAGAATTAAAATTGAATTAAAAAAATGTATATCAAGAATTTTGGCTACAGAGGCAAATTCCAGATTTATATCCCGCTTTGTGGGCTGTAACAAATAAAATTTTTATTGCATTCCTGAAAATCCAAAATACCTGGGTGTAACTCTTGATAGAGGTCTCACTTTCAAAAGCTACTGTCGCAATGTCAAGATGAAAGTATCAGCACGCAATAAGATCTTAAGCAAGCTGACCGGATCTAGCTGGGGAGCTAACCAAAGCATCATCCGCTCCTCTGCCTTAGCATTATGCTACTCCGCAGCAAAGTATGCATGTCCTGTGTGGCAAAATCCAGCCAAGCGAAGACAGTAGACGTTGCGCTCCACAGAACATGCCGGGTCATCACAGGTTGCCTCAGACCATCGCCTGTGAGCAAAGTGGGGATACTAGCTGGCATCGCCCCTGGAAATAAAGGCCGGGAAGTTGCCACCAGCGTGGCAAGGCTTAAAGTGATTGAAGACGTCCAACACCCCCTACATGGCAATACACCAGCGCCATCGAGACTATAGTCCCATTCAAGCTTCATGTGAACTTCAAAGCCACCAACTGGAGCTCCAAGCAATGAAAGAATACTGGCTTGGGAGAACAGATTACAACAAGGGTTCGAGTGGATCAAGCCAAAAGAGGGTCTACCACGACGGTCTGAACAACTATGGCCCATATGGAAGTCGCTAAACAGGCTTGGAGTTGGCCGCTGCAAAGATACACTTGCCACTTGGGGATACCTGGGAGATCAGCCAGATACCACATGTTCGTGCGGCGAGAGAGAAACCATGGTACATTTTCTGTCCACAATTTGGAATAAATGTATCTCAATTTGACCTCCAATCAGCTAGTGACACGAGAAGAAGAAGAAGAAGAAGAAGAAGAAGAAGAAGAAGATTGCCTTCCCGTCGTCATATTTAACCGAAAGGGGATTTAGTGTAGTAAGCAATTTACTAACAAAAAAAAAAAAAGAAACAGATTGTCAGTAGTGAAACGTGGCGATTTAAGACTCCTGCTGACAAGTATAACACCAAATGTAGAAAAATTAGTATCATTACATCAAGCTCGGACCTCTCACTGATAGTTTTACAATAATTTTCAATATATGTTTTTAATCAAATTTTGTACAAGGCACCAATAATGTTAAAATTGTTTAATAAAGTAATTTTTAAAAAAATCTGTCCTTGTTTTTAAATATTTAATATCGTCCAATTTACCTAAGAGGGGTGCCATCAAATCACTGTTTGAAGAAGTGGGCAACTAGCCAATTAAATTGAAGCGCTATGGATTACACAATGTTGATTACAACAACAGAAGACGTCGGTTCTTTTTTTTTTCAAACAGGGGGGCGGTGAGTAATTTTTTTTTCGAAAAGGGGGCGGTAGGTCAATAAAGATTGGGAAACCTATGGTCTATGCTATGTAGTTGTGGCAGAAAAGTGACATATGCGGAGACACATGTGTTTCGTCGAAATAAGAAAATATTCTTGATCGGCCACTTTCAACTGCCATATCTCCCACACTCTCACAGTTACCGAAATTCGGCCAACGTTGTTATCGACGGGTTACTCTGTGCTACTGCCACACACAAACACCAGTGATCTGCGCTAGATAGTTTTGGCTAAAAAGTAATACACCATGACACCGTTTTTAGTGCCGCAGGTCGACCACTTTCAACCACCAAATCTCCCACACCCCCATAGCTACTGACATCTAACCACCATAGTAAACGATAGCAGACACGATATCACTACCATACACAAACACCAATGGTCAGTGTTATGTAGTTGTGGCAGCAGAGTGACAAATGCGGAGACACATATATTTCGTCGAAATACGAAAATATCCTTGATCGGCCACTTTCAACTGCCATATCTCCCACACTCTCACAATTACCGAAATTCGGCCAAAGTTGTTATCGACGTGTGACACTGTGCTACTACCACACATAAACAACAAGGATCTACGCTAGATAGTTTTGTCTGAAAAGTGATACACAATGACACATGAAATATGAAAGTGCCGCAGGTCGACCACTTTCACCCACCTTATCTCCCACACCCCCATAGCTACCGACATCTAACCCCATAGTACACGATAGGAGACACGATACCACTACCACACACAAACACCATTGGTCTATCCTAAGTAGTGGTGGCAGCAGAGTGACATATACGGAGCAGGGCCGGCGTTAGGGGGGGTTAAGCGGGGCAAAAGTACCCGGGGCCCGGGCCACCAAAGGGGGGCCCCGCCGGCCTGGGTGCCTAAATAAATAGAAATCAAACACAAATTTTAAAATCTGAATCAATAATTTTGAACATTTTTGTATTAAAATGTTCTGAATTTATTAAAAAAACCAAAGTGTAAACATATTTTCGGGGGGGGGGGGGGGTAAGGGGCCTAAGATCGCTTAACCGGGGCCCGAGAGTCCTAGCGTCGGCCCTGATACGGAGAGACATGTCTTTGGTTGAAATACGAAAATGCTCTGCATCGACCACTTTTTTACCATCATATCTCCCACGTCCCCACAGCTATCGACATTCGGCCAACGTTGTGCATGACAGGAAACTCCATGCTACTTCCACACACAAAGATCAGTGATCTGTGGTAGGTAGTGGTGGCTGAAAAGTGAAATAAAGGAAAACACACGTCTATTTATATATATATATATATATATATATATAAGTAAGCAGCTTTCATCTGCTCCATTCAAATGAGGTGTATTGTGTTGTAAACAACTTCCAGTTTTACAATAAGTTTCTACATTATCCCATTGAATACAATTGTTTTAAGTGTAGCATTCGATAGATATTTGCAGAATATTGAACAGTAAGTAAAAAGCAGTTTCGTGAAACATAGTCTCTACTATTTGTACAAAAATTCTGAACAAAAAATAAAAAGGATTATTTAACTTTAAAATTTCGGCAAAAATAATTTCTAATACAGAGACTGTATAGTAACAAAAAAGAAACATGAAATAAATTAAACCGAGATATAATTGAATCCTTTACATTTTTATAAATACAATACTTGGGGCACGACCATTTTGCACTTTTAGTGAACCGACTTTCGTGCTGGTATACTCATAGCACTTTATTTTTCTTTTTTTTCCCCAGAAGCTTTGATTTTTCATATTTTTTATAACGCATATATTACGAACGAAATTATGGTGTAATATTTAATATGTCATACTATTTTATGTACACAAATGAAAATATCTCTTTGCGAACTTGACAACAGTACCTACCTACTTATATCTTGCTTCCAAACTATTATTTGGCAAGTACGTCGGTTTTATGGTTTTTAAACTAAATACAAGGTTTTTGCTTTTATTTCTGAAAAGTAGTGTTTGCGATTTACGTAAAAAGGAAAGAGTAAACGTGGCACGGCTATCTACGAAGTAGGAAACTCTTTGTTGTTTCTGAATTGATATTAATGGCAATTTTTAAAAGAAATATGCGTTATTGTGGGATAAAATCTATCCTATGTCACTTCGCACGCAATTAACTGATTTCATGCCAAATTTCATTTAAATATGTTTAGTTATTAAGGCGTGATTGATTCCAGAAGTACATCCAAACACACATCCAAACTTTCTCATTTATAGATATATAGATTAGACAAACAGCGCTCTTTCTGATGCCACTTGGAAATTAATGCCAGATTTTTGCCTGGTCATTGAAGTACTGTATTCGTGGTTTTGAAAAAGTTAGGTTTATTACCTCATAGAGTATCAAAATTTATAATCTTCTGCCTGTGGATCACCTGAACCATATTCGCAGACTACAGGTTTAGAAAACACTGTTCTAAGAGATATAGTTGAATGTGACAAAAAAGGCTGCTGCTGCTGCACTCCACTGACAGTGTTGCAAACTTTTTTGAGATCCATAATTTTCCATAGACAGCATGGCTACCTACTACCAAAGGCAGCGTGAGACAGAAACTTGTCCCAAAGCGGCCTCCCACCCTTGTATATTTCCGTGAAAATGCCAGAGTGCATGCGCGATTTGTCACATCTTGCATCTGTCTTCATGACAGCAATATAGTTCATTGGTTTGGTCAACCGATGGTGTTCAATAGTTTCCCTAGCTTTCATAAGTTATGTTATATTAGAGAATGCCACATTTATAAATATTTCTTTTTCTATCAGTACATATATTTTTTAATTTATTTATTCTTGATTAGAAGGTGGTACCATGTCTGATTGTCACAATGTCTACAGCTGCCACTGCTTTTCTCAGTTTAGCTTAATATAAAACGATATTCCTGTGTATTTACAATTTAGGCCTACTCTTTCAGCAACCAATTCTATTTCCTCTGAATAATCATACAAAACCTTTATTTTACAACCTGTGTATTGAATAAGTTGATTCTTTTTGACATTTACTTTCATTTTGTGCCCATCATCTTAACTACATATCCTGTCCAGCTGCCTTTATATTTGCTTACAACCCTCCTCAATGTAATCATATCATACAGCATTACATCATCTGCAAACAGCCTAATTTCTCAACAACAGAATCATTCAATAGGATAATTAAAATTAATGGTACCAATAAACAACCCTACGGCAAACTTGTTCTACCTTCTATACCTTCTATCTTCCTTTATATTGCAATACCCACATTGTTTCTTTACTTCCTACTTGTTAAGAATGCCTGCACATATCAAAATACATCTTGATTTATACCAATGCTCTTAAAATTATTCACAACCATTGTAGGCCTATGGCTAACATTGTCAAATTCCTTAGAAAGAACCATTGTAACTAGGTTTCCCTTGTCCATTTCATCTGAAATATCTTGTACATAACTATTAATTGAGATTTATCCAAATTACTTCTTTTAAAATCTATTCTGATGATTTACCAATCGTTATTTTCCCTCACAAATT
Organism: Vandiemenella viatica; assembly: GCA_031002005.1. Taxonomy (NCBI): domain Eukaryota; kingdom Metazoa; phylum Arthropoda; class Insecta; order Orthoptera; family Morabidae; genus Vandiemenella; species Vandiemenella viatica. Next base: position 208,396,961 of record JARYHS010013630.1, on the reverse strand, counting down.
TTTCCTAATGTAGATATAAAACACTCCATCAACTTGTCCACCACTCAACCCTATTTGCACTATGCAGAGCAGGGTGGCAGCTACTGGGGATTGCAAAATTATGTTTGAAGGGCCCCAGGTGGTAACTTTCAGCTTGGTGACACAATGGTGATGGCAAAATAATCAACAAAGGGGCGGCAATCTCACTGTTTCTGCTCCAGCTCGGAAAATTCCTAGATCCACCACTGGCACATTTCTAGTCTCCTACATTACATATTATTTACAGGTATGTTACAATGTCTTTGCCACCTTCCTTTAAGATATCAATGTTCCTTACCAGAAACATTATTATTATTATTATATTAACTACACAGCTCTCTCAAAATATTGTATGACTATTTCTTATTTCCCAGTATGCTAATAGAAATTATTCTCTTCACATAATTCTCCATTCAGCAATGACATATGAATTTTGAGGTCCATAAGTGACTTGATATTCTATACAAAAGAATAAATGTTTCATGTTTAATTTTAAATGTCATGTAAAAGAGAATTTAATTTAATCTAATTGTAATGGAGCTTTTGCTCCTGTGACTATTTCTGTACACACATACTTGCCCATTTCTTAATATATATGTTAATTAATCAAAAGTACCCAGACATCTATCTAAAACTGTAATTACAGAGCCAAGTTCCCTATTAACGGACAGCAATATGGTGTGGATCCCCGCTTTGCTTTTGTAACAGCTTTAACTTTGCTGGGATGACTTGTGTCTGAATGTAAGTGAAGGAATGACAGTGCATTCTTCCTCAAGAGCTGAAATCAGAGAAGGCAGTGATATAGGAACCTGAGGCTGGTGTGAAGTGGACATTCTAACTCATCCCTAAGGTGTTGCATTGGGCTCAGATGGTGACTTTTGGCAGGCCAGTTCATTTTAGGAATGTTACTGCCCACAAACCATTGCCTCACAGAGTCAGCTTTATGATAGGTTCATTGTCTACTATTACTATTACTCCGCGATTCACTGAAAGTGTTTGGCGGAGGGTGTATTGCACCTATCAGGAAAGGTGATGGTTTGGAAGGAATATATGGGATATGGCAGGTGGCTCCCATGGAGTGATCTAGGGAAACCATGGAAAACCCAGATCAGGATGGCCGGAGTGCTTTATCGGAAGCTACTCCTGTCCGATTTTGTGTTTACTCGCCCGATAAATCCTTTCTATTCCACTCCCTAATCGCTCGTGGAAAAAATGAGTAGATAAATGAATCGGTTCTGGCCCTGATTTCTCTTATCTTATTTTCGCGGTCATTCCGAGATATGAATGTTGCTGGTAGCAATATTTGTTTGCTGTCATTCCGAAATACGTCAGTCAAGAATTTTTCAATTAGCTTCCGTTGAGAGCAACGCCTTCGGTGCTCCAGGACTTCCCAACCTAACTCCTTCAACATGGCACTTACGCTTTCCCTCCAACTATATACCGTATACCTGTCACGAATCGGGCGGCTCTTCTTTGGACCATCTCTAATGCCTCTATTAATCCCTTTTGATGGGGACCCCATACAGAGCAACAATATTCTAAGCGAGGCCTCACTAGTGACTTTTACGCAATCGATTTAACTTCCGGAGTGCACTGTTTTAAATTACGACCTAGAAATCGAAGCATACGATTTGCTTTCTCAATTAAATTCTCGATATGCTCATTCCACGACAAATTATTACGAATTGTGATCCCTAGGTATTTAGCGGAATCTACCGTTCTAAGGATAGTACCATTAACTGTATATCCAGAGCTAAATGGTGTCACCTTTTTACTTACACGCATGACTTGGCACTTTTTAGCGTTTAATTCCAACTGCCAATCTTTACACCACGCAATTATTTTCATAATATCGTCTTGTAACAAAGCGCAGTCCGTCCTGGGATGTGATTTCACAATGAATAATAGCATCATCAGACAAATAATCTTTTCATCCCCCTTATCATGTCGCACAAATCTTTAATGTATATGAGAAACAACAGAGGCCCTACTACGCTTCCCTGGGAACCCCGGACCTCACTTCGGCAAGTGATGAACGCTCACCGTCGAGAACTACACACTGTGTTCCTGTCCTTCAAAAGTCTGCAAGCCAATCGCATATTTGTCTAGATATACCGTAACCCGCGAAGTTTCCTAAGTAACCTAGTGTGAGGCACAGTGTCCGAAAGCTTTTTGAAGTATTATAAAACGAAATCAACCTGGGATTACTCATCTATAATACGGCTCAAGTCGTGAATTAAGAGGGCAAGTTGTGGTTCGCAGCATCGGCCTTATCTGAATCCATGTTGATTTGGGTTTAAAAGCTCATCTTCATCCAAAAACCGCATGACATTTGAATAGATGATGTGTTCTAAAATCCTGCAAAATATTGAGGTTAACGAGATCGGCCTATAATTTTGAGGATCATTAACATTCCCACTTTTGAACACTGGCTTACGTTGGCGGTCTTCCATTCGGCTGGTATTTTTCCTTGATCCAAGGAAACGGTATATAATTTCATTAAATACCGGCGCAATTTCCTTTGCGTACCTTGAGTAGAATCTTGTAGGAATACCGTCTGGTCCGGGAGCCTTATTGGATTCACAGTCATAAGCAGTTAGTTATTCCCTTGCATCGAGAACGAATCTTTCATAGTTGTGTTGGTACGATTGTTAAATATCGGAATCTCCTCCGAGTTTTCTATCGTGAAAGCTTTTTTAAATACATTATTCAAAATTTCTGCTTTCTCTACGTTGTTTCTGATAATTCCCCATTTTCCCTAATCAATGACGGCATGACCTTACGAGAGCCTTTTACTAATTTGACATATGACCAGAACTTTTTGGATTAGTAATCAGATCTTCGGATAAATTTCTGGCTTGGAATTCTTTAAACGCATCACGCATTGCCTTACGTACATCCGCTCGCAAGTGGACTAATTTAGCGCTATCAGATGAGTCCCCCCGATTTCTTTACCGTTGCATGTAAACGCCTTTGCTTCCTGAGCAAACGTTTCACTTCCTATTGAACGACGGGAAGTTCTTACTAGTCTTAATAAACTTCTTGGGAACAAATTGATTTAAGCCGGTCCATATTATTTCTTTTAAATTAAACCAAAGTTCCTCAACATTTGTATTAAGCGTGTACGTTTCAAAATTTTTCGCCAAATGATCGACCATAAACGCATCATTTGCCTTATCGAAACAATATACGAGTTTGTCTTTATCATGCCTCAAATTCAACCTAGATTTTAAAGTTACCACAATCGCCTTGTGATCACTTATACCGTCTTCTATACAAACTTTATCTACAATTTCCGGATTGTTAGTAAGAAAAAGATCCAAAATGGACGAGGAATCTTTGACGCTCCGCGTTGGCTCTTCGACCATCTGTTCAAGAGAATTTTCGGCGAATGATTCCAGGAACGTTTCGGTTATTAACCTATCTCTTCCGCCTGAGCTGAACGTACGTAAATGTGTCCAGTTAACAGAGGGTATATTAAAATCACCTCCCATGATCAATGTATGTCACTGAAATTTCTGAGAAATACTATTAAGTGACTGTCTAAAATATTCGCGTTATCTAATCCAGAGTCTGGAGGTCGGTAAAATGATCCTATTATGAACTTTAAACTTTTGCCAATTTTTACCTTCACCAATATTAACTCGCAACAATTTTCCGTTTCATTTACTACGGAGCAATTGGTTTTATTAACGGTCACGAACACACCTCCGCCCATTGAGGTAGTTCTGTCTTTCCGAAAAACATTGAATTGAGGAGCAAATACTTCGCTAGATTCTATCTCTGGCGTCAAACCAGCTCTCGGTTCCTATTATTATATCAACATCGTTAGTCGCAACTGCAGCGTGGAAATCGGCTACTTTCCCTCTAATACTCGGACAATTAAGGACCATTATCCTTAGCGGTTTAATATCTGTATCTGTAGAGTCTAAATTAGCATTTTTACTATTTGCACTCCGAAAGGAAACGGGTGAAGTATTTGGAAGCTGTAAATTTCGATTTATTCACGCCGTCACTTCCAGAACCAAGATCTAGATTAACGATGCGTCCTTCTTCGTTGAACTGAAGGATCCTCGGGCCTCACGGTGTTCCTAAAAAATAATTCACATCAAGACGGTTCCATATTTTAGCAGCCACCTTGATCGCCATTCTCGGTGTGTAGTGGACAGCCCGACCTATCAAATGCGTCCCAGCTGGCAGCTATCATCGGTCGAAAGATCGACGAAGCCCCAGTTGTTTTCTGTGACACAGCTCCTGTAGACTACAATTCAAATTATAAATCTTTCACCATATGGCCTCCCCACAATCGATGCGCGGCACGACGCTACAGATGGAAAACTCACGCGCTGATTCATAACGCCTTGTGACCCAACTTGTATATAGATTTCACTATATCTGAAACAGAAACATGACACGAGTCGTTAGTACCGACGTGCGCAGCTACCCTTAACTGACGGCAGTTCGATTCTCTTATCGCTTTTGGTATAGCCTCCATGACTCGTGGCACGGTTGATCCTGGAAGACATACAGAATGAACGTTAGTTAGTACGAGGGTCCTGCACCATTCTTCTCAGCTAGGTCTCGTAGGGTTTCTCCAGACGCCAGACGTTGGAGCTCCCAATGATAAGTAAACCTTTCCCTGGCATTGCTCGGTGTCTGCGAGTAAATCTTCCCTGCTGTGCTTCTGGGCCATTCGCACTAAGATCTTCAACCTCCTGCAAAACTGAAAACGCATTACTTAGAGCAAGATATCATTTTCCCGTCGGTTATTTTGGGAATTTTGATGCCTTTCTTCTATCCACCCGGTGCCAGTCGTTCCCTGCAACAGATACCTGACAATCCTCACCTGCCGGTTCTACATCAGTAGCCTCCGGTAATTCTTCGACGCACTGCCGCTCGTCATCTAACATGCTCCACACCTGTGCCTGAAGAGATGCCATCGTAGTACGAATCTCTTCGAGAGCCTGACGCCTACTGTAACACATTTCGCAAACATGTCCCCCAAACAACCAAACACAGAGCCACAAACAAATTAATCAGAAAAATCAGACAGCAGCTACAGCTCAACTGAATGGATCACTACCTAAACAGGAAATATTTAAGATATCACGAAACCAGCAAATTTCAGATCGCACAACAATTCGGCTACTGCTGCTACGGACGCAGAGGCTCAACCCACTGGATCACTACCTAAAAAGGAAATATTCAAGGATAACACAAAAACCAGCAAAATACAAATCACACACAAAAGTCGGCTACGGCCGCTGAGGCTCAACTGACGACTCTCAGAAAATCCAAAGATAAAAACGAAGTCTATCAAACACACTTTAGATTAAACACACAAGAAAGTTGACGACTGCTCTTCACGGCGGCGGTTGCTCGACTTCTGACTCACTGCCTACACAGAAAATTCAAAGATAAAAACAAAGTCTATCAAGCACACTTTAGATTAAACACACAAGAAAGTCAAAGACTGCTGCTAACGGCGGCGGTTGCTCGACTGCTGACTCACTGCCTACACAGAAAATTCAAAGATAAAAACAAAGTCTATCTACCACACTTTAGACTAAACACACAAGAAAGTCGACGACTGCTTCTCACGGCGGCGGTTGCTTGACTGCTGACTCACTGCCTACACAGAAAATTCAAAGATAAAAACAAAGTCTATCTAACACACTTTAGATTAAACACACAAGAAAGTCGACGACTTCTGGTCACGGCGGTGGTTGCTCGACTACTGACTCACTGCCTACACAGAAAATTCAAAGATAAAAACAAAATATATCTACCACACTTCAGATTAAACACACAAGAAAGTCGACGACTGATGCTCACGGCAGCGGTTGTTCGACTGTTGACTCACTGCCTACATAGAAAATTCAAAGATAAAAACAAAGTCTATCTACCACACTTTAGATTAAACACACAAGAAAGTCGACGACTGCTGCTCACCGCGGTGGTTGTTCGATTCATGCTGATATAAACCATCAACATCTCCAAACTGTACACAAAGATTTAAAATGTGTTCATATCCTTGTGCATTTCGAGTTTTCTTAAGTGTAATAAGGGGACCACATCCTAACCAAGAACAATGCCCTAATACTATAACACCATCTCTTCCATATTTCTTTTTTGGCTCTACACATAATGACAGGTAACGTTTCCAGGCATTCCCCAAACTCAAATCCTTTTATCAAATTACCACAGGTATATCGTGATTCATTACTCCAAACAACTTATTTCGAATCATCGACTGTCCATTGGCATTGCTCTTTGCACAACCCCAAGTGTCTCTTAGCACTGACTACAGACTTTTTGGCTTATGAGCAGTAGCTTATACTGCATTCTTTTTAATTCCTGATGACTCTTATTGTACTGGCTGGATTTCTGGCAGCATTATGTATCACACTAGTGATTCCTTCTGCTGAGTTCTTGCAATTTTTTATAAGCACACGCTGCAATACTCAACAACCCCTGTCCGTCATTACATGGGGTCTGCTTTGTCTTAGTTTAATTGTGGTTGTTCCTTCGTGTTTTCACTTTACAATCACATAACCAGCAGTTGACTTGGTCATCTTTAGAAGAGTTTAAATGTCTATAATGGGTTTTGTATTCCAATAACATCCAATGACTAGTCCAAGTTCGAAGTCACTGAATTCTCCTGACTCGCCCATTCTTCTGTTACTGCTTCTCTAGTGACAATACATTGCTCCACGCCTCCTTTTATACTGGTGGGTGTACCTTTCATGACATCTGGAATTCAATTCCACATTGCATAGGGTGTCCAGATGAGTTTAATCAGAAGGTATATTAAATTATTTTTAATGCAATTTCCCCACCCACCTACCTTTGCCTGTTACGATTTTTAAATTCTTCAGTGCTATTGGTCAATTGTCCTTGATAATTTATTCCATCCCAGACTACCCTTAATCACAAGAGAAATATTTTCTGCTTCCTGATGTCAGAAATAAAATGCCATCTTGTGGTCATGGTCATCTATTCCATTCCATGTACTACTCACAATTCTAAAGAACAAAAAAACAAAACAAAATCCTTCCAAGCATCATCACTAATATATGCCTTGCACACTCCCAGCATTCTATTCGACCTACTCCTCTTTCCCAACCAACTCCTAAATCAGATGGTACTGATTGTGATCTGCAGTAATTTCCACATACTAGCTGCCCCTTTTGCACCTTCTCCAACTCCTGTATTTGATGTTGGTCCCATACTCATATACAGTGGCGGATCCAGTGAGGAGGGGGCAGGGGGCTCATGCCCCCCCCCCCCACCACCACCAAAAAGTATCTAGGTCCACCACGACATTGTAAATTTGGAGACTTTTTTGTTAACTCTATTTATCTTTTAAGGGCCTCAATCTGCTCGACTCAAGCGCCCCCCCCCCCAAACCAAAACCAGCTCAAGACCTTGGATCCGCCTCTGCTCATATACATATTCCACCAATAGAGCAAAGTTTAGTTACCTAATTCCTTCATCTCTCTGGTACATCCCTCATAATCCTTTTATGCAGGTGGGTGTACCTTTCATGACATCTCGCATTCAATTCCACATTACATAGGGTGTCCAGATGAGTTTAATCAGAAGGTATATTAAATTATTTTTAATGCGATTTCCCCACCCACCTGTTACAGTTTTTAAATTCTTCAGTGCTATTGATATCTTTTCTTGACAGTGTCTCTTTCCCAATTAAGTTACACCAAGATATTTACACTTCCAAGTCTTCAATAAGACATTCCTTTTACCAACCTATAATTATAAATTGGGCATTTATCTTCATTCCATGTCGATCCTATAATACACCTTTTTGTCATCAGCAAGCTCTCTTACTTCCGACAGTAAACCATTAACATAATAATTCATTAGAACAGTGAATAGAAACAATCTCAAATACTATCATGTGGCATTCTTCCACCCTTTTCATAGGAAAAGTGAGTGCTCAACTGGTCGATATTAAAGCATATTGGAATCGTCATGTATTGCATATCTTACGCCAATAACAACAGAGGAACACATTTTTTAAACCATAATTCTCCAACCGTCAAACTTTATCGCAGCAACATTATAACTTGAAATTACATTCGGAATTGATTGATTGATTGGTTTATTTCCAGTGCCTGTAGTTTGTACAGAATTGGACAAGTTAAAGTATATAACTAGATTTTTTTTTTCAATTAACATCATTACTAGGGGGACGGAGGGTAGTATGGGCCATTTAAGGAAAAAATGTTAATTACAAAGTATATTTGTAGCTTATGTTAAGTTATGAGCGAAAAAAATAATATTTTCAACCTCTTTCCTCAAAGATATATAAATATATTGAGCAATATATGAAGGGAACATGACACAAAAGGTAATTAGAACTAACATTGAATTTTGGGCATTTTAAAAATTGGCGGGTAGTATGGGCCACACCAATATGATTAATTTTATAAATTAAAAACACTGTTTTGAATGAAAAAGTTTTATTTTTTAATAATGTACACAATCTGTAACATATTATAGGTCATTTACGTTATGATTTATTTACTTACAAAAATCACAAAAGTAAAAAAGTAAGTCGTCAATGTCCGCACAGAGCTCATGTGCCCAACCTTCACACTTGTTGCACTGAATCCAGTTCTCCTCATAGCATTCTCCACACACACAATACATTTTACATCTACACTGTCTTGAGAAGTACCTGGTTTTTGCACCGTCATTATGAGAAATTTGGATTTGTTCACTTTTCTTCGTGTTATTGATCATCTTTTGCTCTTGTTTGGAAATTTTCAGTTGTCTCTTTTTCTGTAGTTCTTTCTCCTTTTGCTCTGCTGAATCTTTCTTGTCTGTCAGCATATTTTTTATTGGCGTTGATGTCAAAATTTCGCTCCTCTCTGCTTTTCTTTTTCTAAATGTAGCCTCTTTACGCTGCAGGAGGGCAAAGGTGACACCTCTTTTAAGACACTTGCAAAATCAGAATGTTCACTTGAGTGTTCTGCATCGGAGGAAGTGTTGGCCTCTTCAGATTCTTCTATAGATTCTGCCTGGGAAGGAGGCTGAGGGGGGGCTGTCAGAGCAGCTGGTGAGATCGACGTGAGTGTCCTAGATGTAGCAACACCAGCCCCATCAGAAGTCATCTCGGGGAGAGGTTCTTGTGCAATGTTGGTAACATCACTGCCCATAAAGTCCAACTCAGTAAATATGTCTGGGTTTGTCTGATAAATGCCAGTGCACCTAAACCCATTTTCAGCAATATCTAGTCGACACACTTGCTTGTAGGCATCACTTACCAATTTTGCAATATCGAAGTCATTAATTCTTGACCCTGAATTAGCCCTCATCCACAGACTGCATGCAGTATTGTAGCAGTTTTTGAAAGGTTTCATGAATGTCCTTCAAGGGGCTGCAACTTATGAGAAGTGTGGGGGGAAAAACTTAACATATGGACATGGTTTTCCCGAGTAAACATGATGACATCTAAGTCCTTGTGACTGGAATGCCCATCTACAATCAGCAAGACAGGATCTCCTGCTGAGGGCTTTGTGAAGGAAACAAAGTGTCGAAGCCACTTAAGAAAAGCCTCAGCTGTCATTCAACCACTAGAAGTTGGAAAACTAATGCTTACTATAGCTTTTAACTTTCTTTGTAGAGTGCTTCTAGGTACATGGAATCGGTAAGATGCAGCTCTTTCGGAAAGTTTCTTTTCCAATACACTTGCAATAGCATTCTTCATATCATTCTCTGACCATTCTCCACGACCTTCACCTTTTGGTTTTTTCTTAAACGTTGGCATACTATCCTAAAATAATAAAAGAAAAGGGACATGAGTTTCATGGCCCATACTACCCGAATTTTGTATGGCCCATACTACCCGACTCACAATGATATGAAAACGTGGCAGCAAGCGACACATTGTTAGAGCAAACGAACTGTAATTGTTAGGCCCCTTTATTAATAGAGTAAACGAAATAACCGTTATAGTTTCATAAGTATATTCCTACCTGTAATGATTCAGGGCGATGTTAAAAATTACTCGAGGCAACAACTTGTAGGAGCACAAACAAACAACAATCACTCACGGACGATACGACACTGGGAATCAAACAAACTCTCTGCACATGGCGAAATGGCGCTGGCGGCAAAGGTTACACTGTGTATCGTGGTGCTACCTAGTAGCGAATAGCTGAAACACCATCTGGCCCATACTACCCTTTGGCCCATACTACCCTTTGGCCCATACTACCCGCCGTTCCCCTACCTCTAACTTACATTTCACATTATTTACATATATATCATTCTAAAACTAGTTACACACATAGCATTCTAATACTAGTTACACACATAGCATTCTAATACTAGTTACACATATAAAAGACAAAATAAATTGAATACTACATCAGAATTCTTTTATGGAATATAACACTTTATTAGCTAAGTATGTTTTTAGCTCACTTTTAAATTTATCTCCTCTTAGCAACTTTATTTCCTTGGGGAGTTTGTTGTAAAATATTACCCCTTTCTTAAATGGATCTTGTTCTGCAAATTTTTTGTTTACTCTCATTTGAAAATAGTTTTCTTCACCTCTTGTACCATGGTTATGAATGCTACGGTTGGTTACTGTTTTGTCTGGGCTGTTTACTACCAAGAGTATTACTTTAAAAATGTACAAGGCATAAAGTGTTAATATTTTATTCTGCTGGAAAATGGACCTACATGAATCTCTCTGTCCTATACTGAATATAAATCTAAGAACCCTTTTCTGTACCTTAAATAGCCTGTCCATGAAGCAGTGTGCAGCGGCTCCCCATATTTCGATGCCGTAAGTTAAGATTGAGTGTATCAATCCATAATACACTTTTAGTTTAAAATCTTTTCTGAGGTATTGAGATAATCTTTTTAATACAAAGGAATTTTTTTTTATCTTTTTACAGGTTTTGTTAATATGTTCCTCCCATGATAGTTTAGAATCTACTGTGATACCTAAGAATTTAGTGGATGTTACCTGTAGAATATTTTCAGTACCACATGTAAGGTCTTTACCTAGTTCAAGTTTGCTTGGTTTCATAAATAAGATGTAAACAGTTTTTGAGGGATTTAGACTCAACATATTGTTCATGCAGTAATGGTAAATGTCATCAATTTTAGATTGCATACTGTTAAGTAACCTCGTATTATTCGTATCTGAGCTTAAGACTGTAGTATCATCAGTATATGAAATAGTACAGCTATTGTCCTGTTGAGGTATATCATTGACATAAAGGACGAAAAGGAGGGGGCCCAGAATAGATCCTTGCGGGAGCCCTCTTTTGACTAAACTTTTTTTCGATTTGAATTTTATGTGCTCCTCTGCTGTTTTTTGAAGTATTTCAGTATGCTACCACCTATTACTTAGATATGATTTTAATAAATCAGAGGTTATTCCTCTGATCTCATATAGTTTGATTTTTTCCAGCAATATGGTATGATCCACTGTATCAAATGATTTTGATAAATCCATAAAAACTGCTGCTGAATGTTTATTATTATCGAGGTTTTCAAGAAGGGTTTCTATAAACTCTGTTATTGCACTTACTGTTGATAGTGCCTTCCTAAACCAAATTGTCTATTATTAATTAGGTTATTTGTTTCCAAAAACTTTGTTATTCGAGCAGAAATTACATATTCTAGTATTTTACTAAACGTGGAAATGAGAGCAATAGGTCTATAATTACTCAATAATTGTCTATCGCCTTTCTTAATAAGTGGCTTGATAACTGATATTTTTAGGATATTGGGGAATTCACCTGTAGTAAGTGACATATTTATTAAATGAGTTAGGATGGTAAGAATAGGTGCAAAACACTGTTTAAGTAGCCATGGTGAAATATCATCATAGCCACAGCTACGTTTTTTTAATTTTCTTATTGTGGAACTAACTTCATTTTCTGTTACCGGTTTAAGGAAAATTGTTTTTATCACATTTGGGCAACTTGCTGGGGGTTGTAGAGTTAATTGAACCACCATAATTGTTTGTTTTCATACTATTTGTGCTTGCATTAGGAGGAGGGAAACCCGCCAAATATACTCATTGAAAGCATTGGCTACCTTCTCAGGGTCATTTAAAACACAGTTATTTATTTTTATTGAAGAGATATCACGAACATTACTAGTGCATTTGTTAAGTCCAGATATATCTTTGGCAATTTTCCAGACTTCTTTTGGAAGATTACAAGATTCTAAAATTCTATTCTCATAGTATTCTGCCTTAGAAGTTTTTATTTTATTGAAATATTCTGATTTGTATTTTTTGTACCTCTGTTTGTAAAAACTGAGACCTTTCTGCTTGTACGAAAGAAAAGCATCCATCATATCACGCTTCATCTTTAGACATGAAACTGTTAGAGGAATTTTGACTCCATTATTAGTTTTTAAAACTCTTTTTACTAAAGGGTCCCACAGACGATCAACTTGGTTGTCAACCTTGTCGTCAACTTGCCGTGTTGAAGACTAAGTTGAACGTCTGTGGGCAGGTTGGTGGTTGAGATTCAGGTTGAGGTTTTGGTTGAAGTAGTATCAAACAGTTTTGATATTTGGTGGGCGGAGTCTAATGTTGGAGACCTTGTTGTAGCGTCTGTGGGGAAGTTGACGACAATGTTCTCAACATCAGTTGTAAACTTGGAGCTGTTCCGTCTATGTTATTGTTTTTGGTGACTACGTTCTCATTATGGTTTTTTGAGGTCAATAACTGTTTATTGATCATGGAAAGTGTACCGAACATTCAAATTTGGGTGAATTTTTAAATAATTTATAGAACTGCCGAAGTTGTGAAATTGAAATATGAAATTTTTCAGGATCGCAACAAAAAGAAAATTGAGTGACCAAAACTATTTAGTTCTTTGCCAACAAATTGAGCTAAATATGTATTCTGACAGATGTTATAAGAATACAGTCAGAAATTTTAGAACTTGTTACCGGAGGGAATTGAAAACGTGAAACTGAGCTAAAGAACTAGAGCCGGAGTCGAAGAGGAGTACGTGCTAAGTTAATGGTACTTTACATCACTGAAATTCCTACGTTACACTACAAGTCTCAATGATAGTGTGGCGATGTAGAGGTGAGAAATTTTAAAACCTCGACGCTCCACCCTCTAAGTAAAAACATCATGGTTTCGAACAACTGACCGAGCGTGCTGGGTGAGCGGTGACCTTCTGTCATTTCATTCGAGAAGACGCGGGTTTGAATCCCCATCCAAATTAGGGTTTTCCATGGTTTCTACAAATCACTCCAAGTGAATGCATGAATGGTTCGTTCAAAAGGCCATTGCCGAATTCCTTCCCGTTCCTTGCCTTCTGTTCTTTCTTGCCTCATGATCTTGACGTCGGCGAGGCGTAATGCAAAAGAAAAAGAAAGGTGAACAATCGTTTATTCACATTAATACAATCCTCATGTTCATATCATTTTCAATAAATGGTTGGAATTAATCCAATGCATTGAAAGTTTTACTTCCCGTTCTTAAAAAGTTTTGGACATCGTCAGTTACATTGACATGTTGTTCGCTTATTAAACTGGAATTAGAATTCCGGACGCGGTTTTAAATATCGTGCCTTTGTGACAAGCTGGAGACACATTATCGTCACGCAACTCTCTTAAAACTAAAAACTGGAATGCTCCCTCACTCATTTTTTTTCAATAATAAAGCAGTACTATAACCAAAATACTTAGAAACAGTAATTCAAAATAATAAAATTCAGCAATAGAAAAAACTCAACAAATAAAACCCAATGATGACACATACTCGAATGTGATGTTTACAACTTGGTCGCCAACATTTCGTTTCGTCTGTTGCAAACGCTGACAACCAAGTTGACAACAAGGTTGTCAACCAAGTTGATGGTCTGTGGGCCCCTTAAGGGACAAGACAGTTCAAGACACATACTGAAGTTTATACAAAAGATTTCCCATGCATTGTTTACCTCTTTCATATATTTTATCTCACCCCAGTTGAGTTTATTGAGTTCTTCTATAAGTTTAATAACATTTTTTTTTTTTTTTTTACATGCTTCTACCTGATTCAGATATTCCTTTGCTTATTTTACTTTTTCCATGGTAATAATTGATAAATAATTCCTGACCATAGTGATCAACAACAAAATTTTCTGCAAATATCGCTTGAAATGTTTGAGATTATGTAGTCCAGCTGAGTCTTAGAACTGCTTGTTTCCCTAGTGGGCCCTGTGATTAAGTTAGTTAATCTATATGCATCAATGGTATCATTGAACATTTCAACCCATATGTCCTGTGAGAGCCCATCAATGTTTTAATCCCCTGCTATTATAATGTTTTGATATAGAACAGTGATTTCGTTTAAAAGTTTTGAAAACAATCTATAGAAGGAGTTAATATCTCCATTTGGAGATCTATAAACTCCAATTATAAGGACACTGGTTTCTTCAGTTATATATATTTCTACACCTACAACTTCAAAATCCATCTCTTTACCATGGAGGAAGGAAATCCTCCATGCTCTTTACCATAGTCTTTTATCCAACCTATTTCTTTGCAATTCATGTTTATATTACAGTATATACATTTCGGATTATATCTACTGCTACGATTCCAAAGAGAGAATCATTCTGTGATGATTGCCTGTGATGTAAGCTTTTTCGATTTCACAGACTGAGGTAGAATGGATGAAAAATATTTACTGTTGCGTTGTATCACGCGTGTACTTTTGGTTGTCAGTAATCTCAAACATTTCTAGTTTGCTCAACAACCTTCATGAAACACCATGAATCGAAAACATAAAATTGTTACGGTGTCAGTAAAAAATGTACGTTAAATACAGCTATGTCATCCTAATTTACATCTTCACAATGTGATTCCTTGCCTTGAGATGTCTTATCACAAAACTGAATATACATTAGTTTATTCTTGCAGAATTGTACAGATATTCGGATGATAACTAATACATTCCTTACGAAAACGTAATATACGCGAAGAAAAAACCCTTACGTCAGATGTTGCCTCAAATTATCTTGGATAAATGTACTTTACTCCTCTCAGAGCTGTTATCGCAAAAAGTGTTTCAGAAACTGCCAGGTGCTTTACGTATTTAAGGTTTGTGTAGTATTTTATTCCAATTCATCTCAATTACGAAAATCTTAGGAATAGCTAGGTAGTGTTGACAATTATCGTTTTTTGTACCGTGTTGTTTCAGAATAAATATCTTCGAATGAACGAATTGTCTTGAGAGAACAATTATTAATGCCTTGTTGGAAGAAATAACTTATAAATTATTCTCGTTTTTAACGGCCAGTCCTAATAAACTTACATCAGTTTGATGGTTGCTTTGTTTATTTATGTATCCTTGTCACTGAATAACCCTTTTTATGCATAAATAAACATGGTAATATCTTCACCACAACCTTTTTACACTTTCGAAAAGCGCCGGTGATAAAATAGAATGTATACAAGTGCCTAAATGTTGAATCAACAATACTGGACTTTTGGCATTGGCTGAAGCCAAGAATAATGTACCTTGTAGTACTTACTGCAGTTGCTGGAATGGGGAATTATTACTTAAAATTGTGTTTAACACGAATATTTACACCTTAGTGCGAAGCCATTAAGTTATACCTGATTTCAATGTGTATGTTAACCTATAAGGAAATGAGACATTAACCTATAAGGAAATGACACATTAAGATCATAAATCCATGGTTATTCTTTACTTAGCCAAACAAATGATGGTTTTAACTTAAAATACGATACTGATACTGCTGCGGAAGGTTGTGACGTCATGTAATACATTGCTTTTACCATTACCTACGTTAGTTATATCGCCTTGTGTAAGGTCGTACATAATTGAGTAATCACTATATAAATGTCGTTGGTATCATAGTAAAGTGCCAAATGCAGGATGGATTAGTATACCTAGTCGTTGGTAAATTACTGACTATCGCGAGACCGCCTGAATTATTTTCCGCCGCGCGATGTGATGACGTCTTAATAGTGAGATAGTCAGTATTACTGGAGGAATTGACATCATAGTACTGCAGTAGTCTAGTTCAAAACCCCGCTAGAAATACTTTCCAAAGTGCCTTAGTCATACTGGTCCATGGTGTATTACTATCTAATTACTGCTTGAAAATAATGGTTCGGGGTGTATTACAAACTAATTACTGTTTGAAAATAATACATCTTGTGATAACCATCAGTGAGAAATGTTGTTATAGTGGAATCATGATCTCTCCAAAAAAATCCCACTACTTTATACATAAAACTAGGTGCTAGTTCATGCTTAAGACAATTCTTTCCTTCCAAGTATTATTTTTTTACTTCTCCATTTTTCCATTCAGTCCTCTTCATTATTAAACCTAAAAATCTGGCCCTGCCTTCCAATAACTCCCAACTCAGTTCTTTTCTTATATGAGATATCGGTTTTGTTCTCCATTAATTTCCCTCAACCATTCTAGCTTCCTCTCTAAGGAAGCGTGCATAAACCACATAGCTCCATTTTGGCCTCCTGTGAACCCCCTCTCCTCCCCCACGTAGCCCTATGTGGCTTTTACCTTAACCCCCCCCCCCCCTCCCGCTCACGTAGCACGTAGCTTTCTTGCGTTTTGATTCCAGAAGACATTTTGTACTGTATTCTCTTGTCAGACTATTGTAAATTACATACGGATATAATTAACTGAGGGAAATAAATACTCACATGCTGTTGTGAGTTTAGTTCCTCATTTTTACTGTGAAAAATGTTACGAAAGGAAAGTTACGTGGCTTGGCTCGGAACTCCCCCCCCCCCTCTCCCACGTAGCCCAGCGTTGCCTTCCAGCTAACCCCTCCTCCCTCTGGACCGAGCCACGTAGTTTGTGCACGGTCCCTAACTCCTGTACTGACACCAATCATATGGTTTCTATACCAAGTATTGTACATAAGCCAGGGCTGGCGTTAGGGAGGGGTAAGCGGGGCAAAAGTACCCCAGACCCCAGAAGGGGGCCCGCCGACCGGAGTACCTAACTAAACGGCAATCAAACGCAAGTTTTAAAACCTTTACCAATGATTTTGAACATTCTTGCAATAATTTTGTTTTTAACTTTATACAAAAAAGCAAAGTTTAAAGTAAAAAAAATTGTCAGGGGGTGGGGGGCTTCTAACATATACCCAGGGTCTGAGAATCCTAGCGCTGACCCTGACTGAAGCAAGGGCC
The DNA here is from genome assembly GCA_031002005.1 of Vandiemenella viatica. Lineage (NCBI taxonomy): Eukaryota > Metazoa > Arthropoda > Insecta > Orthoptera > Morabidae > Vandiemenella > Vandiemenella viatica. The sequence goes on along the minus strand of JARYHS010013630.1, from coordinate 208,379,755 downwards.
TGACCAAACTTTTATATCCAAGTTCTCTCAATTTTCTATATTATCTCATACCTTCTCCAATAGATTGACTGAACATAGTGGGTGAGCCTTGCATTCAGCAGGATGCAGATTCAAATTCCCATCTGGCCATCCAGATTTCCGTTTTCCATGATTTCCTGAAATCACTCCACGCTAATGCTGAGATACTTTCTTCAAAAGACCATGGCCGAATTCTTTCCAGTTCCTTGTTCTTCTTTCTTTCCCACCTCCAATGATGTCAACAATGTGCAAAACCATAAAAAAAAAAAAAAAAAGCTGAGAGGGTCTCTCTCCATATTTTCTAAACAATTTTGTCCTATCCAGTTGACTCATTTATTAAATATTAAGTCAAGGTATTTACATTTTATCTTCATCCCCCTTATATAACATATATATTTTTTCTGTGTATGTAATAAGCTGATTCTTTTTCGGCATTATCTTCATTCCATGTTAATTCAGAATGGGGTATAGATAAATGAGGTGTGCCTTAGGGTTCAGTTCTTGGCCCTCTGCTGTTATTAGTCTATATAAATGATCTCCTACATATACAGGTGATAATGAATACATGGTACTGTTTGCAGATGACACTGGCATATCGTTGAAAGACCCATCAGTACAAAACTTTGAAAACACAGCAAATGATGCTATAAAGAAAATTAAAAGGTGGTTTCATGCTAGCAAATTAAAACTTAATGTAGAAAAGACACAATTACTTCAATTTTTATTTTTTTTAAAAAAAAAAAAAAAAAAAAAAAAAAAAAAGAGCTGCTATATTGTGATATTGGAAAGAAAAGCAATCAATGAAAGCAGTTTCTAAAAATTCCTGGATGTATATATAGATAACAAATTGAACTTGAAGCAACATATTCAACAACTTCTTAAAAAACTGAATTCTGCAAATTTCCATTGAGGGTGATGTCTAGAATAGCTAGTATAAAACCAGAAAGTTAGTATATTTTGCATATTTTCACTCCCTGCTCACTTATGGTATCTCATTCTGGGGAAACTCTTCACAAGCACAGAGGGTATTTAAATCACAAAAGCATGCTCTAAGAACTATTTGTGGAGCAAGCCCTCGGACGTCGTGCAGAAATCTATTTATAAATCTATGTGTACTTCCATGCTAGCAAATTATGTATACTACCTACTATCACTGCTTTACGCAATATAATTGCAAGGAAAGGGAAAATGACTCATCACTCACCAAAGTTGAAGGCAGCGACGAGAGAAGAACATATATCACGAACACACAAATAAACTCAATATTTCGGTTATTAAACCTTATTCATGATGGAGAAAATGAGTCATGAAGCTCGGGAGGTGTGTACATGGCGAGGGTTGCTACATGACTAGGTAGATGTTCTTCTCTCGTCACTGCCTTCTACTTTGGTGAGTGATGAGTCATTTTTCATTTCCTTGTAATTATATGGTAATATAATTGATATTATTAATAAGTGTATGTATTGTTCCACATCCCCAAGACTATTATCACATGGAATCAAAGCGAACATATCTATCTTCATCTACCCAACTGGATATCATGTCCAGATCTTAGTGTTTAATAATCCTCTTTGATTTTTAATCTATTATTCAACATGTCATCCAAAAACTATGTAAATTTTCATAGTATCTAACAACATTGGGATACAGGATATAAGTGAGCCACTTTTTTTTTCACTTACGAATCTTTCGATTGCCCTAATTCTTTGTTTCTTTCCTCTTAAGAATTCCTTTAAAGAGCAATTCACACACTTAAGTACCAATGTGGAGATGCCTTGGGGATATCCCTGAATTAGTCAGTTGGCCTCTCATGTTCATTTCATCTCAAAAGTCTTTCACGTAACCCACAAAATATTACCTAAATAAATTTTACTAATTCATCTGCAAAACTGTTTCTTTCTTCATGGATGTTTCTGATATGGTTGTATGTCAATTTTTCTGTCAGCAAACTGGCATCAAACTAATTGGTCTATAATTCTTATCCCTATTTTCCCCTTCCTCCTTTATGAACCATGATACGTTTCCAGTCACTGGATATGCAGTGAGTCTCCAAACTCAGTCTAAATAATATATTTAGGTATGGTACAACGGTTTATCCATCTACTTTTAACACTTATGAAGTATTTTCTTCCTTAACGGATCCCTTATGATTGCTCTCTAAGTTTCCTGACATAACACTAGAAATAGTTGGATTCTTCAGTGTTTAGTTTTCAGTAAGTAACTGAAAGGATCTGCATTGGGACTCATTAGAGGGAAGGAGGAGGGTGAAGAGAGTGCTGGGAATGCACAGGGCATATGTTTGTGACGGGGCTTGGAGGGATATTGGTCAAAGAATTAGGAAAGGTGACCATGACCATAAGCTTGCACTGGATTTTATGCATAAGGGAGTTGGAAAATTTTCTTTTTTTCCTAAGGATGTCACCAAGTGTAGTAATGAATAATTTACCAAAAATGCTTAAGGATTTTAAAATTAATATTTGTAAATTGAAAAAATAAATGGGGGAGGAATTTAACATTCCCAGACTTGCCCGCTAGCTTAGCAGGCATCACCTGCTTTTGGCCATGCGAATGAAATATTATTTAAGTTTTCATTTTTTAGAAGGTGTATGGGGTTGAATTTGCAAGAAATAGCACTGGTCTATGAATAGCCATCTCAGCTGCTTGTAAAGTGAGGCTTGCCTACGAAATAACAACAGGGCTGGCATAGTGATGTAAAGAAATCCGAATATAATTTGTAGAATATGGTAGAAAGCTCCACAAGTTGAACAAAATTTTCTAATTGTAAACTTTCTGGAACCTTGTTGAACTGTGTAGAAACTTATACACAATTCTAAAAAGTCCTACCCAATCTCAGAAAAGTGAAAATGTTCCTTTACATTCAAAAGTACTGTGGATTGGAATATCCTTTGAACTTTGGCTTATTAGCCCTGAAAATGGCTGTTTTGGTTAAGGTGAAGGCAGCACAGCAGGGAGCAAAGTGGAGTTGGAGAGACGTGTCGTCGAGAATATTCAGATCCTGATTGATTTTTGTTAGGAATGAAAAGCAGGGTCTCTTATTTAAACCCGACAAAGTTTTGTTTTACATGGGAGCAGAGAAGTGGAAAATTAGCTACTCTCCCATTGGCTGTTTGTTTGGTGGCGATTTTGCTGCTGAGAGTGAGGGTGGACCCGCGTGAAGGGTTCCGTTGGCCCGAAAGTCGAGTTTGGAACAGAGTGGTGCAGGTAGCCTATCAAAGGGCTGCAAGCGCCTTGCCACTTACAGCTCATGTAAGGCCGCTATAAGGAGTGCTTGTGCCTTGTCACTACAATATGTCGGTTAGCTTGAGCTTGGATGTTACGGTTATTTAATAACACCTGTAAAAGCTTGCTGATACAAGACATTTTGACATTTTCAGTTTTTACCTTTGCTGCATGAATCCAAACTTGACTTGGCATCAGAACTCTTGAGCATGGTGTATCCAAGTTTATGCTGACGAGGACGTGCGATTGTCCCTGAGCCTTATTAATAGTCATTGCAAAAGCAAGTTGAATGGGGAATTACAATCTTTTAAAATCAAAGAGCAAATCATTGGTGCCGGGTATCATAGGAATGCATGATATAAAAACGTCATCTCCCTTATCTTTTCCAGTAATTATTGTTGCTTCAATGACATTTGGAAGCAATGTTTCAATGGAAAATATCGTCCCGTTGCACAGTGCAGGAGGGCTAATTTTGAGCAAAATATTTATGGGGTAGCCAATTTTCAAATTTAGTTAGTGTGGAGGCATTCCAGGCGGTTCCAGTGAATTCCGTGGGGTAAAATACAGCTTGCTCAATGTCTACCATGGTGTTGATGGAGGTGTAGGTTATGATTGACCCTGGAACTTTTTCCTGAATTATGTTCACTTTGTTGACACTGTCATTTTTTGGAGCAAGAATCGCTCTCTCACAAAGCTACTGATGGTCTTTGAACTTTTCACCTATGTTTGAGAAATCTGTGTCAATCAAGTCGTCCACTGATGGCAGCAGCATGATGAAATCCGGGGGAAATGAAATGTGTCCCATAGATCGGTCCTCTGGAAATTTGCCCCCTCCCAGTAGAAGCAGCGAATACCTCAGCACCTTTGTCTCTTTGAAAATCGACTCGCATGTTTGTTTTCAGGGTTTTAGTTTGGACGTGTCGCCAAAGCAGTGATGCCTTCATGCAAGCATTGAGTTCATCTGCTGGTGTTAATCGAAGAATAACTGATAGTGTCTGGCGGAAGTCTCCAGCAAGCACTACCGTTGCTCCCCTCATGAGCTGATTGTTTGCCCTTGTCCGATCCAGCACCTCCAGAGCACATTTGTGAGCCATTGTTCATTCATCCCATATGAGCTTGCAATGTTTTAATAAAGGGCCTTGACCTGAGGACTTACTGCCTCAGTGTGATGAAGACCTAATGGCAGCTTAAGAGCAGAATGTGTCGTCCGTCCACCAACCAACAACGTGGATGCTATCCCAGTTGAAGCTAATGCCAAAGCGAATTCACCCCTGGCGACAAACCTTGGCAAGTAGCAAACTGATGAGAAATGTTTTTCCTGTCCCTCCTAGTGCATCTAAGAAAAACAGAATTCCTTCTTGGCTGTCAATGAGATGTATGATGGCATCAAAAACACCTGTCATTGATCATGAACTAAGCAGTGCTTGTTCTGCTCAACGTATGTTTGGAGTTCATCTATATCATAGTTATTTTCTCTCCAAACATCTCTGTCAAGCACTTCCTGACCATCGTGATTGCGCGCGCCAAGGTCAAGCTGAATAAGCGTTTTCCCTGCGATCAAACCACATTTGTCCTCCAAACTGATAAGTGCTTGGTTAAGTATTGCAGAGCAGTAGTTGATGGATAACAGAGTTCTGCATCCAGCTCTTAAAATATCCTCACTGAGATTCTCTTTTACTTTTCTCATAGATTTCTTGGGTTAGATGGAGCACAGGTCGTTATGACTATTGCGAAAAGACTTCTGAGCTGCTGCGAAAAGGTATTGATGGATGCTTTGGCAAACGTAGTGTCACAATGCAGGTCATCTTCAATAGACCTCTCCTTTGACACGCCTCATGGTACGTTTCGCAGATTTCGCCGTTGACAGTTTTCATATCTGCGAACGATTTTGGTCCTCGGACAGTGTGCAAGAACATTCGTAAGACGTAACATTCTGCGCTGTTGGGATGGATGGTGTATACAAATCCAATGGTGTCAGTCATAAATACGCCTGGATGTTCGGTCAGTTGCGTGCCCTGGTTTTGTCTGCAGAATGGTCTTGTGCATTTTTGCCACGTGTAGTATTTCAGCACCTCCATGTACAGGGTCAGGCAATAAAACCCCTCTCATTTTAATGTGTTGTCACATAAAAACTAAATATGATAGAGAATAATTACTTTTATTTATGAAAAATACATACTTGGCCATTTTTAATTATTTGGTTTTAAAAATTATATCTGCCCTCCATTGTTGACACATTGACAAGTCTATCCAGAAAGTTCTCCATACATTTTCGCGTCATTTCTCTTGGAATGGCTGCCAATTCTTGGGTAATGGCCTCTTTAAGTGCTTGCAGTCTTGTGGGACGATGTTTGTACACTATAGGCTTTAAGTGTCCCCAAAGATTGGTGAATGTTGCATAGACACACTCACACGCGCCAAATTTTCCGGCGTTGTTGCAGTCGGAGGACGGCCTGTAGGTTCTTTTTTTTTTTTAGTGCTGAACCTGTCTTTCTAAAGTTTGACACCCACAGTTGAATAGTTTTTCTATCCAGGACACGATCATGTTGGCCAAGTTCGAATCGTCTCCGAAAATCTGAGAACAACTGTTACGAATAAATTCGTCCACAACAAACACACGATGATCACCAAGCCATGACATGGCGCACACTGAAAATGGCAGGTACACCTCTTTAAAACAAAACACATTCCACATCAGTATCCTCACTACAACCAGCACGCCGGCTACGTGAAATGTGGGAGGTTTTATTGCCGGACCCTGTATAACAACATTTTGGCAAAGGGGTCTTCTTCACAGTTTGAAGAATGCTGTTAAGGTTGTGTTTTGCGGCTGCAGTGCTCTTTTGCGTGCTGTAGCTTCGGTGAAATATACTCGTTGTCCATTTTCTAGAGGAACACTTAGGGGGAAGACCATCGTATTGCGTTCGTGGATCGGCAAATTGAGAAGTCACCAGATAGCTTCATTGCTGTTAATGTACCTTCCCAGTTGATACTACATTACCTCGTCCCCCAAATTCTGATCCTTGAGGCCAAAAACTGACATGTCACTGCCCTTGTTGACATACTTACAAATGTATTTGATGGACTTCGCCAAGCTGCAGTATTCTACATTTACGTGGGCCTGGAATATTATTGACAGAATTGGGGAGTACGATACCACCCACCTATTGTCTATTTCAATTTCAGTGAACCATTTATTGACCTTAACCATTACTATTGTTTTGAATCCTCCATTGTCAGGGCTGTTGTCTGTACAGAGGGTAACCATCATTCCTGGTTTGCATTTCATTCAAAAATGACCGCGGATACCTTACCGTGTATTTTCCATCTTTCATGCACGGGGAATGAGAATTGAATGGCCCACATGGTCCATGAATCATATTTTTCTACACAACGTCAAAGTGTAAAGGATCTTTGTCATGGTCAGGTAGCTCTGCTGATATGACCATGTCGATGTTGATAGATCGAATTTTCTCCTTAAGCCAAACTAAAGTGTGTGCACGGGGAAGCCCTTTTTTCTGCCACTTGACTGAATAAGTCCAGCATAGAACTTCCCCAAAAATATTACAATTTTTAATAACATCAATAAGTTTTGCCAGTTTCTGTTTGAACACTCTTGCTATAATGACATGTCGGTCAGTTGCACTCTGGCTGGGGAACAGGTTTTCAGTGATATCCTCCCATTCTGGATTACATGTAAATGTGATGAATAAATCCAGATGGCTGTGTGTTCGTACATATGACATTGCGTCTTGTGCATACTCCTGCATATGCCTTGGACTCGCTATAAACATCGCTGGCAGTTTTACCATTCTGCCAAAGTCTGCAACGTTCCTGTCACTGGCGATTGTGTCCCACAGATGAATATAGTTTTCGGCTCAAAGCTGTTTTTGATTTAGCCTGATGAAGAGAAGGTGCTCACTTTCCACTTTCACGTACATGTTGACCACAAATTAATGAAAAAGATCTCGGCACTTGAGTATGTGGTTGGAAGAATTGTTGCATATCATGATGCAATAAGTGTAGAAATCCATCGACGATACTTTCTTCTGAGTGGTTTGCCCCAGTGCAAGGATCTGTTAGCATGACGCTGAAATAGTAGCCATCCTTTCCTTCCAAAATATTAGTGGGTACAGTAAAGCATCATATGAATGGTGCATTTCAGATATCCACATAAAAATCTTCGCTCCTCCTCTGTAAGACACCGTCACTGTCTTTTCCGGAAATGACAATGGTGAGTTCATTGATTGCGGGCATATTAAACCGTCGTTCATGTGCTCCTCTCTGACGTTTGTCAGCTCTTATAGCCACCTTGTATTCATCCGTTGGCATCCTCTCTAAAGCTGTCTTGAACAGCCTAATTAGGTAATTCCATGAATGCAACAGTCTTTGCAGATTTAAAACAATCTCTCATGGAGTTTTGGAAATTGTTTCACACCGTTGATCAGCTTGTGATTCTTCATCGCCCATGAAATAAATTTACAAGAATTTTGGTTCCTTATTGAGAAGTGGAAGGACAGAGCCTGGACAATGGTAAATTTGGACCCGCACCTTGAATGTTGGCATGAATCCATCTCCGACGATCACATTTGCCCAAAACAAAGTCATCTGGAGGCTAAAGTTGTACTTCCGGATGTTTCTTCAATTCAGGGGTATTTCCAGAAATGTACAAACTCAGTAGAGTAGGTGGCTCTTGAAAAGGTTTCAAATTGACTCTCCCATTTGAGAACACATTCCAGCAGGTTCACCTCAGAATTTTTTTGCTTGACAATAACTGCATACTACATCCATCTTCCCAATCAGAACATTTGAATACGTATGGTAACCGGACTGAGGATCATAATTAATTACTTCCAATCACAGGTTACCCTGTTGGAGTCTCTCTCTCGACTGATTTATCCTCACTCGAGATTGTTCGACGCGAGATTCCCTTTGCTCCAGTGTTTCCGCAGCCTTCACTGTGGAAACTCTAATTTGCATTTGTTCAATGCGAGCTTCCGTTTGCTCAGGTATTTCCACAGCCCTTGCTGTGGAAACTCTAATTCGCTCTTGTTTGATGTGAGCTTATCTTTGCTCTGGCATTTCAGCAGCTCAGGATGTGGAAGCCCTGATCCGAACTTGTTCAAGGTGAGAATCGTGCTGTTCAGGTGTTTCAGATGCCTGCATCCATTTTGCTTGTTTAACTTTCAGATTTACTTGTCCTATTGATTTCCTTCTTTTTTTTGTGACATTTTTGGTGCTTTCTCCAATTCCGTTGTAATGATACGATCTGTGTGTTACTGTTAACTGATGCGAGCTCCAGTGGACCCGCTTATTTAGTCCCTCTCGCAAAGGAAGGGGTGAAGGCAGGTAGAACACTCTGCTAGACTAGGGAAATTATTCTTGTTTTACCAAAGAATAGATAGATGGTCTAGAACACGATAAAAAGTTGAAGAAAAGTTAGTTAAATAATTGTAGTTGCTGGGACGAAGATTCGAACCCAAGCTGCACGATTTATAGCCACGTGCGATACCACTGAGCTAAAGCGCCAACTGCTTGGTGAAGCGGGGAGAGGGCTATTTGGGCTCAGCCCTGATTCATGTTCCCTGGGGAGCACAGAGTATTACCGATTGTGGTGTGGAGTATCGACACAATTTAAGTTACGAATTTTTTGGCAACATTTCTCTCATTTTAATTACAAATTTCTCGGCTCCTTATTTTCCTGATTTGTACCGGATAACTTCGATTTGATGGGAAATTTTTCAACCAAATGTAGACAGTATTTTTCTCCATGTTTTGAAAGGATAAGTGTGCAAAGTTTCATCGAGATGGGATTTGTATGAAGAACAAACAATCAAACATACATACATTGATCTTTTTATATGTAGTTATAAGGGCTAATTATATGACTAGGGGAATTGCTACCAGAGTTTTAGCTCTATCGCAGTTAAATTAATAATAAAAATCAGATCATTCCTGTGGCTGTGCTGACTGCAGATGCCTGCGTGATCTGAGTCACATGTTTCTGTTTTCATGAGTTTTTGTGGAGTGCTGATTGTCACTATTGCCCTCCAGCTTTTGAGTGATGGGTGCACCTTTCTTCCCTTTCCATATGAATATGACTCATGGCATTTCTTCATGTTCCAAAAATATAAAAAGTTATATGTATCTGGGGAAAAAATAAATACTACTTGTAATTGCAGTAAGTGGTATTCCCTGTAGAGTCAGATGAAATGAGACATGGTAAAAAATTGAAGCAGATTGTGCAAAAAGTAGTAATGACTGGAACATAATCTCACATTCAGATAATATTTTATTCCCCTTTTTCCTTTAAAGTAAAGAACTCTGCTGTATAAAATAATATTTAAAGAGGAGGCACCAACAAAAGCATTTCCAACAGTTAAGTTTCCAACCTTTTTAAACAAAATGAATACATCTACAGTCATTAAAGGTTCATATGATGTGTCAAATAGAAAAAAGAACATTAAAAAATGCTGGAAAAGGTTGTAATTTGAACAGTAATGGTCTGTCATATATTAACATATGCTTACACAAACTAGATAGTAGGTATATCAGGTAAAAGATGCTGTAGACTTAAATTTTTTTACTGAATACACATTACAAGATGAGGTTCAAAATTTTGCCATGCTTTAAAATCTGCAAATAATATTTCAGTAAATGTTTGATTGTGTTAGAGGTCATAGTCTTGTATATTTAGTTACCTTGTGGAGGGATCTATATGGAGGCTGAGTTGGTCAAATTCTGCCCTTTGCTGGTTATTCACAGATAATAGATGTGAGATATTGTGGGAGGAATTCTGTGGGAAATGTGAAAGGATAAAAAAAAAAGTCTTATCTGCTTACCATAGTGAGGGGATGAATGAGCAAGTTGATGCGATTGGGGAGTGAGGGGATGAATGAGCAAGTTGATGCCATTGGGGTTAAGTCAAATGGTTATTCAGAGTTAAGATGGGGATGCAGTGCCATAATAGGTGAGTACATAAATATAAATGGGATTACTAATACAAGGGATTAGAGATAAGCAAATATCTAAGTGAGAAATGAAGGATTTACAAAATTTATAAGGCAAAACACAAGGAGAAATAGCACGTAGAATGTTTTTCTTGTAAAACCTGAAGATATATTACATGGAATCTCAGGTCATTGGCATAATAAATAATCATGAACAGTTCCATGGGTACCAGTGGGCTTCAATAAACAAGTGGCCAAAATAGAATACAGTGAATACATACAAAACTATAAGGAAGCACGGTTTTCGAATTGAAGTGGTACTTCACATTTAAAAAAAAAAAAAAAATAAAAAAAAAAATAAAAAAAAAAATATACTATCTGGGAGGAGGACAACATTATCATGGATAGTAAAAATGGAAGAAGAAATTGTAGCCTGCACACTAGAAATAAGGAGTTGAGAATGCTGGAAAGATTAAGAACAGAATTCGACAGAAAAAAGGAAACACCCGAAGAAATTAAGGGGAGCGAAAAGGGAAGCTAAGGCTGTTTTCAGGAAGAATGTCATATGTGAAGGGAAAATACTGTATGATGTAATTAGAAATTTGTATGGTTACATTTGTAAATGGAGGAGAGGAGACAGCATTTTTACAGTTGAAGATAAGTGTGGATAAGAAGTTATGGAGGAGAAAGATAGGGTACACCATGTGTCCTTATCGCACACTCATAGGAAGTTTCCTCCAATATCTATAGCTTCTTGGACAGCAAGGACCCTTTTTGGTTGCCTGAGAGTCCAATAACACCCAACATGTCCTACATATAATTGCTGTAACCCATTTCATGGCCCATCAAGAGTTCTTTATCAAAAATCAGATCATCATAGGTCCTACAAGTTATACTATAAATGCACTACTAGAGCAGTGGGAAGGCATGTGGCAAGCACCTGAACCGAGTGTGGTAGGTGGGTGTTAACACTCTGGCCTCGCATTTGGAAGGACGTGGGTTCAAATCCCTATCCGGGCATCCAAATTTGGGTTTTCCATGGTTTCCCAAGTCACTCTAGGCGAATGCTTCCTTTAAAAGGCCATTGCCGAATTCCTTCCCATTCTTAGCCCCAACCCATTCACACCTGTAATGACCTCGATTTCAACAAGGCATATAGTTAAAAAAAAGAAGCATGGAGATGTGCAGTGGCATGGTTTTGTGCTTGATGCTTGAATTCATCGAGCCATGAACTCAGCAAAGTTCATATGACAAACATTGATTTTTAGATGTGTGCATAGTTACGTAAATAATTTAATTCACTTATGAAATCATCCCATGTTTTTTGTTGTTGAAAGATGAGCCAAAAATAATCAATATGGCTGCATTATATGGAAATAGACTTTACTTATAAAAAAAGATAGAATTTGGCATAAAATATATATATTTATTTGGATTTTAAATTTATTTTTGATAAAATATTAAAATCTGAACAATTATAAATTTATTTTTCCACCTCTGCATCTGCGGATGTCAAACATTGAACATCAGCATCTGCTAAAATAACATCCATTACAATCCTAGTTTGATGGTATTGTCAGGAGGGGATAGTTGGGAAACATCTGAGCATATCCACACTCCCCCCCCTCCCCTCATATAATTAGAAAGTAGCAGACTAGGAAATTAGAAATAGATGCAGAAGGACCCAGTTAGTGGATAATATTATATTAACTACCAATGTATTATAGGTATGGGGTGCAACATCTTACCATAACTAATGTTTGCTGTATTTCAAGTAGCTGAAAATATCCTATAATAGTAGTGCTTCTTATATGAATGAACTATAGAGTGATTAATTTGACCACACCAGGATTGTCTGTAAGGGAATAAAGTTTTGTAAATCTGAAAGATGAGTTTCAGAAGGGTTATTCATGCTTTTATTATTGGGCTGTGTGCTAAAAACTTTGGTTGCTATTGACTGGGGATAATGTGACACTAGATTTGTCCAAGATAAATAAGTGAGCAAAATGATCATGGTGAATAAGATAAAATATTAGGGTGAATCAGATTGCATGTTGTTGAGTGCAAGATTACATAAGAGGTAGGAAACAAAATATCACAGAAGGTTGAACTGAAAATAGGATTGCACAGGTGTAGTGCTTTTGGACCATTGTTATTCCTTATTCTATTGAGTGGTTCTGCTTCTGATTTACAGTTAAAAGTTAGGTGGTATGCAAATGACACAAAGTGATGCTATAGGATTATAGCAGAAAGAATTATGAACTGCCTAACAGGTATTTTGGTAGCAGATAGCATAACTATTTGAGTAGGTCAAAATAAAATGAAGATAAAAACCAGCTTATTGGGTATGTAGATAGGAAAATAAAGGTTTAGTATGATTTTGTGGTCAAGGGATATTGCTTGTAGAGTGAATGAAGTGTAAATATGTTGAGTATCTTTGTTAAGAAATTCGGTTTGATAGGACACATCCTGTGGATGTTAAAGAAAAATTTCAAAGTTCTGGATCTATTAAAGGAGGGATATATTGTGAAAGTAAGGGTACTGAGTTATAAAACATTGGTCAGTCTCTAACTTCAGTGTCATGAGAAAGCATTGGTTTGAAATTATGGAGTTGGATGATGTGGAAAGGAGATCGGCTAGATTTTTATGTAGAAGTATCAGCAGAACATAATTGGTAACTAATATGATAAAAGAGCTGGATTGGTATACACGGGAGGCAGGTTAAGAGGTTGCTGAGTACGTATGAGGCATTCATTGGCAATGAGGCCTGTTAGGTTTCGGAGGAGAATTGGGATAGTATGCAATGAGGAAGAGATGGCACTAACCATAATTGGCATTTGATTTCAGGCATGATTAAGGTAGGGGAAATGTTTCAAATTGTTGGAATCAGTGACTGTTATAAATCATTGGGAGAGTTTCAGAACTATTTACCTTTAACAGTGAAAGAGATTAAATTAAATTAGAACTGGTTCTCCTCAGAATTCTCATACATCTGTTAATTGTTTGTATTCAGAGTAGATTTTAGTTTAATTTGCATACCTTAAATGTTATTTTAGCAGTTACTTCATATTCAGTTGCTTTTATTTAATTGGTCACTGCTATGTTGCAATCATGTTAAATACTAATGTTAATGGTGCGAACCTACACCCATATCCCTACATTACACCCTACCAAACCCCCTCCCCCCTCCCCGCATCCAATTTTGCACACTAAGGTGTTTGTATCATAAACTTAAGCTCTCGCAGCTCAGGTGGTTATGAGAATTTACGATGTGGCACCATCTACCATGTTTACTTAGGTCGCTAGTCAAAGCATTTCAGTCAGTCAGCAGAAATCTCCCAACCTATGCAGACAGTGGATGCAATGACACAAGTAGTAACCCTGTATGAAATTGTTGACATAGTGCAAGTTCGCACTAACATGACAGAAGTTTTATATTGCATCCCTCAATGAACCCATAAATGTATGTATCTGTTTTGTAGATCTGATGATAGTAGTTGTTTTATATTTGAGTATATTAATTCACAATTTATAACATGAATTTATCTGAATGTTTGTCCAGGTACTTCTGAAGAAGACAAGCTTATGTTTGTCGAAACTGCAGTCATGATCAATAAATTAAAATTTTAAGCAAATGGTTGGCTATTATTATACCAAATACAAGTTTTACCGTTGCTGTAACGCAGCTATGCTCAAGATTCTAAGTTCCTAAAAATAGTTAATTTGCTACACATATATTGTTTCACCCACAAATCATAAGTATTTGTGATTTTTCCCTGTATTTACCCATTAGATACCTCAAGTGTGAAACATTCTGGCATATATTTGTATGTTAATTGCTTTGTTCTGGCTGACACTACAGGCTTTAAATTTCTGTTTTGCATAGAGATCATGAAGTTTAACAAACACATTAAATTTTATTTTGTTCCTTTTTTTAATTTCGAAGTTATTGTAACACTGCCTGATGAAATGGCAATTGCCAGTAACTGGCATCGCTCTCCAAGAATGAATCAGTTACAAGCACAATGTTTGAAATGACTGTGCACATTGTTGAAGGAAGCATTCCACTATTAAAAATGCACCATTAGTCGGAATATTTGGAAGTGCAGATAACAAACAATTGCTACTACATAAAAATTAGAGCCAGAAAATAATAAAGTATCAACCTAAAAAGAATGAATCCCCACAAAAAATTCTTTTAAAATAGGGCCAAGTCTCATTGCTGTTTACAGATAAAAACTTACAAGATCTTGTTCTGAGCCAAGTATACAATTAACTGTGTTTATTTTATTCACTTTCTGAAATTGGGATGTACATATAAACCTTAATCATGATCAGAGGAAGACATCACTCACTCTGGTTGTGCTATCGTTTGACTGTGTGTGTTGACAGCTGCTCACAAAACAGCGATTTTGCATCATCAGCTAAGTCTTTGTAGACTTAATTACTTTAAAAACTTTAAATATCATCTAAACTCTTACGATTATTGTTAGCGAGAATAATTATCTAAGATTACTCCATAAATAACAGTTTTTAAATTTCGGGTCATTGTTGCTAAGGTCTCTTTGCTAGTTATTACACATTTCACTTAATTAAATTTAGCATAAGCTTGATAGTTAGATTAATTTTAATACTATAGCATAGGTAAACGTAGTGGTTTAAGTTATTTTAGTGTTAAATTCTTATATACCGTAAAAAAATTCAAAGCACTAGTTCGAAATTCGATTGTTAAGGTTTTTGTATCGTTCTATATTAAGACTCTATTCGGTTTAAAATAACACAGTTTGTTAATTAATTAGTTCTGGAATAGTAATAAAGCAACTAGAAATTATAAATAATAAACATAAGTATTCATATATAGCATCCAGTTGTTTACAATAGGTTAATAAAATATCGATATTTTAAGTTCCACTACCGATATCGCAATCGAGTTTACAACAACAAAAACGTACGTTCTAGTAATTAACCTGTTTTGTGTGAAATATAATTGTGTTTAATTGTCATCTAATACACTAAAATAGAAACTTCCTAGCCTTATTTTATATAAAAAAAAAAAAAAACCCTTCATAAGTAACTAATTAGTTGCTATCCACATCAGCAGTAAATAGTATCGGCTCTTCATCATAAGTTCGTTCTGAAAATCATAAGCTTAAGTTCATTGGTTCTTAAGGAGTTTTATTACCTAGTTATTATTCATAAAGCTTCAATTTTATATATATATAAATTCAACAGTTTAGTCGAGTATAGCGCCTATAATATTTAATAATAATAAAAAAATAAACGTTAAAAATATAGTATAAACTTTATTAGACTACTTTATCAAACAAATTTAAGGTTTGTTTAGAAGGCGTTTGTAGTATTTGGGAAAATCATGACTGGAAACTGTGGCACCTGCCGTAGGTACGTTGCGAAGGGGATGGGTTGTAGTTGGTGTAAGAAGTGGTTTCACTGGGCATGTGGGGAAGAGGAAACGGGGGAAATAAATGAGGCTCTCCCATGGTTTTGTTCACTTTGTCTTAGGGATGATAGGATTTGGGAGATGGGCGAAACGATTAGGGAGTTGCGTGAAAGGATCAGGGTTCTTGAGGCTCGTCCTGTGGAGGCTTAGACTCTGCAGGCATGGCCTGTGGTGGCCTCGCCTGTGGAGGTTCAGCCTGTGGGGTCTCAGCCTGTGGAGGCTGAACCTGTGGAAGTCCGGCCTGTGGAGGCTCAGACTGCACATGCACAGCCTGTGGGGGCTGAGCTTGTCGAGGCTCAAGCTGTAGAGGCAGAAAGTAGAGATAGTGGGTTGGAGGAAGTTGAGAAGGATGGGTGGGAGCTGGTAACAGGTCGTAGGAGAAATGTAGTTAACAGGATGAAGAAGCCAGACACTTCAGTAATTGTGGGGAAAAATAGGTTTGACCTGTTGCCTGAGTCAGGAGGAGAAGAGCCTCATGTAGATGTAGGAGTAGGTAAGATGCAGCAGGTCTTTAGGAATAAGGACGTGCAAGGCAAGAATAGGTTCTGCTGTTAGGTAGTAGCCATGGGAGAGGTGTAGGCCCTCTTCTGCAGGATCAGTTAGGTACAGGTTACCAGGTCACAAGTTTTTTCAAACCTAGTGCAACATTAGGTCAGGTAATAGAGGATATAGGTTCACTTTGTAGGAGTTTCACTAAGGACGATAGAGTAGTGATAGTGGGAGGGGCGGGGAATAGTATTGACAGAAACGCGAGTTATAGTATAGAGAGTAACCTGAGGAAGGTGGTGAAGGAGGCACAGCATACCAGGGTGGAGCTGATGCAGGTCCTAAGACGCCATGACCGGCCACAATTGAACTCCGCTGTGAGGCATGTAAATGTGGAAACGGAAGTGCTACTTGGGAAAGGCATTAGTTCTGTGTTTGGGGTTGTGCCTGTAAACACCATAGGTAGGTGGGGTTTCACTAGGCATGGCCTACATCTAAATAGAAGTGGGAAGGAAGTACTTTCTGAGTTGTTAGCTAAAGCAGTGAGGGAGCCCATTTCCAGTGATGATGGGGTCAGGACTGTGCCTTTTTTAGGTTAGGGGCTGCTGGTGAAGGGATGGAAATAGATTATCAAAGTGATACTGATTGTAGATCCATGACGAGAACGATCATAGATGTTAAAGAAATTAATGAAGGTGCTGAAACAATAACTGGCTGGGGTAAATCTGGGAAAGAGGAGTTAAATGCTGAAAATATAAAGCCGGTAATAAGGGTGTTAATGGTAAACTGTAGAAGTATAATGAACAAAGTAATCGAATTTGCAAACTTAATAGAGATACACGAACCACAAATAATAATTGGGGTAGAGAGTTGTTAAAAGAAGAAGTACTAGACAGTGAAGTTTTTCCTGATGGTTACAGAGTGTACCGCAGAGATAGAGGAGCAATTGGTGGAGGAGTCTTCATACTAGTTAGCAAAAACTACCACAGTTCACTGGCATTCATAGATCAAGACCATGAGTTACTTGGGGTAGATTTCTGGGGTAATAAAAAAGAAAAAATTAGGGTGTTGGCTGCTTACCGCAGTGGAAGAATGACAGATGAAGATGAGGCTCTTGGGGAGAAATTAAATTCATACTCAGATTTCAGAGGTGAGAATAGAATGATCATTATTGGTGGGGATTTAAATTTACCAGGTGTAAACTGGGAAGGAAATAAGATTAATAACACACAGGGAACAAAGATTTGCAAATACCTTAGTAAGGGAAGGAGGATTTACACAAGTGGTAGAGCAAAACACTAGGGGGCAAAATATTTTGGATATATTCCTAATAAAGCCCGATGATAACCTCGTGGGGTGTCAAGTAACGGAAGGAATAAGTGATCATGACGCAGTTCTGATGGATATTAGAGGATTCAGTGAACCAGCAGCAAAACTGAAGGGGGAAATAGGTACAATTATAAAAAGGCACAGATTTCAAATTTGAAGAGATATTTCAGAGAACGTTTCAGCAAATGGAAGGAAGGCACAAGTACAGTAGAGTCAAGGTGGGAAGAGTTAAAGGAGATAATAAGAAAGGGGGAAGAAAAATTCATTCCAAAGCAGAATATAAAGAGAAGTAGAGAACCTGTGTACTATAATAGGGAAGTGAGGAGGTTAAAGAGGTTGGTACGAAGAGAACATAACAGAGTTAAGAGACAGCAGGGTAGTAGGGAATATTTGAAACAACTAAACAAGGACTTAATAACAGCAAAGAAAGTTGCTAAAGATGGGTTTATGAAGAGTATTGTCAGTGCAGGAGGACCAATGACTGATGCATCTCGAAATTTCTATGGCTATATCAGGAAACTGAGGGGAAGGGAGGATGTAGAGATGCTCATAGATAAGGATGGAGAAGTAGTTACTGAGGATTTGAAAAAGGCAGAGATTTTAAATAACTGGTTTAGTGAGAGCATTAGGGACAATGAATCAGAAACGGGAAGGTCTAATTCAGGAGAACGAGCTTAACAATACGATTAGAAATGAAGATACTAAAAAATTTGAAATTCATCCTGAAGAAATCATGAAGGAAATAAGAAAGCTGAAAAAACATAAGGGGGCTGGTGCAGATAATATTACTACAGATATCTTAAAGATAGTCGGATGTGACATTGTACCTTATCTTGAAATATTATTTAAATTGAGTCTGGATACTTGCTGCTTACCACAAGACTGGAAAAGTGCGATAATAGTACCGGTACATAAAGGAGGGGTGAGAAATAGAGTCGACAATTACAGGCCAATCAGTTTGACTTCAGTGGTAGGTAAATTAATCGAAAGATTGATATGCAACCACATCAGAAATGTATGTGAGGAACGTAAGTGGTTTTCAAGTAGGCAACATGGGTTCAGGCAAGGATATTCATGCGAATCTCAGTTGGTGAGATATATGCAAGATATTTCAGATGAAATGGACAAGGGAGGCCAAATTGATAGTGTAGCGCTGGATCTTTCAAAGGCGTTTGACAGAGTAAGCCATAAAATGGTAGTAAATAAGGTAAAAACTATTGGAGTGGATGAGAAAGTGGTTTGCTGGGTAGAAGAATTTTTAAAAGGTAGAAAACAGAAAGTTAGGGTGGGAAATGCAGGTATCAAAGGAAGTGGAAGTAAAAATGGGAGTGCCGCAGGGTAGCGTATTGGGACCATTGCTATTCATTATTCTAATAAATAATTGTGTTGATTGTTTACTATCTGAAATTAGATTGTTTGCAGATGACATAATGCTGTATAAAAGGATCAAAACGATAGAGGACTGTAAACAGTTGCAGGGTGATCTGGACATGGATATCTAGTTGGGTTGGTAAACATGGGATGAAGATAAATGCAAAGAAGAGTCAGCTAATTAGATACACAAATAAAAAACAAAAGGTTAATTATGAATATAAGGTGGGGAAAGAATTGCTTACTGAAGACTTGAAATGTAAATATCTTGGCATTACATTTGATAACAAGCTTAACTGGGCAGGGCACATTGGACAGGTGGTAGGAAAAGGTTTCAAAATTCTGCACTTGTTGGAGAGAGTGATGAGAGGATGCACGAGAGAAGTAAAGGAATTGGGTTACAAAACTTTGGTAAGACCATTGCTCGAATATGGTAGTGTAGTATGGGACCCACATTTTGAGTATCAAATACAGGAGTTGGAGAAGGTGCAAAGAAGGGCTGCTAGATTTGTTTCTGGAAATTATCGCAGAATGCAATCAGTGACAGATATGATAAAGGAGCTGGAATGGGATTCATTGCAAGACAGGAGGAGGATGAGGAGGGTCATGGGAGTGTACAGGGCGTATACTGACGATGAGGCATGGAAAGATATTGCAGTAGGTATGAAAAGTAGTTCATGGAAGGGAAAAGATGACCATGACCACAAGCTGGCACTCGATTTCAGGCACAAGGGTGTGGGAAGATTTTTCTTTTTTAGGTAAGGGTGTCAGGGATTGGAATGAGTTACCAAGGGGAATGATGAATAACCTACCGAAAACGTTAAAAGAATTTAATGTTAAAATTTGTAGAGGGCAAATGTAGGTGAGTGTAGGATAGGAGGAAGTTGGGTGTGTAGGGAAATTGCCACCGGAGCCGTGTGCTCCATTGCAATTAAATTAAATTAAATTAAATTTGGCAAGGGGTTCGGAAGAAACAAAGAAAACAAAGATAACATAAAATTAACTTGACAAAACAAGAAAAAGATTAAAGAAGAAAATGATAGAAACACTGGGGTAGGAATATATAGAACAAAAACAGAAACAACCCATTAGGCAACCATTTTATAAGATTACCTAACAGAATTTTCATTGACACTACTAATGAATTATATACATACTTTGCTGAGTAAGAAAATTAAATAAGATGTAAGAAGGATGCACACTTCCAAAATTTCATTAAAATGACAAAGAATTAAAACAAATCCATGAATGTTCTCTTCTTGTCTGCTGAAAGCTTCAGCTGACCAAAAATTTTCCTTGTGTATTGTTTTCATTCTTCAGATTAATCCTGGTAAGTTTTTCCCTGTCTGTAAGAATGAAACTAATACACATACAAGTAAATTGTTTATGAATAATCAGCATTTGAATCACTTTGAGATTACAGACTTAGATTTTGTCATTCACATCTCATTAATAGAATAGTAGAGAGAATTAGTTGGGAATTATATTAATGGTTATTGTGTCATTTGATGAAAGCATTTAATGTGAATTGATCATGGATTTACATAAATGTGTTTTCTTTTCTGATTTGTATTATAGTGTTGCCAATAGAAAATCATTCACCCCAAAGTTAGACATGTCTGTTTCAAACCTGCCTTCTGGTCCTCTTGACAATTATCGGAGACAAGCATCTTTTGACTGGAAGAAACTGAGAATCTTAATTGATGGCGAAGAAGCTCTTAAGCTGAAGGTTGGTATTAAATACTAAATCATATCTCCAATGAGGTGTTATTAAGTGTTATGATGCTTTCTGTGACTGTTCTATTGTTGAAGTGAAAACTTCTGTAGTCGCATTACACGATGTTTGAGCAGGGGCAAGAAGCCAGCTGTTGTGTGTATGATATGCGTGCAAGATGCTTTTGACAAAATCTTTATACAAACAGTCTTTATGGGATTTTGATAGAATTTTGTATATGTTCACTTTAAAACAAATTGAAAAACACTGTCGACATTTTATTTACAGAAACCTCTCCTTCTTCCTCCCCTAACCTTAATTTCTGTCACCGTTGTTAATACAAACCCACAGTTTTTATCTGATTTTGACAGTAGTTAGCAGACATACTAACTACTTACGTATACTTCAAAACAAGGTGGTCTGGTAGCACAGCAGTTACCTCCAAAAGTTCTCTTTCCGGGTCGCAGGTTCAAATCCCGTGATGAGTAGGAATATTTAGGCGTTGCTATTTTTTTTAATGAGCTGTGCTGGGATGTTCCATGCTTCCGATTCCACATTAAACTGCAGTCTCTTGAAGAAAGGAATTAGCCTTCTTGCCTCTGACACAATAGCTTGGTACATCTCCTTCGGGAAGATTCAAAAAATTGTTGGGTAGTGGACTAAGTTAGATTTTTGGTTTCTCAAGTGAAAACTTCTTTAGGCACATTAGGTGATTTTTGAATGGGTAAAATATTATGAGTTTGCATTTTCGACATGCTAATGTTAATAGTATATCTGTTGTGGTCTGGTGGCTCAGTGGTTTAGGTGTCTGGCTGGTGAATGAAAGGTCCCTGGCTCGAATCTCTGTCTTGATAAGGATTTTCGTAGACCATTAACCTGCCCTTTACATCTGGCATAGCTTGCTGTGTAATGTTAGGTGTGCCATAATGCTTCTGTGGCTCAGATTCCACATTAAACTGTATGTACCTCGTAGCACTAACAGGTTAGGTTAAGGCAGATAAGACAGGGGCAGAAAGCTCAGCCAGTAGAAACTCTGTCACAAGGTCGTTATGTCCACATGAAATTATTATTATTTAGTATATCTATAGTTATAGGTATGATGTGTTGTACATATAATATTAATAGTTTTAAGTTTTAACTTCTGTTGGCAGTGATTGCCATATTTTTTATTTATTTATTTATTTATTATTATTATTATTTTTTTTTCTCTGCAGTAACTTAGTATTTTTCGGTCATACTGGTACTGCTGCTTGTAAATATCAATTATAAGTGTGATAGCTTGTAAGCACCTTAGAATTTTAGCAAATTCTAGTTTCTTAGCTTCAAGTATAAGGGAGGAAGTAAATTTGAAGTGAACAGAAAGTTTTTCATGTAGGCTATACATAGGTTATGGGAGGGACGTTTTATGTAGTAAGCTGATACCACAACCTAACTCACTAAATAAACCATTTTAAAAGCAGTAAAGACCTCCAATATTTAATAAAAGCCCTAAATGAACTTTCTATAATAGTAGGAGAACTTCATTTTAATTGAAAATAAGATAATTCCTAGTAGTTCAACTTCTTAACAATAAATTTCTGCCATATGATAATTTTACTATTTTTAAACCATTTTTAAAGCAGTAAAGACCCACAATAGTTAATAAAAGCACTAAATAAACTTTTTATAACAGTAAAGAAACTTTATGTTAACTTGAAATAGAATAATCAATGATAGTTCAACTTTCTGCCATGTGAATATTTCACTATTTTTGGGCACTGTTAATAGCAATAAAGTCACTCAACATTTAATAAAAGTACTAAATCAACTTTTTATAATGATAAGGAAACTTTTAAACCAACCTGGAATAGGAAAATCCATTATTGTACCATTTGTAAACAGTAGATTTTTGATACGTAACCATTTCACTATTTCTGAACACTTTCAAATGAAGTAAAGTAATTTTTAAATAATAATAATTCAAAAGAAAGTTAAATTCACCAAAATTGAACTCGTAAATTTTTGTAGAACATTTTGACACTAATTTTATTCAGATAACTTGCAGTTCCATGGATTTCGGAAAAAACTGAATAAATTCAAATGGTGGGGTTAATACCCTCACTTCAGAGATTTGTATCACCACGCGGAAATTAAACTAAAATTTAAAACTAATCACTCGAAATTGCCCACTAAACAGCCTTTGGACTTCTAGTAGATAAGTCTAGACATTGTCAAAGTTTGAATACTTTTCATAATCTGGATCGTCTAATAAATTATACACACTTTTTATTACGCGGAAGCAAAAAGACGTGGTACAGCTGCTTACGTCACGGATTTTGGTAGTTCCTATATAAGACCCCGCCGCCATCATGCTTTGACTTTACATCGGGAGCGTTATGTGAGTTAACCTGCGCTAGTTTGTTCAGGAGTGGGAAGTAGCCAGTTGAAATTTGGCACTACTCGGCGGCCATGTTGGGACATCAGTGTGTTAGTCTGCGAGTATAATGTCTATGTAGAACTTTTAAATTTTAAAAAGGGGTTTGGTTTGGTATTCTATTCTTTCCACAATCTGCAATATTTTGGATACGTTTGTTCAATCGCATACTCAACTGTATAATGCTAATTTTGAAATTGTGACTTTTTTAAATAAACTTCAAATTTTCCGAGCTAAGTGGACTTTTGTGATTTCATAGTAGACTTGAAACCTTTTCTAAGTTTGTGGTTAAACAAATTTAGTGGCGACCTCTAAGCATTTCAGTTGAGATCCAAAAGCGCTACGTGGTCAAGTTAAAATTATTTCGTCTAAATTCCACAGAACTTTTAATTCAAGTGAACTGTTAGTTAAGGCACTAAAGCGATACTACAGCCCCTGTATCAGCTTTGGGTCTTACAAGCTCACATAAAATATTATTAAAAGAGTAATGTTAGGTCTAGTATAGCATCTCACTGTAACTTACCTATTTGACTTGTACTATAATGCAATTAAATTAACAATCTAGGCAATAAAATTTGTATAGGGCAAATGCAGGTGGCTGCAGGATAGGGGAACATGGGGGTGTAGGGAAATTGCCAGCCAGAGCCTGTGCTCCATTTCAATCAAATTAAATTAAATAATTTATTTGTTTCAGACAAGAATTTGGAAGGTAATAGAATCAGATCCAATTTTTTACCATCCCGCCATAAGTCCTTCTGCTGAGGAGCAACAGCTGTTGTCACTAAAGCAGATGAAGCATTTACATCTCCAGAAACTTTTTACTGCTGATGAGCTACTTAAAAATTGGAAGGTAATATTGTGAGTAATTCTTCTGTGCATAAGTGGTATTGCTAAAACGTATTTTTACTGAGCATAGCAGTAATATTTAGGTCTGCATTCACGAGGAGCCTGATTTAATTTGCATTTTTCCCAGCTGGATTTCATTTTCTCATGGTTTCCTGAGGTGATGCAAGGTAAATGCTGAGATGATTCTTATATAGGCCATGATATATTTCCTACACATCCTTGGTAACAATCTTATCCTCATTCTGTTGACTTTTGCTGTTAATGTACCATGAAGCCTGTATTTTTTAAGAGAGATTTTCCTCACTACAGAGGGTTTACTCCAACATAACAATAAAAAACTCAAAACACAGGACTTTATCTTCTCAAAGTATTTTGCCAGATACTTTCATTCTTGAGTATCTGCCTCTTCTGCACCAAATCTTCTCATTGCTATTAGTACATTTTGGAGCCAGGTAAGTATGGGTCATCCTCTTTTTCTCCTTCCTTCAACTTGCTATAAGTTATATCAGTACGTAAGTATTCAAGTGTAGCAATATTCTCTAATAGTACCTGTATAGCTAAAGCCAAGGCAGCTGTGAATAGACCTGATGTTTATAGTCTGGTGGCTCAATAAAACCATTCATCACACACAAAGTAGAAGAGGAAATTATGAAAGGCATGTGTGGAAAGTCACCAGGAATCGATGGTCTTCCAATGAAGTTTACAAGCATTATGAAAGAAAAATTGGTCGAACCCATCAACAGTATTTGGAGCAATGACAATATACTCTACGATATTAAGGAAGGCCCATTGTATTAACATTTGAGAGTCAGTACACCAACAGTCTAGTAAATACGAGACCTATAACTTCAATGCTTCAACCTATAAGATAATAGCCCGAGCCTTGAAATATAAAATATGGATTGCATGAAATGTAATATTCACGGGTTCTCCAGTCGTATAGTGTTATAGAAAGACAAGCTTTTGAAGGCTAGCTCTGCCACCATCTTCAACTTTGGCATTACAACTGTGACAACCAGAGCTATACTGGTGTTGTCTGGTTGCCGTATGATGTTTACAGTTCTGCTTCATCATGATTGGTCAGTTCTGGAAGAAATCGAGTGGCTCTCTTCTGTACTTTGTCTAACATGTCAATCAATCCCTTGCGATATGGATCCCAAACTCCTCAACAGTAATCCAAGTGCAGATGCACTAGTGTTACAACTTCTCAAAATACGACCTATGAATCAGTAATCTAGAATTAGCTTTGCCTACGACGGAAGTTATGTGTAAGTTCCATTTCATGTTGATTTGTACTATTACACCGAGATACTTAAAGGAATCAACCATGTCAACAACTGAATTGTTAACTTTGTACGCATGAACGAACATAGTCTTTTTTTTACTTATTTCCATTGCCTTGCACTTTTTGCAGTTATGTGTAAGCTGCCATTCATGGCACCATTCCGAAATAACATACATATCATGTTGAATTTCTAAGCAATCATCAGAGCACCTTCTTTCCCAATAGATAAGTGCATCATCAGCAAACAATCGCTACCTGCAATTAATGTTGTCACCGAAATAATTTATAAAAATTAGGAAAAGAAGTGGTCCTATTACGTTTCTTTGAGGAACGCTCGAAGTAACATCTAGCGTAGAAGAGGCTTCCCGGTCAACAATGATATAATGTGACAGACCAGTTAGAAAATTGCGTATCCATTCGCAAATCTGATCCAATATACCATACGCTCAAATCTTGGCTAAAAGTCAGTTGTGTGGTACAGAGTCAAAAACTTTCTGAAAATCCAAGAAAATCGCATAAACTTCTGAACCTGCACTGATAACTTTTATTACATTATACAAAAATATGGTCAAATGTGTTTCACACGATCAGTTCTTTAGAAATCTATTTTGGTACTCGTTTTTATCTAGAAACTTCATAATTTTAGAGCATATGGCATGCTCCAGAATTGTACTGTAAACAGATGTTTCTTGAAAACAGAAATCACCTGGGCTATTTTTCAGTCAGAAGGTACTATTCTCTCTTCTAAAGATTTACAGAATATATCTGACAAGAATGGTTCTATTTCTTCCACGTATTCTGAAAATACTCTTACTGGTATACCATCGGTACCCAGTACTTTCTCCCACTTCAGGAGCTTTACTTGCTTTGTAAACCTACACTATCAATTTGTACCAGATCCATCTCAAATTCTACACACTGTGGAAAAGCGGGAATGTTTTCCATTTTACATCAGTAAAAGAATTTTTAAATTCGGTGTTAAATAAGGTAGCCTTGTTGCTGCTGTCATCAACTTCCCAATCATTTTGTAAAGAGACCATTGGGCATTTTAAAAATGCAGTAAAAAAGTAAAATAATGATTTTAAAAAAGGTTTTTGCTATGGTGTGTAGTGTGCATAGAAATAATAGGCAGAATAAATGTAATTCATATTTTTATTTAATTAATTATAAAAAAAATTTCAAAATTTGCTCTTATGCACGCTCTAAATCTTTTGATACATATTTTTATTTGGCGAGAATAACCTTTGCAGTTAATGTGTTCTGCAGCTGTTTTTATTTTCTCACGCAACTGTGTTACCTCCATCGTGTAAACGAAATCTTTTAGGCAGCCCCAATAAAAAAATATCCAAGGGATTCAGGTCCAGCGATCTTGATGATTATAAGATAGGTTTTTTTAACATTAAAAAAAATTGTTTTAGATGACTTGAACATCATTGAGTAAATTTAAAAAAAAAACGTTCAAAAAGTCTTAATTAGAAATCGCATGGAATAAACTGAAAGCATCACTTTTCAAAAAATCAATATCTTGAAAATGGTGAGACTTTTACTAACATAAAATTTTGTCATATGTAGGGCATGACCTGTCTGCAGTTGCAGGATTATCCTTTCATTCCTGAACACCCCGTATAAAAGGAAAAAGTTGCTATTTAATTGCTAACCGGCAAGTGTCAGAAAAAGCAAATAGTTTTGCTAAATAACCCTCAAATACAGTTTCAAACAGAATAATGTCACGTGTGAAAAGAAAATACAGTTGGAAACGAAATTTTCTATTCTGAAAGATCTAATGTGAAGTGATAAATTAAAGAGAAAAGGCAAATATTGTGTTTATTAACTTTGATTAATTCTTATGCCAAAACTATAACATATTTGAGAAAAATATAATAAAATGTTAGACTAAGGAAAAAGATAACCGAAATGTTGAGTTTATTTGTGTGTTCGTGATATATGTTCTTCTCTCATCGCTGCCTTCAACTTAGGTGAGTGATGAGTCATTTTCCCTTTCCTTGCAATTATAATAAAGTGTTAGGAATAATTAATTCTATAAAATAATGAAATTTAGAAACGATTGAGAAAAATTTAGTACATTTTTGGTGACGTCATATTGTAACTTATGGATGCTTTTGCTGACATAGGTCAAAGTTTCCATGGCAATGGAGCCATAAGTATAAAAATGGGTAGTGCTGTTTGTCAGCTGACAGTTGAAATTTGGACAGTTATGCGTGTGCATGGTGCACGGTGGTCCTGGCCAGCATTTCTGATTCACAATTAATTTTGATAATTCCATTTTAGACTTAGAATACTTTCAGTGATGTTTAATTGGAACTTAGGAATCTTTTATAGAAGGGAAGAGAATTTTTAACTGATCTGCAACAGTTAACTAAAAGGGTAGTTTTTATTGTGAGTGATTGTTGTATTTGGAGTGATCATCACTAGTCACAGAAACTAACTTGCATCTTCATAAAGGATCTAATCCAATAAACACTAATTCCCTGATACCATTTGAGTTTGACTTTTGAAAAATATGCAGTATTAAATGTTTCTACCATCTTTTATTTAGAAATTTCCTTTAATTATTTATTTCATAGACACTACTTAAACTCCAGTCTGTGGGTTGGTGAGCTATCTGCAAAAGTGAATTAGGGAAGTTAGCTGGCTGGTACAGTCAAAGTTTGCAATAAACAATAATATTCTTAAACCATACAATATCAATGATAGTTTTAAATCAATCCAACCACCAACAACACTGAGAAATAAGGTACATATTCATCATCACTTGTACTCCAGTTTCTTGGGTATGTTTTACACAATACTTCCAGTGTTTCAGTTTTGCTGTCTATAGATGACTTTCTTCTGCTGTCTCCTGTCTGAGAAAGTTTCATTTTCCATAGCAGATTCCCAATTCCATTCTCTAGTTTCTCTATTTCCTCCTTCATTTGGTTTATCCATCTTCTTCTTAGTCTTCCAACTGGTCTTTTTCCCCATTATCAATTTTTTCCCCAAATAAGCTTTGGGTAATCTTGTGCTGTTCATTCTTTTAAGATGCCCAACTCTTTAAGCCTAGATGACATTAGTTTTTCATCCATGTTTTATTCAACTCTAGGTTTATTTTATGGAGGTCTGTTCTAAGAAACATCAATTGACAAGTTTGGATCCTTTCTTGATAATGTGCATGTTTACAGAACATATGTGTGAATATAAATGAGATATGATTTGCACAGGAATTTTTTTTGCTTATATCTGAATTGGTCAATGATTTGAACCTGATGGTTTTATAATTTTATGTGTACTAATTTTCTGTGCTACAGTTTTTACTCTGCATCACTGCTTATTGAAGACATAAAATATAAATATCGTTGAATAATTTTAATTTAATTTAATTTAATTGCAATGGAGCTCAGGCTCCAGTGGCAATTTCCCTACACACCCATCTTCCCTCTATCCTGCACCCACCTACATTTGCCCTCTACAAATTTTATCTTTAAATTCTTTCAAAGTTTTCAGTAAATTTGATAGTAAGCCTAGCTTTATCGGAAAATATTTCAAAGGCATGAAACATTTAGGGAAGGTGATGAGGGGATGTACTTGAGAAGTGAGGAAACTTATAGCGTCAACACCTTTTTCAGGCTTTTACTGAAATATGGTGGGGTAGTTTCTAATTACAGAAGATGAAGGTGATGCAAAGGAGAGGAGCTATATATTTTGTAAGAATTATCATAAAATTACTTCATAGCTGCTATGGTAAAAACAGTTCGAAATCTCAGGAAATAAGGAAGTTGAAAAATAGAATATTGTATCAGGACGGATATTGGATGGGGAATTGAGAGTAATACGAGGAAGATGAGGGAGGCTCAGGGTCATAAATTAGCTCTTGGTTTCAGGCTTTGCTGTGTAAAAAAGTTTTGTTCAGGGGACTAAGATAAGCTATTGAGATACTTTATGAAATAGCTATGTCAAAATAGAAAACAATCTAAAGTAAAAATTTGTGTAATACAGAAGTATTTGTGTATGGGGACTGTGATAGTTCCACAATAATTAATATTAATAATAAGAGGGGCTCATTTTGTTCTAATTTGAAGCCAGGAGAGCAATGACACCACAAAAAGACATTTAATATCATTACTGCCTTTCTTCTTCCAACTTTGGTAAAAGATGTGTTTACCTTTTCCTATCCCTCTTTGTCTTCACACTACCTTAAAGGTTTCCCATCTCAATATTATCCTAAAAGTACTTTAAAACATAGGTTTCAAATATAACAAAAAAATTGTTTCAGCTGCATTCATCTATTTCTGCACTTGGCCAATATGATGTCTCACTTGCACAAATGTATCTAATAGAACTTACAACATTTATTTTGGTGATACGTGAATTTGGAACAGCAAGACACAAAAGTTTACAACGAGATGCTCTGGATCACAAGGTAAGTGTTATCATTTTAATCCTGACCGTACATATTCGTACAATATTGTTGAGCATAGTGGAAACCTTCTCCTAAATTTCCTCGGTTCCCTTAACAATGGTCTTTCCATCAGCATCAACTACACTTACTCCCACATACTTTCTTGATATCAACATTTACCTCCAGCAAGGTGCTCTTCACACAAGGTCCAAAATTTACAACAATACCTACTCTTCAACATTTTCCTTCCCTTCCACACTTCCTTATGTCCTCGAATCCATGGCACATAAATTTGATCTGATCAAGAATTTCTTCCATAGTACTCCTAAAGTGTAAAGCATGTCTTTATTGCATGCTGCCACCACCTGATCTTTTAAAATCACAGATCTCTCAAGCTACCACCTACCATTCCCACTGCCCCCATATGTGTTTCAGCAGATCGCCAGATCTCAAGAACCCTCCATAAATACTCACCTACTGATTTTTCTTGACTACCACGTGATTCTTTCCCATGCAATAGACCTCACTGCCAAACCTGTGGCATGCAATCTAGTCACCTTCAACTATTCCAAACCTATGATGGGATAATCTTTTCCTGTTATTGGAAATGCCTTTTACTCAACTACATACTTCTTTTACCAACTTATCTGCATTCAGTGCTGAACTTCTTACAATGGCCTCACAACTAACCATATATCTTTCAGGATAAATGATCACAGGTAACCTAGACCATCCAGTGGCAGTCTATGCCAGTTTCCATTACTCCAACAACCTCAACCTCTCACTACATGTGAAACCGGTTGGATAGTGATGCAAATTCACCTTCCTGGAACTTAAGGTCATACGACTGCATCACTCTCCTCTTCTACCTACGACTCCCCTTTCTATCTCCCCCCCCCCCCAGCGTGTCTTTGATGCCAAGAAATCATATGGTAGTCACTGATAGGTGGCTGTTGTGCAGCTTCTAATCTCTCTGCCTGGATCGCAGATTCAGTGGTTAGTTGGAGCATCTGTGAGTGTTCTAGTTATATTAAGGTCACTCATATCACATCTGCTGCAGCCTCTTATGGTAGCTGCCAGATGTGTTGTTTTCATTAACAAAGCTGCAAACTGGGTGCGCAGATCAGCCACCTCAGCTTGCATCTACAAACAATAATCACAGTCCCTACAAACATTGTCTTTTTAATAAAATGTAAAACTGTGCTATTGCTCTTAGTGATCACTTAATAGCTACTTATAAGTGCTAACTTCAGACCATAAATATATCAACATTCAATTAAACAAAACTCCACTTCTAAAAGATAAATATAAATTATGCTACTGCTTAGCAATGGAAGAGGACATTATTAAATAATTAATAAAAAATAAGGTCAGCTTTTGGAAGAAAATTTAAGCTAATAACTGAAAGAAGGGAAAGATTTTAGATGGAATTTATAGTTTTGCTTCTCCATGTTAGTATTTGGTACTAGAATAAAAAGGGTAAACTATTTCTACACAAATCAGGGTCCAAGTGCACAAAGCAGCAGGAAAATGTTTGTTTCTTAATAAAGTGAATCTAAAACTGCTCATGTTACTTAGTTGTTTTATGATTTGGCCTCAATTAGAAAAGAAACTATGCTTCATTAAAAGCCTAAACACCTATCAAACTTGAAATTCGTGGCTACCATGTTTCAATTTTTCTCTACTTTTCAGTCATCTTTCTCTGTTTGTTTCATCTATTGAATAACCGATTGCCCTTTATTTTTAATCCTGTTCTCATTATTTGCTTCCTCTGCCACAGCAAGAAGCATCTCCTTTGAGAAAAGACATTACTTCAGTCAAAAAGATCAGCACATTTCAGAGATTCTCATTTACTTTATATGATTTATTTATTATTATTATTTGGTTCAATATTATATATTTGCTATGTAAAATTAAGATGTATCTTCTTTGATGTTTAACTCTGGCAGCTTTCCTTTTTTTTTTTTTTTTTTTTTTTTTTTCTTATTTTGAACCCACCACTACATTATCAAATTTTTTAGTTGTTGCAACTAATTGCAGTACATGATGAAATTGTATCTTTGCATAAACCATGTTCTTCTGCTGATGAAGACTCTTCTTCTAATAAAGAATGATGTTTTATATGTTGTGGTGACAATTTATCTACATACTTGCTTTTGCATTTCACATTTTTTTTTATTTACATACAATTTTTTTTTTTAATAGCCTTATAGCTGAAACCAAGTAAGAATTATGATCATGGTCACTTTTTCCGTTACACATACTATTCATAATAATATAGGATAGGGAAAATAAACAGTTATCCGTCACTTACCACAGATGAAGGCAGGAGGGCGAGACACGTAAAAACACAAAAACAAACGAATTGCACAATATTTCGACTTTAGTCTTAGACATGTGGGAGGCGAGACATATGGCAGGGGGAAAGATGTGGTCACATCCCAACCTGCCACATGAATCAATTCATAATTCGATATATACATCATGATGCCCAACTATTATGTATCGAGTCCAGGAACACTGTTAAACAGATAAAGAAAAGCTGGGTTTATAGAAGAAATATTAGTGAAAATAATATAAAACACTTCATAGATACCTTAAACAATGAAAACTGGTTAGAAGTATATAATGCGCAGGGTGTTAATGCGAAATTAGATTCCTTTCTGAATATATTTCTAACACTTTTTGAAGGTAGTTTCAAAAAAAAAGGAAAATTCTCAACACTCCAAACAATGAACTGGGCATGGGATGGATAACAAAGGGTATTAGAATCTAGCAAAACAGAGAGGGACCTTTATTTAAAAATGAGAGAATCAGATAACTATGCGCTGAAAGTTCACTATAAACTTTATTCTAAAATACTAAGAAATGTAATAAGGAAGGCCAAGAACAGGTACATATCAGCGAAAATAGAAAATTCAGACAATAAAATGAGAACAATATGGAATATAATAAAGACTGAAACATGAAAAACTGTAAATCACTCTAAAGACATAAAAATAGAACAAAATGGATATGTGTATAGCGAAGTAGGGGAAGTTTGTGAAATATTTAACAAACATTTTACGTCAGTAGTAGATAAATTAGGCATAGAAAAGCAATCCCCACATAGTGCTCTAAGGCTTCTTGAGACTGCTTTCCCAAATAGCTTTGTGGAGATGAAATTGCCACCAGTAACAGTCTCAGAAATAAATAAACTCACTAAACAATTAAAACCTAAAAATTCTTCCAGCTATGACAATATTTCAAGTAAATTACTGAAAAGATGTTCAGACTGTATCTGTCATGTACTTGCTCACATTTGTAATGAATCCTTAATACAAGGTGTTTTTCCCAATAGACTAAAATATGCTGTTGTAAAACCATTATTTAAAAAAGGAGAAGTAACATGTGTAGACAACTATCGTCCCATTTCATTACTTTCAACATTCTCAAAGGTTTTTGAAAAAGTCATGTATAGAAGAGTAATAAAACATGTTACACACTATAATATCCTCACTAATTCACAATTTGGGTTCAAAAAAGGATCATCCATAGAAATGGCTATATATTCATTTTTAAATAACAGATTTGAGGAACTGAATAATAAAATGAATCCTGTAGGAATATTTTGTGATCTTTCAAAAGCATTTGACTGTGTAAATCATGGATTACTTTTGAAATAAATGGAATACTATGGTATTTTTGGGACCGCAGGTAAATGGTTTAAATCATACATTGAAAGCCGAATGCAAAAAGTTTCAATTTTTGATTCTAAAATAAGTAAAGATGCTTCATCAGACTGGGAGAAAATAAAACATGGAATTCCACATGGCTCTGTCTTAGGTCCCCTCCTCTTTCTGTTATACATCAATGACCTTCCTGGAAATTTATCCGACAAAGTTAAGAGTGTTTTGTTTGCAGATGACACTAACCTGACTGTGCGTAAAACACCAAACAGTACTATAGAATTTAATGTAAATGAATTACTTAGAGTAGTAGCAAATTGGTTTAAGGCAAATTCATTAAAATTAAATTTTGAAAAAAAAACAACATTATATTAGGTTTAAAACAAAAAACTATGCACAGCCAAATATATGTATAAACTATAAAAACAACACAATCTTAGAAACAGAGAGTATAAAATTTCTTGGTATTAAAATAGATCAGAAACTCTGTTGGCATGATCATATCACTACACTACTGGCAAAGTTAAGTAGTGCCACCTTCGCAATACGAACACTTTCTCTAACAGCAGATCTAGAATTAATGAAACAGGTGTACTCCTCATATTTTCATTCAGTAATGTCATAGGCATAATTTTTTGGGGAAACTCTTCACAAAGTAAAAAAGTTTTCATAGCACAGAAAAGAGCTATTAGGTTTCTGTGTAGGGTAAAACCAAGAACTTCTTGCAGACAACTCTTTAAGAAACTCAATATTCTTTCAATGTATTCTCAGTATATATATTCTCTCATGAGCTTTGTCATAGAAAATTTTAACCTGTTTACACCTAATTCACAGGTACACAGTTTCAATACAAGAAACAGAAATAACTTGCATAAAACACAAACATCTCTGTCATTAGTACAAAGAGGAGTTAATTATTCTGGGATACATCTGTTTAATAAACTACCTAATCGTATAAAACAGCGTTCAGATAATAAAGATGTATTCAAACAAAAACTTAGAGATTATCTTATTGGCAACTCCTTCTACTCCATTCAAGAATTTGAAGAAAATAATTAATTGTACTCATTATGACGTTTGCAAAACTCAGTTGAAAAAATGTATGTTTATTATTATTTCTTGTATTTGTAAAGTATATATATATATATTTACTATGATATGACTCATATTATGTGTATATGTATCAACAATGACATGTTTCACATCCCAGAGGTACTTCCTCAGCAGGGATCCATGGAACAAGATTGATAAATAAATAAATAAATTGTCTTCCTTTCTGTAACTTTATTTTCATTTGTATGTATATAAAAGTGAATTGGTTGCTATTCCTTACATCCTCTTTCCCTCTTTTACTAAAGACCATCATGTCACTATTTTCTTCTCATGTGTTACCTCTTTTTATTCATCCATTTTCTCATGGTCTCCATCTTCTTGAATGCAATTCCTATTTCCTTAATTTTTATGGCCAGCAATTTTCCTCATTTTTGATCATGTGGTAATTTTAACCTTTATTCTTATATTTCAAGAATCAAATCTTAATAATACATTAATAATAATATGATCAAATCAAATGCAACAGTTCAAAGCTCAGCATAAATTTTCTATATTAAAAGATCTCTACAGAATCTTTATACCCATTAAACAAGTGAAATAATTGTTTAATTTAGTACTCCTCCAATGTTTTGTTTTGTATATGTAAATCGGCGAGTTAATGAAATCACGTTGCATGATAAAGTAGAAATGATGAGAAAAATTCACACAAAAATTATATTTAGAGTAACTTTTAAATTTATGTGAGCTCAATAGTATGTAGAAAGTCAATACTGTATTAATGAATGATGGTGCAGAAAAATCTTAACAACCTGTTAGAGTTCGGAGCAAGTATGAAGGCGGGTCACGGTCGGATGCGCAGTAGTCTGTGGAGCTGTACCACGTGACTCACAGCCAATCGCGTGTCAGTAGCTTTCCTGTGTTCGTTCTGTGCGCGTCGTGCAGTGTTTGTCAAGTTTACAGTTTATTTCACTTATAGTGTTCCGTGTTTAGTGATTATTTTTCCCTCATGGGGTTCATTATGAGTGATGGTAAAGAATCACGCCAAGTGTTGCACAAACAAGCGAGAGGAATAGTGTTCCGTGTGTATCAGTACTTGAAAAGGCAGTCTTCTTTTGAGTCCGAGCCACCATGTGGTGCGAGTCGCGCCGTTGCCAAGTGCCAGGAGCAGACGGCTGAAGCTTGTGTTGTTGGTTTGCGTGACAGAAGCAAATTGGCAGCGTCGCAACACATCTCCCCTCTCTCTCTGCGCAGAACGCGAAGCCCACCCGCCTTGGTACGTGCTCCAAACTCTAGGATCCAGCCGTATACTGGGGTTGGGTATCGTCTTGTACACCTAAACTTGAAGTCTTCCAAAATGTTGCCAAAAGTTCGGGAAAAGTTCTGTAACCATGAAAAACCTTGGATAATGCTAACTGTATGATGAAGACTGCCGCCACTTACAGAATTAAGTAAGGTACTAAAATAGAAATGAAAGTCGAAATCCGAATCATTGAAGTATATATTCTTAAAATTTTCACAAAATTTACATAAAGTCACAGTTAGCAATGGCAATCGGAGAAAATCATTTGCCGAAGATCACAAGTCATGAAACAGAACAGACCGCACCACCCCGAATAAAATTGAAAGTTAAAGTTCACATCGATGAACACTTGTCGGAAAAGTTCACATTTCTATGGTTGCCTATCCTGTTAGTAATGGCGTCAGTCAGCCATGCTGCCCGAATTCCGACTTCCCATCAGCCACCGCGAGCCGGGCTTACTCAAACCCACTAACCCACGAGTTACGTGTTGACTCCACGAGATGTTCCGATAGACTGGGGGGAGACCATGTCCGGGCTTACTTTTATCAAAATGGCCTGCTGACCTAGACAACAGTCTATCTAGAAACAAAAATTGTTAACTTAGAACTACCAGAAAATCACAAGATGAAAAGCGTAACGAGACAAGTGTGGTGATGTGGTTGGTTATGGTTTTAAAGCTTCCAGACTGGTGTAAATGAATTTTGAAATTTGGTTAATCGGAAAGCACATTTGTTTAGAGTATTACGATACGTCACATGCGAAATATGGATTTGATAAATTTTAAAATATCAAGTTTATACTATTTTTAAAGTGTTCCCCAGCCTTTGCTGAGTTCAGTGGTGTAAAAATCTTTTAAATCGGTTAAGGATATCAGAAGTTATTGAATTTCTAAAATTTACTGATTTCCTGGATGATGCAAGAATATATTCACTTTTTATTTAAAGTCTGTTGTGGCCTGAAACTAATTTTAAATCGTACCTTTATTTAATTTAAATACTTTAGAAAAGTTTTTAGTTCGTGAAATATGTTAGTCAGAGAGAAATCAAAATTACAAGTTGGTTGCTACGACGTCATCTGGAAACGGACTTTTATTTATTTATATCTTCTGTTTATTAGTTGATGGCTATTGGAAACTTAAAGAATATTGGCTTACCGGTTATTTAGTGTGTTTAAATCTACTTTTAAACCTCTGAAATTACTTAGATGTGCTGGAATTAATTATTGAACTCCACCCATGAGGTGATGCTTTAAAAATCATATTTACTGCTTTAAATTAGTCTGGAACTGCGAGTTATTAGTGAATTTAATATCAAATGGTTAAATTACTATTATACCAGTCCTTTACAGTGGTCAGTTATGTGGAATATTAGTGATGTGGTTGTTTAACCAAACCTTTTTATTTTACTTCAGAATTATTATGGATTTAGGTAAGTTTACTGTTTATATTTTATTAGAAACTTCTTATTTATGGTTGCTGTGTGTTGTTTATTTACTCTTCTGAACCTAAAGTGTTGTTATTTCGATTTCAACTATAGTATCATGTACTGAATGTTAACCTCAAACTTCGCCGGATTTTAACTGAATATTGAAAATAGAGAGTAAGGTAGCTTACAAACTATTAAAATGTCTATTTGGTCTCACTGAACCATTTTGAGCATTTTTTGCATGATGAAAGTTTATGCTTGTCTATTACAGACCTTTCTATCTACATACTAATTTGTTAACAAGGAACTAAATGAAATCTCAAACAAAGCTTTTCAGGAGCAAGGTGTTGATCTCACAATAAGCTACATTTAATGTCTCAGTTCTAAAATCCTTAATGAGTTCTCAAATTTTTACAAATAGTCTCTGCTATTTTGGCTGAAATATGACAAATGCAGAAGTGAATTAACAAAAACCTAACTGATAGGTATATAAGAAGATGAAAACAGAGAGCATCTTTGAAACTTCACATCAGTTTTATGTGCTTCCACAGTGGAAGGCACCAGAGCTTTTTACATAGTTGGTACACTGGTGAAGCCTTCATTTTTTATCTACCTGGTAGATGCTAATGAAGTGCACTTCTATTTGGTTAGTAGCAGAGGTAGGTTTGAGAACAGTTTGACAGATAGAATTAATTGATTTCTTCTGTGGTTGAAGTGGATGTGAAAATGAGAGTGCCACAAGGTATTGAACCATGGCTATTTTTTTTCTAATGAGTGATTGTGTTGATGGTTTACTATCAGAAGTTAGGTTGTTTGCAGATGACATAATGTTATATAATAGGGTCCAGATAGGAGAAGACTGAACAGCTGCAGAGTGATCTGACAGACTATCTAACTGGATAGGTCAACAAGGGTTGAAGATAAATGCAAAGAAGAGTCAACTTATGGGGTACATAGATAACTAAAGGTTGATTGACATTATAAAGTTGGGGAACGAATTGCTTGTTGAAGACATGAAATGTTAATAACATGACATGACATTTGATAACAATCTCAACTGGGCATGACACATTGTACAGGTAGTAGGAAATGGTTTCAAAATCCTTACTTGTTGGAGAGAATGTTCTAGAGAAGTAAGAGAATTGAGTTGCAAAATTCAGTCAGACCATTGTTAGAAAATGATTGTGTAGTATGAGATCCACATTTTGGGTATTATATACAGGAATTGGAGGGATGCATAAAAGGGGTGCTAGATTTGTCTTTGCAAATTAACTCAGAACACTGTCAGTAATTAATATGATAAAGGAGCTGTAATGGAATTTGTTACAAGAGAGAAGGTGGTTGAAGAGAATTATGGGTGTGTACAAAGTGTATAGTGCTAATGTGGCATGGAAAGATATTGATGAAAGAATTAAGAGAGGTGCATGAAAGGGAAACAATGACCATGACCACAAGCTGGCACTCAATTTCAGGCATAAGGGTGTGGAAATTTTTTTCATAGGTAAGAGAATCAGGGATTGTAATAAATTACCAAGAATAATTTACCAAACATGTTAAAATTCGAGTAAAGGTAAGTGGAAAAATAGGTGTGTGTGAAAATTACAATCAGAGTATGCACTTCATCACAATTAAATTAAATTAAGCTTATGATAACCCTCACAGACACTGTAGACTGAATATTAGCTAGAAAGTTTTACATAATCGCTGAGCTTTTGGCTGATTGGCACAGCCTTTTGGTAGTGACATTGATGTCAACATGGCCTAAAGTGACCATGTAACATAGGCTTCAAGATCAACAACATCATACTACACTTTCATATGTGATAAATGTTTGTTGCAGTTAATCCCTATAAAATTCTAAGATTTAACATTCAGTAATGAAGTATTAGTAGATTTCATGTTCTTCATATTTAAATTTTTTTTTTTTCCCAATGTGACTGTACCTCAACTTCTTGAGTGTATGCATGTATGAACTTCAAATTACTCATAATTTTCATGTAATGATTCTGATCGAATTTTCATTACAGATTTCATGTTGTGTTGCTTTAGAAGAGGTATCTGATGGTTGCAAAACAACAGCTTTATATGACCCTGCAAGTAAACAGTTTGAACTGCACACATTTGACTTTGAAGCAGCAAAATGCTGGAGCCCTAAGTTGGGTATGTACTCCTGTATGGCAACAAGAGGGAAATTGGTGATGATGGCTCTGCAATAGTTCTTTGTACATACTGTCAATAGTGTTTTTTCCTCTTTGCTCTCTTTCATATATGTCATATTAATTCATTTAAGTTGTATTGTTTTAAATGAATTGCATCCAAAATAAATCAAATGAATCAAGTCAGCAACTTAAAATAATAATGTTGTTTTATAGAATAAAAGTATTCTGCTATAAATTATTTCTGTGTATTATTTGTCTTCATTTCGGTAAGAGCTCTCCATATTGTCATATACTCTTTGTAGCTACTACTTGCAAAATTCAGTTTTTATTTATCTTAAAATAAGTTATTCTGTGACTCGTGATGTTAAAAAATTATTTAGGTAACGTTCGTTGTGTACACACGTTCCAAGCCTAATGGCCCGTTTTTCTACTTGTGAGCAAGGCAGATGCCGAAATATTGTGTAGTTGTTTGTCAGCATAAGTGTTCCCTCTCATCGCATCCGTCCACTTTGGTATGTGGTGGGCTAATTTCCCTTTCTTTTCTTATTTAAAAAATTATAAAAACACAGAAGCACTGGGAGAATAACCCATCACTTACCATGCATAAAGGAAACATTAATCATGTAAGAGATGAGACGTGTGGGGTTTGGCAAATGGAAAGATTCTGTACCTACCACAAAGTGGGAATAGTTGGGATTTAAATAATGGGGGGGGGAGGGGAGTTTACCAATGATAATTGTCGGAAAGTACAATACCTGTAATGAGCATTAAAAGTAAATTAAATGAATAAAAAATTAAGCTTAAATTTGTTTAAAAATAAAAGAAAACACAAAAAAAAATTGTATGTGAGGCTGGCTTGCAAGTGAGGTCCTAATGGAGGTTGAGGCTGGGTGTTGCTTGATGTCTTGAATGTGCTGGTTCGCCATTTTCCATCTACTGAGTTCTGAAGAGATAGTAGTGTAAGGAAAAACTCTGACAGTGCTTACTGTAAAACAGAGATTGAGATTATTAGAGCCATGTGAACTAACATGGGATGCTGCTGGATGGTATAGGTTGGTAGTATAAACTGTTTGCCTGTGGCTATACATTCTGATTTGTATTTATTGGTCCCTTAGCATCATACATAGTACAAAGTACAAATGATATGGGTCAAAAATAGTCTGTACGCAGACAGACAGTACATTCTCTCTCTCTCTCTCACACACACATGGGCATTTTATCAATGTTGTGATCATTCGTAAGATAGCTGTAGAAGTTTGATAAAGACACAAAATTTATAATTACAAATAACACATGATTTTTCACTATTTAAGTCTATCATTTGGTTTGAAAATACATCAATACTATAGAACCAGTGGCCGAGCATGTACTCCTTCAGTCCTGAAGTGAATTTTGTATTTTCTTTTACAGATTTTATACTAGTGGTAGGTTATTAAACAATCTGATTCCTGTATGTAATGGTCTTTTCTGACATAGGGTAGTATTTGTTTGTGGTACATGTAAATCTAATGTCTGTCTAGTATTATACGTGTGCACATCATTGTTTGTTTGTAATGTATACCCAGAAGCTTCAGTATTTTTTTTATGAATGTTATAGTTTTCGGCATATATATACAGGGCAGTGGTAGAATTTGCATCTTTCTAAATAAAAGTCTACATGAGTTTCTACTCTGTACCCCATTCATAATCCGAATAATTTTTTTCTGCATTTTGAAACATTTGATACTTGGTGGGGAATTTCCCAAAATACCTTAATAATGAGTGCACATATGCAAAGTAAATATTCTTAATCGTTTCATCTGATATGCAGCCAACTAATATTTTCATCATGTAGCAAATGGTATTTAATTTTTTACAAAGGTGATCAACATGTATATTCCATTTTAAATTATCTTGTATCCATATTCCCAGAAATTTTGTTTTTCCTACATTTTTCAGTAGTTCATCACAGAGTTTTACTGTAGGTACTGGGGTATCTAAATTAGTTTTTGTCCTGAAGTGTATGGCATGTGTTTTTTCTGTGTTTATTATCAGTTTGTTTTGAGAAAACCAGTTTGCTAAGTTTTTAGAACAGTATTTAATGTTTTTCACTAATTGTTCCTTATTACACATTCTTTTATTAATACGTTGGTGTCATCTGCATATTTAATATACTTCTGGCAGGTACTTGTCATTTCTAGATCATTTATATACACTAAGAACAGTAAAGGCCCAATAATTGATCCTTGCAGCACTCCATATTTCATGTGTTTGCAATCTGAGTGCACATAGTTTACACTGTTGTTAGTCTTAATGCTACATTCAACAATCTGTTTCCGATTATAAAGGTATGACGTTATCCAATTTTTTGCTACTCCTCTAACTCCTAAATGTTCTAATTTTGTGAGCAAGATATTATGATCAATTACATCAAATGCCTTTGAGAGATTCAAACATATTCCAGACACATGTCCTTTTTCATCGAGTGTCTGTATAAAATGAAAAAAAATGCAGTTTCAGTTGATTTATTCTTCCTAAATCCATGTTGAGTATTTGATAATAGTTTATTATTTTCTAAAAAGTTCACAAGTCTTTTGTGAAATAGTTTTTCTAAGATTTTGGAGAAATATGAGAGGTTCGACACCTGGCGATAGTTTGACACGTTTTCTTTTTCCCCTTTTTTGAATAGAGGTTTAACTTTTGCTGTTTTAAGCCTGTCTGGGAATATTCCACTAGAAAATGAACTATTACATATATGAGAGAGAGGGCAAGCTATTAATTTAGCACATTTTTTTAAAAGAAAATCTGGGACATCATCAATTCCGGATGAAAAATTAGGTTTTAACTCGCCAATAATTTTTAATACTTCTTCATTTGTGGGTTGAATAAAAAGGGATTTCCTATTAGTTTTACTGATATTAGCTTGTGTGTTGATGTTGGATTTTTCTTAACCAGGTCTTCAGCAATATTTGAGAAATATGTATTAAAGGTGTTGGATATCTCTAAAGGATCAGATATTATTTTTTTATTCTCTTGCAGTTGAATGTTATGGCTATCGGATGGTCAGTCATTTAGTAGTGAGGCCAACATAAGAAGCCATGCAGTGAAGGCAGGTAAATTAGTAAATGAGAAGAGTAGTAGTGTCCAATAATAGTAAAAGATAGTGATAGAACTGTAATAGGTAATGGTGGCTGCATGTGAGATCTATTGCATGTGAAAGATCCCTGTAATAGTCTAGGCTAGTCATAAGGTGATTAATGGGCTCCAGGCCAGGAGAGAAATGGGTCATGAATATTAGATTGCAGACAGCTTTAGGAGGTGCAGAACAGGACTTGTGGCAACAGTGGGGAGTAGCTTAAGAGATTTGTTTTTGCACAAGATCACGG
The DNA here is from genome assembly GCA_031002005.1 of Vandiemenella viatica. NCBI lineage: Eukaryota > Metazoa > Arthropoda > Insecta > Orthoptera > Morabidae > Vandiemenella > Vandiemenella viatica. Next base: position 208,337,280 of record JARYHS010013630.1, on the reverse strand, counting down.
GGGTGGCAGCAGGAAATAAGGGATTGTCATAGATTTTCGGAATACATGGAGAATGATAAAAGATCAGATTAGATGTGTATGCAATAGACTGCAAGGCTGAATGGAAGGGAATGTTTGGTATGGAATGGATGTTAACTGTCAAAGTGTAGGTATTGTTCATCAGGATAAATAGCCACAGCTGAAAAGTTTATATTGCCAACCCATACCATCCAGTAGCAGCCCATGCTATTTTACACAACTCAAATAATCTCAACATATGTTTCTAGTGATAACTATCAGAGTTTTTCTTTACACTACTACCTTTTCAGAATGGGAACTAGCCAATCAAGAAATCAAAGACACAAGGCAACCCTCTGGTTTCAAGACCCCACCTGTAAACTTTTCACTTACATTGTAAATATACAATTAATTTTAAAAAGAAATTAATAATTTATGTATTTTAATTTACTGTGACTGGTTGCTACAAAGACTATACTCTCCCACAACTATCCCCCTCCCCCCAACCATTCCTACTTAGTTCATCTTTGGCTAGTTGTGTTTGTGTGTTCATCCTGGTCCTCATTATTTTGCCTATCCTTCCTTGTTTTTGTTGCCTAACAGCAGTTTCATTCACACTGTTATTCAAAAGATTATAAAGTTGTTTATTAATTTGCACTTTCAGCTTTTATTAAAAATTATAGGAATCTTCCTGAATTTGAGATGTAGTATGTGCTTCATATTAAAATAGTGTGCAAAAAGCAAAAAAGCATCCCTATATGATGTTTTAATAGAAGAACTGAAACTTCTGGAGCCTGAAGTGAATCAACATAGCATCGTAGAGAAAATAAACAAACTTAAAAAAGAATTAAAGGAGGTTGTCAATTCAAAGAGATCAGGAAAGGATAGTGATGATGATTATATCCCAAACCTCTAGTGTTTCTGCTAACTAATCTGTTTGGTGGACCAGAGAACTCTGGACCCAAGTGAGTCAACAATTGCAGTGAATAATAAGAACAATGAGGATTAGGAAGTGGACTTGTAACAGTAAAATTATAACACTGTAGTATTTTTATATATTGCTACTCATTTTATATTACGTACAGTGATGGTCAAAAGTTTTTGGGTAGGTCACCACAAACCTAACGCAAGGATTGTAAGCAGGTTTTTTACAGAATTAAAATTGAACATAATTGACACAGGTTGTGTTTCTAGCTCCCTGAGTGCCAGAGGTGATATTCTCATAAAAAATTTCAAATCTTGAAAATATCCCCCAGTTGACAGGAATTGAACTGTAACAGTCAGTGTTACATGAGGAGTGTCCCTTTTTTTCAACGACGGAAACAACTTCGTTCAGGATCATTTGAAATGTTGTTTCATCCATTCTTAGATAATTCCTGAAATTATTTATTTCCCATCCTTCTTGTAACTCATTCGGTAGGTGGTAATCACTGGGCAAAACGCTTCTTTGCAGAAACCAATCTTTCGTCTATCATTCATGGCACTTTTCCTTTGTTCTTCTACCAACAATATGCAACTACACAACAAACTGTGCCTCTCTTTTTATGTTACCGTTTGTCACTCTTCACGACAGCACTGAATGCCAGAACTGAGAGAATTGTGAGAACTGAAGAACATGAAACTGAATGTAGCCTACACACCCTCAGTTCAGTTAACTACACAGATTTTGACACATTTATTTTGGACAGATAACTGTGCAAAGAAGGAAATGGAGAGGCTTTTGCATGAATCAGACCTGGTCGGAGGCTGGAAACTGTGTTGAGGATGATGATGATGAACTGTGCAGTCATACTGAAGGTATGCATGGTCCTTTAGGTAATTTTATTGGATTACATGGCACCTAAATACTTTTTTTATGCAGTAGCCTCCATTGTCTTTTGTATCCCTGTGCCATTGATTATTTCTGATTCTTTTACTTCAAAGCTGTTTCTATGTTTATTGGCAGGAGGGTGGCCTGAATCACTCTCCGTTCCTCCACCTTCCTTATAGGAGACCATTGGCAAGCATTGCTCAATCACTTATAACTTGAATTGTTTATTAACTAGAACTTCATCCTTGCAAGTGGGATGAGCCACATAAAAAAAGATTGTCATACCGTTGTAAGACACTAATATAATCTCACACCAAATCTGCTCTAAATCTTAAAATTTACATTTTTTTTGAAATCAGATATTTATCACAAAAGACATAATAGAAAGCTATGGCCGTACATATTGCATCTTATTCATTACTGTTTATTGGAAACAGTATCCCATTACGTAGGTTTCTTTTGATTTGTTTCTTTATTTTACAGGAGGCATCAGTACACATGCAGCTGTATATGCTAAACTGATCACACCTGATGGAGTTGACCATGGAGTACACATATTTGTTGTGCCTATAAGAGATCCTATCACAAGAATTGCATACCCTGGTGTTATTGTGGGAGATATTGGTGAGAAATATGGCCAAAATGGAACACACACAGGTTTTCTAATGTTTAACAAGTATAGAGTGTCACATGAAACTCTACTAAACAACCTGGCAGAAGTGACTGCAGATGGAACATACATAAACAGAACTAATAATGTCATTACATTTGAAGGTAACGATTCTGTTTTCATGTTATTTTTTATTCATTGTTGAAGTATACTACATGTTTCCCAGATGTACTTAGTTCCTTATAATGCTTTAATAACAGAAATGTACCTCATGAAAATCACAATTTGTTTGCCATATTTCTATTTTTCATTTCCTAGTTATATTTCCACCATCATATAATTATTCTTGGTGTACATAAAATGAGACTGTAGTTGTAAGTTACTAACATAACTATGTAATCAACTGTAGGCATTTGTACTTTAGATCTGACAAATGAGAAATCATGGAAATTTCTAATTCTGTGTATCAAAGTTATTTGCTCACCTTGTAATGTGGCAGTTCTACTGTTAAAAGATGATGACTTTCTAGCATGAAGCTTTCTTTGTTCCATAGCTTCTGCAAAAGTTTACATTTTTTTCCCTGTGTATCATGGACAAAATGTGGTACGAAATTGAATAAAAAGTATCCAGCATGTTAACTGATGACATAATCTATCACAATGTGCAGTTTCATTGAACTCTATTCATTAGTTTTGGTGTGATTTTCACTCACACAGATAGAGATTTAAACATTTACAGTTTTCGCTTCTGAATCATCAAGAACTTTATTACTGATCTAGATTAAAAATTAGCCTATGCATTAATTGAAGACATAAGCTATCACTGTGTGAAGTTTAATTTGAATATGTTCATAATATTTTGCAAGATACACACACCAAGGGACAAAGCCGGTTTCCACGCTTCACTAAGCCAAAGACCCATGTCCCTTTTAACCGTGTTATTATTCAGACGTATTTGTAGGGCTTCTTTGATAACTGACTCCCAGTAGAAAGAACACCGGCACCTTCACATTACCACAAGTCCATTTTGTGACTGTTTTCAATCAAATGTTTGGCGACTGCAGATTTCTCCATCTGGAACAAGCGGATGTTGCGCTCTTGCTCTGCCATATGAGCCTTGATGGTCCAGATTGTCTGACCGATATAGGACTTCCCACATTGGCATGGTATGCTGTAGACAACTGATGTCATCAATCCCAATTCATCCTTCATGGGGCGGAGCCAGTCACGGGTCTTGGCAGGGGGGTGGAATATGCTCTTAATTCCATGCCGAGCCAGTATCCTGCCTATTTTTCTGGAGATGTTACCTGAATATGGGACGAAGGCCAGAAACTATGCCAAACTTCTGTCTCTACTGGTCATTTCTTTACCTTTTTATGCCTCAGTCATAATAACCATTTCTCTTGCAAGTATTGCGATGTTCAAGTTTGGACAGCAGGCAATCATTGTCTGAGATTTTCCTTGCTTTGTGTACCAACGTTGGCAGCACAGTGTTCTTCTATGCTGGGTGGTGGAAACTCATGGCATGTAAATAGCGCCCATGTGTGTGGGTTTTCGGTACACACTATGTGAGAGGCTTCCATCTGGTCTCCGTCGAATGATATCGTGATCAGTTTTGATGTCATCTCAATGTTCACCAACGTTCCTTTGGCAGACACCCTACTGCTGTTGCACCATCTTTTTGAAACCAACATTGTAGACCTCTTCGAGCTGGTTCTTACTTCCACTTATTTCACCTACGGTGGGAGATTCTATGAACAGACAGATGGTGTAGCAATGGGGTCACCATTGTTGCCAGTAGTTGCCAATCTGTTCATGGGGGAATTTGAATATAAGGACATCGAAGGGTCTAGCCTTAAGCCAACATGCTTCTATCACTATGTAAACAACACATTTGTCATTTGGCTGCATGTTATCCACAGTCTGTATGAATTCCTAGACCACCTAAATGGATACACCCGAACGTCTGATTCACAATGGAACCAGAGAAGAATAGCAACTTGCCTTTTGTAGACATCCTCATTTGTTGGAGACCAAATGGAAGCCTCTCACATTGTGTGTACTGAAAACCCACACACACAGACCACTATATACATGCCATGAGTGGTTCCACCATCCAGCACAGAAGAACACTGTGCTGCACACGTTGGTGAACAGAGCAAGAAAAATCTTCAGCGCCAATTGCCTGCCATCCAATCTTGAAATCTCGGCAATACTTTCAAGAGGAATGGTTATTCCTAACAAGTAATAGAGCGGGCAATTTAGGAAAAGGCAAAGAAATGACCAGTAGAGCCAGAAGTTCAGTCAGAGGCTCTGGCCTTCATCCTATATTCAGCTAACATCTTGGAAAAAATAGGCAGGATATTAGCTCGGAATGGAATTAAGAGCAAATTCTATCCTCCTGCCAAGATCCATGACTGGTTCCGGCCTGTGAAGGATGAATTGGTATTGATGACACCGGGTGTCTACAGCATACCATGCGAATGTGGCAAGTCCTATATTGGTCAGACGATCCGGACCATCAAGTCACGTGTGGCAGAACATGAGTGCAACATCTGCTTGTTCCAGATGAAGAAATCTGCAGTCGTACAGCATATGACTGAAAACAGTCACAAAACGGACTTTGGTAATGTGAAGGTGCTGGTGTTCTTTCTACTGGGAGTCAGTTACCAAAGAAGCCCTAGAAATACGGCTCAATAATAACACGGTGAACAGGGACATGGGTCTTTGGCTTAGTGGAGCATGGAAACCAGCTCTGTCCCTTCTGAAACATCCATATTACAATTAGAGAGGCAGCGAGGTGCTGCCGGTAAATGAACTGTAGTTTCCAGCTCACTGTGATTGGATTTTGACAGTAGCTGTGCCAGCCAGTCAACGACAGATGCAATACAGGAGCCGCGGGACAATGTGAGTGGAGGGAAGAGGCTGGGCCTTATAAAGGCACATGGAGGCCAGTCATTGGCAGAGGTAGCCGATATGACAGTGCACCCGCGAAGACTTCGTATCAAATGTAGTCTTGTTATAATCTGTTAATTCATTTTGCATAATACAAAAACATACAAAATAGGCAAAAATTCTTAATTTTGTAGTTTTGTCATCACTGTCATCAGTATTACTCTTTTAAAAATAAATTCCACTTAGGTTTTACAATTTACTTATGTTGTATAGAATAATGAGATATTTAATGGATTTTACTGTTAAAAAGATTATCCTAAAATATTTTAAATCCCCAAAGGCCTCTTTTTTTAAAAAAAAATCTTACAAGAACATTTCAATAATAATTTGTATGGTATGTAGCATCTTGTGTGCAAAGCTTCCATAACTGTCACTTGCTTTTTTAAAATAATAATAATAATATCTGATTTTTTTGTCAATTGTCTAAGCTCCAGTGGATTGCTGGCTGATTTGTATTGAAATATATTTTAGGGAACTAACAAATGTTTTCAGATCAGTAAAATTGATATCTTCAGGAATAGAAATCAGTTTTGACTTATTTAGTGATCAAAAATACAAATCTCATAATATTTTATTAGTAGCATTCATTTATTTAAAACACTACATTTTTAACCACAGGAAAAAGGATAGAAGTGTAATGATAGGAACTGGGACTGAATGGTTCTATATCTATGAGGCTAGTAAGCTCATGTAAGCATGTAAAATGGAAAGATAAAATATGTAGTGCCTGCCATTTTCTTCACAGGCTTTTTGTAGATGTTGCTATTAAATTTCTTCCAAAAAAATTCTTCAGTTTATTTGTATAATAGACAATCTGATTACAGCTTCCAGACTGTTTTCCGTAATCATTTAGGTAAATGCTTTGAATCTGCCAATTTGCCATCTAAAAAACAATGCACACATATTAACATGGAATGCAAGGAGTATTATACTTCCATTGATCACAGATGATTTGGTTCCCCCTGCTTTTTAGCATAATGTCTGTCACAGAACATGTGGAATTAACACCTTTTCTTTGTAGCATGCACAGTTGTTAGGCTTCAAAGTTTTCTAGCAATTTTGTTTTACCTAGGTTCATGGCTAGAAAGGGTCTCATGATTAAGTGAGTGAATTGGCTGATGATGTTCTCATTGGATGTTAAAAACATCTATAGAATTTTGTGAATTTGTTTTCAGGATTTGTCTTCAATTTCAGTTTTGTGTTACAAATAGCTTTGTCAACAATTTCAAAATTTCAGTGCCAGTAACTAAAAATATCTTTACTTTGCTTTTATTCAGACCTCCATTCACGTGTGGCAAACCACTATTCTGCTACTTCTGTAAGTCTGTCAGCTGCCCTATTAGCAAAGTCAGTCACGATTGCTGTCCGTTATTCTGCTGTGCGTAGGCAGTTTGGTCCAACACCAGAACAAGAATACCCTGTCATGGAATACCAACTTCAGGTGATAACATAGTTGCACAGTAAAAATAATACACACATTGAGTAAATTCAAATAATAGTTATGAAATAGATATGTTTTAGTTGAAAATGCAAATTGGTTCTGCTGTCAGATTATTTGAATATTTGAATAATGGAAATCTTGAAACTAGGGGGATATTGTGTGAATATACAAAACTAGATTGATTAGCTGATAATTAGGGGCAAAGTTGGTATAATGTTTATTGAAGAAGAAAACATTGTACACAAACAGCTGTGCTCATTTGTAGTAAAATATACTGTATTGATGACCTAGCAAGCACTGGAATGGTATTACAATTTTTTCAATAATATTTCAATTTTTACAGTGCTCATATGTTAACATTTCCAGCTAAACTTGCACAGTTTGTTTGACATTTTATAGTGTAATGTGTGGTATTGGAAACCATTAAATCTATATTCTAAAATAAATTTACTGTATTACCTGCTTTTAAAAACTTGTTTGCAGTATAATTAGCTTCAACGATGTGCTAAAACTCTAAGATCCAAAATATCTTGTTTCCGGTTACAGTTCCCAATATTTTTCACATGTCTAACAATCTAACTGAATGACTCTCATGAGACATGTCATGAGAATAAGTAATTTCACATTCAACCCCATTAATGTATCTCTTATCCAGTAAACTTTAGACCAAATTATTGAGAATGAATTTTTTCTTTTTTTCATTTTGTTGCTCCCCTGAAGTTTTCTTTGTTTTCATAATACCTAAAAGCAATTATTTTCTTATTATCACCAGAAAATAGTGGAAGATAGCAGATGGAATATGGAATAATTGTATGTGGTCTTTTTTTGCTAAGTAAATTTTTTACTTCTTATTAACAAATAGAAAAAATCTGGTTTGTTTATCAGTAAACTAGAATATTCTTGTTACAGCATAGAGCACAATGAATTTAGTTGCTTTCAATAGCTCCAAGTTAGTCATTACATATATCATGATGTAAACTACTCCCGGATATCTTGGACACAATTACCTGACAACTATTCTTACAGTCAGTTTATGTTAGTAAATAGCTTCTAAGCTTGACAAAAATGACTGGTTGAAGGTATGTTTTCTGGCTTATAACTAAAAAGGTAGCTAAAAATACTGATGCCTGTATCCGTGTGCATACATTTTGTTAATAACTAGCATCTAAGCCTGTCAGAAATGACTAGTTTAACACAGATTTCTGCCTCGTAATTTAAATAATTTTTATCAAGTTTGAATAAAACATTCCCTCTATTGTAATGATGATTGCTAATATTTCTGCATGAAAATGAAAACTATTATTGCAACAGCAATCAGAGAATATGTTGAAACCATTGAAATTGGGTGAATAAAAATAAACAAAAATCAACTAATAAACAAAAACAGTAATTAATAATACTGGAGCATGGCTCACGACTCCTATGGATAAATTATTTTGTCTGACATTGTCACATGATTATCAATGTTCTAAGCATATGAAGAATATTGTGTCTTATGCACACTGATAATTTAACCCTAATCCCAACAAATTTGTCCCTACCACGGTCAAAGAAGTTTCATTTCAAGTAAAGAAGCAAATAATCAATAAATTCACTTAGACATCTGCTTTTCTATCTCTTCATCCTTCTTCTCTACATGTGATGCAACAATATCAGAAGACATATTGCTGGCTCCTAGGAATACAGAATTTTCCAATTCTGAAAGCACTTTTCTGCCATAAGCAGTCAGCCTATGTAATTCATTTTTAATCCAACTCCTTTTTTTCTTTCAGGGTTTTTCAAATTTTCTGTTAGTTTCCTCCTGTGCAATTCCTTGAAGACATTCGGTCCTGCCAAAATATGCAGGGCCTCATTGTTCCACATAGGTTCAACAGTGTTTATTTATGTATTACATTTTTTATTTGTTAGTTCCATTACACATATATAATTTCACTATTTCTCTTTATACTCTTGGTGTTTACTTATTTTACTGTATTGTTTGCTACACTTATTTGAAATTCTGAATAGTTTGATTTGGTTATATAGTGCACCAAGTTTCCTAAAAGCAACAAAACAATATTCCTTTTTCTGGATCAGAAATATGTGTTTGTCATGTCTAAATGTGCATTACAGTTGAAAATCGTTTCTAGAGGTCCAGCCAATTACAGCAAGTTATATCCATACCTCTGTTTCCTGATAGTACAGCCACCACATTTATCTCCACCTTAAAGATGTTTCCCTACCATACCTACTATCCTAGGACAGTCATTATAGTTTTTGCTATCATACTGAAAGGGGATAAATGTTATCTAATGTCAAAAGTATGTTTTGGTTTATAAACTTTTCCATCTATATGAGATTCTTGATTTTACTGCTGTTCTTTAATTTAATTTAATTTAATTGCAATGCAGCACAGGCTCCGGTTGCAATTTCCCCACACCCCCATCTTCCCTATCCTGCACCCACCTACAATGTTATCTTTAAATTCTTTCAACTTTTTCAGTAAATTATTCATCATTTCTCTTGGTAACTCATTCCAATCCCTGACGCCCTTACCTAAAAAAGTAAATCTTTCCCACACCCTTGTTCCTGAAATCTAGTGCCAGCTTGTGGTCATGGTCGTCTTTTCCCTTCCATGCACTACTTTTCATACCTACTCCAATATCTTTCCATGCCTCATCACCAGTATACACCCTGTACACTCCCATGACCCTCCTCATCCTCCTCCTGTCTTGCAATGAATCTCATTCCAGCTCCTTTATCATATCCGTCACTGATTGCATTCTGTGATAATATCCAGAAACAAATCTATCAGCCCTTTTTTGCACCCTCTCCAACTCCTGTATTTGATACGCAAAATGATGGTCCCATACTACTACCATATTCAAGCAGCGGTCAGACCAAACTTTTGTAACCCAATTCTTTTACTTCTCTCATACATCCCTTCATCACTCTCTCCAACAAGTACAGAATTTTGAAACCTTTTCCTACCACCTGTCCAATGTGCCCTGCCCAGTGAAGCTTGTTATCACTGCAATGCCAAGATATTTAAATTTCAGGTCTTCAGCAAGCAATTCTTTCCCCACATATTCATAATTAACCTTTTGTTTTTTATTTGTGTATCTAATAAGCTGACTCTTCTTTGCATTTATCTTCATTCCATGTTTACCAACCCAACGATATCCTGTCCAGATCACCCTGCAACTGTTTACAATCCTCTATCGTTTTGATTCTTTTATAAGCATTATGTCATCTGCAAACAATCTAATTTCAGATAGTAAATCAAACACAATTATTCATTAGAATAATGAATAGCAATGGTCCCAATACGCTACCCTGCGGACACTCCATTTTTACTTCCAGTTCCTACATTTCCTACCCTAACTTTCTGTTTTCTACCTTTTAAAAATTCTCTACCCAGCAAATCACTTTCTCCACTCCAATGTTTTACCTATTTACTACCATTATGGCTTACTCTGTCAAACGCCTTAACAGATCTAGTGCTACACTATCAATTTGGCCTCCCTTGTCCATTTCATCTGAAATATCTTGCATATATCCCACCACTGAGATTCGCATGAATATCCTTGCCTGAACCATGTTGCCTGCTTGAAAACCACTTACGTTCCTCACATATATTTCTGATGTGGTTGCATATCAATCTTTCCATTAATTTACCTCACTGATGTCAAACTGATTGGCCTGTAATTCTCAACTCTATTTCTCACCCCTCCTTTATGTACCGGTACTACTATCACTTTTCCAGTCCTGTGGTAAGCAGCAAGTATCCAGACCAATTTAATAATATTTCAAGATAAGGTACAATGTCACATCCGCTATCTTTAAGATATCTGTAGTAATATTATCTTCACACAGCCCCTTTATGTTTTTTCAGCTTTCTTATTTCCTTCATGATTTCCTCAGGATGAATCAAATTTTTTACTATTCATTTCTAATTGTGTTGTTAATCGTTTCCGAATTAGACCCTCCTGTTTCTGATTATTGTCCCTAATGCTTTCACTGAACCAGTTACTTAAAATCTCTGCCTTTTTCAAATCTCAGTAACTTCTTCTCCATCCTTTCTATAATGTATCTCTACTCCTCTTCCCCTCAGTTTCCTGATATAGCCATAGAAATTTCTAGATGCATCAGTCAATGGTCCTCCTGCACTGACAATACTATTCATAACCCATCTTTAGCATTTCTTTGCTATTATTAGTCCTTGTTTAGTTGTTTTAAATATTCCCTAATACCCTGCTGTCTATTACTCTGTTATGTTCTCTTCTTACCAACCTCTTTAACCTCCTCACTTGCCTGTTATAGTAAACTAGCCAAAAAGCCCGTCAAAAATGACGGGTTTAACGGACTGTTCTGGCAATTAATTTATTTTTGGTTGTTTACCTAAATAGACATTTTATAAAATAAAGCTCACTTTGCTGTAATTTCTCGTCCCTTGTGATGTAGCAAAAAGTTTCAGTTGTCAATTTGGTCTGGGTTGCATTTCAGCCTAACTACAATCTTCGCCAATATAGCCGGTAGAAAATCAAAGCTTCATTCACACGCGAATTTATACATTCCCTGAATCGCATGTCAATGTCATCATGCATCTATACCAATCATGCATCATGTGATACAAACTTGATCCAAAATCTTCACAGTTTCTTACAACTTTCTTATTGTCTATGATGAAGATCGATGTTTTAACGCCTGGCACAGCTTACATTCGGCTGAAATAATGACCCCAGTGAAAACGAAGGATGCTAAAAATAGAATCTTAACTTCTTACGTGATGTAATATTAGTTTCAATTGTGGTTTAGATTGCATAGATCGCGAACAATTTGGAACTTCTTTCATTCAAACCAAGTAATCATATCACTAAAAAAAAGCAACTAATAATCAATATGACAATTTAAACAAAATTCATACTTTTCTTTCAGTATTGTAGCAATTCCTTTCTTAGCAATTGTTGAAATAAATTGAATTGTTATAAAATAAATGCAATTCCTATTGCCTGGCGCTATGACAAAAGGTTTCGGTTGCTATCCTGGTCCAGGTTGCATTTTAAAACTAACCACATACAGGAGTAGTTTACATCGTGATTCATGATATCAAAACGTGACATAGTGCTTATGAAACCTGCTTAAATAACTGATAATAGCTAAATTCAACATGTTATTGCTGTGATAAGGTTCATTATTTATTTTTGTCCAGGCTGGATTTAAACCTAACCACAATCTCGGGTAATACTGCCGCTACAAAATGAAAGCTTTAATCGCATGCGCATTGAAGGTGATGTCATGTATCGCGACATAAGTATAAAATAAGTTGTTGTAAGAAGTGAATTATACAACGCAGGAATATATTTATATCCTATCAAGAAACGTTGCCAGCGTTTTTTACAGTTGTTGCTGTACAGATGCTATCTTTGACGTGAATATTTGAAGTGAATTGGCGGTTTTGTGATGTGTTAATTTCGTAATTTTCATGTTGCTTCACGTCTAACGTAAGCTGCCTTTTGCTTTCATGTACACTTTTTCTTAAAAGGTATGACCATAGGAACGTATGTGGTAAATTTCAAACGAATAGCACAATTCTTTGGGCCTCGTTTTTATTTTGCCATAGCCAATAATATCACAAAATGAACGTGTGCAACAGTTTTCCGACCAAAACGACAATTCATTGATGAGATACATTACGCAACAACATAAATTTCATCAAAAACATTCAATAAAAAAGAAAGGTAATAAACCAAAAATCAGCAACGTGATTCAGACTGATATTACAACGTTCGAATAGCTGTCATAGTTACACATTGTGGAAATAAGTAATGGCCTCAGTAATATTACTCAGTGAAATCAAAGAAAATTAAAATAAATCTGATAAACTTACATTATTAATTGTAGTGTAGGCTGCACAATTCGAGATGAGTGGGCAACTATTTCGGTTCAAACGAATTAATAATTTCAATAATAGGTACAGTTTAAATTATTTTGAAAAAAAAAGCTAAATTATTCATGCCCTCTGCCGTAGCGTCAAATGCCAGTTGTATTCTGATCCATTTTAAGTAACACTTTAACCAAACATTTAGCAGCACTAATGCTCGAAATACAAAGCTTTTATCTTACAATATCTATGGACAAAGAATTTAAGGAATACTTCAATATATCAAAAGAATATTACGTAAATATAAGCATCTAATGATTGATATATCGATTTTAACGCAATACATACTTTTATTTCAGTGTTCTGTGAGTTAATTTATTCACTGTTGCTTGGAAATGATATTAAATAACGCGCACTCCCACAAATAATATCGTAAAGCGTGACATCATAGCGCAACGTCATAGCTTGACGTCACCGCGTGATATGACGTAGGTGTGACACGCTACATCTCGTCTGTTATACTAATAGATAGGTTCTCTACTTATCTTTATTTTATACTGGGAATAAATTTTTCTTCTCCCTTTGTTATTACCTCCTTGAACTCTTCCCACCTTGACTCTACTGTACTTGTGCCTTCCTTCCATTTGCTGAATTGTTCTCTGAAATATCTCTTCAAATTTGAAACCTGTGCCTTTTTATAATTGTACCTATTTCCCCCTTCAATTTTGGCTGCTGGTTACTGAATCCTCTAATATCCACAGAACTGCTTCATGATCACTTATTCCTTCAGTTACTTGATACCCACAGGTTTCATCGGCTTAATTAGAATATATCCAAATATTTTATCCCCTAGTGTTTTGCTCAACCACTTGTGTAATGTGTAAATCCTCCTTCCCTTATTAAGATATTTGCAAATCTTTGTTCCCTTGTGTTATTTATCTTATTCCCTTCCCAGTTTACACCTGGTAAATTTAAATCCCCCCATGATGATCATTCTATTCTCACCTCTGAAATCTGAGTATGAATTTAATTTCTCCCCAAGAGCCTCATCCTCTTCTGTCATTCTTCCACTGCGGTAAACAGCCAACACTCTGATTTTTTACCCCAGAAATCTACCCCAAGTAACTCATGGTCTTGATCCATGAACGCCAGTGAACTTTGGTAGTTTTTGCTCACTAGTATGAAGACTCCTCCACCATTGCACCTCTATCTCTGCAGTACACTCTGTAACCATCAGGAAAAACCTCACTGTCTAATACTTTCTTCTTTAACCAACTCTCTACCCCAATTATTACTTGTGTTCATATATCTCTATTAAGTTTGAAAATTCAATTACTTTGCTCATTATACTTCTACAGTTTACCATTAACACCCTTACTACTGGCTTTACATTGTCTGCATTTATCTCCTCTTTCCCAGTTTTACCCCAGTCAATTATCGTTTCAGCCACTTCATCTATTTCTTTAACATCTGTGACTTTTCCCATCGTGAATATGCAATCAGTATCACTTTGATAATCTATTTTTGTCCCTTCACCAGCAGCCCCTAATGTAAAAAAGGCACAGTCCTGACCCCATCATCACTGGAAATGGGCTCCCTCACTGCTTTAGCTAACAACTCAGAAAGTACTCCCTTCCCTCTCTATTAGGTGTAGGCCATGCCTAGTGAAACCCCACCTACCAATGGTGTTTACAGGCACAACCCCAACACAGAACTAATGCCTATCCCAAGTAGCACTTCCGTTTCCACATTAACCCGCCTCACAGCATAGTTCATTTGTGGCCGGTCATGGCGACTTAGGACCTGCATGAGCTCCACCCTGGTATGCTGTGCCTCCTTCACCATCTTCTTCAGGACACTCTCTATACCATAACTCGTGTTTCTATTGATACTATTTCCCACACCTCCCACTATCACTACTCTATCATCCTTAGTGAAACTCCTACAAAGTGAACCTATATCCTCTATTACCTGACCTAATGTTGCACTAGGTTTGAAAAAACTTGTTACCTGGTATCCTGTATCTAACTGATCCTGCAGAAGAGGACCTACACCTCTCCCTTGGCTACTATCTAGCAGCAGAACCCTTTTTCCCTATTCTTGCCCTGCACGCCCATATTCCTAAAGGTCTGTTGCATCTTACCTTCTCCTACATCTACATATGGCTCTTCTCCTCCTGACAATGGCAACAGGTCAAACCTATTTCTTTTCCCACAATTACTGAAGTGTCTGGCTTGTTCATCCTGACCCATGTTTTCTCCTACGACCAGTTACCAGCTCCCCACCTATCCTTCTCAACTTCCCCCAACCCACTTTATCTTTCTTCCTGCCTCTATAATATGAGCCTTGACAAGCTCAGGCTCCACAGGCTGAGCCTCCACAGGTTGGGTCTCCACAGGCTGAGCCTCCACAGGTGGAACCACCACAGGTGGAACCACCACAGGCCATGCCTCCACAGGCCTGAGCCTCAAGAATCCTGATCGTTTCTTCGCAATTCCCTGATCATTTCGCCCATTCTCCCTCAACCTATCATCCGTAAGACAAAGTGAACAAAACTGTGGGATAGCCTCCATTTATTTTCCCACGTCTCCTCTTCCCCTACATGCCCAATGAAACCACTCCTTACACCAACTGTATCCCAACCCCTTTTACAGGTGCCACACTTTCCAGTCATGATTTTTCCCAGACACTTCAAGCACTTTCTAAACAAACCTTAAATTTATTTGATAAAGTAGTCTAATAAAGTTTATACCATATTTTTAATGTTTTTATTAAATATGATAGATGCTTTACTCCTCAAGCAAGTTATTGTAATGTGTTTCCTGGCTTTAGATTAAATTCATATGATTACATAAACTTCTGGGGTCATTGACAATGTTAACTTCAGTGTCTGGGTGGAACAGTATCAATTTTGTCGAAACCTAGCACTGCAGCCATCATTCTGTGGCTTTCATCGGAGGTCAACCATGTCAGGAATCAGCTGCCGCTTATAAAAAAAAAAAGCTTCTGAAGTACACCCTAACAATTTTTGAGTGATGTTAATTAACTTCCTGCCACCAGCGTGGCTGGTGCAATGCAGCCTGGTGTCCCATGTTTTCCTGAGCTAGCATGATCCTATTTGGTCATTGTAGCCCAAGGTCTGCATACATATTATCGTGCCTTTTTTTTATATTTCTAACGCTTCCCTGACTCACCTCGGCCACCATCTCCTTTCCTGAACCACTGTAGTTGTGTCACTGAATAAAATAGCATTCCCACTGTCAGCTGAATGTTGTACAACAGCTGATTTGCTGACATAATTATTTTTAAAATGTCTTATGAGTTCACTCAGCCTTTCCTTAATCGTCAGTCCTGTCTCACTAATATATACCTGGTCACAGCTGCAGGGTATTTGGTATACACTCAGTGTCTGGAAATTTTTCCCTCCCATCTTTAACCTTTACAACCAAATCAGAAATCTTCCTTGATCCCCTATGTTCTGTATGAATATATGTAAATATATATTAAAGGCATCCAATCTTATTTGTCACCCACTGAACATAGGGTAAAACTGCCATGGGTTTGTTCATTTGACTGTTGTCCTGTTCTACTGATAGCAGAGTAGAGGTCAGTGCTTGAGGTTCAAGCGTAATGGTCACCTTATTGATAACATCAAGGCTGTAGATGTTTGGCAGAAACATCACTTTAAAATTTCTCTTTCAGCAACTATGCTCACTTTGTCACTAACTATGGATGCACAGGTGGCCAAAGTTTCTAAAATTCTACATTTCACTGCTGGACGGTGTAGAGAGGCTGCATTGAGTTAGCAGTTCAAATGTGTGGGCTTCCTATGAACTATATGGCCCAGGGAGCCATCGTCCTTCCACCCCATGATCACATCCATAAAATGTAACTGTTTGTCCAGCTCAACTTCCATGGTGAACCTAGCTTTATTGTAGGCACTGTTTAATTGTTGGAAAAATGGCTGGAGTGTTTCTTGTCCATGAGGCCTGATGACAAAGGTGTCACCCAAATAACGTAATAATAAAGAAGGTTTCAGATTGTAATTTTTAACAACTTCAGCCTCAAATGTTTCCATAAACACATCGGCCACATTTGGACGACCCATTGATGCTTCCTCATTCTGATGGTAGAAGTCATTCTTACACTGGAAGAAGGGTGTACTAAAGCAGAATTCAGTAACTGACGACCATTCTTGCAGCAGGATGATATTTTCCAGTTATTCACTAATAATGTTGATGGCTTCATTGATTATCATGTTCGTCAACAGTGATATAACATCAAAACTTGCTAGTAGGTCGTTGCCTTAATAATTGTAAAAGCAGAGTTACTCGAATTCTTTAGCTTATCCACCAGACATCTTGGTAGCGGATGCATCAGAGATTGAAATGCATTGACAATAGGTCCAATAGCACACCATATTTGTGTATTTTTGGAAGGCAATACAGTTGTGTTGTCAGATGATTGAATGTGGTTAATGTTTTGTTGACCATTAGTATGACTGAGGTTCCTTCCTGTAATGTTGTTGCTACATTGTGTCAAATTGTCTATAGAGGGTTTGTGGGATTTTTCATTCCTGGTGGCTTGGAAATTGCTAATATATTTGTGATTTCATTATTAATTTCATAAACATCACCAGGTGACAGGGAGTAAATTGAAGATTTCCCCACAGTGATGATTTCATTCACAAGTAATTTTGATGGCATTATCATGAAATTGAATCCTTTAGCAAGAATCGAGCTCATCGCAGCATGTGTTGTTTTGTCTGTGAGTTTAACTATTTATCTTTTTAACAGATTCTCCTCCTGTTTTGGATATTTCTGAAGTTTAGAGTATTTCAACAACTGCATTTTCCTAGCTGGCCTAGATGGCCAATCTGATCCTTTATTTTCCTGAGCAATCATGTCATGTTGTAGTCCTCTGTCCACATTTGTATTAACATTATTATTACTATTATTTACAATGCCCTCTGACTCTCCTGGGCCATCATCTCCTTTTCTGAACCAGTACACTTGCATCACTAAATAAAACAACATGCCTGCTTCAGCTTTCCGCTTGACAACTGGCAGCACAGACCAGCAGACAAATATACAGACCCATAACAGTTTTAAAATTTACCACCAAACTTGCAAAATTAATTTTCCTTGTCCTGACATATTTTTCCACTTATTTTATCACAAAGACCTCATTAACTTTAGTCTTTTCTTTTATTAAATTTAGAATTTTATGTGTGCCACCAATTCTGACATAACCCGTGCTCAATTTTGGTAACACCTCTCTGAAGTCCCCATGTTTTTTTGTTCAAAAGAACACTAATGTGAAAATAAACCAAGAGCAACCTATATGTGCAGCAATTGCAGTCTTTTCTAAGCTATTGTCATGCATCAATAGTTTTATCCAGGTGTAGTTGTGTAATTATGGTCGGCATATAAAGAAATTTATTGAAGCTGGTACTAACTAAAATTTCACTATTACTGAAGCCAGTCATCTTGTAAAACAAATTTGCAAAAATATACATTTAGACTGAAGTAAGATTAAATATAATACTTTATGCAAGAAAGTAGACTTTATTTTAACACTAAACTTTTCTTATATGACTGGCAGTACATTCAATACTGTAATAATTCTGAATCAAGAGTTCACATCTATAAAATGGGAGGTGACACTTGACTTGCATGCTATGGCATGTGAAAAGTAATTTATTGTAGAACATTCAGGAAGGAAAGTGATTATATCAGCCAATCATGTTTCAGCATTTTTTAGACCCATCCAGAACATTAAAAATACATGAGCTACGTACACAACAATTTTTTTACTTTTGGCTTTACGCCTCATCGACATCGAGATCTTTAGAGGTGGGATGGGACTGGGGACAAGGAACGGGAATGAGTTCAGTCATGGCCTATTTGAAGAAAGCATCATGGCATTTGCCTGGAGTGATTTGGGGAAACCATGGAAAACCCAAATCTGGGATGCCCAGACAGGGATTCAAACTGGCATCCTCCTGAATGTGAGGCCAGTGCGTTACCCGCTCACCCACCAGGCTCGGTCAGAGCATTGTTGATTATAGTTATAACAGTTCATTAATTACAAACATTATTGTAAATGACTGAGGAATAATGCAGTATTAGGAAAAAAATAAAAAGTCTGAAACTTTAGTTTGAGCCCAGCAACCTTTCTTTAAGATTACCAGTTAAGTTTAAACTGAACAGATGCTGCAGCTGAAAACTCATCACTATTTCCTAGCTAACTTAAAGTAGTAGTAATGGTGGTAATTAATGAATGTCTGCTGCATCACCACAAATCTCTCTATTTGGATACAAAATTATATTTGCTATCCCTTAAAATCTAAATATAAATTCATAGTTTCATAGAACATCAAATTACAATAACTTTTATAAAAATAACTGAATTCTTCCATTTCAGCAATGGCGACTTTTCCCTTACATAGCAGCAAGTTATGCTTTCAAGAATGTAGCTGATTTTTTGGCACTAGCTATTGAAAGCCCACAGAGCAAGGTAACGAACTTATTTGGGGACTTGGAAATTTCAACATGTTTTGTCCTTATTAATTCTATTAATCTCAAAACTATATTTCCTGATGTAGGTTGATGTCGGAATGGAAGAAATAGTTCATCTACTTGCAGCAACAAAAGCCTTGGTCACGAGTATAACAGCTGATGGTACACAAGAATGCAGAGAAGCCTGTGGAGGACATGGTTACCTTAAAGGTGATGATAAAAAAAAAAACACATATTATAGAAGAAAATTTTCTCGAACCAATAAATGGGGCATAATTCAAAGCCCTTGATGTAGTAAATCAATACAATAGGCACAAATTCCATATTAATAGACTCTTCAAGTCTAAGTAAGGCCAATACTGTATAAACACATAGACACTAAAAATTCAAAAAATTAAGTTGAATTGAAACTGCCACATACATTTCCACTAAAAATATAGGATAAGAGAATCATTTTTTAAGTAAGGTTTTTATAGTTTAAACATTTTATTAAAGACAGTAGAGCAACTTAAAGATTTATTTGCCAAGTGCTCATCATGGAGCCAGCAGACTACCAAAAACACTACAAACAATGAGAAATCCGTTTAATTCAATAGTTAAACTGAATCAAACTATGACAATATGTTTTCAGCACCGAGAAACACATCCTGACAAAAATTAGAGCCCATAAATAAAATGGTAGTACATTTTGTAGGAAGATAAAAGAAACTAAAATTTTTAAATAAAATAGTTAGGAAGGTGACAATATGACTAACAGGTAGCAAAAATTAAATAATATAATCATATGAAAATAGCTTTAATGTATGGATTAAAGGGTGAAAACGGGGATTCAATGTTTAACCTTCATTAGTGATCCTGACACATGTCAAAACAGAAATTAATAACTCATAAATGAGTTAGATTACAAGTTCTTATAAACAAAAGTTTTTTTCACTAATTCATACTCTAATATAGCAAAGTTACAGTGAAATCTGAATAAAATAGTATACCATGTGAATAGGAGAATTTTGGGATTTGCAGGGGGAAGTTAGTTCACCGTGGAAAACCACCAGTATTCCTTGGGGAAAAACTATAAATCAATGCAGCGCCAATCTCAATGCCAGTTGCCAAGTGTTAGCCAAGCCAGTCACGTCATGGACATATAAAGATGTATGACGCTGGGCATAGTGCAATGTTGGAATTCATACAGGATGTTCAGTGATAAATTTTTCAAAACTAAATACAACTTAGAAAGTTTTCAAAGCTTCCTTCTAAGCTAGCTCTCATTGGGGGTTGCAATTCAATTTAATGTTACAAGAGTGAATGCTCATTATCAGGGTATGTTTGTTGTAGGATAACCTACAATTTTCTGTATGATTCCAAACTCTGGTTAAACATTTTACAAAGTGCTATTGTGATTCTGATACCAGCTTAAATTAAAATGTTTTAAAGAGTACATATTGAGTGATTTTTAATAATGACTTTCAATTTTAAGCACCATTTTAAACCATTATCTGTTGCAGTAACAATAGTAAAACAGATTGGCGACCGGATTATAATTTATGAACATTGCGTGAACTTCAGTAGCTATCAAATAGATCAAAATACATACATAGTTATAGTTAATGACAAGAAATTGCAATAACCCCAAGCAATGTTTAACCATAACAATCATACTTGAGGAGGATCATTTTTATTAAAGTTATTTGATTTATATTTGCTGTTTTAATTAAAAACACTGCAACTGCATTTTCAAAACTGAGAAGTTTTGAATCCTATGTATAAGATATTATGTGGTGCAAAATTTAGAGTTTATGTTGTCCTTTTGTTCTGGTTAGATTATTTCTCTGAGAAAGGTAACGTTATGTGATTTGTTTGTTGTATTATATTTGGGGTCCACTGGTAACAGGTGTCAGCCTGATTTGGCTTCAGTTTCTTTACTTTGCATTAAGAGCCCTTAATTCAGGTTTATATGTTCTAAAAATCTTCATTTTAAATACTATGATACCAGAAGGTGGCAACAGTGATTGCGATTGCTGAAATATCGTGTGATAACACTTCGTTAACTCGGCTAGTTACCCGAGATCATTTTATAAATTCCCAATGCTGAGAGAAACTTCGTTCTTATGTACTTGGATACTATCATATGCAGTTGCTCGCACCTAAAGTAGCATTAACAACAATTTGACAAAACAGATAATTTTAAATGCTATTCAGTAATAGTTGATAGTAATGAGGTGTAATATAATAATCCTGTAATTACCATGTATTTATAAATATTTACTAAATTTAATAATTCAATGATGAGAGCTAGATATTTGAAATTTCTTCAGGTTTTAGGTCACAGATATCATTTTTAATAGCTTTATCAAGTAATTATATATCTAATTCAGATACTCATTACAAGTTTCTTACTCACCTGTTGTAATTAGTTTTATGTCATACAAGCAAATGGAAACTGCTGGTCTATTCTTTACAATCAGGGGCTATCCATATATTAAGTTATACATTAACAATCAATTAAAAGTTCTCTTCACACTTCAGAAAAACTCAAGAGTCCAGAGAAGTTTCAAAAAATAGCCACCCTTTAGATTTAATGTTGAATACTATTGAAAAGTTTTCTTCATTTATGTTAATTGTTCGAAATCTTTCTAAGATAAGCCTGAAGTCTAATGTTATGTTGGAAATACTCTAACAATAAAACTGGTTCATCAAAAATAATTCTAAGACAGAAACTTCACTAAGAAATCCCTTCTCGAGTAACATAGATTCTGCATACATTCTGTAAAATCTGCGAACCAGGTCATTAGATTGCCACTTCTTCAAACATTATTTTTCCACCACCCTGCATGAAGTGGAGTGAGTAATTCTGATAATAGTGTTAAGACAGTGGATAAACAGGAGTGTAAACAAAGCCAAGCCCTGATGAACAACTCTGATGGGAAAAGTGTCAAAATTTCTTACAGCACATTGAACATAGCTGATGATGTTCCAGTACAGCAGATGGATCTATTTAACATGTACCTCCGGTACCCCATGTTATCTCAGTGCATGCCAGATTAGATCACAAGGTACTCTATCAAAGGCCTTTTCAAGATCCAAAAAAGCTATGTGCTGGGGTTTTCTCTTTTCAAAGTGGCATTCCATCAAAACATGTGTGGTGTGAATAACATCAACTGTTCCTTTCATGGAACCACAATGCACTCAAAAAAAAATTATTGCATGGAAAAGTAGGTGGTGAATCATTAAATAGTTGGAATAGTCTAGCACACAATCCTTTCCTTTCTGAAGGAGTGTTGTAACACTAGTGAGTCAAGTACAAGAAGCTTCATTTTGGTCTATGACCTTGCTAAAGAGATCTGCCATGATCTGAGTTGCCTGTGATCCAAGCATCTTCCGTACCTCCAATGGGATATCATCTAGTCCAAATGCCTTTCCATTTTTCAGTTTCTTCATGGCAGAGTGTTATAACACTAGTGAGTCAAGTACAATAAGCTTCACTTTGGTTTATGACCTTGTTAAAGAGATCTGCCATGAACTGAGTTACCTGTTATCCAAGCATCTTCCATACCTCCAATGGAATATCATCTAGTCCAGATGTCTTTCCATATTTAAGTTTCTTCATGGCAGTATCTACTTCAACAGCTGTGATGACTAGAGCTGGGCTATACACAGGATCTGCAGGTGGCATTGGTGGGTATGGGAATTCTTCCTTGCTGATAATTTTGGAGTGTTGTTTTCATTGAATGAGGATATCAGTCCGTTTCTGTAGCAGTTTCTGGTTTTCATCCTTAGTGGTTATAATATGCCCAGTATATTGAGTGGAATGATGATGAATAGGGTTCGGATCTTTATGACCAAAAAAATCGAGAAATATGGAGGCAAATATGACCTTAAAATAGCTAAATATGACCTAAAAGAGACAAAATATGACCAAACAATAAATTTTTTATACTTTAAAAATGCTCAAATGTACATAATTTATTTTATGTAGCTGTGTCACTTTCATGTAGACAACATAATTTGCTTCTATGCACTCACTGTATGACTGGGAAATTAACTTTTTTGAAAGTTATTTTCTTGTTCCTGTAAAAGAATGGATTACTAGAATTTTACTTTTAAAAATGGAAATTTACTATAAATTTGTTGCAGATTAGTGTACATACCATTTTTTATTCTTGTTTGATGCCAGCATTGTAGTATATCACCATATACATCTTTAAGTTCTCGAAGAGGAATTTTCTCCGGTTGTCACTTAAAACTGTCTTGTAGTGTGAGAAGCTTCATTCGACATCACAGGATGTGACGGGAGCGTACTTAAACAGAGTCAGGTCACTGCAATTTAATTGTGGATCATCTTCAGTCAAAACAGATTCGCCACAATGTAAAATTTCACTAATTTTACAAATTGTTTTATATCCCTTATTCCCACAAAACACTTTATCAAATTTGTTTTTCAGCAAACTAACCACACTGCCCCCTGCTTGGCTTATTTCGGTTTCCACTCTTTTAATGACCACCAAACTTTCATTCAGTTCTAAACCAATTTCTTCAAGACGTGAAATCGCAGTTGTGATGCCTGAAAAACTTGACTTTATGTACGTCAAATTTCTGAACAAATTACTGGAAAAGAGTTCTTGGACAATTTTTATGGAAGATGCTTCACTGCTATCAAAATTAGAAACTATTTTCTGTATGTTTTCATAATATTCACAGTAATAGCTAACTGCATCGAGCCATGTGCCCCAAAGAGTAAGTACTGGTTGTGGTGGAAGAGGGACGGAAGGAGAGTCTTCTTTAAATTTTGCCATTCTCATTGGAGCTTTAACAAAAAAAAATTTACATTTGATATTAACCTATCAACATCAGGGAAATTTAATCTTACTTCCTCGGCAACACTATGTAATCCATGAGCGAGACAAGTTAAATGCACCATAGAAGGATACAACATCTTCAGACATTTCCTAGTCTTTACCATGTACAGCGCAGCATCGGTCACAAATAGTAAGACATTCTCTCTTCACTTCACCACTCCATAACAGTTTCACAGTGTTGTCAAAACGTACGGTAGTTGTTGAGTGGTTTACTCATTCAAGAGCTCCACAGTCCAGTAAAAATATATCACCTGGTCTGTCAGAAAGTAGGGTTCCAATGATAACATTTACAACGTATCTCCCACAAGCATCAGTACTTTCATCCATTGATACCCAGATCTTATTGGTGCCTATCTTAGTTCTGATGTCTGCAATACATTTTCATAACAAGACGGTAAATAGTTCTTCCTCAATGTTGATTCGGTTGGAATCGTCTGTATTATGTATTTCTCCATGAACAATTTGAAATGCTCATTGTTCACTTTATTAAGTGGAATCATTTCAGTTCTTTAGAAAAAAAATGACAATTTGGAAGACGACAAAGCTGTAGAGGTATCCAAGAAAAGTCGCTGTTTGCTTTGATGAATTGAATGTCGTTTGTGTCTTGATGTATTGCAGTGCTGTTGCACATGAAATTTCTTTGTTGCATTCACTTTAGTTTCACATAATTTACAGAAAGAACTCTTTCATCTGTGCTAAAATACTCCTCTCGAAATTCCTTTCCGTAACTCCGTAACTTAGCACTTTCAGAAAGTTTTGTTTTTGGCATGGCGGTACTCACTGATCCACTGCAGATTTAACACTGGTTCAGGATTATTTTCAAAAGCATTGGTGACAGTGCATGAGTGGCTGAAGGCTTTGTGCTTTTTACGATGCGGAGAGTCTGGTATGTGGGGAATACCTGACCTTGGTAAGGAGGCATTTCCCGTTAAACAGCAGTTTCGCCGTACTGAATCATAGGAAGACAATTGATTCCTCTCAACTCATCGGTGGGTCACTGCAGTGGACTCAACTCCCGTGATACTGTCGCAAGTGAGACATTGATTGATGCGGCTCGACACAGGCATGTTGCTGCTGCATAGCCGAATTTAAAAAGCGTCCGGAACATTAGAGAGTGACAATAATTTATAACTTTAATTCTTGACTGGTGAATTCTGGACAATTTAGTGACAAGTAGTTTCATTTATTTCTCCAATGTATAACAGGAGTATATTTCTTTGAATAATTATCTTAATTAGTTTTCATCTATAAATTCTATCAAAAAAATTACCAAATTTTTCCTCAAAATATGACCATCAAAATTGTTGAAATATGACCAGAATTAGGAAAATGGCCCAAATATGCATTTACAGGCTATAAAAATACATTTAAATACAATCAAAAACACTGAATCAGTGTTTATTTCAGCATTTCAGCTGAAAAAAAAGGCAGGGAAAAAATGTAACTTTTCCTAAAGATACGAACCCTAGTGATGACTCTTTGCTAGCTGGTAGATGTTTTTTTGCTCCCTCCAGGGTATTTAGCTCACTGTATATGTTCCTACGATGGTCTTTTTGTGCCTTTTCCTGTGCCTTAGCCACTGAATTTAGTCATTTATATTTCTGCAGATTGAAATCCAAGTCCAGATTTTAGTCAGGTTTTATAGGATAACTTGCTTGTCTTTGTGGCATCTTACACCTGATCATTCCACCACCACACTTCTTTGTTGATGAAACCTGTAAAAATTTATTTAAGTATATTTTCATATAAATTATTTAATCGGAAATACATTTTTTAACATTTTTAATTTTAAAATATATATGTAGTCAGTAATTATTATTTGTTAACCAAAACTCATGTATTTACAACTGTCACATACTTATAAACTTCCTTTGAAATTCTGTAACTTCTGTAATCCTTTATATTTTAAAATGATTTTGCTTATTTAAAAATCCTATTTCTTTTAGCATATTAAAAACTTTTAACTTTTCTTTAATTTAAAAATCAATATCATTCTTAATACTTTTCTTTTAGTTATTTAGGTTTTGTGGCAGAATGAAAATTCTGCTCACCAATGAGTGTATCTATTGCAAGTCACCACTGTGTTAACGATCACCTTACCTGTTCTGCCAGCTAAGACTACATTGCACTTACCTGTTAGCACCTTCTCCATATCTGCTGGTTCTGGCCGCTACCCAGGGACTTGCACCCTGAGAATGTTTACTAAATCAGTGTACAATAAAGTAAACACCACTGTTTAATGAAATGTACCTCTTTAATATTGTCACAAATCTTTTCCAACACAGCCTGAAATGTCACACCAGACTTTGTTTCTCGCTAAGATTACAGGTCCTAATTGGAAACACTGGTTTCATTCACACTCTTTAATAACAACATAGTCTAAGCTTACTTCACATGACCATTATTGACTCACACTCAAAAGTTGCCTATAATACACTGTCCACCGGTCATTTGGAATAACTCTTAGGTGTTGTAGGTATTCCTTTTACTAATACTTAGAAACTGCTTTATACTTTTACCAACTTCATTGTCCAAATCGTCATGCCTGGGACCCTTTACTGTCCTAACAATGGAGCCCTTCACTATTTATGTTAGCATTTAGCTAAGTATGTAACCAACTGACACTTGATATTCTTGAAGCTCCTTATGGTCATTTTATTCAGTCACTTCTATTTAACACTTCTCCTTACTTGAATCATATTTCATGTCAACGATTTGCAGACAGTATGACCACACTACTCGACACTTCAAGTACTAGTGCCAGACTCTATAACCATACTGAGACATCCCATCCACTCTCTCTCCTAAGTCACCTGACTCAACTCCACCAATCACTGTCTTTCTCTTCTACTTTCGAGACGTTCATCCAACATGTTCTCAAATAACTTTTCCAGTATAACTCAACTTCATAATGGCCAACCTTGGCCCGCTAAGTTTATTTAAGTGCTAAGAACATTTTGTGCTAACTATTTTTCCATTATTTATTTCTGTTAATGTTATTTTGTTATATATATCAAGTCTTACTGTTTGTTCATCTTCATGACATCTTAGTGCCAAAAACTTTATATATCAAATTATTCCGTTTATCAAACTTTCTTGATATATAAACCATACATCAAAATGTTCATATTCATTTGTAGAAACTGTATACTTGTTATTTATGCTCTGCTATATTGCAGTAGCTGATGCTAGTCAGGTCTAACCTTGATACATACAAAACAAACTTTATAGATTTAATTAAATGGCTTAAGGCCTAGTTCCACTTCACAGGTGATGGATTGTCCCTGAAGAGACATGATCGGTGGAGGGGAGTCATAAGCTTCACTTTCTAACATCACATTGGGGGTGTTGTTTTAATCAAGTTCTAAATTTAAAATTGCAAAATATGTAATGTCTCAATGAGAGGGAAAAAAAAAAAAAAAAAAAATTGGTGGTAGGGATCTACAATGTGTGACATGAAGGGATGGAGTGGTCGAATAAAACATGAAATTTGTGTCTGGCCCTTCATATGTTCAGCAGCAATATTAATTTCTTTGAATTACAATAACTGACAGAATCAGAAGTAAATATGAATAAGCACTGAACATATGTACTACTTTAATGAAGTTAGGAAGCTGAAGAAGTTGTTAAGTAGAAATCCTTATACAGCAAGGAAGTAGTAAGGTTCTCATAAAATACTTAAATAAGGAACAATAACTGCTAGGGATGAGATGTATTAATGAAGCTTATTATGGCTGAATAATGCAATAAGAAATTTCTGTGATGTTATTAGAAAATTTTGAAGGGGAGAGGATGGGGAAGAAATTACCTAGTATATAAAAAATCAGAAATATTAAGCAATTGGTTTAATGCATATTGTTATCTGTCCTGCTCTTTCTTGTTTGAGACTTGAAAGCAAACGTGATGAACGGAAACTAACGGCGGCTGAGATGCGATTTATGAGGAGAACAGCTGGCTACACATTACGTACAAGACAGAAAGAGATCTGATGATATCCTCAAAGAACTTAAAGTAAAACCAATTCTCCAAACTGTACAAAATTACAGAACATGTACTGAGGATGAAGACGTACCGGATCCCATGGAAAATTCTCAAATACCATCCAAGAGGCAAGAGAGATGTAGGGAGACCACCAAGAAAATGGATTGAGACCGTAACAGGCCACCAGGCCTAATACCGGACAGGAAGAAGAAGAAGAAGAAGAAGTGGTTTAATGCAACCATAAAAAACTGTTATACATGAATAGCAGGAAAACATTATTAGAGTAAGAACTTTTTCACAGAAATAGATATGAGTAGTTTATAAAATTAAATTCTGAGGATTTTATGATGGAATTAATGTCTTGAAAAGGCTAAAGTAGCTGTCATTGTTAATGTTATCACAGATGTGTTAAGACAGAGGGAAAAAATATTATGACCTACATAAAAATGTTCTTTATTTTTAGTCTCAATACTTGTTAAATACTAGAGGATGTTTGTGAGAGCAACAGTCCATGGAAGAAATGTGACAAATAACCAATTAATTTGACCTCAATGGTACCAAATTGTTGGCATGCTTGGTGATCAATATTATCAGGAAAGGCTGTTAGCAAAAAACAGGTTATTTGCAAATTAAATTAATAACCTAACTTTAGCAGAAGTTAATCATTTGATTCTCAATTAGTGGAAAATATGCAAGCTATGTCTGATAAATTGGGTGAGCAAGACCTACTTGACAGCATAAGGCTTGATCTCTACAAGGCATATAACGATGTGAAGCAGGATGTGTCTTGTTGGATAGATGATACCTGCAGAGATGTGGGTCAGTTTTGGAAATGTGGTATAAAAGGTAGTGTAAGTTAGAACAGTTGTGTCATAGAATAGTTATTGGTTCCACTGCTATGAATTACTCTAATGAATAATTCTGATGTTGAATTACAGTAAGAAGTTAGTTAGCCTGTTATGACACTATGTTGTACAAAAGGATTTTAAATGTTACTGATTGAACGTAGTGGATGAATAGTAATGCTCCGACTTCACATTCAGGAGGATACAGGTTCAAATCCTTATCTGGCAATCCAGACTTCAGTTTTCAATTGTTTCCTGAAATCAAGTGAATGCTGGAATGGTTACTTCAAAAGGCCATCACTGTGTTACTTCCCTCCTTGCCTCAAGTACTTTTCTGTCTCTAATCAATAGGCGTTAGGCCATTAAAAAATAAATTGGGACAGTATTTCGAAGAGCTTCCTGGGAATTTCAACATTATATCTGATTTGATTGGTCATCAGAGAATAAAGAAAAATGCCAAAAAAGTCTTGTTTTTAGCTATGCAGATTGAAAAATAAAAGTTTTCATTACATGTTGAAGGAGAAATTGCTTATTGATGGAAAAATGTGACAAATATCTTATATTACCATTTAATAAACTTAGTTGGGCAAGATACATTGGGGATGTGTTATAGAAAGTTTTCTAAGTCTTGCCTCTATCAGAGAGTGTGACAGTGAGATGTGTCAGAAAAATGAGGGAACTGGACTTGGGTGCCTTGGTTCAACCCTTGCTTGAGCAAGGGTTGATATTATAGGGCCAATCAATAAGCATATTGCATATAGGAAAAGGACTTGTTGCATTGGTTTAAGGAAATTACCATAAAACACAATTATTAATTGGCATCTACTTAGTGAGCCACACAGAAGAAGAGCCATGTGCAGACAAGAGTGTTTGTGTGTATCACATATATTGGTCCAGCCTATCTGGATATTCAACAAAAAATTAGAAGACCCTACACAACTTTTTCTCAAATGGCCAATGAATTCAAAATAAAAATGGGTGTAGTGCATAATTGTTTACGTAGGGAAATTGTCATTGAAGCATAGGCTACAATCCAATTAATAATAATAATAGCAACAATTCCATCAATTTCACCTGGACCTACTCCTCCTCACACATCACCATCCTCGATGTTGACATCACGCTCAGGCTAGGTGCCATTCATACCTCAGTCTACTTCAAACCTACTAATTTACAGCAATATCTACAGTTTGATAGCTGCCATCCATTCCATACCAAATGTTCCCTCCCATACAGTCTTGCCATCCGTGGAAGTTGCATTTGTTCTGATGCTCATGCCCTCCATCAATACTCACAGAACCTATCCCAAGCCCTTATTTCCCCTCCATGTAACCACTCTGACTTGTCTCCTACACAAACTGACCATAGCCCTGCCTTTGTCACCCAGTTCCTTCCTGGCCTCAAGTCCATCAACCATATCTTGCAACAGGGGTATGACTTCCTTCGCTCCTTTCCAAAAATACGTAATCTCCTACCCAAAATTCTACCCACTGTCCCCTGTGCATGATTTAGCAGACCACCCAATCTTAAGAACATCTTAGTCCACAATTACCCTCCGTCAGACTTACCAAAAGCACCATATGGATCTTATCTTCGCAATAGAGCCTGCTGTAAAACCTGCTACATGCTTCCACCCGCCACTACATATTCCAATCCCACCACAGGAGAAACTTTTCCCATCATTGGACATGCCACCTGTTCAACAACTCATCTTATATACCAACAAACTTGCCACCATTGCACTAGTTTCTACATAGGCCTTACCACACAGCAACTCTCAGTTAGAATGAATGGCCACAGACAAACAGTCTACACCCACAACTTGTACCTTCCAGTGCCAGAACATGCCAATAGCCGCGATTCCAACAATCTCAACGACTGTTTTACTGTGAGAGCAGTCAGAATTTTCCCTGACAGCACCACTGCAGCAGAACTCAGGAGATGGGAACTAGCAAACCAGAATATCCTGGATACCAGACAACCCCCTGGCCTTAACCACCATTAAAATGCAACCACCGTTTTTTTTTTTTTTTTTTTTTTTTTTTTTTTTTTTTTTTTTTTTTTTTTTTTACTAGACATAACTTTTTTCATCAGTATCGTACCCTTGCTACATATTTTCATTTCACCATCACCTGCAATATATTATGTCAGACATTGCCAATATATCGATAGTCTACTCCTTAGCCATTCTCCCACCCTTCCCCAACTACCCAGTTAGTCATTGAGTGACGTTTATTGTGTACACACGTACGGAACCTAATGGCCCATTTATCTACCTCTGATGGAGGCAGATGCCGAAATATTGTGTATTTGTTTGTCAGCATAAATGTTCCCTCTCACTGCAGCCATCCACTTTGGTATTTGGTGGGTAAAGTTCCCTGTCCTTCATTATTTTAATAATAATAATAAAAGTTATTCCTTAAAAATTGGTGGCGGATTACTATATAATTACTATCTCAGGCTATTCATCTATGACAGGGACATGTTAGCTGTCAGTGCACTGTGATTCAATTTGCTTCAAAATACATTGTTTAAATTGTTGCAATTGCACTTATTAACATTAAAGTCACTTTCCTTCAGTACTGGCTCATTAGAAATATTAATTAGTAGTTAAAATAAGATAGGATAGGGAAAATAAACAGTTACCCATCACTTACCACAGATGAAGGCAGGAGGGCGAGACACGTAAAAACACAAAAACGAATTGCACAATATTTCGACTTTGGTCTTAGTCATGTGGAGCGAGACATATGGCAGGGGGAAAGATGTGGTCACATCCCAACCCGCCACATGAATTCATGTGTCTCGCCCTCCTGCCTTCATCTGTGGTAAGTGACAGGTAACTGTTTATTTTCCCTATCCTATCTTATTTTCAGTGCCTCACAGCAGTTTCTTTGTTTCCTTTATCTAATTAGTAGTTAAACAAGGAAAGGTGAAATGATTCACCTCTCACCAAAGTTGAAGACTGCAACAAGAGAAAAACATATACAACATGCAACAAAATACGCAATATTTTGGTTTTACATTTTATTCATGTTGTAGGGAACTTGTGATGTGGTTCAGGGGGTGTGCATGCACTCAAGTTTAACATGACTGCTTGAATTATATGTCAGGAGAGACTGAGATGTTATATATAAATATATCACAAGAGGTGAGAGAATTAATAATGTAACCAAAGAGTACAGAAAATTATAATGAAAAATAATTAATCTTATATATATAAAAATAGATATGTGTTTTCCTATATTTCACCGTTGGTGTTTGAGTGTAGCAGTAGAATCTTGTCTCCTGTCGTGCACTATGGTTGTTAGATTTCAGTAGCTATGGGGGTGTGGGAGATATGTGGGTTGAAATGTATCACTTTTCAGCTAAAATTATCTATCGCAGGTCACTGGTGTTTGTGTGTGGTAGTAACACAGAGTCACCTTTCGATCCAATGTTAACCGAATTTCAGTAACTGTGGGAGTGTGGGAGATATGGTGGTTGAAAGTGGCCAATCAAGGATATTTTTGTATTTTGACCAAAGACATGTGTCTCCACATATGTCACTTTTCTGCCACAACTACAAAGCATAGACCATTGGTGTTTGTGTGTGGTAGTAGAATCGTGTTTGAAAGTGGTCAGTCAAGGATATTTTCATATTTCCTCCAAAGGCATTTGTTGTAAGACATCTTAGAATTTTGCATAACGAAATTAGTTTCCAAGATAGCGAGTTCAATTGAAGTATATGGTACCACCATTTTAAAGCCATTTTTACATTAAATTTTGATAATAATTCCAAGTAATATGTCCAATATAAGCATTAATTCAATTATGAACACTAAATTCAAGAATTAGGTTCATTTAAACAGCTGTTGAGAAACTTAACCTCAGATTTGAGTAGGTAATATTTGACTTTCATATAATTTCACTAAATCAATATATTTCATTTATTAAAAAAATGTTTAGGTAAATAAATAGCCAGAAGATGAGAAAGCTTGTTGTTAGAAAATCTTACTTAGAGTTTAAATATGTTTAAAAGTAATTTGCCGGTAAAGAATTTTGTCACGTAATTTTCCACTCTAAAATCGAAGTATTCAGTCATTAGAAAATAGTTAAAAAGTCAATTGATACATAGAAAGTAGTGTAATTTTGGTTGTAACAACATATTAAAATTTTTAAAAAGTTTCATGGATGTCAAAGATCGTTTTTTAAATATAATTTGGTATAGCAACAGATGTGCTTCATGAAAAAGTTAAATATTTCAAACACATTCCGTAATTCAGGAGAAGAAATTATGTTCAGAATAAAGTTTATTTAAATACAAAGATTTTTGAGCATGTTTTATTTCAAAATATTAAAGCATTTAATTGTAATAAAGTGAAATAAGTTTTGGCACCAGAAACACTTGGACAGTGTAGCTCGGAATCGGACCGCATTTGGGAGGAATAATATTTCTAAAATTCGTAATAAATCAGGGAATGTATTTAGAGTTTCCAAACTTTTACAGCAACCGTTTTTCAATATGGAAATTTGTTTGGAGTTATTTTCAATTCGATATTCTGAATAATTTAAGTAGTCAAATTTTGTTTACGAACTTTATACCACTTTCAAATTTAGGTAAAATACTTTATTTGGTATCAGATGATAAAAGAGCAATGGGAGAATAGAATGAAATTTGTTTCAGCTTGACAGGAGTAATATTTCGAGAGTTATAGCAATCATATCTAAATGACTCTTTTCTAGCAAAACTATTAAAGTTACAAAATTTTTTATAATAACTTAATTTGACGTTTGTAATAATATCGTGCTACTACCAAAATTTCAGAGAGATAGGATTATTTTTGTTGTCAAGGTTAAATTGTATGGCAGAATATCGTCAGAAACTTATCAGTTTTCTGATGTGATTCGTGGGAACTACTGGAAAATTTTGTTCCCAGGGGTAAATAGCATAAATATCCCCTCCAGAACCTTGCCTCTCCCCAGTTGTCAACAGCAGTCTAATTGTGCAGTACCAGCTCTGTAGAACGGTAGCTAGTTTGGACTCATGGTGCGGCAAAGTACCAACTTACGTGGAAACGGTTGATTTTTGCAATCATGGGTGAAAGTCACTTTAAATACCTCATGTAGCTAAGTAGCTGTAGGGGCGTGAGGTTGGTCTAGCTCGAATGGTTGGTCAGATCTGCAAATTCTTCTGAAAACTTGTCTGATCGCCTGTGCAGTTTTCTGACTTTGTAAAATTGTGAGAATATAGTTATCAAATAATAATGGACTAGTGAACATTATTTCTGTAGCTTTTGGTTTAAATAAGCTATGTGGCGGCCAGGTCATGATATTTAAGTCAGAACTGTAACATCCTAGGCTATGCACGGTTATAGCTGAGTCAAGGTGTTTACGTAACCCCCAAGGTACCTGGTTCCTCACAGTGTGTCTGTGAATTTTACTTTGCTGCCTGAACTGCACAGTGCAGATGATTGGCATTTGTGTGTGGTAATAGCATCGAGCTCCCATCATGCACTATGGTTGTTAGATGTTGGTTGCCATCAATCCGAATTCTTTACAAACACGAACGAAGTCATGGGTACCAGCTAGTAAACAAATAAATTTTGAAGAAATTTGTAACTAGTTAAATTACTACAATAACCAGACGACCCGTGTGAAAATTTTGCGAATTAAATATGATGAATAGTCATGTTTCATGCTTGTAATATAATGAAAAGTAGAACTGCACATTTGTTGCAAATATTTTTTTGTTTAGTTTAATAGTTACACATCAAAATACTTACAACATATTACGAAACAGTTAGGAAAATTTAAAACACACTGTATGTATGACAGACTGTCACTGACCTTAACAGAATACAACCAACCTGAACAAAATGCACATAGCATATCAACATCTCTGTTATATGTGTTGCTGTGAGAGTAAAATGTTTACATTGGAATTGTATGGCAAAACAAAAATGTTTTCGTAATAGCAAAAAATATCTGAAAAGCTACCTATTGTATAAAAAACAGTTTATTGACATCTCTGTGATATCTGCTGCTGCAATCTAAGGATTTAGCTCTGAACTGTCTCATACACGCCACCTCTTTCCGAAAAATTTGAGACCTTAATCTTTAAAACGATATGTCATTTATCAATTTCAGTTAGATATCATAGGAGATAAATGGCTCATAATTAAAAAAATACATTGTAGAAATAATATTAATACTTTTACCCTTTAAGGGTCAAATTCCAAAAGATTCCTTTTATAAAATATGGTGTGACCAAAGCAGCGACATTGGTCTTTAAAGTGATACCTCATTTATCAATTTCGTTTAGGCATCAAGCATTGGAAAAAAAAAAAAAAAAAAAAAAAAAAAAAAAAAAAGATATTTTTCCCCCTTAAGGGTTGAATTTGGAGAAAGTTCTCTCTTAAAATATGATGTGACTAAAGCGGATATTTTAATATTTAGAATGATTCCTCATTTATCGATTTCGGTTAGGTATCAAGTGAGATAAGTGGTTCTTTGTTGCAATATTAATACTATTGCCCTTTAAGGGTTGAATTTTTAAATAAATCGTTTTTTTATAATATGGTGTAATGAAACTGAAGACCTCACAAAGACCTCAGTCTTTAAAATGATACCTCGTTTATCAATTTTGTTTAATTATCAAGGGAGTTAAATGACTCGAGACACAAAAAAAATGCATTTCTGAAATACTGATATTATTGCTCTTTATTGGTTCAATTCAGAAAATTCCTTTCTTAAAATATAATTTTACCACAGCAGAGACCATAATCTTTAGAATGATACCTCATTTATCTATTTCAGTTAGATATTAATCGAGATGAATTGCTCGTGACACAAAAATGTGTTGTAGAACCATTGATACTTTTTCCCTTTAAGGGTTGAATTTCAAAAAAAAAAAAAAAAAAATCTTTCTTATTCATAATCCTACTTCATTTATCGATTTTGATTAGATATCCAGGGAGATAAATGGCTTGAGACATTTTAGAAATATTGACATTTTTGCCCTTTACGGGTCGAATTTAGAAAAATTCCTTTCTTAAAATATGATATGACCAAAGTGGAGACCATAAGCTTAAAAATGATACCTCACTGATTGATTTCAGTTAAGTATGAATGGAGATAATGGCTTGAGGCAAAAAAAAAAACATCTATTGAAATAATATATATGATAATACTAATAATAATGAATGATGGGTCAAAAAATGGAATTTTATTGGTAATTGAGGCCAGGTGGGTATCTGGAATCCAGGATATTTTGGTATGTAACTTCCCATCTCTGAAGTTCTGAAGGTTTTGGGTAAAATGTAATTGCTCTCATGGGGAAACAGTCATTGAGATTGTTAGAATTGTGGTAGTTAGCATGTTCTGGTATTGGAAGGTATAAATTATGGATGTGGACTGTTTGTCTGTGGCCATTCATTCTGACTAAGAGTTATTGTGTAGTCAGGCCTATATAGGAACTAGTGCAGTGGCAGCAAGTTGGCTGGTATATGATATGTGTTGTGGAACATGTGGCATGTTCAATGATGGGGAAGATTTCCCCTGTAGAAGGGTTGCAATATGTTGTAGTGGGAGGATGCATGCTGTAGGTTTTGCAGGAGATCTATTGCAAGTAAAAGATTCATATGGTGTTTTCGGAGAGTCTGATGGAAGGTATTTGTGAACCAAGACGTTTTTGATATTAGGTGGTCTGCTGAAACACGTACAGAGAACAGTTGTTTTTTTTTTTTTTTTTTCGGTAGAAGAGTGTGCATTTCTGGAAAGGAGTGAAGGAAGTAATACCCCTATTGTAAATTTTGATTGATGGATTTGAGGCAAGGAGGCCAAAGGCTGTGCTATGGTTGGATTTTAGAGGTGCAGGTGGGAATGGTCCCATGGATGGTGGATGATTCCATAGGACCGAGCGTGGTGGTGTAACGGATAGCGTTCTGGCCTCGCATTCGGGAGGACGGCGGTTCAAATCCCCGTCCGGGCATTCAGATTTGGGTTTTCCATGGTTTCCCCAAATCACTCCAGGTGAATGCCGGGATGCTTCCTTCAAAAGGCCATGGCCGAATTCCTTCCCATTCCTTGCCCCCATCCTTTCCCGTCTCTAAAGACCACGTTGTTAAAAAGGGACGTTAAACTGTTACAAAAAAAAAAAAAAAAAAAAAAATGATTCCATAGGAGATTTGTTTATGTACAAGATCTGCTAGGTAAGAGTGGGAAATAAGGGCTTGGGAGTACTGGTAGAGGGATTCATCATCAGAACAGATATGTTTGCCATGGATAGCCAGGCTATAAGGGAGAGAACGTTTGGTATAGAATGGGCGGCAACTATCAAAATGTAGATACTGCTGCAGATTAGTGGATTTTGTGTGGACAGAAGTGTGAAGGGCACCCTACCTGAACGTGATGTCCACATTGAGTAATGTGATGTGTCTGTCGGAGTAGGTCCAGGTGAAATTAATGCAGTGGCTTTTGTTAAGGGCATGGAGAAATTCTAGGGTTCAGATTAGAGATGAAACTGATAGCTGATTGGCTGGATACTGGTTATCCGGCCATCCTACAAGCCGGATAGCCCATATATTCGGCAGCTGAATATCCAGCTGAGCATTGTTATTTGAGGTTAGGACAAATAAAAGTGTCACCGGTAATGAAAGAATTGCCTATTTGGGAATATTTTGATATAAATAATGACAATAAGTTTTCAATTTTGAATTACTTTTCATGAGGCACATTTTGACGCGAAATTTGAATCATTTCCTTTTTATCAAGTGTACTTAAAGAAAATGCAATGTCATATTTTTTCTTTCTTTGACCAGATACCTTCTTCATGACAAACTATTTGAAAATGAAATATCTGAAATTACTTGGGATGTAAACGACGGAAAAAAATAAAAATAAGTACACAACAATGCTTCCTGAATTTCACAGCTCATGGGTATCTTCTGAAGTCAAACTAGAACATTATGCATTTCCCTGATTCTCACCCTGGAGAAAATATAGCAATGGAGCTTACTAGTATCGCAAATCGTTTGGCTATTGACCAAAAGAAAATACATTTACTCATTCATGACAGTGGGGCCAACATGTTGGGAGAGTGTACCCAAGGTTTTGTATGCTTCTGCTAGAGATTTTATCCATTTGCTTCAGCGTATTTTAACTAAGCCATTGAAGACGGCATGAAGAGGCAGGAGTGATTCTTACTGGTAGATGTCTCGTTATACACTTTAATCGTTCCAGCTTAACTAAAAAAAAATTGTTGGCGATTCAAAAAAAAAAAAAAAAAAAAAAAAAAAAAACCCTTACCTGACCGTCAGCTGGTGTCAAATATTATGTCAAAATGGAATTCCAGCTTTTATATTACTTAGGTTCCTGTTGGAACAAAAAAGGCCTATATCACTATATGGGGCTGATCTCGGAATGCACACTAATTTGATGCTTCAAGACTGGTGTTTGACGGTAAAGTGCATTAAGCTATTGAAGTCCTTTGAAGAAATAACAAAAATCACAAGTTCTGGTCTCTACTGCAATTCTGAAGTAATATCACAAGTTTCTGTAGTAAAAAGTATTTATATAATGTTGAGAAAACACAGAAATCTTGACTTACCCTACATTAGAGCCTCTTTGAAAACTGAATTAAAAAGTCATTTTGGCTCATTAAGTGAAGATTCAAACTACTTGATTGTGACCTTGCTAGAGCCAAGATTCGAGGCAAACTGTCTAGGATTTGCTGTAGCTCATCAGAAGATTCTATTGGAATCTATAAAAATGTTTTGCACGGAATCTTCCACCAGTAGCAGTTAATCCACAATGGCAGAATCAACTATAACTAATAAAACTCACGACACACCTTTTGGAACAGTTTTATGAGATATCCAATATCTCGCTCAAGAATGAAATGTGATTGCTAGTGAGTTGACTTTTATTTAAAGTCATCTCAATTTAATGGAAAGCGTGACTCATATATTTGGTGGTCAGCTAATATGACACAGTATTCGAATTTGAGGAAATTTGCTAGAATATTTTTCAGGCTCTTGCAGTAGTGTATACAGCAAACGACTTTTCTTTGAATCTGGCCTTTTCGACGACGACAAGCAAAACTAACTATTATCTCCTATTTTCTCAGGAATTGGTCTTCATTCATTACAAAAACTATTTTTATTTATGTTAAAAACAATAATAAACAGTATTTTGATTTGAAGACATAGTGTTTTTGTTTGTGTTTAGACTTATTATACACTTAGCATTTGTGAATTAAAAGAAAATTTTATGAAATTTTCACAATTTGTTGAGAATTCGATACCCTCTGGAAATCCGCCGGATATTGACCTACTATCCAGTATCCGGCCAGATAGTAAATTTTGGCTGGATAGGCCAGATACTGGATAGTTGCCAGATATCCTTTTCCAGTTCAGATCATACATAAATTGTATCACCACCTGCAATATATATATTTATATATAACATCTCAGTCTCTCCTGACATATCAATAATTCATTCAGTCATATGTTAAACTTCAGCATATGCACAACTCCCGAACCACATGACTCGTTCCGTACAACATGAATAAGGTGTAAAACTGAAATATTGTGTATTTTAGTGTACGTCATATATGTTTTTCTCTCATCGCAGCCTTCAACTTTGCTGAGTGATGAGTCATTTTCCGTTTCCTTGTCATTTACACTGCCTAAAACTGCTTCATTTTTCTAGTTTCATTAATTAGTAGTTAGCATAGATACCATTTCTGGTTATGCTTTCTGTTGCGCATTCTGCATATATAATGGCAGCCAGTGGCTCTTGTGAAATCTGAACCATAGGATTGCCTTGTCTTCACTACTTTTCGATAATGTGTTTTTGTATTAAGATCATTTATTGTAACAATTTTTTTTTAACTTTTTTATAACTTCAATAAAATACGATAAATTTACTTAAAATTAAGTTGTTAGACAGGACACAACAATGACAGTTACAAATAGTAAGTTCCTTACCAACTGGCTGAATATGCAGAGGAAAATGCTGGTTGGTTATTTTCTTAAAGTGATATCTGAAAAACTAACCAAGCTATCATGGTAAAATTTTGTATTTCAATATTTAAAGTCATATTTTATTGTTCAAATTTATTCTGCTTTTGGCCAGTAACTGCAGTATATTAGTTTTTAATTAATCAATATTTTATTCAATCTAATTGTGATGGAGCTCAGTGTAAGCTACCTCAGAATTTGTTAAATTCGAATCTTTTGTTACGAGACATGGGGAACGGGTATATTATAGAAGCCAATACCAAAGCCTATAGCTATTTACAGGGCAATTTAAAATATAAAAACTAACTAAACACATAATAACAGCCTTAAATAGACCTACAATGATAAATAGTAGCTTTTAAACTCACCTAAATCACTGCAATTATCAATAATCCAGCTTGTTAAGCATTAAACTTTGTTATGAGACAACATCATCATTTTATAACACTTTTATATTTTAAATTTATATATAATATATAAATATAATATAAATATAAATTATATAATATATTTTAAATATTGTAGAAGAGCTATAGAGGAATCAGTAAGGTTTAAAATTAAGAGCAAGTGACACTTTGAAACATATCTAAGTTATAGTTTAAAATATAAAGGGACTAGTGAGATATTAATTTTTGAAGTTACGGCTTGATGCCATACTTCTCAGTTAGTCTAAAAGTAGGGGACAGCCATATTGCATTTCAGGCAGTCTTTAGTCAAATTTCAACAAGGTTGGCCCGCAGTTGGTCAGGTTTGCAATTAACACCTTGTGGTAAGCCACATTGGCAAGAATTTTCAGACTCAAGATGTTTAGTGTTTGAAGCTACCTCACCCAAGAGCTAATAGCAATCTGTGAGTTGTACAGGATTAACAATAGTTAGAAAAACTTTTAGGGACTATGAGAGTGGAGACTTTCCCGGCACATTGATGCAGTGAATTCTTCACAGGAGTGCAGCTAGATAGTGTCGTATAATGAAGATGTTTCGACAACAAACTCGGTTGTCTTCATCAAGTCTATTTCAGATATTATTGCTTGAAATCACAAAACAGACTGGCCTAGCTGCCGGAAAAAAATCTATCTCCATGTACCAATGATTGCCAGGACACTCAATCAGCGCACGGCGGAACAGGAATGCGTGATCTGCCAACTGAGGGTATCAATGTTGCTGATTGCGTATGGAGCCATACCCGGTCACCCATCCAGGTTCTCACCACGTCCAGTGTTGCTTAACCAGTTCACCGCCAACTGAGGGTATCAATGTTGCGGACTGCGTATGGAGCCATACGCGGTCACCCATCCCAATGTTGCTTAACTTGTAGCCGGATGTGCTGGCAAACTTAATCCACAGTGTCAATTATGCCTTGTTGAGAAGATTTCTCTTGAATGATTACAAAGGCTTCTGTGGCTTTCATCAGAGGAGGACTGCTTGTGACTCACAAGCAGTCCTCTGATGAAAGCCACAGTGTGATGGCAGAAACGTTAGGTTTTAATAAATCGACGCGGCTCCACCCGGAGAGCCAAGATAATACAAGATTTCTCTCTTTCAAGACGTAGATCCCTAATAATTGGTTTCCAGGCTTCACTCAAGTACAGTCCGCTGTCCCTATTGATGTTATTATCATTGAGCTGTATTTCCAATGCTTCCCAAATTACTGAGTCCCAAAATGAAGAGACCTTGGCCAACACCACCATTTTATCAAACATTATCTTATGCTCTTCATCAAAAGCATGTTTGGCTATTGTGGACTTCCCACTTGTACCAGCCTTAAGTGTTGTTAGTGCTCGGTAATACATTCAGCGATCGTTCTGACTGTCTGTCCGATATAAACTTTGCCACATTCACAAGGTATGGCATAAATTCCAGAAATTGTTAGGCCTAAATCATCCTTAACTGAACGAAACACATCATGTATCTTGGCAGGTGGCCGAAAAATGCTTTTTATTCCTGACCGCACATCCGGCTACAAGTTAAGCAATGTTGGGCATGGTGAGTACCTGGATGGGTGACCGGGTATGGCTCCACATGCAGTCCGCAACATTGATACCCAAAGTTGGTGGTGAACTGGTTAAACAATGTTGAGCGTGGTGAGTACCTGGATGGGTGATTGGGATGGCTCCATACACAGTCCGCAACATTGGTACCCTCTGTTGGCAGATCATGATTTCCAGTTCCGCCGTGTGCTGATTGGGTGTCCTGGCAATCATCGGTACGTGGAGTTAGATTTTCGCTGGCAGCTAAGCCAGTCTGTTTTGTGATTTCAAGCAATTATATCTGAAATAGACCTGATGAAGACAACCGAGCAGGTTGTCGAAATGTCGTTATTATACGACACTATCCGGCTGTACTCCTGTGAAGAATTCACTTCTTTTAGGAACTGTTTCAACCAGTTGGGGGGAGTGGTGAAACTAATCAGTTGAATGTGTACTCAAGTGATGTGACTTAGTCTACTTGCTATCTTCATCAAGGATGCCTTGTCATTAGGTCTACTGATACCAGTCGATTTACTTTTCAGAATGTATTTGAGTTTTTATTTGAAAAGTGTCATCCTGTTAGCTATTGCAGGTTAATTTAATAGCTTGGCAACGGACTGAGGTTTTATGAACCATGCATCACACGAATCTGATTTTAAGATTGAACCGCGCTTCGCTGTTAACTTCTTCTTTAACAGTTCCTTTTTAGAACCAGAAATAATTCATATATATATATTTTCAACGAAAGAAGGCTGTTTTTCATAAATTCAGTTTAATAAGAACGATAACTAATCTAAACCAACACCTGTCATACAGTCTACATGGGTCGTAGCTTAAACTTCATTTCCGAAAAATTGCAGGTTAGTGAATTAGTAATCTGTTTTACGAAGCCGCGACTACTTTTAGAAGGTTCGAGTTCATCTGTCTGTCTGTTGATAATAACCAGCGAGTTGTAACCGAAAATCCAAAGCAAATATATATTTAATGTTATACATGGAATTTTAATCTTTCAATTAATTTTCTTAAATGGTAATTAATTTTATAAAGTTATTGCCTTTGAGTATTAATCAGCCCCGTTACATCCCCCCGCTAATTTCTATGAAATTCGAAAAGAATTGAAATAGGAATTAATTTATCACAGGTCCCTCAGGTGTTGGTGTTACAATGTGAGTTTTACATAAATACAAATAATGATAATGATAATAATAATAACAAATATTGAAAGTTGAAATTTGTTTTCTCTGGCTGCTCTGCTGGTTTTCCACCTGTAGCAAGCATAAATGTCCACTATGTGTCTTACAGGGTACTAACTCTGTTGCCATCAAGTTTATTTTATTTCTTTTTTTTTTTTTTTTTTTTTTTTTTTTTTTTTTGCACGGTACTCCTGAAAGAAGATATATAGTATGCCAGCATTTAAGCTTGTAGAAGAACAAAATATATAAACTTTTTTTCCATTTTTCAAAACATCAAACATATATCAGTAACAACAAATCAGTTTCTGATTAAGGTATATGTCCATCCCACCAATATGCTACTTAGATTGTTATTGTAAACAACTGTTATTTAGTAACATCATCTTTGTAATCATCTTCAGCTGTCATGGCCTCCGCCTGTTTACCAAGCATACCATTCAAATAGTTAAAAAAAATTCCATTAACTGCCCTTGGTACACTATATTCTTCATAAGACCGATCCTTTTGAACAGTTTTACTGTTGAATAACCAGCAACATTATTTAAATCACATGTTTGGTACCCTGGACCAGTACAATCAACCCTCGCTAATACGACTGGGACACCATTGTTTCTTGCTAATCTAGCATCACTATCACAGCTTCATTTTTATTTCTTCAGTACATTACATTATATTCTAATAATCTGGTATAACTTACAAACTATATATTTCCTAAAAGAAAAGTACTAATAGACAAGACAATAAACTTTTATGTAATGGTATGCTGTGGTAACAGCTGAAGACTGTACATCTGACCAAGATCGTCAATATTGGTAAATGACAGCTTCCACTTAGTG
Source organism: Vandiemenella viatica (assembly GCA_031002005.1). Classification (NCBI taxonomy): domain Eukaryota; kingdom Metazoa; phylum Arthropoda; class Insecta; order Orthoptera; family Morabidae; genus Vandiemenella; species Vandiemenella viatica. The sequence continues at coordinate 208,293,404 of JARYHS010013630.1, read as the reverse complement.
ATTATAAACTTTTACTATCATTACAGTTGAAGAATTGTGTGCAGCCACAACAATCAGTACTATTTACAAGTGTTTTGTGGCACTGAATAAAAATAATACGCCCACTATAACTTAAAATAATAATAAATTCCAATATGACAGAGTTTATATGTACACACCTGTGCCCTGCACTAGTGTTAAATCTTTTCATTCACCTTATACCAGTTCATCATTTCTGAGTTGTAGGTTCAAAACCCTGATTGAATTTGTACACAGGATGAGGCAGTAAGCATAGCTTACCCCTCTACAAAAAGGAAAACCCTTTTTTCTATATTTCCAGTTCACTCTTTCCCAGCTATTCATACAAAACAACTTCCTGTTTACAGTGAATCTTACTTTGCCAGAACAGTAACATGGCAAACCAACTTCAAAAACATGTAAAGAACTCTGAAAATGTTCAACACCATTATTCTGTAACTGCTTTGATTCATAATCACAAACATAATTCTCCCCTACAATAGAAAAAATGTCACAGTTTACATTCTTAAAAATCATCAAACTACCCAATCCATCTACATTCATTAAAATCTCTTCCACCTCTTTTACATGACACCCTTCTTTGACAATTTGTCTATCCTTTACATGATTTACCTCATCATTAATTGTAACATCACTCATCTCATATTTTTCCCTTACAGTATTAGGCCTACTATCATTACTTTCAATTGTATTACCTAATGATTCACAATGAATTGCATTCGTACTTTATTCATGTAACAAACCTATATCTGTTTGTGACTTGTTGGAGGTATCATGTAATAATTCTATGCACTCTTTAACCTTAAGCTGTTCTAGTTCTAGTTTGTTTACTCTGTTTCCTTGTTGAATAAATTCATTCTTAAAGGTATCCCCAAGTTGATTTATATCATAACTAATAGTCTGAATCTTATGTTCAACATTTTCTCGGCTTTCATGGTATTCAGTAATATGTTTTTCCAAGGTTGTTTCAACTGTAGTGACTCGTTCACTAAAATGTGTGTAATAATTTCCTATCTTGTCATGGATTTCCCCTGTTTTTGAATCAATTAGTCGTGAATGGTCCATAAAATCCCTTCTAAGGTCATTTATGCTAGTCTTGGTCTCTCTAAACTTAACATCTAAATGAGATTGCATTGATAAAATTAGGTCAGTAAGTGTTTGTAGGGAACTGGTATGTTCTGGCTGGGTAAATTGAGAAGGAGTTGATGGAGTTTGTTTATGTTCTGGTTCCTGATGGGTACCTACAGCAGGAGAATAATCATCCCCAAATTGTGAAAAATGGACCCTATTTTCATCCTCTTCATCCTCTGGTCGAGATACAGGTGTTTTTTTCCAAAATTACAGATGGATAAGAGTCAAGAATGTTATATACAGACGGTGGGGCCATATCCGGTAAATTAGAATTTTCTGCAGCATCATGTTGACAGATAACATGAAAAGTATTTTCATTGTCTTTATCCATGGTAAGTTCAATTTAAATATTTTTAACCAGCACAAAATCAAACTTCGTAGCTCAAACACAGTTAATTGAAGTCGATAAAATTCACAATAGGCAAAGAACTGAAATTATTTAAATCCGTTAAAATTTAACTATCGAAATGAAAATCCTTCACTGTATTTAAACAAATAAAAAGAATTTAAAATGTACTTCCCTTTTATGTTTTCCTTTTTTTTTTCCGTGATGTGTTGAACCACAAAACAAAACAGGAATTTGCCGGCCACCAATGTTGTTAAACCAAAACAGCTGTCCAGTTGATGTGCACTCGAAGTCTGTTGCGGTGCGTATCGATATACAAGTCGACTGTCGACTATAAATCGTTGTGTGTTGTGTCTTATTTATCTTGCTTTCTCGAAGTTCGAAATAGTTAACAAAATTACCAATTCAGGTGTCACGGTCGCCATGAAACGCGCTTCGCTGTTAACTTCTTCTTTAATAGTTCCTTTTAGAACCAGAAATAATTCATATATATATATATATATATATTTTCAACGAAAGAAGGCTCAGTTTTTCATAAATTCATTTTAATAAGAACGATAACTAATCTAAACCAACACCCGTCATACAGTCTACATGGGTCGTAGCTTAAACTTCATTTCCGAAAAATTGCAGGTTAGTGAATTAGTAATCTGATTTCACGAAGCCGCGTCTACTTTTAAGAAGGTTCGAGTTCATCTGTCTGTCTGTCTGTTGATAATAACCAGCGAATTGTAACTGAAAATCCAAAGCACATATATACTTAATGTTATACATGGAATTTTAATCTTTCAATTAATTTTCTTAAATGGTAATTAATTTTATAAAGTTATTGCCTTTGGTATTAATCAGCCCCATTACAAGATCTGAGTGTGTCAGTAAAAGTCATAGTTCATGTACAGTGTTGTCTGCCTAATCCTCAGCATAGCACATGTTCATGACACTATGTATCTAATATGCTGACTCTTTTTTGCATTGCATGTTCACCTGCTCAGCTAGATATCCTACACAGGTCACCTTACTGCAGTTCACAGTCTTTTCCCATTTTGATCCTTTAATATACCATTATATCATCTGCAAATGAGTAATCTGGTGGCTCAGTTTTTAAGGAATCTGACTGGAGATTAAAAGGTTTCTGGTTCAAATCCTTGTTTCAGCCGGGATTTTCATAGGCCGTAACCAGACTTTCACCACTGGCACAGTTTGCTATGTAATGTGAAGTACACCAGAATGCTTCCATGGTTCAGACTCCACAATACATTGTAACTGGCCTGTACGTGGTAGGACTACTGAGTTAGGTTAAGGTGGCTAGGTGGGCAGATTGTGCAGCCAATAAAAACCTTGTCACCTGGTCACTACGACCACAAGGAATTATTATCTGCAAACAACCAAACTTCTAACAGTAAACCATTAATACAATCATTCATTTGAATAATGGTTGGCAATGGTCATAATACACTATCCTGTAGCACTCCCATTTTCACTTCTGATGCTGCATTTTATACCATAACTCTTTGCATTCTACATTTTACAAATTCTTCTACCCAGTAAATCCTTTTTCAACCACTCCAATGGTTTTTACATTATTTACCACCATTTTATGGCTCACACTGTCAAATTCCTTAGTAAGATCTATTGCTGCACTATCATTTGTCCTTCCTTGTCCATTTCATTTCAAATATCTTTCATATAGCCCACTAACCAAGTTTTACATGAATATCCTTTTCTAAAACCTGGTTTTCAATATATAAACCAATTCATTACTCACACTTATTTCTGATGTGGTTGCATATCAATCTCTCCATTAATTTACCTACCACTGAAGTCAAACAGATTGGCCTGTAATTTTCGACCCTATTTATCACCCCTTCTTTATAGATCAGTATTGCTATTTCACTTTTTTAGTCCTCTGGTTAACAGCAAGTATCTACTCTTGGTCTAAATAGCACTTCAAGGTACAGTACAATGTAGCATCATGATATCTTTAAGACATCTGTAGTAATGTTATCTACATGAACTCCTTTATGCTGTTTTAGCTTTCACGCTTCCTTTGGGATATCCTCAGAATGTTTCAAAAATTTTAGTCTGCTCATATCTAACTGCTGAAAAGCTCATCTTTCATTACTAACTCATATTCCATAATGTTAGAATTATACCAGTTACTTAATATGTTACTTCAAATCCTAGTAACTGCTTCCTTAGCCTTAACTATAATTGTCCAAATACCTTCCCTTTTTCCTCACTTTTCTAAAATAGCCACAGAAATTTCTAGATACATCATTCAGTGTGTCCCCCTGCAGGAAAAATATTTTCATAAACATATATTTAGCTTCCTTTTGTACTGCTATTAACTGCATTGTTGTCTCTTAACTTTGCTATGTTCTATTCTTAACAGCTTCTTTAACCTCCTAAGTTCCTTATTTTAATCTCTAGGTTCCTTACTATTCTTTATATTTTGCTTTGGTATAAACATTTCTTCTCCAATCCTCATTATCTCCTTGAACTGATCCCACTTCAACTCCAAGGTATCATGACTTCATTCCATATACTGAACTGTCCCTGAAATATCTCTTCAGTTCTAAATATGTGCCATTTTACACTCCTGGAAATTGAAATAAGAACACCGTGAATTCATTGTCCCAGGAATGGGAAACTTTATATACACATTCCTGGGGTCAGATACAACACATGATCACACAGACAGAACCATAGGCACATAGACACAGGTAACAGAGCATGCAGAATGTCGGCACTAGTACTGTGTATATCCTCCTTTCGCAGCAATGCAGGCTGCAATTCTCCCATGGAGAAGATCGTAGAGGTGCTGGATGTAGTCCTGTGGAACGGCATGCCAAGCCATTTCCACCTGGTGCCTCAGCTGGACGTGCAGACCGCGTGAGACGACGTTTCATCCAGTCCCAAACATGCTCAATGGGGGACAGATCCGGAGATCTCGCTGGCCAGGGTAGTTGACTTACACCTTCTAGAGCACGTTGGGTGGCACAGGATACATGTGGACGTGCATTGTCCTGTTTGAACAGCATGTTCCCTTGCCGGTCTAGGAATGGTAGAACGATGGGTTCGATGACGGTTTGAATGTACCGTGCACTGTTCAGTGTCCCCTCGACGATCACCAGCGGTGTACGGCCAGTGTAGGAGATCGCTCCCCACACAATGATGCCGGGTGTTGGCCCTGTGTGCCTCGGTCGTATGCAGTCCTGATTGTGGCGCTCACCTGCACGGTGCCAAACACACATACGACCATCATTGGCATCAAGGCAGAAGCGACTCTCATCACTGAAGACGACACGTCTCCATTTGTCCCTCCATACACGCCTGTCGCGACACCACTGGAGGCGGGCTGCACGATGTTGGGGCGTGAGTGGAAGACGACCTAACGGTGCGCGGGACCGTAGACCAGCTTCATGGAGACGGTTGCGAATGGTCCTCTCTGATACCCCAGGATCAACAGTGTCCCTAATTTGCCGGGAAGTGGCGGTGCGGTCCCCTACGGCACTGCGTAGGATGCGACGGTCTTGGCGTGCGTCCGTGCGTCGCTGCTGTCCAGACCCAGGTCGAAGGGCACGTGCACCTTCCGCCGACCACTGGCGACAACATTGATGTACTGTGGAGACCTCGCGCCCCACATGTTGAGCAATTCGACGGTACGTCCACCCGGCCTCCCGCATGCCCACTATACGCCCTCACTCAAAGTCCGTCAACTGGCACATATGGTTCACGTACACGCTGTTGCGGCATGCTACCAGTGTTAAAGACTGAGATGGAGCTCCGTATGCCACGGCAAACTGGCTGACACTGACTGCTCCGGTGCCCAACCGCTGCGCAGCTAGCGCCCTTCGACGGCCAACACTGCTGTTTCTGGTGTGTCCGCTGTGCTGTGCGTTTGACCATTGCTTGTACAGCCCTCTTGTAGTGTCTGGAGCAAGTATGGTGGGTCTTACACACCGGCATCAATGTGTTCTTATTTCAATTTCCAGGAGTGTATAAATGTACCTGTTGCCTCCTTCAATCTTGGCCACCAGTTTACTGAATCCTCTAATTTCCATTAAAACCATGATTACTATTTCCTTCAGTTTCTTGAGACCCCACAAGATTATCATCATGCTTTATTGGAAATGTATCCTAGATGATAGGTCTCCTTGTGCTCTGCTCTATCACTTGTGTGGAGCCTCCTTTCTTTACTTAGTTGTTTGAATTTTTTTTCTTTATAAACTAACTTCCTTCCCAACTGACACCTGGTGAGTTTAAATCTCCACCGGTAATGACCATTCTACGCTCACCACTAAACACTGAGTATTTGTTTAGTTTCTTCCCAAGAGCCTCACCTTCCTCATTTGTTCTTCCATGGCTGAAAGCAGCTAACATCCCAATTTTTTATTTTTGTCACCTTAATGTTCTTTATAAATACCAGTGAACTATAGTGGTATTTACTACAAAATATGAATATCCTTCCACATATTGCTCCTCAATCTTTGCAGTACACTCTATTATTACCAGGCAAAACCTCATTTTCTAGAGCTCCTTCCTATACCCAAGACTCCTAAAACTATTTGTGATTCATGTATCTCTATTAAGTTACCAAAAATATACACCAAGATTAGAGAATAAATAGTTCAGAGGAGCCACAATCATTACTGAGCAAGTCTGTAAGTCATTGCAGAAAAATCTGTTCAGAGCACATTGTTACCTGAGCCACTAAATTAAAATGATTTTAGCTATCATCATAGAGGTTGATGTTATTTGTTTGATAATACTGTTATTTTACTCTTTCTAAACCCAGCTGCTGGAATAGGGTCAATAAGAAGTGACAATGATGGACTGTGCCTTTCAAATGGATGCAACAGTTCACTGATGCTGATGTGTTCATACTGGATGTTAGAACTTCAGAAGCGAGCAAGAGCGAAAGGAACAAGTGTGTTCAACACACCATTTGGATCTGTTAATTTTTTTTCAAGTTGCTCATCTATACTCTCCACGAGATTTGAAGCAAAATCTGTGGCAGAAGCTCTTGATGTAGATGGTAAGTTTTAAAATAAATGTAGTCCTCCTTTTTTTTACTATAAAATTTTAAATAATAAAATATGTTATCATTATGCTTAGTTTTGTTTTTCATTAGTTTCTGCTAGATGCATGCACAGAAAGACAAAAATTCGTAAATTTACAGTTTTTGCTCGTTTTAAACAGGAACTAAGTTACTGAGCAAGGCAGAAAGTATCTGTTTTAAATGTTACCTGATAACATAAGCTGTTAGTGTGTGCAATCTCTTTGAAATCCACACATTAGTTTTTGCTAGATTCGTGGACAGAAAAATAAAAATTTACAATTTTTTTCCTTTGTTTCATTGAAAGTATGTTACTAATCTGGATAAAAGGTATCCTGAATTTTAATTGGTGACATAAGCTATTACTATGGGCATTTTTTTTAAAAATCTCTCCATTAAATTTTGTGAGAGGTGTGGATAAACAAAGAAAAATTTCAATTCATTTTTTTAATTTCTTTTTATTCGTATCATCAGTTGTTTACATTTCTATTACAGTAGAACTCCTATTATCTGAACTCAGACTATCTGAATCACTGAATATCTTAATCACTTTTTTAAGTAAGACGGAAATATATTGCAAATTGAAAAATAATGATTCTGCCTACACGCTATTGTCCTTTCCAGTGGTGGATCTAGGAATTTTCCAAGCTGGGGAAAAAACTGTGGTGTCCCCATTTTTGTGACTCCGAATGTCAGCCAACTGCATTTTTGTCTTCGCCAGGTGGCCGGCCCGACCCTTTGATTAGTCAGTCAGTGTATTGTTTACCTGTTACTGTGATAGTACCCTTTCGTGTCGGTGTGTTGTTTTATTTGTCAGTGTATTTCATTATTCACCATTGCTTCTAAAGGAAAACATTTGTTATCAATAGTGGATAAAACAAAAATTATAGAGCAATCAGATAAAGGAGTTATGGGTAAACAGTTCGCTGAGAAGTATGCTGTTGGACAATCAATGATTTCAGACATTAAAAGGAGCAAAACTACAGTTTTAAACTTTGTGTCAGTGCTTGAAAACAAGGATGGAAGTTCTTCAAGAAAATCAATGAAGGCAGCAACAAACAAAGATTTAGAAGATGCCATTTTCAAGGATTTTTTGCAGCAACATTCTATGGGAAACCAAATTTTGGGTCCAGTTCTTTATATATATATATAAAAAGCTAAAATTTTAGCCCAGAAGCTTGGTTGTTCATCTTTTAAAGCAAGTAACAGCTGGTTTGGAAATTTTAAGTGCACGGTGGCCGTGAATTAGATTTAAGTGGTGTGAAGTTATCAGCAGACTCCTGAGCTGCAGAAGATTTTATTGAAAAATTTAAGATTGTAGCAGACACCTACCATCCTGAGGTTTTGTACAATGCTTATGAAACTGGTCTTGTTTGGAAAGCTCTACCTAAAACCACTTTAGCATCTAAAAGGGAGTGTAGTGCTCCAGGTCATAAAGTTAGTAAAGACCACATTACGGTGCTTAACTGTGTGAACTCTAGGGGAAGCCATAAAATAGGGAAGTCAAAAAGGCCAAGAGTATTTAAAAATTCCTCTATTTTATAAAAACCAACCCAAAGTTTAGATGACATTACCGAGTTGTACGACAAATTTTCATTTCTGAAGTGAAAAAGCACCACATATATCTTGGAAAAGAAGGCAGTAAAGTGCTTTTGGTTGTTGATAACATACCAACAAATTCCACCGAAGAATTGTTGGAAAGGGGGAATGGCCAGTTTGAAACAATATTTTTACCGCCAGATGTCACAAGCTTCTTGCAACCAATGGACCAGTCTGTTATTGAAACCATGAAACACCATCACAGAAGACAACTTTTAGGGAAAATTTTGGTGGAGGGTGAAGACAAAGAAAGGTGTGTTGACTAACCACAAAAAAATAAATTTGAAAGATTGCTTTTAGATGGTGGCGGAAGCTTGGAACTTGGTTAAGGTAGCCACATTAAGACATGCTTGGAACAATTTGAAAGGCATACCAACTGAAGAAGAGAGGTATATGGAGAAAAAGGAAAAAGTAGCTCAAGAAAAAGAAGGGAAAGAGACGGGAGAAGATGGGGATGATGTGTCACTTGAGGAATTCAGAAACATTCTTTGAAAATTCCTGGATGTTCGGAATTTAGTGCTGAAGATATAGGAGAGTGGGTGGTGTGTGATTTGTCAGACACTGGGTATGAAATTCTAAATGATGGTGAACTTATTGAAAGTGTGAGAGAAGAAATTGTTGAGGAAGAAGAAGACCTTAATGTTGATGTTGAAGCAGACACAGGACCATCAGCTAGTCAATCATTTACCGGCCTTGAAACTGTTTTGAAGTGGATGGAGCATCAGCTCCAGCGTGACCACATGCAACTCCTCAGTGTCAAGTGGCTGCACGACTTTGCTGCCCAAAAATGGATGAATACAGTCAAACAGCTTACTTTGACTGAGATGTTCAGCATGCATTGACTTTTATTTACAGTACAGTACATACATACTGCACTAATGTACAGCACTTGTAAGTGTGCTTAACATATAAACGTGTTGCCTTGTCATATAATTAGTTAAAAATTCTTTTTCTTTTTTTAAAAAAGTTTTATCCCATTTTCAACATAGATAATTAATTAAAATAGACCCTCTTGCGGAAAAAATCCAATTTTCCAAATTTTTTACTATCTGAATGGGGTCCAGTCCCAATTAATTCAGATAATTGTAGTTCTACTGAACTCTTTTTTGCAATTACTATTTCTGAAATAAATTTTTGTGGAGGTACAACTTTTCTATAATTTTATAGTTTACTTTGTACAGAAATATCATGATGCTATTTATAATTTCAGTTTTTAAAATTATTAAATGAACTGTTCTTGTGCTTCCAGCAACATATAAATGTCATATTCATGGACATTCATTGTTTGGAAGCATTAAGGATTACATAGGATTATGAGCCAATGGTGTTTATTATACATCATGTTAATGTGGCCATGCTTAAATCAGACAAACACAAGTTATTTTGCAGCGGTATGTCAAGAATGCAAGAAATGTTCAGCTTGGTAGAAGAGATCTCAGCAGTGAGCAAACACACTGTCCAACAGGGGCATATATTTAAATTCAAAGAAACATTCATTTTAGCGTGAGTTGGAGATTTTTGGGACATCATTATAACAGAAGCTGTTGAAATCAGAACAGTTGATTTTTTGGTCAACAGGGACACTGGATACCACCTTGGTATGTCCTGGAACCCAGTTATCAAAATGTTGAAGCAGATATGCATCAGTAAGGGGTAGAAGAGCAGATACCATCATCATGCTAGGTCAGCTTTTATCTCCCACAATTCCAAGACATTGCCAAAATGAACAGTTATTACAGTTGGTTGAAAATGAGAGCAGAAAAGTCCCAAGAATGTGACATTTATATGCAGCTGGAAACCTGGGACTTTATTTATCTACAATGCTGCAAAACCTTCATTCTTACATTTAAAATTTTTATTTACACTTTTCACTTTGTGTTTGACTTGGCCTTGCAGCATGTCATAATTGTTACTAACACGAAAGCCATAATGGCTAGTATGGTCTCAAGGATCTCAGCTTATGCCAGATGGGCTGATACAATAAAACCTTTACAAATGCCTCTGCAATCTATCTTAGCGTTCTGCCAGCAAACTCTACTCCCACATCCACGAAGACGAAACCCGCGTGGCCCCTGGGCAATGCATTCTTTCGAGTGTAGCTAACGGTAAATGATGGAAGGCGAGCCACCGGCGCCTTAAAACTGGGGCACTCTGGCTAAGTGAAGGAAAACCCTGAAATAAAACCCTGGCCCTCCAGGATGGGGGTTGTGCAAAGGGCTGGTAACCCTTCCACATAAAAACATACATACTCATAAACCTCAAAGTAAGGAAAGCCGGATGGATCTTACAAGGACAACAAAGGCAAGATCAAAGGACAAATGATTTGGAATCTAAGGTAATTTGAAAATAGGAACGTGGAAATTGATAGGTATAAATAATAAATAAATAAGTTGGACAGGGAGTTAACTAGAAAGGGGATCAATGTTGCTGTAATTACAGAAACAAAAAAGAAATTGAAGGTAACAGAAGAAATAGATAAATATACAATGATCTACAGCGGAGTTGCAGGAGAGGAGAGAGCTGCAGCAGGAGTGGCAATATTAGTGGATAGGAAATGGAAAAGTAAAATTGTCAGTTACACTGTGATAAGTGAAAAGATTCTGACTCTAAGATTGAAAGTAGAGAGAGGTAACCTAACCTTGACCGCCATATATGCCCCAGAAGAAAACAGACGAGAAGAATCTGAACAATTTTATGAACAGCTTCAAGTGGTGATAAACAAAACTAATGAAAGTAATTTCGCAATACTGGCTGGCGATTTTAATGCTTGTGTAGGAAATAGTCCAATTCCAGAGGTAATGGGGAATAAAGGCGAATACACATTAAATGAAAATGGGAAAACTACTGAGGGAATTTGAGTCCTTCAACCAGTTAAAGATTACAAATACATTCTTTACAAGAAAGAAAAAAAAAAGAAAGAAAGGATATCCGTAAATTTACATGGACGGCAAGAGGACAAAGGTCTATCATTGACTATGTAATGGTTAGTAAAAAATTAGGTCCAGATGTAGATGACTTAGTTAGGAAATGGAAAGAAAATGTCTATCCTGGTATAAAAATAAGCAAAAACACTTATATAAACACTATGTTGTTTGTAGATCACTATCTCATTATATCAAAAATAAGAACACTTGCTAAATTGAGGAAAAGAATTAATAAAAACTTACAAAAAGATCAAGAAGTTTTTAAGACCTACCTTTCAAAAGATGAAGGAATAAGGCTTCTATATCAAAGCTGATTACAATAGCGCTTACTGGAAAATCCAACAAATAATATCAATAAGAATGGGAACCTAACTATAGCTTCATCAATACTGAAAGCAGCATATGAAGCTATTGACAAGAAAAAGAAATTTAGAAGAAAAACTGGACTTAAATATGGAATGAAAAAATTGCAGAAGCTGTCAAACAAAAGCAATAGTCTTATTTAAAAATGATGCAGGATCGAACCCTACAAAATTAAAATGAATATAAAAGAAATATTGTGATGACAATAACAAAGAAGTTGAAACAAGAGTCATGGACAGATTAATCAGTTCTATAGAAGATGATGTCCATGGTAGACAAGAGATGGCTTATAAACTTATGAAACATCTTAACAAGGATGGAAAGGAAAGTGCTAACATAAATGTAATTGAAGAAGAGGCATGGATAAAGCCCTACAAAACATTGTGGTATAGTAGTAATTATAAATAGGAAGAAAAGAAAATAGGAATTGACCATGTGGATACTAAAGAAATTGATTTAATATACATAGAAGAGGTTGCTGCAGCACTAAGATCATTTAAAAATAGAAAAGCTCCTGGACTACATACATTTAATTTAGAATTGATTAAGTATGGGGAATGATTTTGAAATTTAGATATTTACACTTAATTAATACATGTTGGAAAAAGAGAATCATCTCAGAAGAATGGGGAAAGGCCAAAGTTATTTCACTGTTTAAGAAAGGAGATAGGAATTCTTGTGATAACTATCAAGGAATTAGTTTATTAAATACGGGCTACAAAATATATGCAAAAATAAGAGGCTAAAAGTAATAGCAGATGCTCTCCTATCAGAAGAACAATGTGGGTTTAGGAAAAGAAGATCCTGTATAGATAATATATTTTGCCTTAAACAACTACTGGAAAAGAGAATGGAATTTAATTTAAACACTTACATTGCTTTTATAGATTATGAAAAGGATTTCAATAAAGTAAATAGACAAAAAACTATGGGAAATAATGCAAAGAAAATGGATATCCAAAGCATTTAATACAAGTTTTTCAAGGTATGTATAGAAGGACACAAATCATGTTAGAGCTAGGAAATAAACTTACAGAAGAAATAGTGATTAACCAAGGAGTGTGGCAAGGTTATAGTCTGTCTCCAACACTCTTCAATATATATGTAGATGACTTAGTTAGGAAATGGAAATAAAATGTCTATCCTGGTATAAAAATAAGCAACAACACTTATATAGACACTATGTTGTTTGCAGATGACCAATTTGTCCTCCAGGAAAAATGAAGATGGGACTTCAAAAAGCAATTCATATACTAAACATTATCAGCAAAGATTACAATCTGCAGTTGTCTCGTGCAAAAACGAAAGTTATGGCATGGCAGGAAATACCCTATCAGAGTTAAAATAGTGGTAGACAATCAGCCAATAGAACAAGTCTCCAGCTTTACTTATCTTGGATGTGAATTACCTAATAATGAGGATAATGAGGTGAAGAAGAAACTTCACCAATTTCAGTATATGTGTGGAACAATTCGACGAACACTGAAAGGTAAAGCACGAGAGGAGACGCAACTCAAGTTTTATAAAACAATTGCCGTACTGACTCTGCTATATGACAGTGAAACATGGGTAAATAAAACACAATACAAAAACAAAATTCAATCATCTCATATGAAGTTTTTAAGGTCAATGAAATGGTATTCCCTAAATGATAGGAGGAGAAATGAGGAAATAACGGAACAACTGACTATCTCCCCGCTAAATGATATAATTCCCCAAAAAAAGGGATAACAGGAAGACCCCGCGTCATACGGATGATAAATGACAGATTTCCTAAGCTTGCCCTGGAGTACCATTCCACAGGCTGAAGGGACATTGGAAGACCTAGGAAGAGATGTTCGGAAGAATGAGGTCGGAACAGCCTTTTGGCCTATCCATGAAGAGGAAGTTAAAAGTTAAAGAAAAGTTATGAAAGGCATAATATGTATTGATTTACTCTAAGACTTGTCAACCTTGCAAGGCTCCTTTTAAATAATGGTAGCCCATCGAGGATGACATATGGCCCAAAATGTCGTCTCACGTGTTTTGGGCTACCGCCTCGCTTCTAGCTGCAATAGTATAACTTTAATCATTCAAGGTATTTTACTTTCTCTAAAACCATTACAATCAACCAAAAGACAATTTATTCACAGATGGATCAATTAATACACTGTTTTTCACACTCATAAAATCAGATATAACAATACTGCCGATTTACACAAACATTAAAAAAACATCCACCTTGTGCCATTACAATCACTCTCTCCTCCATTCGAATTCTTATTCTCCTTCCTTCTTGGCCTGTTGGCTACTTCACTCATACAGTATTACCATCTTCAAATAAATAAAAATATAACAAAGTACCTAAAATTACCCCATGTTCTAAACATCCTACTATATTGTGGTGGCTTCTTTAATTACTACATATATACATTATTGACAAATTTATTTACGTTATTATTTTTTAATGGCTGGTGAAGTGGGACCTCACAACCTAGAAAGAGATGTGAGGGAAATTTAGCTTTGTGTATTTGTTAGACTGATAAGGTAACATACATATTTATGTAGGTATTGTTTACTGTCCCATTTACCAGAATATAGCACACTTATTAGCAAAGACACTTGATTTTTTTAAGAAAAAATACTCACTGTAGAATGTAGACTTGGTTTGGAACAAGATTTCATAATTTTTTATTGCAAGACAACTATGAGAATTGACCCTACTTTTACAAGATTTATTATTGGGTGGATTCACTTCTTTTTGTAGGTTGTATGTTTATTCTGTCTTTTTTTCTGGTTAAATTTTTGCACATTGGTTCTGTTTGAAAATCGACGAACAGAAGTATTTCAGCTTTAAATTTTAAATACAATCTGAATTCAATCTTAACGAATATATGTGTTGTATTTATCAACAACATCATAGAGCTGCTGGCATTCATGTTGCTCACTCAGCAATATTCATAGTAATACTGTATTTTCAAAGCCTTGACAATGTCTGACACCAAATATGAGTGCACAGGCATTGAAAACAAGGATACACATCTGACCCGTTCTGGGGCCTGATGGCTGAGGTGTGCCTTAACTGCCATCAAAGCTTAATTCTATGTATAGAATGTATCGATAACATCCAAATTAAGAGTGGGAGAAAAGTAAAATTTAATTAGGCTTACTAATCTCTGTATGTAACACAAATATCTTGAGGGAAAATTTTAATGTACTAATATTTGGAAAATTACTTATTTGTCTACAAAATTACACCTTTCTATGGCTACAAAATTACTCTTGAGTTTTGGTGATTATCAATGAGTGAGTAACAAAATCATTTAAATTGCTTTACCATCACTTTGAAACTATGGACAATAACGAAGCAAAATTTTATACATTGGCAAAGATTGATGATCTCTACATGAAATAGAAATTTGATAGCAAAGATACTATGTTACAAAATTGGCCCTAATCACTTCGAGGAAAGGGCATATGAGTTAACACAACTTGGTGGGCACACTGCAGTTTACCTTTACTTTGCTAGGCACTGTAGGCAATATTGAAGGCTTCTGTAGCCAGAATAAAAAGTTTCCATGATCATCTGGTAGCACCATGTCCTAGCATTCAATGCTGACATTTCAGACAACCTAGCTAGCTTCTAGGCCAGAACTGCACTATAATGTGTTTCACTTGCTCTGCTAAACACAACCAACTCCGCTTCCAGAAAACATGGAATCAATTGTGTTTACTAAGGGAATACAACACATTATAATGCAGTTCAGTCATAGATGAAGGCTGAAATAGGTAGGTCAATATGGGGAGCATAGAAACTGTTAATCTGAAATTGTTTCCTGTGAACAGAACATTCAGTCTTCATTCTTGCTCAAACACTAGCTTCATTTCTTCTTTGCTGTTAACCACTTCGCAAACCAAAACATTCAACTATTCACATTCCAAAGGCCACTTAAATGTCCATGTATCTTAGCAAAATTATAGCTGCATTTGTCTTCAGTTTTAACTCATGCTTTACTACATCCAAAGGATTCAGTGTGTTCATTAATTTGATCTGTATTGTGAATTGTCTTCCTTAAGTATCTTATCAATCCTGAGGTATGTCTTTGTTTTGCTTTGACTAGATTCAATGCTACATTTATCAAATTGTCAACTTCCACATATTTTGTTGCCAAAATTGTATGGCTTTGTAGGGATTCTACATTCTGACTAGTTATTTTGTTGTCTAATGTTCCATTCAACAACTTTCCATCAAATGATTATGAAAGCTTCCGCAGTCACTGTACGGATCATCTTGGTTCTCAGGATGGAGCGGCGTTGATTTATTAAAACCTGACTGGTTATTAAAACCAGAGGACTCTGAAGAAGGCCACAGCATGATGGCAGGTAAGTCAAATTTTAATAGATCAATGCATCTCCACCTGGAGAACCAAGATGATACAGCTTTCCAACATCCAGTACCGGATACTGTTATTCTCATGCTATTACCAATACCTAACATTAAATTTTCAAACTTTAATTCATGTTTACCTGTTTACATATTCTTTGTCAGTTTGCAAATGGTGAGTTCTTTCCACAAATCACTGAGTTTTAAACATACTAGCAACATTTGTTTCGGGATTGATTCCTTTCTGATAGATAATATTGTGGCTAATGGAAACAGTCTCCAAGTTAGTATTATAAAATTATATTCATATTTATTCATACTTGATCTTATCAATGTCTTTTGTATTTTTTGTCGTAAAGCTAGATGGACATTTGGTTACTCTTAGGCAAAGTTTGGTTATTATGGCTATGCACTGAGAGATAGATGGAATATTGCTAAAATTTGAGCAAATTGTGCAGGAGTTATTATTTTCAGGAATGTAGGACAGTTACACAACAAGAAACCTGTGGAGCATTTTAAATTAATACACCTTGATCAGAGTTAATGTTTAAAGGTATGTAGTGAGAACATTAATTTCGTTACCCAATCAGTGCCATAAAAACCAAGAAATTGCATCTCCTGATATGGTTTGTTATTTGAAGTAAAAAAGGACAATATTAAAGTTATCTTGTTGAAGTACAAAAAAGAAACTGTAAACTTTCTTTTGTTTATTGACAGTTTAACGAGGGAAATATATTGAGCAAGAGTTGTGTCCTCTAACAACTGAGAATAACTTAATATAATAACAACAAGCTAAGACATCCAACACAGCTGCGAAATTCAACAGTATCTATCTAAAAAAACGATGAAAAGGGGCAATCTACGAGGGTGAATCAAATATAAACAAGACTTTATTTTTAAAAATATTATTTTTATTTTAAGTGCAAAAAAGTACATATCTTATTTTTCTACGTAATCTCCTGCTTTAGAAACACATTTTTCCCAGCGGATAGGCAGCTTCCCAATTCCTTCCATGTAGAAAGATGCAGGTCGTGTCTGCAGCCAATTGCGCACGTAGGCTTCCACCTCAGCATCACTGTTGAATTTTTGGCCTCCCAAAGCTTCCTTGAGAGGACCAAACACATGAAAGTCACAGGGTGACAGGTCTGGACTGTAAGGAGGGTGGTCCAGTGTCTCCCACCCCAGTTTCTCCAATTTTTCCCTGGTTAAGGCTGCTGTGTGGGGGCGAGCATTGTCATGGAGAATAACCACTTTCCTCATCGGTAGGTCTCGTCTTTTGCGGCGATATGCAAGTCGGACCTCACTCAAAATGTCGCAGTAGTAGGCCGCATTGATTGTCCTGCGCTCATGCAAAAAATCGAGGTGCAGCAAACCACGCTGGTCAAAAAAAACCGTAGCCAAAACCTTGCCAGCCGATAGTCGTGACTTGGCTTTCACTGGTCCAGGTTCTCCTTTTTTTCTCCACTCCATACTCGCTTGTTTGGACTCAGGGGTGTAGTGGTGCACCCAAGTTTCATCACAGGTGATGATGTGAGTCAGAAATGGGTCCCCTTCTTCCCGAAATCGTGCCAGAAGACGCTCACACACCTGAAGTCGATTCAATTTCTGTTCTGCTGTGAGAAGGCGAGGAACCCACCTGGCGCACACCTTACGGTACCCAAGCTCCTCTGTGAGTATGGAGTAAGTGCTCCCATAACTTATTCCGACCTTACTTGCAATTTCAGAAGTGGTAAGACGCTTGTCATCTTCAATAAGCCGTCTAACACAGCTGATGTTGTTCTCTGTAATGCTGGTGCGGGGTCTGCGATTATGGCTCTCATTTTCAACATGATGACGACCATCCACAAACTGTTTATGCCATGCAAACACTCTGGCTCGCGACAGTGTCTCTTTCCCGAACTGGGCAGTCAATCTCCTCAAGATTTCTGCCGGTTTTACGCCTTCTGCAGCGAGAAACTTGATTATAACACGTTGCGCAATCGACGAGTGTACCTCTTGCTCCGACATCGTGACGGTTGGCACTGAGCGAGTCGAGGGGGGGGGGGCTAACGGTCTTCCCCCACTCCTGACAAACCTACCTATCGCCAAACGAAGCGGGAACGTTCTCCCACCACTATTGCGCCCGAACGGCCGAAAGTCTTGTTTATATTTGATTCACCCTCGTATCTAAAAGTCTATTCTTTTACACGGGATACAGCTTTCAAAATCTGATTTTGCATTCGAATTCAGTGTGATAGAACTGCTAAAGATAATTTTTTTCAATTAGTAAAATGATCCTTAAAACACGTTTGTAAATATATTCTTAAACAGCAGTAAAAACTGTTACAATTCAGCAACTATTTCTCCGTACCAAGATCTTATAGTCAGATGTGGGATTTTACAACAGATGCAGTATCTATTACTTAATATATATCAGTTTTATCTGCTTCAAAACCATTTGCAAAATACTTTTAAGATAAATTTCCCAAAAAACTATAAAAATGTCAAACTTTGGGAACTATTTTTCAAATTCTAGGAAATTCAAGTTCCTGCCCACTGTTGAATGCATGAGTTTATTTCACTTCTTATATTTGAGCTTTGATAACTGAATTACTGATGCAGTGTTTCACTGCTGTATTTCTAATTTCTTTCACACATAAAACTTTTACACGTAAAAAAACTGTTACATACCAAAATTTGTTGATTAATAGATTTATGTACATGGTGATTTATTTTCTCAAATTCAGAGAATTTCTTTATTTTTAAGAAACACATTTATGATTAGAGGTGTGGAAGACTTTCGTGATAAATTAGAATAGTTATATTATTTTAGAGCTTATTGCATTTTAATTATTCTCTTAAAAATTTAACTGCATTCTCTTACTCAATCTTAAAAAAACAATATTTCTGCTAGATTCATTGCAGTGTTTCTGTAAATTTTCTCCTTGTCACACTTATTATGTCTTTAGTTATTTCATTAACAAAAACTTTTCTTTAAATTAATGTAAGATCAGCATTTTGGCTATCTCTTTTAAAATGCTACATTACTGTAGTCATGGCCACAATAAGTAACTATCAGCATCTGCATACTAGCCATCCAAGTTATAATTTTAAGCTGTTTCTTAAAACCATCTCTGGAAACAGTACTAAATTTCTACCTATGAAATCTATGGTTCAAGTTATACAGTAGGAGACCCTGCCAGATGAGCCATGACATTAACAGGATCAATGAGAGTAAGGTGTGACTGAGTAAGGATTGAGCTCAAAAGTCAACCTGGTAGAAATATTTCAGGATGAAATGACTCCAGAATGATGTGTCATGCACTGAAGAACCAAAGGAACTGGTATAGGCATGCATATACAAATATAGAGATATGTAAACACTCAGGGTACGATGCTGCAGTTGGCAATGCCTATATAAGCCAACAGGTGTCTGGCGCAGGCATGAGATCAGTTACTGCTGCTATAGTGGCAGATTATCACGATTTAAGTGAGTTTGAATGTGGTGTTATAATTGACACACGACAGATAGGACACAGCATCTCCAAGGTAGCGATGAGGTGGGGATTCTCCCATACGACCATTTCACGAGTGCACCATGAATATTGGGAATCCAGCAAAACATTAAATCTCCAACATCGCTGCAGCTGGAAAAAGATCCTGCAAGAAAGGATCAATGAGGACTGAAGAGCATTGTCCAATGATAGAAGTGCAACCCTTCCGCAAATTGCTGGAGATTTCACTGCTGGCCATTAACAAGTGTCAGCGTGCGAACCATTCAACGAAACATCATCGATATGGGCTTTTGGAGCTGAAGGCTCACTAATGTACCTTTGCTGACTGCATGACACAAAGCTTTATGCCTTGCCTGGGCCTGTCAACACCGACATTGGACTGTTGATGATTGGAAACATGTTGCCTGGTCTAACGAGTCTCGTTTCCAATTGTATCGAGCGGATGGATGTGTACGGGTATGGAGACAATCTCATGAATTCATGGACCCTGCATGTCAGCAGGGGACTGTTCAAGTTGGTGGAGGCTCTGTAATGGTGTGAAGTATGCAGTTGGAGTGACATGGGACCCCTGATACATCTATGAGATACGACTCTGACAGATGACATGTATGTACAAATTTTGGCTGATCACCTTCATCCATAAATGTCCATTGTGCATTCCGATGGATTTGGGCAATTCCAGCAGGACAATGTGACAACCCACATGTCCAGAATTGCTACAAAGTGGCTCCAGGAACACTCTTCTGAATTTAAACATCTCCGCTGGCCACCACACTCCCCAGACATGAACATTATTGAGCATATCTGGGATGCCTTGCAACGTGCCGTTCAGAAGAGATCTCCACCCCCTCATACTCTTACAGATTTATGGACAGCTCTGTAGGATCCATGGTGTCAGTTCCCTCCAGCACTACTTCAGAACTTAGTTGAGTCCATGCCATATCATGTTGCTGCACTTCTGCGTGCTCGTGGGTGCCCTACACGATATGAGGCAGGTGTACCAGTTTCTTTGGCTCTTCAGTGTATTTACACTGTTTATTCTCATGCACAGTGTGAATGCAGTTCTGTACAAGATATAAAAGTTATATACAATAGAATTAATATTTAAGACTGGGCGTGTTACCTGCCTGAGTGATTAATTATCTAATGATTAGCTATACCATTACTTGGAAGGACACAAGTTAGATTGCAGGCTGTGGCTGCTTGTCTGACTGCAGTTAACACCCAGATATAAATAAGGTGGATGAACCTGGCTATGTATCTATGATCAAAACACAGTGACTGCCAATATGGCCACAACCACTGACGTGCACAGATAACATCTGCTGTCTACTTCAATTGTGACTGGTTGCATTTAAATATAGAAGGTCCCTTCAATACCAATGCAGGAGGTTTTAACCTCTGACTCCCACTGCATTTCCTGAGGTGGAGGGGTAATGGCATTCCAATGATGATCCCTTTCAATATGATCATCTGTGCTACTTAGATCATTATGTGCATTATTTTCCAGCTGTCGGCACTCCAAATCCCAGGCTGATGCCTCTGTCAGGGTTTCATTATGATACAAACTCACTGTCCTCAATTCATACTTAAGAAATACTTGTTTCTCCATAAGGTGATACCTACAGATCACCACAACATTGAATAACCAGAAGCAAATCAACAAAAGACTTTCACAGACAAATTGCAAAAATAATTGAACTCATGAAACAAAGACTATGCCATCAGTTATTGTCAGCACATTAAACTCTCTCTATATAAAAAAAGAAGTAATGGCAAGTGTGACTGTGTGCTAGGGCAGTGGTTCGCAACCGGTGTGCCACGGCACACTGGTGTGCCGCGAGAAGGTGAAAAGTGTGCCGCGAAATTTTACCCATTATAAGGAATTAATTGTCAAGTTTTTTATTCTTTATATTTTAGTTTCATGTGCCGCGAATAGTTACGTATTATCGTATTCTAAGAAATTAAATGTTATTTATTTACTCAGAGGTGCTGTTAGTTTTGTTCATTCATTTTTTTTCCGTCACTTCTACTGCTGCGCTTTCAGGTTCTGTTATATTTACCACATGTACTGTGTATGAGCTTTTCCCTCAGTCTAAACTGCTTGGATTAGCAGGACTTTCCAAGCCTTATTTTATTACGTTGTCGGTACTTCTTAATTTGTTTCTGTACCGTTGCACCGACGCAGTGTTAGACATCACTGCAAAAACAATCGCACGGTATAAATGACTTCTTTGAAGTGTATAAAGCCCGCTTCACGTGATATTGAAGACGATATGAAGGAGAAAATCAACAGTCAGGAGTTCTCACTTCAGATTGACAAGTCCACAGATATTAGATTGTAAGTAACTTCTTCTTTTGCAAAGAAATATTTAGTAGGACTGATGAATATTTGTTCCTTAATAAATTAACATGGAAGGATTGCGTTAGTGTTTGTACAGACGGAGCGGCTGATACGACAGGCCCAGTGAATGGATTTGCAGCTAAGTACTCGAAGTAAATCCCTAGGTATGATGCCATCATTTTTTCATTCAACCGCGAAGCCATTGTTGCTAAGTCTCTGCCACCTTCTCTGAAAGATGTGCTGGACGAAGTAGTAAAAGTCCTGAACTTCATAAATTCACAACTTTTTTCCGTTTTATGTCAAGAAATGGGTTCAGAACACACTACATTCCTGCTTCATACAGAAGTACGCTGGTTGTCACGAGGAAAGATGGTAACGCGAATATTTGATCTTAGAGAAGAGGTCAAGGCAGTTTTGACTGTTGAAAGACATAAATACGTGTATTGATTCACAAATGGTGAATGGGTATGTAAATTGGCATATCTTTCCTACATTTTCATACACTTGAATGAGCTGAACATCAAAATGCAAGGTGGGAACGAAAATATTCTCATAAGTATGGATAAGATTAAAGGATTTGAAAATAAGCTGGATTTGTGGTTACAGAGGATTGAAAATGGGCCGTGTGAGATGGTCCATACTATATGGTCACTTGATGACGGTAATAAAATAGAACATTTAGAAGCTCTGCGGCAGATTCAAAAATTTCTTTGGAGAATGTGTTGAAGATTTCAACTGGGTTCGTGATCCATTCTTTGCAAATTTGGAACAACTTCCAGTTAATATTCAAGAGAAACTCGCAGATTTAAAAGCTGACAGAACTTTGATATTCCTCTAGATACATTTTGGCAAACAATAAGGAATGAATATCCGGCTATGTCCGACATGGCAGTCATTTCCAACTACATATTTATGTGAATTGGGCTTGTTGACGTTGACTGAGATTAAAACATCCAAGAGAGAAAGACTCAAATCCGTCGATGAGGAAATTTCTCCATGGATCAGCCACCTGTGTGCAGTTAAGCAGGCACAAATGTCATTTGAAGGTATGTGTGCAATTATTTACTTTAATAGTAACATAAAACTGCCGCCCGACCGGTAAGGTGTGCCGCGAGATTTATGGATACCCTTATGGTGTGCCGCGAGTGGGAAAAGGTTGCGGGCCACTGTGCTAGGGTTCCCAACATTTTTTGTGCTGATTATAGTATTTTTTAGATTAAGATATAAAAAATATAGTACTCTTCAAAAAAATATAGTATTTTATAGAAAAACTAAAAAAGAACAAAAGGTTTGTTTTTACTTATTTATTTTTTAAAACTATATTTTTTCTACTTCTTGCAGCATTTAACAGTTTTTTTTTCTCTATGGTAAAATTGTCAGATGCTTCATCGCAATCAATTTTTAAATTAATGTAGATCGAAAGCTCATTTTTGATTAATGAGATTTTCCCTCTGCTGCTCTCATCTCACCATTTCAGGTTCATAATTGAAAATATCCATTCTGAGAATGCCAAAGTGGCATAGATAGAGAGCAGGAATGAAATAAATTTTATAAATGATTTTCGGTATATTCTAAAATATACTGCTATTTTTTGTCTACTGTTCTGTCGGTAAACTCACAAAGACTTTTACCTAAATTTTGTTTAATATTGTTATTTCTGACTAAAGTTTGTTCATTTTGATTCTCAGTTTTTTTGTATAGAACAGTCGGTACCGCCCACCAATGGGTGTTGAAGAGATCATAGAGGGCATTTCTTGTCCAAGGCAAATTTAGGGGGCGTTGAGTACCAACCGCCACCCCCCTGCTTTCCAGTATTATATCCAGCTTGAAATAAGGTTTTAATTACATTCCTATGATCATATGCAGCCAAAGAAGATTTAGCGTATTCAGCAATTTATTAGCTAAGAAAACGAACAGATTTAAGATTTCTGATTACAAATATGGCACCAAACATTGATAAATTAGCTCTCTAAATAAGATTTTTTTTTCATAATATCTAATTATTGAACAAACTACACAGTATACCAATGTTCTTAACATCTTTTAATAAATTAATTTTAGAAACCTTTTCTTATTTTCCTATATGATATTGTACCCGTCATCATCCTGCCATTTCAAAAATTAGCTTACGAGTAAAAAAAAGTTTGAATACTATAGATTACATTGTTTATTACTGGGAAGCTGTGAGCAATTTCTTTTTCCAAAAAGGGGGCATTAGGAAAAAAAGGTTGGGAACCTATGGTTTAGAACATCTAATATTGTCTCACAGACTTCAAATGAAACCTGATGTTTTAAATTTAATTTTTGGATTTTGCATAGCCTATTGCTTTCATCAAAATCAAATAATTTATTAAGATATTCCAGAAATTTGTCAATGAATACTAAAAAATTATCTTTAATATTATCACTTTTCATAGAGGATTTGGCTTCCAAGGAGATAATTTTGGTTTCTTGATCAAATATAGTGTCTTTTACCTTGTTCTTGCACAGAGTTTAAAGTTGACATAATATTATAAACTTCTAAGATTGCAATGTTGTTATCTTAGAGTTCTTTAACAGCTTTGTGAAAGTTATGTAAAAAATGCCTTCTAAAATTCAAAAGATTTTAACTTTAGTGTCTCTATTAGTTTAATTCATCATCGAAATATTTTGAATATTTGTGGGACAATCCGTCCCTAAACTAACAAAATTATTACTCAATGACTTTCAATTTACTTTAAATTGACACTCTTGCTACCACTTTCCATATCTAATTTAATTTATTGTCAAAAGAAAGAACAGCCTCCAAGTGAAACTAACTTTTAAAAAATAAAGCAAAGACAGTTGCACGTGCAAACATTTATTTGATGTTGTGAATTTTGGCATTAACATAACAGGATACATCACTCAAAAGATAAATCATGATGTGTATTCACAGATTTACAAAGTGAGGGATTTGGTTGTTATTAGTTTCAGTGGTGGAAAAGAAAAAGTTTTTCACTTACCTGAAATATAGTATTTTTTCAACAATGTATAGTATGCAGACCAGAAATACAATACAATACTATATATTATAGTACGATTGACAATCCTACTTCATGCATTAAGGCACCACCACACTTAATTTAATTGAAATGGAACACAGGCTCCGGTGGCAATTTCCCTACACACCCACTTGATACGGGAGGTACAACTGGTCAGGTTCAAGGCCTGGCTGGAACCCTGCATACTGGCTGTCCAGTTTTTAGGCATTTTCCACAGTCACTCAGGCAAATGCTGGAATAATCACCCTCATAAACTACACATTTTACAACACATATATCATAGAAAACATAAGTTACACTAACAGCAGACAGATGGCAGCTCTTAAGCTCCTACCATTGCTCCAGTAACTGATAGTTCTAATTACCCAGTGGAAACATACTTAATTACTAGCCATGATGAGAATCTGTTAGGGATCATTGAAAAATAATATTAATAATAAAAATAAATATGGAATTCTGGGCATCTACTTTACTTTGAAAATATAAAAATTAAGAACTGATTGTATTGAAGTTATTCCTCTTAGGATATCTAATGTTTTATTACTAAAGATTTATAAGAATTTACTGATCTTACTATATGCATGTACAAATTTGCTTTTTGTTTTATGTTGTATTAAAAGCCAGTCTTATAGGGCTGAAATAATTTGATTCAAACTAAGATGATTTTTGCCTGATTTTTTTTTTTTTTTTTACATTTGGAGTGAATTTTCTGCATCAAAATGCAGAAAGTATCTGCTATTTGGTAAACAGTATAAGAGTGTGTGCAAGCGTAGCAGGAATTATGTCTGAGTAAAATGAGTTTGGTTTCAGTGCTGAGTAACTTACAGTACAATAATTACTTGGAAGAATAAAATTAAATATGCAATAATAATAATAATAATAATAAACAGCTGTTTCTTCTTTTTTAATTATTAATTTGTAAAATTATTCACACATGCCAATCAGACATTGAACTTGAGAATTATGTAATATTCAGAATTGCACTAAAGAAATGAAAGTGTATCATTAATATAGTCTTCTTGAGAAGACTATATTAGTTCTCAATGCCGAGAGAAACTTCGATTTTATGTAAAGTGTGTCATGTAACTTATGTGTACATTTCATAAACTTGAGCCAAATTATTAAAGCCATAATTTTGCCATGTGAGTGATGAATTATTCCAGCATGTCTAAGAACTAAAATATTAGCCTCTCATTTTCATATACTACCTCTTCTGTTTCAGTTTTGTTGTCAGCCTATAAGTGGCTAATTTGTTGGCTGTTAACAACAGCAGAGAGAAAGCTTAGTGAGCCAGGCTGTCAGCTCTCTCAGACTCAAGTTTTTCATGCATTTCCTGCAGCCAGGGCTTATACTGAAGTGAGTTATTTTAATATAGCTTATCTAACTACATTCTGACATTTAAGTCTTAAAAACTTTAAATAATTTCCATTATTCTGGATATAAACAGAACTAATAGATTTTTATTTTTTGTTCAGTTCCTTCTACCACTTTTTTTTTATCGCTATTGAAGAATACTATGTAAATAACAAGGGATAGGGAAAATGACTCATCACTCACCAAAGTTGAATGCTGCAATGATTGAAACAAATAGGAGACAAACAAAAACATATATAATATTTTGGTTTTACACTTTATTCATGTGCTAGAGACCGAGTCATATGGTTCGGAATGTGTGTCCTTGCCAAAGTTTACCACATGACTGAATATGTTGTGTGTCTTATTGAAAAATGGTTGGATGAGAATGATGTGGCTATTCACTGGATGATGAGAATAAGGGAAAGGTTTTAAAAGCCATTAATATAAATGGGACAGAAATAAAGGAGAAACATGTTAAGTACAGAGAAAAATACACCTAAATATAATAAACATTGAAATATTATTTATAAGATCATAATCCATCACAGTGTAATTAATAATCAGTAGTTCTTATCAGGCTTGAGAAAAATGAGTGGTAATACATTTTAAATTGCCCCATATTAATGAATGATCCTATAATAATTTTTATTAGTTTATTTGTAGGTATCTTAACCAGTAGGTTTGTGATTCATGCTATAGTTTCAGTTGATCATAACTTCAAATTCTTAGAGAGATAAGTGATTTATTTAAAATCAGTGTATCACTTTATTTATTTTATACTAGCTGTTGCCTATACTTAGATGATGGCATGAATTGACATGGATAATTTTAGCTTCTTATTTGCAGTCAGAACATAATCAAGAATGTCACAAATGTGGTGAGAAATCCAACTACTCTCAGAAATGTGTTAAATGAGTGATGATGATGATTTGCAGTCAAAATTAGAAAAGTGATTTAATACAACACAATATAATCAGTATAAATGGTTGGTTAATCAGCCTTTATCTACACCTATGCTGGAAAAAAATGATAGCATTTTAGTATTACTGTAATCTTTATATATAAAAATGAATTGCTGTTCGTTTGTCTCGCTAAAACTCGGGAATGACTGGACCAATTTGGTTAATTTTGATCTTGAAATATTTGTGGAAGTTCAGGGAAAGTTTAAACGGTGAGAAAAAATGGAAAAATTGTGAGGAAAATACTAAAAACGACAATTTAATCTTATATGTAAAAATCAATGTGAGTTTGTTTGTCCTCTATACACTCCTAAACCATTCATCCGATTATGGTGAAACTTTGGTGAGTTGTTGAGAGCATTTCGGAGGTGGTTCCTAAGAAATAAAATTTCCAAAAAACCACCCCCTCTTCCCCATAACACCCCATAATTTAAACAACCCTACAGATTTTGTCCGATTTCCACCAAAATTTGCACACGTATACTTAAAAACAAATTGAAAAATATTGCCTATATATGGTTTCCAAAAACGCAACCCCTCATCACATCCCCCTAATTTAGACAAACCCACGGATTTTATCCAATTTTGATGGAAATTTGCACACGTATACTATAAAATAAAATACTATAAAATATACAGAAAAATACTTCCTAAATATTTTTTCCAAAAATGCAACCCCTCTTGCCCTTTACATCCCCTTAATTTTTGCCAGTGTACCTGGAATCACCAAAAACATTGCTTATCCAAGACCATTGTAGAAATTGAATGAAACTGTATTTAAAATTTAAATTCAAACTTTCAAATTTATTCATTCAATCTATATGTGTACTCAAGTCTAGCAATAGCAAAGCATTGTGACCTTGGGTGATCTACTGCCAGTTAATTACTAAAGCCCTGCAAATGTCTTTAACCCATCGGTCTGCCTCTCAGTTTGTGATGATCTTTTGGACTCCATTCTAACACTATTTTTGTCCATCTTTGCACTTTTCTCCGCACAATATGGCCAGCCGATTGCCACTAAGATATCTGTGACCTTTGACTGATCTGATCTCGGCTGCTCTTTTCCAATACAAACTGTTCTCTGGAAACGCTGCATGCCTTAAACAATTGACTATTATGAAATAAAACACTATCTAGAAGACGATATTGTGTTTTATTTTAATGATACATAGCTTCAGTCTTCTTTAGAACATTACTAGCATTCTGTACCTCAGTGTTGATTACTCAGTAATGCGCTCCATTCACAGCGATCACATTTTGATGCAAGCATTTTAACATATATCCACAACATTAGGATTATCGTGTATTTAGATTTTATACATTTAAAATAGTGTCATTTGGAAGTCTGTCAGTGCGTGGGAACTTTATTTACTTTTATTGTTTTAAAATGCCAAGGAGAAGACGACCTGACTTAGGTCGTCGAAGTCAATCAAATTTGTGAAGAGCTACCTCACGTGAAAACTGCACTGATGACCAGCGAGAGACAGATAATGATAACATTTGTATTGGTATGGCAAAATTGCATTCCACAGTGAATAATAATGAAGTAGATAGGCTTAGAATGGAACGAGTTCTGGTACACCAAACACAACAACAGCGAGCACGACACAATGAAATAGAGTGATTCCACAGATGCAGTGGTCCTGTAAACCTGGAACGAGTACCATTCCACTATGACCTGGAAATAGATTATTGTGTCGACAAATCCGTAACAATTAGGGAAATGACAACCATTTGCCAATATTGTAAAGCATTAAAATACAGCGGTGAATCTACTGGATTATGTTGTGCTGGTGGTAAAGTAAAATTGCCACAATTGGTCCCACCACCAGATCCATTATGCTCATTAATTTCTGGTATGGGATATGATTCTAAACACTTCTTGGCCAACATCCAGAAATATAACAATTGTGTTCAAATGACATTGTTTGGCGCCACGCATATTGTACAGGACAATTTCACGCCCAGTTTCAAGGTAGTATACCATAATTTTTTTGAAAAAAATAAAATCTGTATTTGTATCACAAAAAATTTAACAAGATCATAAACAATTGCAGATACAAGGACAAGTTTATCACCTACTGGGAGCGAAAAAAAAAAAAAAATTGTAGGCACCTTATTTGTTGACATAAGTGTCTGTAGTAGAACAACTGCATAAACCATGACGTGCACAGGAGAGACGCTATTGTACAGTCATGACAATAATGAGTTTTTGATCGGTAATGTCAGGTTTTGCCATCTCAATACATTATGCATATATGGTGTAGGTGATATGAAGTTCACCGGGTCAGCTAGTTAAATATTAAATTTATGTGGTGCTGTCAGAGTTATTATTATCATCTGCTCAAACCATCTAAAATGACCCAGTAATCCTAAAAGAAAAAGGGAAATATAAACCCTGTGGTGTACCAATGGTGAATATCAGTTTCAGTCCCCCCCCCAAAAAAAAAAAAGTATGATGATATTGATATGCATCCCAATATACAAGAAGATTTACATTAAACAGATACTGATTGGAGGACACTTTTTTCTTAACTTCTCAGCATGTCTATGTTAGATTAGAATGAAACATACCCTATTTTACTCATAGGACTACAGGCTGTAAAATGTTTTAAAACACTATTAAAGTTCAAGCAGTAGTTTTTATGCAAATAAGATTAAATGGAAACAGGGTCATAATTTCTGCACACTTTTATGTTAAATTTCTGATTTTTTACATCAGATGTGCAAATTTAAACATACTCTGTTTTACCCCTGGGACCATGGGCTGTAGGTTATTCAAAACACCATTAAAATCTGACCAGAATATTTTACATGAATTGTGTTGAATCAAAAATGAATACTAATTAGTAGACACTATCTTCTTAAATTTCTCAGCCTTTTCATGCCACATTAAAATTAAGCGTACTCTATATTACCCCCAGAACTGCAAGCTGTACAGGAGATGTTCCATCATGCTAAGTCCATGATGGCGGGGAATGTTATTGTAAAAGGAAACCATATCAATTGTTAATATATATATTTTCTGAATAAAATTTTCTCGGGTAGCTAGCCGAGTTAGTCCATCGTTTGACCACGACGTTTCGGCGGTCACAATCTCTGCCGCCATTGTCAAGTGACTGCTGCCGGTAGGTTATTGAGGTGCTTATATATCACGCGAAGTCCGCGCTACGTCATCCTTTTTCCGGTCGGCCAATGGCTAGTGACGGGAAACGTTGGCCATTAGTGGGAAGCGTTCCTATTGGCGGAAACCATTAGCTGCTGGTGGGTTCCGCTGATTGCTGGCGCGCAAGAGAAGTGCGTGTTTCCCAGTTGTCCTGCTGCACTCTCATTTTCTGGATTGCTGGGCTCCAGGCTTTACTTAATTGAAATCCAGTATCTCTGTTAACGAGGTCCTTCGAGATACGAATTTCGATAGCTTCCGAGAAAACACTGTCCCAATAACCTCTCGTACACGCAAGAATTCTTGTTGCTTTGAAATTAAAGCCATGTCCCGTGTCAATACTGTGTTCAGCAACCGCTGACTTGTCGATCTGGCCCAGGCGGACGTTGCGCGCATGTTCGGCGCACCTTTGGTCAATACATCGTGTTGTTTGTCCGATGTAAGCCTTTCCGCATTCGCATGGAATGCGATATACGCCAGGTGTTCGTAAGGCTATATCGTCCTTGGGTGACCGCAGTATATTCCTAATTTTGGCTGTTGATCGGAAAATGGTTTTAATACCACATTTACTTAAAATTCTGCCAATCTTAGCGGTAGTCGTTCCGACATAAGGAAGGAAGGCGAAGCGGCTCGGGTCTTCCTGCTGTCGTATTTTCCTCCTTCCTGCTCGTGTGCAAACCGAGTTTATTAACGCCTCGTTGAAACCGTTCTTGCGGAAAGTTTCCCGTAAATGACACATTTCCGCCTGCAAACTATCCTTGTCACATAGTCGGAAGCTATCGAAATTCGTATCTCGAAGGACCTCGTTAACAGAGATACTGGATTTCAGTTAAGTAAAGCCTGGAGCTCAGCAATCCAGAAAATGAGAGTGCAGCAGGACAACTGGGAAACACGCACCTCTCTTGCGTGCCAGCAATCAGTGGAACCCACCAGCAGCTAATGGCTTCCGCCAATAGGAACACTTCCCGCTAATGGCCAATGTTTCCCGTCACTAGCCATTGGCCGACCGGAAAAAGGTTGACGTAGCGCGGACTTCGCGTGATATACAGGGTGGAGCGCGGTAAGTTGCTGATTTGGGAATGAAATAAAAAAATAATGAACACTTAGAATTTTACATTTTTATTTTTCTCATGTTGGACAGTAATGGAAGTTACTAATTACATGATTTAAACAATATATCTGGCAAATGTCTACCTTCACAATCCACACACTGCCGTAATCGTTTTCTGAAGTTCTCGTGCACTCTTTCAAGCATGTCTTCTGGTATTCTTGCATTTTCAGCCTCAATATTTTTCTGTAGCTCTTCCAGGTTGTTGGGACGATTACAATACACCTTTGACTTCAGGTAACCCCACAGAAAAAAATCGCATGGGGCTAAGTCCGGTGATCGTGCGGGCCAGTTGAGATCCGAGAGACGAGTCTTCCAGGAAACATTTGCCTCAAAAAATTCACGGTGATGCCGGTGATGCCCGCTGTGTGTGCAGTGGCACCATCTTGTTGAAACCAGGTATCCTGTAATTGCATTTCCTCGAAAGCCAGCTGGAAAAACTCTTGCACCATAGTTAAATAACGATCTGAATTCACAGTTACAGCAGGACGATTTTCCTGGAAAAAGTAAGGGCCAATGATGCCTACTCGTGATATGGCACACCACACAGTGATGTGGTCTGAGTGCAGGGGTCTCTGGTGAATTTGCCTGGGGTTCTTGTCACTCCAGTACCGCATATTCTGTTTATTTACACACCCACTGAGGTGAAAATGTGCCTCATCAGAAAAGAACACATTTGCGTCACAGGGTATGGTTGCAAGCATGTCTTCACAAAACTGTCTTCGTGTTACATAATCCTGTACTGACAATTGCTGGACCACGCACATTTTATACGGGCGAAATTTCAGTTCATTATGAAGAATCCTGTGGAGAGAACGTCTTGAAATGCCGAGAGCAAGTGCCTGTTTCCGAGCTGAGCGCTTTGGAGATTGCAGTACTGCTGCTCTAACTCGTTCGACATTTTGTGGTGTTGTAATGCTTCTTTCAGGTCCTCTTTGTACAGTTGACACATTCCCTGATGATTTGAATGCAGTTACCCAACTTAAAATTGATTGTCGTCCAGGAACACGTCCGCGTGGGGGTACTGCAAAACGCAAACGAAAAGCACGCTGCACTGCAACGATTGAGTGGGAATCCGAGAAATACACTTCAACACAAAAAGAGCGCTCCTCACGTGTCCACTGCATTATCACAACTTAACAACAATTGAATACAAACCTCCCATTGGCAACAATAAACCAAGGCCACTCTCTCCTCTATTTGAGCAACAATGCCGCCACAACGTGTGTTCTAAAAAAGCAATTTACCGCGCTCCACCCTGTATAAGCACCTCAATAACCTACCGGCAGCAGTCACTTGACAATGGCGGCAGAGATTGTGACCGCCGAAACGTCGAGGTCAAATGATGGACTAACTCGGCTAACTACCCGAGAAAATTTTATTCATTTTCAACGCTGAGAAAATCTCCAGTCTTATATATATTTTCTGCCAATTCTGCATGCCTGTGACATGTTTCCACAATATTTTTCCATTTTCAAAATGCAGGCTTTTCATCTCCTACCCCATACTTCTCTCCATGTTGATTTTCCCCCCACATCAAGCAGCCAATTAATGTTCCGATCCTCCAGTTAACTACAAGCTGACATCATGCAGCTGCCTCATTGTTGATTAAGATATATCCTGAAAATTTCAATGCCCTATATGTGTGTGTGTGTGTCTATCTGTGTTTCAGTGCTCCAGCAACCTTCAGCTTTGGTAAGCAGTGGTTATTCTCCTATCCAAACATGTATATGTATAATAGTGTAATAGTCTACCACTTATCTTTGATGATGGGGACCAGAATACATAAAACAGATAAAAACACAATTGACATAGGAATTTTTTGGTTTTATTTGTTCGTAAACTAGAGAAGATTGCAGAGGGTGGGTGTAAGGGAGATTGCTATGCAGAGTGACTATTAGTCAGGAACATGATGGCAGTAAATTCAAACAAAGGACAGGTAGAGTGGAAGTGATTTGCAACTAATACCTGAACATTGCTAAACGTCAAAACTAATCTCTAGTGGGCAAAAAGGACAAAATGATATAATGAAATGTTAACACCATAAATATAACAAAGCAAAATAAATAAAAACTAAAATAAAATAAAAAAGTTTAAGCCATAGAATCTATTACATTAAACATCACTTATGGTTATGTGGTGGTTCTATTTAGGTTGTGGGGATTGAGATCAGGTAGTTCCTTGTGCCTAGTTTTTACTGGTAGGCAAGATCCCTCTTCTGAGTTAAGAAGAGCTTTTGCTATTTTGTAGTATCTGATAGCACATACCACAAAATTATGATGTCATGAGAGATGGCATGGACAACTGATGGGTGCTTTGGGTGTTGCATCATTACCATTCCTTGGTGGTCATTCTTTCTTATGGCCAGTGGATTGGAGGTCAAACCTGTATATGTGGCCAAGCAGTGGTTGTATGTTAACTGATGTATTATCTCAGAGATTTCACAGATGGCATGTCCTACTATGGGAAAGCTTTCCCTGTGACAGGTTAGGTGAATGTAGTGGAGACATGGTGTATGTTTCACATGTTGCAATGGGGTCTGTTGCATGGAAATAGGCTTGGGGCTGTCTGATGGGATGAGGACGATTATATAGTGGTGTAGGAGTTGGCTAAGGTTAAGTGGCCATATTCTGGGAGCATCAGGGAAGATTTTTGGAAGAATAGATCTAATTTCTGGACAGGTTTGTAGAAAATCATAACCCTGCTGAAGGATTCTGTAGATGGATTTGAGACCTGGGTAGTATTGTATGACCAGGACAGGACTATGGTTCATTTTTGGGGAAGTTTGATGGGCTGAGCATGTTACAATGTGACCCTTGAAAGATGTTTGTGAACTATTCCTGGAGGGTAGTTGTGAGATATCAATGCTTGTGAGATATTGTTTGAATGTTTGAGCATATTTGACTTCTCCAAAAGTGAAGACTGTAGGAGAAGGAACTTTTGGCATGTTATAGATGGCAACTGTCAAAATTGACATACTGTTGTAGGTTGGTGTTGACTGAGGGGTTGAGGTAGCCATTGGAGAATTCACATCCAAAAATGTGGTCTGGATATAGGAGTATATCCATATGAAATTTAGCATGTTGAAGGTATTAACATTGTTCAGGAAATTTAGAAGGTTATTTTCTTCATGCATCCAGATCATAAAAATACCATTGATGAATCTGAGGGTTATGAATGGTCAGAAAGGGTCTTTCTCCAAAAATATCTGTTCCAGGTGGCCCATGAACAGGTTAGCATAACAGGGAGTCATGCAGTTGCCAATGGAAATGCCATAAGTTTGGTGGTAAATGTTGCCTTTGCCCTATCGTTACAGTTTTTGGATCTGCAACTGAATGCATCTCACCCTTGGTGACAACCTAAAGTCTGTCAGCTCCTCTTACACATTAAGGACACAAAATACTTCATCTTCTGCCTTTCTACTATGCCCACACCTCTTTCTCCCACCTCCATGGTCGTAACGATTGATGTCACATCCCTAAATATCGTGCTAGCATGGCCTCAGTGCCTTGGAATATTTTCTGAATCAGTGCCTTTCCAAGAGCTCCCTAGCAAATCTTTATTCATCAGCTTGGGCCATCTGATTCTCATTAACAACCACTTCTCCTTTGAAGGCAATATTTACCACTAAACCTGTGGCACTGTTATAAGCCTCCTGGAACAGATATTTTTGGAGAAAGATCCTCTCAAACACCTCATATGGCTCAGATTCATAGATGATATTTTTATGATTTGGACACATGGGAAAAACAACTTTTTAGCTTCCCAGAATTGTCATCATACCTTTTGCATGCTGATTTCACATGGACCTACTCCTACACCTAAGCCACTTTCTTGGATGTGGATTTGTCCCTTTCCAATGACTATGTCGAATCATCAGTCCACACCACACCAACAACATCTCTATTTTGACTATTGCCATTCGTACCATACCAAACGTTCCCTCTTCTACAGTATTGGCATTTGGTTTAGCCATATATGCTCCATCCAACAGTCCCTCATGCAGTATTCATACAACATCTCACAAGTATTGATATCCCCAGGTTTGGTTCACAAACAGCTTTCATAGGTCACATTACAACTTGCTAAGCCCATTAACCATTCTAAACCCCCCAAAACCAGCCCCAGTTCAGACCTAGACACAGAATACTACAGAGGCCTCAAATCCATCAACAGAATCCTTCAGCAGCAGTATGATTTTCTAACACCTGCCTAAAAATGAGATCTATTGTTCCAAAAATCCTCCCTGTTCCTTCTAGAACTTGTTTGAGCAGGCCATTGTAAGGTATCCCTCATTCTATTTTCAATATTTCGTTTAGATCCGGTCAAGTTTAAGGTTAACTGTAGTATCCGATACCACACGTAAAATCGAGTTGACAACACTTTCCATACACTAAAGTGAATAAATAATCCATAACCAATGTAAATAACATATAAATGGCATTAAATCAACGATATCCTAATAGGAAATAGGTAATAACATATAAAAGTAGCTTTCAATACCAGATACTGACATTGGTTAGCGAGTTATTTTGAACCAATTTAAACGAAGGAAATGATTAATAATAGTAAATACAGTCACTAAATAAACCTTTTATCATGTTTAATACGCATTATTTCAGAGATAAATAAATAATTTCAATACAGGTAAAATCTAACCATAAAATTTTGGGCATATACCAGTTTTGGTATTTCTGAAGAGATTTTCACACAGTAAAGATAATAAAGAACTAATAATAACCAGGCCTAGAACTATTATAAACATAACTTCACATTTAAATACAGTTTAGTAGGTGTTTTAAAGAAATAAACTGGATGTTTGGATAAGTAAACTGAAGTAGTATGAAAATAACTCATTGTGATGAAATTTGACCATTTTAAAGTTCTAAAAGTAAAGAGAATAATCCCTGAGACAGTTTAGTAGGATAATTAACAGGTTTCTGATAGTTTTCAAGCATTTAATAGTCACAAGAAGTAATTATAAAGAAATTTGATCACTCATTTTCTTAAACAGTTCACATAAATAATTTGAGGTCTTTTAAGTAGTTTCAGGATTTAAAAAGTAGACAAATATAAAGGAAATAAACTAATCTTTCAGTTTTAATAGGTTTTAAGCAGTTTCAGTCTGTAAAATATGAGATATTAGTAAGTACAGGAAGCCGGTAAATCGACTAGATTTTCGAGACTTTCAGAATTAATTCCGATAAAATTAAACCATTTCAAAAGCGCTAAGCGCATGTAAATGTTAGTAAACACACATAATTAATTTTCTAAACACATTTAAGGACATTTTGCTAACCTGTTGTCTGTTAATCCAATCACAAAGTAACTTGCTATAGACACTGCACATATAAAATGCTTCTACACTGATTTTAAACACAGTCACACAGTAAAAAGTAGCTAATAAAATAAAACAGCAATAAAGAGAAGTAAATTCATCTAAATCTTGTAGTTTCCAACCGTTTAAGTATTTTTAAATATAATCTGAACACGTAAAATAGAATACCCGACTTTAACATTTTTTCATCTAGAAGCATACTTGAATTCCGAGTTAAAAAGTAGTTTGCCTTAACAATCCATTCTTCTAGTTTCATACATATTAATTTCACGTCATTTAAAGCCATAGAACCGATGTTGTGAATTTTCTAAAAACATTCCGTAACAACCCACGTGTAAATAACTAAACAATTTACTGTGTCTCAGATATGGCACTTACAAAGATGAAGTAAACTCTAAAATACACAGTTTAATTTAGGCTACACGTTGATAACTTTTCCGGCGGGATAATCCATAAAACTTCGGAGTTAAACCATAAAACATAAATAATAATTACAACTGATTGTTAGAGATTACTGGTTTTACCATAACTCAACGGATTTAAACAAAGTTTATATTTAGGGAGAGACTAAAATCGGGGATAATATTTTAAGCCTAATTTCAAGTTAACAATTAAAGCCAATTTTAAAAAAGGTAACAAAACATTGACTAACGCGGTAGGTCTTCTAACACATCCATATTTGGTAATTTTTTGGAGACAGGCGTGATCACGTGACCGAGTCTATATAAGTCAGGTGAGAGATGATGAGAAACACTCGGCTGGAAAACCTCGTAGTGACAACATGTAACTTCTCGTGTAGTGAATTCAATGGTAGCGGTATGGAGAGAGTGGTGGATGTCGGGAAGTCTCTGACGTCATGGTAGGTCAGGCGCGGGACGAGTCTACAACCATCATAACCACTCGTTAGTGGCGGCCATTTTTGAAAGTTGGAACCATACTCATTTCGAGCTTTCAGTTTCTGGACATGTAAATTTCAATTCAGTTTTGGGGGTTTTTTCATGCGGTTTTGCTCTGATTTCTCAACCTGTGATGTTTGGTGAAGATTAATATCCGATTGCCGTGCTAACTGTGACTTGTAATATTTACGTGAAAATTCTGAGAATATATAATCCAGTGATTCAACTTGTGACTTTCATTTATACAATAGCACCTTTCTTACAGGAGGTTGAAAACTGTAAGTGGCGACTGTGGTCAATTTTAACAGTTAGCATAAGTATTTCAACACGGTTACAGAACTTCTCTTTTGGACTTAGAATATTTTGGAAGTAGACTGGTTCAGGTGATTTAGTCGGTACCGACCCCGCTACGGCTACGCCCTGACACCATCTAACCTCACTCAACTCCTAGTCCACAAACATCATCTTCCTCATCCCATTAGACCCCAAGGCTCTTTTCCATTCAATATATCACATGCAAGATGTGCAACATAAATCGTGCCTCCATCACTTTCACCAACACCAACCCTAACACTTCATTGAACACACCATCTGCAAAATCTCCCATGTAATATACCAGTTAACGCGCAACCACTGTTTGGATACATGGGATACCCCCCCCCCTCCAAAAAAACATCAGAATTATTATTTTAAAGGATATATATTTTCGAACTTTTTACAAAATAATTTTATCACCTTCAAAATACTCTCCATTACAACTAATACATTTGTCACACTATTCGAAACATTTTCTGTAGCCATCTTTAGAAATGGCTGATGGCTCCTCCCTCATTTTTTTCATGGCTTCTTCAGTGTTGTCAAATCAGCGTCTTTTCATGCCCCTTTTCATGTGTGGAAATAAGAAAAAGTCTCACTGAGCAAGGTAAGGCAGAGTAAGGGGGCGTCCATAAATTACGTGAGGTGAAATAGGGGGGGGGGGGTCCGGCGAAATCTCACCAAATCTCAGTAGAGCAAAAAAAAAAGGTCTACAATTTGCGCCGAAGTCGATTTTAGGAGGGTATTTCGTGAAAAAGTTAGGGTGTGACCTAAAAAAAAAAAAAAAAAAAAAGGTCTACAAAAGTTTCTATTGCGATTTCTAGGGGGGGAACTCACGGACCTGATCTCACCAGAGGGGGGGGGGGTCCGGCCAGATCTCACGAAATCTCACCAAGGGGGAGGGGGGGCTCCAGAAATCCGGAAAAAACACCTCACGTAATTTGTGGATGCCCCCTAAGGTACATGGGGCAGCAGAACTATGCCATTTTTAGCCAGAAACTGCCTAACAGAGACAGCTGTGTGTGCAGTTGCATTGTCATGGTGTAAGAACCAATTCCCTGTCTGCCACAATTCGGGTCTTTTTTGATGAACACTGTTGCGTAATCTCTTAAAACTTTCAAATAAAAGGTTTGATTGATGGTCTGATGTTGGGGAACAAACTCTGAATGAACTACGCCCTTGGCATCAAAACACCAAATGAGCATTGTTTTGATGTTTGATTTGACTTGAAATCATTTTTTTGGACGGGGTGACAATGATGTCTTCCGTTGGCTTGGCTATTGCTTTGTTTCTGGGTCATAACCATAGCACCGTGACCCATCACCATTAATGACCTTTGACAGACAATCTGCACCAATTTCAAGCTGTTATTTCAAATTAAGACATTTTTCAACTCGATATTCTTTTTGATTGTCAGTCAGAACCCGAGGAACAAATTTGGCAGCAAACATTTTTGTTCCCAAATCTTCGG
Organism: Vandiemenella viatica; assembly: GCA_031002005.1. Classification (NCBI taxonomy): domain Eukaryota; kingdom Metazoa; phylum Arthropoda; class Insecta; order Orthoptera; family Morabidae; genus Vandiemenella; species Vandiemenella viatica. Next base: position 208,254,134 of record JARYHS010013630.1, on the reverse strand, counting down.
CTAAAATTCACTGAACTGAGCTCCAAGAATACCCACTAATCTATGACTGTTGACCAATTGTCTGCGGATAGTCTGAGAGCACAAGCTCTCAAATTATTTCAACATTTTTGTCGATTCAGGCAGTTGATGGATTCCCAGAATATCAATCGACATGACACCATTTTTAAACTGAGCAAACCACTCGTATACTTGAGTTCTCCCATAGCGTCATCTCTTTAAGCTGTTTTCAACATCAAAACAGTTTCAGCAGCATTTTTACTGAGTAGTAAATAAAATTTCACAGCTGTATGTTGTTCTCTTAAACTTGCCATTATCAAAACAAAGCAATAACAAAACAGTGCTATCAAAAAAGAATCACTGTAGATGAACAGAGCAAGCCAGGTTGACAACACAGGTAACACTGAACTTACAAGTTGTGCTATAAACGCCTAGCGGAAGAAACACGTACTACACAAGCTCTGCCCACAGCAATGCTATTCTGGTTATTTTTGGGTAGCCCCTCCTATAGGTTTGACCACACTGAATGGCCATGAATAGATGATATTTAGTTCGAACCCAAGCACAAATAGCTGCTCATGCCATCTCCCATGACAATAATTTCAAATATTGTTTTACGATCCATGCTATCGAAGTTCTCCCAAACAGCAGCAACTGCTCTGAACTCGGAAGGTGGAAACTTGTCAACCGATACAAACTGAGCACAAAGCAACTACCCGTTCTCAATTTAAGATAGTACTCGCTCATTATATATTCTCCTCTCCCTTTTTTTCATCTTCTCCTTGCCTCCATTCCCGCTACCTAGATTGAACTATTGTTAACCAGAAGTGATTTTTAAATTAATAGAGTCATTAGTTTATTTTTTTAATTATTTTTGTTTATTTATATATACATTGATAAGATTTTATTATATTATTTTACTCTTTTCATTCACCAGTCCTCAGGTTTTAATTGTAAATCACTACCCCTTTACCTGTCTTCTGTTTAAATTTACCTGCACCATTATTCTGACTAACAGTAATTCTCTTATCCAGTCTCCCACAGCACCCACCCTCCATAATGTACTGGAAAAAGTGCTAAGACCTGAAAATTTCTATTTCATTTGTGTTTTTGTCTCTTTTATGTGTTCACACTCCGCAACTATCATCGAAGGTAAATGGTGGTTCATTTCCCTATCCTAATTTTCCAATTCGTAAATATATATGGTTATCTCTTAATTCCTTAATTGGAATTTGTTGAACGTTAAACTGTAGACTACTGTCATTATGATTTTTTCTTAAAATGATTTTTTATTTTCATAATACTATGTGCTACTTTGATTGCATATTTAGATCAAAATAGTGTGGTTGATTTCCTAGACTTAGAGCAATTTTTTCATTTTTCGACAAACCAATTTTACGAAATGGCATTAATATTTACAGCTTATTTGCTTAATAGTCCACATGCACTTTAAATTCATGTAATCAGAAGGCATTTAAAATTTGTATTAATATTATATAATTAAAAATGTTTTCTGTACTTTACTCCATTATGCAATTGTTAGGTAAACTGTAATCCTCCTACCAAACCTGATGTGACTGCTAATATTCAAGTGTGGCTTTGGGAAAGATATAGCCCAGCCAATTAAATTTCAGGTTTCCATACTTTCTGAAAATCACTCCAGACAAATGTTAATATAGTTCCATCACAACAGCCTTATAAGTTGTGTCTCATTTCTCATCAACAATCCTATTCGTCTGTTTGAAGACACTGGTATCAAGAAAGTTATCAAAAACAAAAACTATTTAGAAATGTGTGCAGGAATATAAATTGTTAATGATAAGTATGCAATTCATGACAGTTATTTAGTGATCACTGAATTTGGTGACTGTTGACCATAGTTACAAATTATGTTTGTACATCTGACTGTCATAAAACTCGCCTCTGTTATTTATCAATGTAAAGTATTTGATGCAACCAATTTTTATTATATTTCTCAAATATAGATAGAAAAGTAGTTAATGTTAAGAATAGAATGGAAGACCCTCACTCGTCATAGCAAAAAGTGTAGTGACATAAACAATTAAATACACACACATGCTAAAAAAAAATAAGGAGGTTGACTGAAATGGTTAGTAATTATTATTAACGATTTCATGCAGTCAGCATTGTGTGAATTGTTAACAGTTTCTTAGGGGTGGTTTAGTGAGAAATTAAACCAGTCAAGTCTCCTTGTGCACTTCCAATGTACATAGGAAACTTTGCCAGAGATCAATGATAATTTAGCATTATTTGAAAATCCTAGCTTAGACTGTGATTCAAACCAGATCCTTTTCCACAGTCAGACACTATAATTACTGAGCAATCAGACTGCTTACAGGATTTGTAAAATGTGCAAGGAATTTTGTTGGGGATGAGTTGGACCGGAGAGCCTTATTAAAGAAAAGTCAATATTGGCATCATTAGTATCATCTTCCTATGTGATAAGTGATAAATTTTTGATCCGAGCATTTGAAAGGAATAGGTTCAATTCACTCTTCAACCATACAGATTTTTAAAATGTTTTCACTACACATGAACGCTGAGGTAATTCCATAAAAAAAAAGGCAATGGCCAAGTTATTTCTCATTCCATGCCACCATTTCTCTCCTGACACTGATGACCTGTACTTTGATAAGCTCTAACAGAAAGAAAAATATTTGCTTTACACTTCTCAGTAGTACTAATGAATACAAGGATTAAAAATTAGTAATTTTCAGTTGAACTGTTTACTGTGAGAAAAATCTCCAAAGACTGCAGACTGATTAAAGTAATAAATCCAAACACGAATCAAACCCCCCACAGGGGCTTGGTACGCAAGTGCCAGGTATGGGTTTGGTGAATCCACGGTGCCCGAGCTGGAAACTTGTGAGCGCCGCAAATTTCTCACACTGTAAACTCCTAACATGCTTCAATGACCACTATAGAGCATGGCGGTAGTACATGTGTTCCTAAGAGAATGGGGATCTTGGCTTCATCACCCGTATCACGAGGACGGAACAAACCTCTATAAAAAAAAAACCTCATCCTCAAGGTCAGACACGTGCCAAGGAGATGAATTGGTGATGACGTAGACCACTCACTAGCGTGCAACCACAGGGGCACCTGTGCACACCAGTTGTATTAGCCTGGGGGATACGCTATGGAGGTACACCCCCTGGAACTTTCCTCCTTTACTCGTGGGACCAAAATTCAGAATCAATTAAAAAACCAACAACAGCAACAAAAAATACATATGGTATGGGTGTAAACACACCCAGTTCTAAGAAGTGGGTGAGAGTTGACAGCCCCCCCCCGCCCCCCCCCCCCACTTCTGAAGCTGAGAGTAACAGAAACGTTTGTTCCCTTGTGAACGCTTTTATAGTAATGCAAAGGGTCGAAGGAACTTTCAAAAAAAGTATCCCCATTCTATATATCTACGGATCCCTTATGCAGAAGCAAAGAAGAAGGCCAAGTCACTCTTCGCTCCAATTTTTGGAACCAGCTTTGCTAAAATGGCTTCAACTCCCATCAGGAAACAAAGTATTGCTATCCAGATGTCCGTTGCAGACATGAACACCAGCACACTGTGCTCATGTCAATGCAAATGTGGTGCAAAACCCACAAAGGTCGTAACATGTAGGACCGCGGATGTCAGTAACAATACGTCTGCGACCTCGACCACTCCAGCAGCAGACACTAAAAGTCCACCAGCAATAGCAGTCAGAGTTGTGGCTCCTCCACTTCCACCCTGTAATTTGACACCAGTAGCATCACCATCTGCTACAAATGATAATGCAAGCAATCAGAAGATCTGGGGCCCGAAGTTTAGACCGACAGACCCGACTCAGTTTGTAAAATCCCCCTCTTCGCCACCTCCAGGCTACCTGGTAGTAAGGAAAAGAAGGGAAAGAGGGCAAGGAAGAAAAAAGTGAAAGAGGTGTTTGATGAGTTTACTGAGTCGGAGATGTCAGAAGAAACTGAAATGCTTGTGGACGAGTCTGGTCCTGTTCCTCAGCAGACAGTGATCAAAGACCCACCTGAACCGGGCCGGGTGAAACTAAACACGTAGGATCGCTTCCATCCTCCAAAGGAACATTAATGGTTTTGCAGCTCACAAAGAGGAGTTACAACTCTTAGCATGGTCTGATCCTTTGTGTCTCTGTCTCCAAGAGACACTTTGCAGACCAACACATCAACCCGTACTAAGAGGATACGACGTTACCAAAAGGATGATACTGAGGGTAATCGAGTGAAAGGGGGAGTGGCTGTGTTTGTACGGAATAGCATTCACTCACAACCTGTTGCTCACACCTCTACCCTGCAGGCAGTAGCTGTCAGAATTAGAGGACCGGTAGAATTGACAGTATGCTCCTTGTATCTACCGCTGGGATCACCAGTTAATTACGGTCAACTGGTGTATTTACTGCGGCAAATTTCTCAGCCTTTTCTCCTGTTGGGAGACTTTAATGTGCACAGTGCATTGTGGGGTTCTACCACCAATTGCCCCAAAGGTCATGAAATTTGTAGATTGTTGGAGCCAGAGGAGATCTGCATGCTTAATACCAGTCAAATGACCCATTTCACTACTGCATCCGGTACGTCCTCTGCCATAGACTTCTTTATGCTCTCCTTCAATTGCGGACTCTGTGCGTTTGGAGGTGTATCACGACCTACATGGAAGTGACCACTTCTCAATTTGGTAGCAAGTAGAGACTGAACATCGAAAAAGCATTACGACACGGAAATGACATATCAGCAGAGCTGACTGGTAGCTCTACAGCTGGTCAGTCATTCTGGACTATCACCAGAACATCAAAGAAAAGGTGAAATATCTTACAGATGTGATTCACTGGGTCGCTGATATTTCCTTGCCTAGCAGCTTTGGAGCACTGTGCAAGATGCGCGTCCCCTGATGGAACGATGAACCTCGCGGCATTCCGAGTTTCTAGAGCCAAGGTGCATCATACTATTAAGGAGAGCAAAAAAATGTCATGACATACCTTTGTCAGCACCATTAACCATTCCAAATCATCGTCTAAGGTATGGGAGTCTATCCGCCATATATCCGGGAGGTACTCCCTACCACCAGTATCTGGATTATCGGATTGGGGTCTTGTAGTCACCGACGAGCAAAGCATAGCGCATCTGATGGTAGAGTACTTTGCTGCCATCACTTTGTCTGCCGGATTGGACCATCAGGTCCAGCAACGAAGAATATCTGCCGAAATATTTTGCTTTGACTCGTCGGATTTGTCATACAACAGCCCATTTTCATCTTGGGAGCTGGAGTCGGCTCTAAACAGATTCAACGACACTACACCAGGGCCTGACTTGATCCAGTACCAGATGCTGAGGCATCTTAGCAAAGATGCTAAAGAGTACCTCCTGGGTATTTTTAATGATATTTGGGCCAGAGAACACTTCCCCAAATCGTGGAAAGAAGAAACGTTAATCCCAATTTTAAAACCAGGAAAAGACATGTTGCTGCCAGGTAGCTAAAGTAGCATCGCCTTAACGAGCTGCACTGGGAAGACACTAGAGTGGATGGTGAACCACCGCCTCGTCTGATGTCTCGAGTCCCATAAGCTGCTGAGTCATTTTCAGTGTGGATTCAGGAAGTTCCTTTACACCACGGATATCCTAATACTACTGGAAGTGCAAGGACGCATTCATCCACAGCCAACACCTTGTATGTGTATATTTTGACATTGAAAAGGCATACGATACTACCTGGTGGCATGTTACTTTAAAACAATTACACGAATGGGGTTTCAGGGGAAATCTTCCCTGATTTTTAAAATAACAATGTTGCTTCCAGTACGGAGTCGGTAGAGAAGTGTCAGACCTTTTTATTCAGGAAAACGTTGTTCCTCAGGGTTCAGTTTTAAGTATGACTCTTTTTGCCATAACGATTAATAGCATTTCAAGTGTTATAAAGAGGCCTATCCGGTACTCCTTATACATCAATGACTTTTTAATTTTTTGTGCATTGTCTAGCCTGAGAAGTGCTGAGTGGCAGCTGCAGCTAGCATTGAACAGGCTGGATGAATGGTCAGTACACACTGCTTCCGTTTCTCTGCTGGGGAAAATCCGGTGTGTACTCATTAGCCGCAGTAGAACTCTTTAGCAGAACCTGATCTCACCTTGAGGAACACCGTTTTGGGTTTTAGTGAAACTATCAGATTTCTGGGCCTCATTTTAAACAGTAGGCTTACCTGGCTGCCACATCTTAAAGCTGTTAAAGCCAGAGCCCTTAATGTTTTAAAATGTCAGTGTGGCAGATCGTGGGGTGCTTACTACTCCTAACTCCTACAATTTTATAGAGCCTTTGTGCGGTCGTGGTTGGAGTACGGTTGTATTGTATACGGTTTGGCACGGGACAGTTATCTCCGAATTCTGGATAGTGTCCACCATGCAGGAATTTTTCTCGTCACAGGTGCATAACACACCAGTCCCATACCCAGCATTTGTGCTAAGTCTGGTGAGCCCCTGCTTTCCATCCGCCGGCATCTTCTCATAGTGTGACACTATATACATATTGCCGCAACTCCTGGCAGTCCCGTGTACAATGTGGTAATCCTTCCTAACTTTAAATGGCTTTATACCAACCACCAAAGAGCAACCAAACCATTCAGCTACTGTACAAGAGCTATCTTAGAAGAACATGGAATTGAGATGCCCTCTGTTCATCACCAGGGATGGAGTAAATCTCCTCCCTGGTTTTTAAAGAGGACCAGAATAACTTTAAAATTGTCACGGTACAACAAGCTGTGTACCGCTGACCATGTTTTTATCCGAATTTGTAGCGATGTTTTAAATCAGTTTCACGATTTTACCCCAGTATATATGGATAGGTCTAAGCAGGCTAATGGTGCTGGCTGCTCCATGGTGTTCCCTCAAGAATCTTATAATTACAAACTGAACAGCTGTTGCAGCGTATACACTGCTGAGTTTTTTTTTTAACTGCTTTACGTCTCTTTTTAACATCGAGGTCTTTTAGAGACGGGAAAGGATGGGGGGCAAGGATGGGGGCAAGGAATGGGAAGGAATTCGGCCATGGCCTTTTGAAGGAAGCATCCCGGCATTTGCCTGGAGTGATTTGGGGAAACCATGGAAAACCCATATCTGGATGCCCGGACGGGGATTCGAACCGCCGTCCTCCCGAATGCGAGGCGAGAACCTGAGTTTTATGCTTTGTTAAAGTCGCTCCAGCATATGAAAGAAAGTCACGGCACAAAGTACATCATATGCTGTGATTCCCTCAGCTGCATTCAGGCCTTGGGAAGCATTTACCCAGCAGATAATCTTGTCCAGGATATACAGGACACCCTCTTATCCCTCCAATCTTCTGGAAAGGAATTTGTTTTCTACTGGGTACCTGGTCATGTGGGAATCAGGGGAAACAAGGCAGCTGATGAAGCTGCCAAGTAAGCCTGAAACAAGGTCAGAGTTGACTTTGATCCGGTCCTGAAGTCAGACCTTGCTTCGGTGGCGAAACAATTTGTTTCTGACAGAGGCAGTGGCTGAAGTTAGAGCATAATAAGCTCCGGCTGGTCAAACTGACCATTCAGCCATGAAACAGCTCCTTCCAGCGGCAGAAGAAGGATGAAGTTCTCCATACTCGCCTGGAGGGCACTGTCCTCTGATGCACAGTTTTCTTTTTCACCAGGAGGACCCACCGAAATGTGAGGCTTGTGGTGTACCTTTGACGGTGCACCACATTTTAATTGATTGTGTATTGTTTTTAGACTTAAGGACAGACGTTGGCCTGCCAATGACCTGTCCCTTATTTTAAGCAATGAGACCAGCAGAGTGTTTTAAAATTTTGTGTATTGGCCAGACTAGTGCCTAAAGTTTTAGGCAGATCAGCCTAGTTTTAAGATGGATGGAAGGCCTCTTTACAGCCGTCCATTCATGTGCATTGTTTCTATTTTTTATATTGTTATAATTCCTGTCTTGCTGGCCATTAATTAATTAATTTAATTTAATTGCAATGGAGCACAGGCTCCGGTGGCAATTCCCCTATCCTGCACCCACCTACATCTGCCCTCTACAAATTTTATCTTTAAATTCCATACAGCCCGTGAGACATATAGTGTTTTTAATTCTTTTGTGAACCAGCTTGGCCCCTTTACAGCCATCCAGGTGTTGAACGTCTTATGTCCTGGTGGGTTTTTTAAAGCCACGCATTATTTTTGTTATTTATTTTATTTTGCTGTCTGTATGGTTGACCCTTTTACAGTCAACCATGTAGACAATATTTTAGTTTATTTATAAGCCACTGTATTAGCTGGTGATTGGTAGGATGCTAATGACCTCGCCATCGACATACCCTAAAGCTACAACATCATCATCATCATCATCAACAACAACAACAACAACGAATCAAACCAAGGACTTATAAATGCAAACTTGAGTTTGAAATTGGATCAATACCATTATGTTGCTGACCTCATTTTTATTTGTCATTAATAGTCAGAAAGAAATACATTGTAGTGGAATTAGTCAAAATCAGTTAAAAGCTGTACTACAACTCAGCTATTTCACAAGCGTAGGTGTAAATGCTAATTAATTTTTCAGGAACAGTGGAGAAGGGAGAATTTATCTGAGATAGTAATAATATGGATTTGAAAGATATATTACATCCACCCCTCATTACTCATGAAAATAGATATGTGACTGAGCTGGCAAAGGCATCTGTGGTGAACACAGCAACATGGCTGGTGTTTTTCACAGTTACAATCTGAGTTGAGTTGGTGTGGATACAGAAACAGTACCAATGGAAAGGACACTGAAGGGAAATAAATAAATTAAAATAAAGTAGGAACATGAATAAGTGGTGGGAAATTATTTTTGGCAAAATAGACAATACCATAAGTAATAAATAATAAATATTAAAATTAAAATAATGTATCTACTTGCAAGTGATCAGTGTTCCAGAGTGATGAAGGTAAGTAATAACTGTGATTAAGGCTCAGGGGTATTCAAGTATCCAGAATGTGTTGGTAGCCCAATCCCCAGTTCTGGAGATTGGTTGAAAATGAGTTTTCATGGAGTATTCTGCTGTATCTGACTATGAAACATTTATTGAACTCGCAAGACTTGTGATGGCATGGCAGCAACAGCGTGGTTTAGATTTTGGAAGTGACTATTTATTCTGATTTATTGATTTTTATTGAGACCTATATACAAACTCTAGCAGTGGAGTCAGATGAGCTCATATATGAGGTGGAATGTGGTACATATGATAGGATAAGTTTCATCAGTGGCATGGTTATAAGTTGTGGTGAATGGATGCATATTAAGTCTTGTAATTATCTCCCAGAATCAGTTCATAAATAGATATCCCAAGCCAAAAACTCTCCAGCACAGTGAAACACATAACCCCAAATCAACTGTAATCCTGTCTTCATTATCATGCCCTCTCCTGGACTGGAATCCTTGTAATAGTTTCTTCTTTGTGGCTGCAAATTTCTCAGATCTTTCGCTGAAATTAACACATTCTCCCCAATATCCTTCCCACATCACCTGCAGTACCTAATCTTAAAAATATTCTTGTGTACAAATAACAACCCTCTAAAGCTATTAAACCACCTGACAGATCCTTTCTTTGAAATAGGACTAATTACAAAATATGCAATATCCATTTAACCACCACAACCTATTGTAACCATGGTGCTGGTGAAACCTATCCCATTATAGTTCATGCCACCTGTAACATGTCCCACCTCATATCAGCTCACCCATCTCCATTCCCAAATATGGTGACAGATAAACCATTTACTCCCAAAATTTAAACCACTGTATTGTTGACAATGCTAATTAAAACAACTCTTGTAACCTCAATAACTGCATAAAATCTTGTCGAGCTTTTCAGTGGGAGGGCATGTCATTAAGAGGCGACATTTCAGATGCTGACTCTGGCTCCATCCTCCAGTGAAGTGTCAGAAAAGTCTATGCTCATAAGGCCTCCGGTTGCCAGATGATATCAGTCATGTGTGTTGGGGGCCAATCAGTGCACAGAAGGTGGGGCAGAGTAGGACCTGGTAGATTGGCTGAGTAGTGAGGCTGCAGGCATAGTAGGGGTACGTGCAGTGGAGGGGTAATCTGGCAGCCTTATTCTCTGCTTACATGGATGTCCTGTCAATGGATTCTACACCATGCTAAGGCAGTAACCCATATCCCTGTTCACAATTCCCATCAGCCAAGCGAATTTCCAAGACTTCCATAATTACACTGCCCAAAAATACCCTGGAAAAAGATACTTTTTTTGTCACTTCAAAGCCAAAACTATGTCTTTCTTCAATACTGTGCAAGCCCAAGGCTGACTTGGTGACCTGTCCCAAGTGTTCACATATTGTGTTTTCTAAACAATGCTGGAGCATGAGGTCTGCCCGATATATCGCTGCCCAAATTCATATAATATATATTTGGTTGCATAAGGCTCAACCCATCCTTAGTGTGGCATAGTGGTTCCCTTATCTTCTTATTTGGGTGGAAGAAGGTTTTAATTCGGCTTTGTTTAACATTATAAGTGCAGACTCTACCAAAATCTGACACTTCGCTAGAAGATGGAGCCAGAGTCAGACTCAGACTCAGAAATGCACTTCTTACCAATGCGCTCTCCCAGTGGAAAGTTCAAGAAAATTTTATGCAATTGATTTACCGAGGAAACCTATATTCTTTCAACCTCAATAACTGTTTCACAATCACAGCTATCAATGTACTCCTAAAGACCAAGTCCCTATCAAAACACATTCTGGGTATCAGACATCCCCCAGACCTCAATATTAGATAATACTCACGTTCCTTATCCTGGTATAAAGACACTTGCAAGTATATTTATGAGGGTGAGCCAATAAATAAGTCATGAACATCCATTTTCTGTATATATCATATTTAAATTCTACATGTGTATTTTGTCAGCAGACGGGAGCATCAGTATGTTTGTCGTTGGCAGGTGCATGACGTCAAATGGGCACCTTTTCAGTCAGTGGCAGCCAGAAGATGGCCAGTGTATTGCAGGATTGTACATGAGAAGTGCTGTTTTGCATTTTTGTGGTAAAAGGATTGTCTACAGAAGAAGTGCTTTGCATTCCATGTATAGTGAGAATCGTTTACTAGTGTTGAACTGGATTCAGGAGTTTCACATGGGAAGGTTAAACGTCAGAGATCACAAGTGTCCTGGTTTTGGTATTAACTGTGACCACAGTGCAGTGTGTGGAACAAATCATTTGTAATGACTGGCATGTGAACATCATTGATGTAGCACATGCTAATGCATTGTGGGTGGGTCTCACTCAGTACACTGAAAAGAGAGAGGATGTCATGGATCATTGCAAGGGACTAGTCTTGGGATCACCCCCCCCCCCCCAAAAAAAAAAAAAAGCTTCATGTTGAAGCTATGAATGCTGCATCATACTGCACCACTTTGTAGGAACTCTGACATGCCATTCACCACAAATGGTCTATACTCTAGACCATAGGTGTCAAACTCAATTTTGCAATTAAATTGTGCAATTAAATTTAGAATGTGTAGGCGGGCTAGATTCAAATAAAAAAAATGTACTGAATTATTATAACATTTTATTTATTTAATTGTATAGTATATAATATACGGTTGTTAAAAATCATATCAAACTTATAAAAGAGGGTAATTATTTTGAGCTCGAGGATCCAGATACCTAATTTCTCTTGTTTTTGACAAGCTCATTGATGTCAGGTATCATATTTGTTGTAATTATTTTAAGAATTGATTGGAGATGTTCATTCGTAAGTCTTGTGCGATGTTTGTTCTTATTTATTTTCATGACGGAAAACATCTGCTCACATAAATAGGTTCTACCAAACATGCTCAGAATGTGTGTTGCATGATTTTTTAATTCCGGGTAGTTATCCAAACTCTTGAAATATTCTGTTAATGTAAGAGCGTTAATCTCTTTAAATTTTTCTTTCAAGATACTGTCTGATTGAAGATCTATCAACTGCATTTGCAAATGAACTGGTGCCTTTGAAGCTCCAGAATTGAATGGATTGTTGAAAATTGGGAAATCCATTTCATTCATTTTGTGGAAGTCTTCAAAACGATTGTTGAATTCCTTGATCAGATTTGTTGAGAATATTGATCCAATGATTTTAAATGAGGGAAATGATCCAAAGTTTGATTTTTTACCTGATTTTACCACAGCCTCAACTTTGTTTCAAATGCTTGAATACATTTGAGTGACAATCAGATTTTTACCGTGTAACTTTACATTCAGATCAGTCAAGTGTTTATTCATATCTACCAAAAAGGCACAATGAACCCACCAGTCATTGTCATAATCAACTGGGTTTCCTTTTTATAACATGAAAGCTTGAATAGGGTCATGTAATGCAAAAAAATCTTTTTGAAACTACTCCTCGACTGAGCCAACAACTTCAGTGAAATAAGGGACATCAGAAAACTTTTCATCCAAATCTTGTAAAAACTGCCTGAACTGTAGGTGATTTAGTCCTCTGCTCCTTATAAAATTTACTATTTTAATTATAGGTTACACAACATGGTCCATTTTTAAATGTTTGGATGCCAATGATTCCTTATGAATTATACCATGAAATCTCACAAAATTCCCTGATTTTTCTGTTTTAATTAAGTTACAATGCCCGAATGTTTGCCAGCCATGGCAGGAGCACCATCCGTAGCTGTGCTGCTAAGTATATTCAAGTCGAGTTCATATTCTGCTATCAAATGCTCAATTGAAGAATAAATATCATTTGCTGTTGTAGTACCTGTCAATGGAACAAACTTTATTAGTTCTTCAGTTATTTCAAAGTTACTGTTAATACCTCGTATAAAACAGCAAGTTGAGTTGTATCAACAGTATCAGTGCTCTTGTCAACAGCCAGTGAAAAGTTTGTAAATTCCTTAATTTTCTCCTTTAATTGAAGAACCAAATTATGAGATAAATCATTTAGTCTTGAAGCAACAGTGTTTCTTGACAGTGAAATATTTTAAATTATTGACTTTTCAGATGGAAATGAAACATCAGCAACTTTCAACATACAGTCTTTTATAAAATCACCATCAGTGAAAAGTTTTGATCTCTTCGTGATTTATAATGCAATAATAAAATTTGATTTCAGGGCATCTTCACTCTCAGTACTCGCTTTAGTAAACATTGATTGTAGACCTTGAATTTTAGATTTTAAAGATGACAATGTGTCCATTCTTATTTTTTCAGTGCAACAATCAAATTTTGATTTATGATTCATATCATAGTGTCTCTTCAAGTTAAACTCCTTACAAACAGCAACTGTTTGATTGCAAATCAAACACAGTGGTTTACCTTTCCATTCTATGAAAAAATATGCAATTTCCCATTTAGACTGAAAAACGTTACGTTACGTTTTTGTGACATTATGCCAAAATCGTAACAATTATGGAACACGACACAACAATTATGGATATCGCACGCGCATGACACAAACAAATGCACAATACCTTCACAATCGACTCAACTGACTCATGTCGCGCCGATGCACTCCTTTTATATCGATAAGGTAGGTTCTAGTCCAGACTCGAAGCGCGTGGAAGATTCCGCTTGTTGCTAAGAGATGGCATTACTGTCTATATCTCTCGCTTGTCTAGGCATGCGCTGCCCTTGAAATTGCTTATAAATGTAGTGTGCGCATTTTAAAACTTCCATAGAGGAATCGAGTGAAGTCGAAAAGCTCTAAAAAACATGATTCTTCTTGATATAAATTCTTCCCGGGTTTGCCGCCGGATTACATTTTCTGCTGACGAGCTTTCGGCGACTTGCACTGCCGCCATCATCAGGTCCGTTGTATCTAAAGGAACAACAAAAACTGAACTGAATAGCGGAACAGAAGCGAGCCAGGATCGTTGTCGACGTCCGATTGGCTGATTCCAATGACGTAACCATTCCGTAACTGTGATTGGTCGGTTGCGAAACCAGTTGTAGATATACACCAGCGTTGTACTGACAGTTGGCTCCAGAGCGTAAACCAAAGCCAAGGTTGTTATAAATGGAAGGAGGATGGTATACACATGTCAATGTTCGCATAACGTCACTGTTCAAATTGCATCACCGTTCACATTATTCTACCACTATTAATCATGATGTTTAATCTCGAGAATCCATAGGGAGCCAAGCGGTATTCTGATTGGCTGACTCCAATGACGTAACCAATCCATGACTGTGATTGGTCGGTTGCGGAACCAGGTGTAGATATACACCAGCGTAGTACTGGCAGTTGGCTCCACAGCGTAAACCAAAGCCAAGGTTGTTATAAATGGAAGGAAGATGGATTACACACGTCAATGTTCGCATAACATCACTGTTCAAATTGCATCACCATTCACATTATTCTACCACTATTAATCATGATGTTAAATCTCGAGAATCCATAGGGAGCCAAGCGGTATTCTGATTGGCTGACTACAATAACTGTTCCCACAGCGTCATCGTTCACATTATTCTCACACAGAAATATCCCAAATCTTCTTTAATGAAAGACCCCACATTATATATTTTCCAACATTTACTGTCATTAATTATGATGTTAAACTCGAGAAATCCATATGGAGCCATGCGGTCTTCCGATTGGCTGACTATAACCCCGGTTCTATAATACTTGTCAGTGATTGGTCGGCTACGAACCCAGCTATAGAAGAAGTAGGACAGATATGCCGTGCTACACTCTCCTATCATCCATCAGCGAGACACTTGGTTGTTTAAGAATGGCAAAAACAGGTTTCCATGCATCACTGAGCCATAAACCCAAGTCCCTGTTCATATTATTATTATTCAGACGTATCTCAATAGCTTCTTTAATCACAGATTCCCAGAAGAAGGAACACTTGGCTAGAACTCTTACATTATCGAAATCCATGCTGTGACCATTTTCGATCACGTGTTGTGCCACAGCAGATATTTCTGGTTGAAACAACCTGATGTTGCGCTGGTGTTCAGTCACACGGGCCTGGATAGTGCGGATGGTTTGACCAATATAACTCTTACCACATTGGCACGGTATGCTGTACACTCTCGGTGTTTTTAAACCCAAATCATCCTTCATAGGACGCAGCAAATCCCGTATTTTAGCAGGAGGGTGGAAAATGCATTTGATTCCGTGTCGCTTTAAAATCCTGCCAATTACTTCATTGGAGTCAGCCAATCAGAATACCGCTTGGCTCCCTACGGATTCTCGAGATTAAACATCATGATTAATAGTGGTAGAATAATGTGAACGGTGATGCAATTTGAACAGTGACGTTATGCGAACATTGACGTGTGTAATCCATCTTCCTTCCATTTATAACAACCTTGGCTTTGGTTTACACTGTGGAGCCAACTGTCAGTACTACGCTGGTGTATATCTACACCTGGTTTCGCAACCGACCAATCACAGTCACGGAATGGTTACGTCGTTGGAGTCAGCCAATCGGACGTTGACAACGATCCCGGCTCGCTTCTGTTCTGGTATTCAGTTCAGTTTTTGTTGTTCCTTTAGATACAACGGAACTAATGATGGCGGCAGTGCAAGTCGCCAAAAGCTCGTCAGCAGAAAATGTAATCCGGCGGCAAACGCACGAAGAATTTATATCAAAGATACGCTGGGAAAGACTTATATCTCTCGTATTATCTCTCATATGATTCTTCTTTCTGTGTCACATTGCGATCACAGGCCGTATTGATAGGGCCCGGGGGCCAGATGTGGCCCGCAGGCCATTTCTTTGACACCACTGCTCTAGACAGTGGTCATGATTCTTCTGGATGACAATGCCCGCCCTCACACAGCAACACCAGCCTTGGAGCTGTTGCATACATTTCATTGGGAATGCTTGGAACTTCCACTGTACCCCCCTGACTTAGACCCCAGTGATTTTCATCTGTTCAGGCCCCCCAAAAAGACTTTTTTGCTGCTGGTTTTTGAAGGCTTGTAAAGAGATGGAGTAAGTGTCTGAATTTGTAGGGTGAATGTGTAGAATGAAATAAATTTCAGAAAGTTGCTTTGAGTATTATTACCTCTATCTCATTTTGCAACTTATTTATTGTTTTACTCTTGCATAAGATTAACACAAGTAATGTAATATTTTGGTGTTGAACCTTATTCTTGCAATTAAGTGAATAGGTGGTGTCAGATGTACACACAACAACATCTGCTCTTGGTGAACGGATGATGTAGGTGGCATTGCCTGGGTTGTGTTTGAGGGGGGTGAGAAAGTACTGAATTGATAATGCTCAAGGAATATTATCACTGGAAGTTAGGAATAATGGCAACATAGTTAACTTGTGTTAAAACTTTAAGTAGGTGTATGAAACCTATAAATCTGCAACAATACCTTCACTTTATCCTTCTGTAGAGCATGGCCATCCATGGCAGACACATCTGTTAGGAGCAAGAATCTCTCTCTAATACTCCCAAAACCTGACCCTAGCTCTCATCTCCTGTAGCCTATCCCCTGACCTAGAACACAAACATATCTCCCGTGCTACAACCTATCCTCTGCTGCAGTTAGTCTAGTGCCTTACCTCTTAAAACTAACCACATCTTTGCTTTCATCACCCAATCATTTCCTAATCTAGAGGCCATTAACTCAATCCTTCATTGTGGGCATGACTTCTTATGTTCGTTCCCTGGACCATTCTCCACAAAATCGTGCCCACTGTCTCACAAACCTCCTTTAGTACATCACCCAATCTCAAAATTATCTTGGTCCATGAATACCATGTTATTGCTCCAAACAATCACATGTATCACTCCCATGGAACAGACCCCACTACAAAATGTGCAGCATGCTTCCAGCTACCACCACTTACTCCAATCTGACCACAGAGGAAATCTTCTACATCAATGGACAGTCCACTTGCACCACCGAAACACCTCATATACCAACTCACATTGCTCCACTGTACTAGTTCATTTATAGGCCTCACCACCAATCCACTTTCCCATCATAATGAATGGCCACAGCAATTAGCCCATCTGGTGGAAAAACGTGCCAGTTCCCGCAAGTTAAAGGATTTCAATAACTTGTTCTACATTAAGAGTTATCAGAGTTTTCCCTGATTCCACACTCTCACTTAACTCCACAGTTGGGAACTAGCTTACCAAAATATCGTTTTCTCCAGCATTCTCCTGGTCTCAGTCTCCAATAAAACCCTCATAGTGGACACAGTACTTATTATTACTATTGGAATTTTATATGGTAGATCATATATTGCATATTTACTACTTAAAGTTTTTTAATATTTTTTTATTCTCACCCATTAACTTTGTTGATAATGTGCCATCACTTCCAATGATGATATGCCTCTAGCAATATTGATTATTGCTTCAGTACTTTCCCTACTCCGTGGTTGCTATCAACAGTCTCTGAGACATCAATTAGCTGTCATCCACCATCAGGCAACTACCTTGTTCTGTTGTTCATGAAGGGCCATAAACCTGAAAATTTCAATACTTAATGGTTGTACTTTCTCTTTCCTTGTTTCAACAGCATCCTGTCTTCAACTGTGGTTATTCTCTTAACCAAATGTTTAACTTATATATAGGAAAATAAACCACTGCTTGCTGCAGATAATGATATAATTTTGTGTGGTTGCAATGGCCTGATGACAGGTTATCTATTGGCTGCGCATTTCACCAATGTCATTGCCACCTTAACTTATCCAGGTACAGGGGGCCTACAGTTTAATGTGGAATCGGAATCACTGAAGCATTCTGGCATACTTCAAGACACACAGCGAGATGTGCCAGAGGTGAAAATCTGGTTAAGAGCCTATGAAAATCTCTGCCAAGTAAGGGATTCAAACTGAGGACCTTTCAATCTCCAGTCCAGACACCTTAACCACTGAGCCACCACGACTGCTCTTACCTCAGATGTTGGTTACATGGCATCAATTCGTGAAACATTGTAAATACTGAATATATAACCCTTTCTCAGCAGTGAAACACGGTGAACACGAGGCAGTTGTTATGGGCCATTTCAATGAATTATTGACCAAGAAATATTTAGTATTTGTAAATTTCTGGAATAGAATAGAAGATTATATTAATACCATTTTCAAGGAATCTTTAAGCCATATAAGAAGAAGTTTTCATGATTTGGATCAAAACATATTACAGGCAGAAAAGAAAACTGTGCTCAAGTTAGTAAGAGTAACAATGAGCTTTTCAGATTATAAGATAAGAATTTTTTTTGTATTTAATGCCCTTATATTTTGCCAGATAGAATAATAAAAGAAATATTATGAAAAAAGTATATCTCTAACTTTCCAACAAAATTTATTTAAGTGGAAAGGACAGGTAAAATATACCCATCACTCACCAAGTTTTTTTTGTTTATTTTTGGAATGTTTTTATTGCTCCTTCCCTCTTCCCATCGACTTTGATAAGTGCTGGGCATATTTTACCTTCCCTTTCCACATAAATATTGCTTCATGGCATTTCTTCCACTCGATTGTTGCTGAAATTTATTTAAGAAAATCATTAAACCCCTAAAATAAGAAGCTCATTAGCAGTAATGAGGAAGCAAGATTATTAAGCACATTGACATAATAATGATCGAATCTATAAGATTCATTTTCATTACATTGCCAGATATGGTAATTCTTTATATTTAAAGATTAAATGTTGACTGTAATAAAATTCTTAATTGATTAGCACTGTGCTGTAATCTGACTTAAACTTTTGACTATTTTCTTGGGAGCATAGAACCAGTGGCATAAACTCCAGGAACAAAGCATATCCCCTGTCCTGAGAGAAAATGGAAGATTAGAAGTTTTCAAACAAAATAATAAAACCTGGATAAAGTTAATCACGCAGCTATGTTGTAACATATAATTATCATGAAATCTTCACGGGTTCTCCGCCGAATAGTATTATCGAAAGACAAGCTTTCGGAGGCTTGCTCTGCCGCCATCGTCAGGTCCATTGTACGTATGAAACAACTAGAACTGCGCTGGAAGTCTCGCAGATCCATAGCAGGCCTAACTCTTATGGACCGTACCGTCTTCTGATTGGTTGACTACAAGGCCCGTTTCCATTCTGCTTGTCTGTAATTGGTCGGCTCTGGAATCAGCTGTAGACAGGGTCGGAAGATTATACCACCGGCGCCTTATCATCTATCAGCGAAAAACATGGTTTTAGGATGGAGAAAGCTGGTTTGCACGCGTCACTGAGCCACAGACCCAATATAACTCAATGGCTTTCTCCACTCTAAAAACCACGTTTTTCGCTGATGGATGGTATGATGCCGGTGGCAGAATCTTCTCACCCCATCTAAAGCTGATTCCAGATCTCACCAAATAAAGACAAGCAGAATGGAAACAGGCCTTGGAATCAGCCAATCAGAAGACGGTATGGCTCCATACGTGGCAGGCTCGCTACAGATCCACGAGACTTCCAGTGCAGTTCTAGTTGTCACATACGTACAATGTACCTGATGATGGCAGCAAAGCAAGCCTCCAAAAGCTTGTCTTTTGATAATACTATCCGGCGGAGAACGCGCGAAGATTTCACATCAAAAATACGCCGGGAAATTCTTACACAGTTCAGTCATATTAATGTGACCAACGTGAAATAACCAATCACAGAAGGCAGGTGGCAGCACATTACAGTGGAGTGTATATAAAAGATTTCCTAGGGCATCGGAAAGCATTTCAGTCATTGGTGTAATGCAGAAACGTAGAGATTTATCTGACATCCAATAGGGCATGATTATTGGCTTTCAGGCCAGGGGTGGAAGCATTTCGGAAACGGCTAATGTTGTGAACTGTTCACGTGCCACCGTGGTGAAAGTATACCGTGCATGGCAAAATGGCACTAATCAAAATCAGTGGTGTGGAACATGTGGTGCACCACGGGCTATAGATGACAGAGGTGAACGAAGGCTACGGAGATGCGTTCGGGCAAATAGACGTGCAATTGTTGAGCAACCGACTGCCCAGATGAACCAAGGGCCTACCAAGAGTGTATCCTCGACAAAGGTTCAGCGAAAGTTGTTACGCATGGGCCTCCGCAGCAGATGCCTGGTTAATGCACCTATGCTGACTGCTGTTCATCGGTGACAAAGGCTGGAATTTGCACGCCAGTACGGCAACTGGACGTCCACAGAGTGGCGGCAGATGGATGTTGGCGCATACAGCGTGAAACGTCTGAAAGGAAACACCCTACAACAATTGCCGGAAGGATCCAGGGTGGAGGAGGGAGCATTATGGTTTGGGGAATGTTTTCCTGGCATTCACTGGGTGAACTCATCATTGTGGAAGGCACGATGGATCAGCACAAATACATATCTGTCCTTGCGGACCATGTCCACCCCTACATGCGAATAATTTTTCCTCAGAATGATGGCATCTACCAGCAGGACAATGCGAGGTATCATACAGCTGGCAGTGTATGTGTGTGGTTCGAAATACACCAAGATGAGTTTACCGTAATCCCCTGGCCAGCAAACTCACCAGATTTAAACCCAGTTGAGAATCTGTGGGACCACTTCGATTGGGTTGTTCGCACCATGGATCCTCAACTGCGTCATCTAGCACAGCTGGTCATGGCACTGGAATCAGCATGGCTCAACATCCCAGTGAACACCTTCAGAAACCTAATTTATTCTCTTCCTGCACGCCACGCAGAGGTCCGCTCTGCCAAAGATGGTTATTCTGATTTTTGAGAGGTGGTCACATTAATGTGACTGAACTGTGTATTTCTCACATATAATTGTCACCTGCAAAAGAGAAAATATAATACTTAAATAACAAACTCAGGTTTATGCACCAATAGTTCTGGATAAGAATTCTTATGCTTTCAGAACTCTTCTGAAAACATAGCATTCTGTTATAACTACTGTAATATTCCTGTGTAACTCAGCAACTAAGTATTCATTGCTTCCCTTTTAATTTAAAATCACAGCTCATTGGTGAAGAATTACACTTCAAAAGTCCATCATCCTTTAATTGTTATAACCTCTTATTATTCACTGGTAAATTTATAGACAAGGAGAGGGCCCAGGCTGGAAACTGGAGCTGGAATTGGAGCAGAATTCAAGTGGTGATAGTCTATTTTCAATAAATACATACATTACAATAATAAAGTGCACTAGTCAACCAGTTCCAAGAAAAACCCATGGAAAGTTTTCTTAGTAATTTATATACTACGATTCGCCTTCCTTAACAGACTGGCCAATTTGGCCTGAATGATTAGGTGTTGGTTATATATTTTGGGCATTGTGATCGTGTTTTTTGCTTGCTTTCAGTTAGTAAATTATTTGTTTAATTTATTTTATATGAAGCAATAATTAATATTAAAGAAAAATACAATTTATTGATGTTAATTTTAATTAAATTATTATTATCATTTTAAAACAAATTTTTAAGTATTTTTTTTTTTACAATTTATTTATAAATATTTTCAATTTTTATTTATTTATAAATCTTTAGTGGGATCATATTCTTTTTGTCCGTTTGTTTGGCATCATCCAAAAATCTTCTGAACAGATTTTGATGGGGTATCACAGTTTGAAAATTTCGGATCTTACTTAAAATCTGTAGCATCTCTTATTGCTCTCTTTGATCTGAGGCACAGAATTTAAATTCCCCTTGATGTCAATATTCTTTAGGCTCATATTTCATTTAATTTGTATAAGTTGGCAACAAGAGAACTTTAATGTGAACATGAAAATAGTATGAAAACTCTGGTATCACATAGTAATGCTTCCCATTTTGCGAGTCTTTGTTTAGGAGAAATCTGTGCTAAAAAATAGAAAATTAAAATGTATACTGGTAGAAAAGCTGGTAAATGATTATGGCTGAATGGGAACATGCATCAAGGCCTATAGTAATGGTATTGATTATTAAATGTTTGATAGCCAATCTGCATATGTATTCGTTTGCTAAAATTTTATGTTTGTGCCATTAGAAGTTTATTTTTTGAAAAATATAACAATTTAAAGAAATACATTACATTGTTGATTTCTTGGAAAATATGGCTTAATTTTTTTTATTTTTCATTCCAGCATTTCATCCTTCAAAAATTAGTAGAACGTGCAAGACTAGTAAAAGATGAAAGTCTCAAAACTGTTCTTCTCATACTCAGTTCCTTATTTGGTACCTGGAGGTTGGAGAAGCACTTACCATTCTTATATCAAGGTATGAATGGTATAGTTAAGGCAGAAAAAAGAAGCTGACTATATAATTTATCTATCTGTTAATAGTATTATTTTATTAATTTATGTGCATCTTTATAGAGAAGTGATGCAAAATTCTGATGTTTTTGAAAATGACATTTCCCACTGTGTGCATAACAGATCTTAATGATATTAGGTATTAAAAATAAATCCTGAAAAATTGAGAGCTAAGCAATATGTAATATAAGGGAGTTCAATAAACCAGTGAATAATGAAGGTGGAAGTTGTAGTTATGATTATAAGATGTCGTGGGCTTTATAAATCTTAGAGAAACTTTCAATGTATATGGAAGGATGAGCTTAACAGGGTAGGAAGGAAGGGGCATCAACTCAAAGATATTACAAGAACATGAACCCATCTCTAAAGACCTCGCTGTTAAGAGACGTTAAGCAAAAGAAATTCTTTTTGTACGGTATTTAAGGAAAAGGAGAAGTCTGGAATGTACTTCCTAGTTTACAGTCGTAGGCGGCTTATTTGAATTAGTGACCACGTAACCAAGTAAATTAGTCAGTTTATGAGAAAAGATGATGGTATCATATTTTTGACCAAAGCCTCTCTGAACATGTATCTAAAAATCTAATGTTTAAGAAAATTTTATAACTAAAGATATATGATTCCTATATAACTACAAAAATTGATTATTTTGAGGGTGTAAACTCTGGGAAAGTTAGTAAATACATTTTAAAGATAATTATAATAAATAATGTATTTTCAGAATGAGAAACAATAGAAATTAAGTTTTTTAAATATATATCTATTAGTGATGTGCCGGATATCGGTATCCGTATCAGCAGATATCCGAGGGGGAAAAAAGATCTGTATCCGTATCCGTTACTTTTTTAGCGGATCTTCAACGGATCATTTGTAAAGAATTTCACTAAGCACGAATATAAAATTTTAAAGATGTATAGCAATGAAATACTGTTAACTTCAATTCCAATTACTTCATATTTATTAAAATCTCATATCTGGCACATTTATATTGCAAAACTTCATTATTTAAATATATATTTCATTACAATGAAGTCTTCAGGGGTGTACCGCCAGATTGTGTTGTGAAAACACAATATTTCAACAACTAGCTCCGCCATATTCTTCAGGTGTGGAGACATCTGCACTGGTCGGCTGACCCACAAATACCCTGTCTTTGAAGATGGCGAAGCTAGTCATCGAAATATCGTGTTTTCACAACACCATCCGGCGGTACACCCATGAAGACATCATTGCAGTCATACGCCGGAAAATTCTTCCTTCTTACATTTATTTTACTAGTTTACCAAAGGAAACTGGTAATTTACCATGTTGTAAGATTAAGGTATTATTTTAACTAGCTTTATAGTGAGATCAGGCCTCTAATCTTTGTGATTTGCTTGCTGAAATTATTTTTAAGGTAGTGCTAAAGTGTTTACATCAGATAAAACTTTAAAAAATAAATGTTATATTTAACATTAAGTTTGGTAAATTGTACTTCAAAAAGTGTAAATTGGCAGTTTTGTCACCCAAAAGTCTATTACGATGAGCATCATAAATTATTCCTGTTCCACTGAAAAACTGCTCACTTGGAACGCTTGTTACAGGTGATGATAAATATGTGCGACCCATGTGTCATAGACCTCCAAATTTTTTACTATTATTGTTAACAGTTATTTTTAACAATCAGGTGCAACTGATGTGCTGCACAATCAATATTATCTACGTCAGATAAAGTGCAGGATCTCTTCATGTTGGATCCTTCATCTCTTACTATGCAGTGCACATTCTGTTTGGGATTCCCCACCCTTCAAACATATTTTGAAATATTTCTGAAATGTAATCTCCCGTTTGGCGTTCTTCAAGTTTCTCCGCTTTTAAAACGATATTTTCCCTTATAAACTCTTTTGTAATGTTCTGGATACCAATGAAACACCTTACCAAAAAGCCTACCAGATATAGGATGTGAAGGAAATTCACTAAAAATCCTTCAACACGTCTTTATTTTCGATCCTAAAGTTCGCTGCAGATAAATTCCATAAAATATTTCCTGCCTTTTAGAACATAATTTGCAATAACATTTTCCAGCAATCGTCGGAACGCAAAATTTTCTTTGTGTTGAAAAGGTAATCCAGATAAAGCTATCATTTCTGCAATTAAATGGTTTTAAATAATTTTTATTTTTTACTATCCCACAATTTGACTTTTTCTATGTATTCGTAAAAAAAATGATTTTCTAAATTCTCTTTTTACCATTTTCAAAGACGTTCCCTGCTCATATTTTTGTGGGTGTTTTGTCTGAAGATGAATTTTTAAGATAGTTGTACATTCATGGGAATACATTCCTTCACAGAGTTTGTATTTAGCAGATTCATCATTTACTATCGTAAAATATTTCCATATTACAATACTATACTTTGTTGTATAAATTGTTTTTATTTTAATTTAACTTAGAACCTCACAAAAAACAGAAACGTATATAATCTACGCAATCCTATGTCTTCCTAAAATATAAACATAAACACACACAGTTCAAGGTCAAAACACGTCGCATAAGATGGACGTTCGTCAATAATAGATTGTGTTTGACGACTTTTCCATTGTCGGTCCAAATTGAAAAAGTTGAGATCCGTATCCGTATTCGCGGATCGAGACATTAATGATCCGTATTCGTATCCGTATCCGCAGATCTACATTTTTAATGATCCGGCACATCACTGATATATATATATATATATATATATATATATATATATATCAAGATGTATGTATGTGTGTTTCTTCTTCATACAAATACACAGTTTTCATCCAATCTCGATGAAACTTTGCACACTTATCCATTGAAACAAGGAGAAAAATACTGTCTACATTTGGTTGAAAAGCTTCCCATCTAATCGAAGTTGTCCGGTTCAAATTGGGCAATTAGGAACCAAAAAATTCGTAACTAAAATGACAGAAATGTTGCCGAAAAATTACTAACTTAAATTGTGTTGATACTCTGCACTATGCCACGAAAATCTGCAATATTCTGTGTGCCTCAGCGGACGTGTCTCTACTGCGGCCGAGCAGAGTTCAGCCCAAGTATTCCTCTCATCGCTTCACCAAGCTATTGACACTTTAGCTCAGCGGTGCCACGTGAGGCTGTCAACCGTGCAGTTCGGGTTTGAATCTTCATTCCAGCGACTACAATTATTTAACTCACTTTCTTTTAACTTTCCAGTGTGTTCTAGACCATCTATCTATTCTTTGGTAAAACAAATATATTTCAAATATTCTAGAGGAGTGTTCTAGAAGTTCACCCCCCCCCCCTCCCCTTGGGAGAGGGACTATATATCTACATCTACATCCATACTCTGCAAATCACAAACATTGTGTGTGGCAGAGGGTGCTAAGCACCAATCCTAAACTCGCGCATTCCAATCCCGAATAGTGCGAGGAAAGAAGGAATACATAAAAGCATCAGTACGGCATCTTCTTTCTCTAATCTTATCCCTCCGGTCATTGCGACCTAAATAGGTTGGTGGTAGAAGTATTTCATTGCACTCGAAATTTAATTTTTTTTTTGCATATTCTCCAATAAATTTGAACGCAAGCTTCGCCGTCTGTCTTCCAAACTATACCAGCCCAATCTGTGTATCAATTCTGTGACACTTTCATAAGACCGAGCGTGGTGGTGTAACGGATAGCGTTCTGGCCTCGCATTCGGGAGGACGGCGGTTCGAATCCCCGTCCGGGCATCCAGATTTGGGTTTTCCATGGTTTCCCCAAATCACTCCAGGTGAATGCCGGGATGCTTCCTTCAAAAGGCCATGGCCGAATTCCTTCCCATTCCTTGCCCCCATCCTTTCCCGTCTCTAAAGACCACGTTGTTAAAAAGGGACATTAAACTGTTACAAAAAAAAAAAAAAAAAAAAAAAACTTTCATAAGGACTGTAGAAACAAGTCACGAATCGAGTGGCTCTCCTCTACACCCTCTCCACTGAGTCAATCAGAACCTTGCTAGAAGGATCTCAGACCCCACAACAGTAATCCAGATTCAGACGCACTAGTGTTTTATACGCTGTTTCCGTTGTATGAGCATTACAAAATACGACCTATGAATCACAATTTAGAATTAGCCTTGCCTACGTCGGAAGTTATGCGCATGTCCCATTTCATGTTGCTTTGTACTATCACCCCCAGATACTTCAGGGAATCAACCGTGTCAACAGCTGAATTGTTTATTTTGTACTCGTGAACAAACTGATTCTTTTTGTTACTTATCCGCATTGCCTTGCACTTTTTTGCAAGTAAGTGTAAGCTGCCATTTACGGCACCAATCGAAAATAGTATCCAAATCGCGCTGAATTTCTAGGCAATTGTTGGAGCACCTTAGACCCTATAGATAACTGCATCGTTCGGTAAACAATCGCAACCAGCATTTGACATTGTCACCTAGATCATTTTTAAATATTATAAAAGAAGTGGGCTTATTACACGCCTGAAGTAACATTTATCCTTGAAGAGGCTTCCCCGTCAACAACGACAAACTGTGATTGACCAGTTAGAAAATTGCGTATCCACTTGCAGATCTGAGCCAAAATACTGTAAGCTCGAATCTTTGCTAAAAGCCGGTTGTGTGGTAAAGAATCAAAAGCTTTTTAAAAATCCACAAAAACTGCATCAACTTGCGAACCTGCATCGATAACTTTCATTACGTCATGGGAAAATAGGGCCAATTGTGTTTCACACGATCTCTTCTTCCTAAATCCATGTTGACACGGTGTAAGTAAATCGTCCTCAGCTAGAAACTTCATAATGTTCAAGCATATGACATGCTCCAGAATTCTGCTGTAGACAGATGTTAGAGATATGGGTCGATAATTCCTAGGATAACTCTGATCTCCTTTCTTGAAAATGGGAATTACCTGGGCTATTTTACAGCTAAAAGATTCTTTTTTCTCTTCTAAAGATATGGAATATATCTGACAGAAATGGTTCAATTTCGTCCGCGTATTCAGAAAATACTCTTACCGGTATACCATCGGGACCCGGCGCCTTACCCCACTTCAGGAGTTTTAATTGCTTTACAATACCTATGCTATCAATTTCTATCAGATCCATCTCTAATTCCAGACGATGTGGTAAAGTGGGGATGTTTTCCATGTTTTCACGCATGAATGAATTTTTGATTTCGGTGTTAAATACAGTATCCTTTTCGGGGCTGTCTTCAACTTCCTGTCCGTCTTTTATTAGAACTGGCTTATTGTTCCCACTACAACTAACTTTTTTTACATACGACCAAAATTTCTTAGGGTTTTCAGTGAGGCTCTTAGAGAGAGAATTGGAAAGAAAGTCATTAAAGGCCTCACGCATCCATCGCATTCTTAACATTTCCCCTTATCTCCTCTAACTTATCTAAATCAGTCTGATGCATCGTCCTTTTTGATCGTGCATGTATCTTACTTTGTTTTTAGAGTAACCTTTTGACCTCCCGTGTGTACCATGGAGGATCGTTCCTTTCCCTGATTGTCCGTTTTGGTATATGCAAGTTCATACCTTCCCCGAATATACGTAAGAATTGATGCCACCTCTCTTCAATGGTGCCTCTTGCTACTAAGAAGGTATGGTTATTATGCCTCAAATACGTTCTAAAACACTCTTTTCAAGCCCTTTCAAATCTGTAAACGATTTTCTCTTTTTGTGCATGGTTGTTAGTTTTACTGTAGCAAATACAGCTTTGTGATCACTTATTCCCACAGTGGTAGAAATATCCGTGAATAATTCAGGCCTATTTGTAATGATTATATCTAAAATATTTTCGTTACCGTTGAGGCATTGCATTGGTTCAGTTACGAGCTGCTCAAGATTGTGATCTGAGAAGTGGTCTAGAATTATTTTGCAAGCTGCTTTATGCCTGCCCGCAGTAATGTGAACGTAGTTAGTCCAGTTGATATCCGGCAAGTCAAAGTCACCACCTAGCATTATTGTATGGTCTGGAAATTGTCAAGCTATATTATTTACATTATTGCTTAAGGCCTCGGCAATATTTATGCCTGAATCTGGTGGACGATAGAAGGAGCCTATCACAAGTTTTGTCCTAGCTACGTTGAGCTTGATCCATATGATTTCGCAGACAGTATGGACATCTATTTCGCTACATGGGAGATACTTACTAACAGCTATAAATATAAGTAGGTTTACTGGAGTTCGCAGATCATATCACTGCAATGGAATTGGAGAAAGCACCAAAAATGTCACAAAAAAAAGGTAATCAATAGGACAAGTAAATCTGAAAGCTAAACAAGCAAAATAGATGCAGCATCAGAAACACCTAAACAGCATGATGCTTGCCTTGAACAAGTTTGGATCAGAGCTTCCATGTCACAAGCTGCTAAAACACTAGAGCAAAGAGGGGCTCGCGTCGAACGAGAACGAATTAGAGTTTCCACAGTGACGGCTGTGGAAACACCTGTGCAAAGAGAAGCATAATAGAGTTTCCACAGCGAGGGCTGCGGAAATAGTGAAGCAAAGGGAAGATTGCGCTGAACAGATGCGAATTAGAGCTTCCACAGTGAGGGCTGCAGAAATACTGGAGTAAAGGGAATCTCGCATCAAAATATGTCTAGTGGGGATAAATCAGGTGAGAGAGAGACTCTGGCAGGGTAACCTGCGATTGTGGGGCGTTTAATTATGATCCTCAGTGTGGTTAAGATACACATCCAAATGTTCTGATTGGGAAAATGGATGTAGTATGCAGTTATTGTCAAGCAAAAAAATTCCGAGGCAAACCTGCTGGAATGTGTTGCTGGAACAGGAGAGTCAATTTGACACCTCTTCAAGAGCCACCTGCTCCACTGAGTTGGTAACATTTCTGGAAATACCCCTGGATTGAAGCGTTTTTTGAAAAACATCCACAAGTACAGCTCTGGCTTCCTGATGACTTCATTTGGGGCATACATGATCATCGGAGATGGATTCATGCCTACATTCAGGGTTCAGGGCCAAATTTACCATCGTGCAGGCTTCTTTCACTTCCCAATGAGGACCCAAAATTCTTGCAAATTTATTTCATGGGCGATGAAGAATCGTAAGCTGATCGACGGTGTGAAACGATATCCGAAACTTGACGAGATATTGTTTTAAATGTGCAAAGACTGTTATTCACAGAATTACTTAATTAGGCTGTTCAAGAGAGCTTTAGAAAGTTGTGATAAGAGCTGACAAACATCCGCGAGGAGCACATGAACGACAGTTTAATGTGCCCACAATCAATGAAGTCACCATTGTAATTTCCGGATAAGACTGTGAAGGGCAAGATATCATCTTACAGAGGTAGAGTGAAGGTTTACAGCGGATATCTGAAATGCACCGTTCATATGACACTTTACAATACATGCTAATATTTTGGGGAGGAGAGGATGGCACCATTTTTTAAATCATGTAAATAGATCTCTGCACTGGACAAACCACTCAGTAGAAAGTATCGTCGATATATTTCTACATTTATCGCATCATGATACGCGGCAATTCTTCCAACCACATGCTCAAGTGCCGAGATCTTTTTCATCAATTTGTGGTCGACATGTATGTGAAAGTGGAAAGTGAGCGCCTTCTCTTCATCAGGATATATCAGAAACAGCTTCGTGCTGACGACTATACTCATCTGTGGGACGCAATCACCAGTGACAGGAAAATTGTACCCCACACACCTTCTAAATATGAAAACATAAATAATATTTCATTTGCATGACCAAAAGTGGGCGGCCGCTATTATATGTATATAGACTTCGCGACAAATGGGTTTTCAATTTAAGCCAAAAAGAAGATGCCTCTTGTTCCTACCAATTGTACAGTATTTAGGGATGGAGAGAAAACTTTTACTATGAGTCCCATGTCTCAAGGATTTTTTATTTTTTTCAAGAAAATGATGAGGAATTAAAGTATCAGACAATGTAAGTTTTCAGCAAAGATAACATGACATGGAAATTTCAAAATTTAATGCATTTAAATAAAGGTTGGAAGGTTAGAAAATATGAAATTGAATAATATGGTAGTCAATAAATACTTTGTCAGCAGAATAAGACGTAATAAAATAAACCAGAAGTAACAAGGAGTTTTTCAGTAGTGGAAGTTTTGATAGGAGAATAAAATTTAAAGGGAAAAGTTTAGATTTCAGTTAAATGAAATGCTTAACTCTAATTAATTTTCATCAGAAAACAAGGGCTGATTCACAAAAGTTGTAAAAGGAAAGAGTGTTTAAAATTGTTAAGACTACATGCTGTTAAAATTTGAGGCACATTGGAGAATGTTTTAGTAATTTAAGATCATTTGACAAATGTCAGGTATCTATTAAATTTTGTAACTTCGTGACAAAATTTGTTATCAGAACCATGAGTTAGATTATATAGTATTGCATATAATTTCTATCATCAGTGTCTATGTTACTTTAAATTAGAAAGCAGTTTTACAGTTTTCAAGATAATATTTTGCATTGCATCAGCTTTGAGCATTCACCTGGAGAAATATTTAAAAAATTCGTATCAAAATTATTTATTTTAGACTAAACTATTAAAGTTACGAAATTTTTAATATCAACTAATGTTGACGTTTGTTACAAGACTTAGCGATTTGCAAAGTTTCAGAGTGATAGGATTATTTTAGTTGTCAAGATGAAATTTGATGATGAAACTTTCTGACGTGAGATTTGATGCCTGATCAGCTCTCCAGAAGTTACTTATGTGAGGCGGAACTTCGGGACATTCCCACAGTTTGTGAGTGTGGACAGCCATATAGAACTTTCACTCGCGGCCACCCAGTCATCCTGAAACAGTGAACGCAACACAATGTGAGCACAGTCGTCCACAGACCGTGCGCGTGACAAGATGTAGGTTCGCGCAGTACCATAAGAACAGTCTTTCAGGAATCACGAGCTTGATAACATGTAGTTCAGTCAGTTTTCATTTAGAGCACTACAGTGCTACGGAGTTGACAAGATGTAGGCATCGCAAAGTTTTAAAGTTTCAGTCAGAATAACAGCTATGCAATTTTGAAGTAGTATTACACCATGAGGGGCTTCGGGATTACTTAAGTGTCGGTTGCTCGCTAACCTAATGTAACAGTAGAAGAACATGACAAACTTTTACATACATTCAAGTGATAATCAATCCTACTTTGAACTTTGGGGTGTGGTCTGGCTTGAACGGTTAATTGAACTTGCTATTACATCTTCAGTTAAATTGTCTGATGCCTGTTCAGCTAATGCCTTTGCAAAATCTTTTAAGAATATAGTGATTTTTGAACAACTACTGACTACTGACTTTTTCTTAGCTTGAGGTAAAATGAAGCTAAGTGGCGACCTTTTCATTATAATAAAGCCATAGCTGGTCCAAGGTTACACACGGTTAAAGTTGAGACAAAGCTTTATGCACCACCCCAGGATAAAGCTATTCTTCTCACACAAAGAATTAGGGGTTGGCTGCTTCACATTACATGGAAAATTCCCGAATTCAGGGCAGAGCAATCCAGAAATAACTGGGCTTTACACTAGTCTATAAAACAAGGTTGACAAAGGGAACTTGTTCATGGTTCCTGGGACAGATTTGGAGAAGTGTACATCAGTGTGTGTGTGTGTGTGTGTGTGTGTGTGTGTGTGTGATGTTTGGAGGAAGTGAAATTTTAAAGTGAAGCTGATAAAGATATTAGGCAGAACTTAGATGGGTGGTTAGATCATGCGTTTTTTTGGCTTATAAAATTACAAGAGGGTGGCAAGTTTTTTGAATTGGTGCTGAAAATCTAGATTCTGAACTGCTTTTAGTAAAAGAAAAGAAAAGAAAGGTGGCCTTTATTGGAAATTAATGATTGAATGAGTGTATTACTGGAAAGTAACCTACAGCCTATTTATTTGTTTCAATGCCAATAATGTATCATTTATTACAGTGTAACCTATCTGGTAGTAGAGATATTTGAACTTCTTGAAGAAAATACAGTGACACTTTTTTTATTTATCTACAATTTTTATTTTACCAACCTTTAATTCTTCAGTTAGTGTAAACATTAATAAAATCTCACTTAGTGTGTTGGTAACTGCATTTAAAAAAAAGAACTGTCTGCTGAATCTTTGAACAGTTACATTACCTTATTGACCACAGTCATAACATTGAATATAAATTTTTAAAGAACTGATAGTTTAAACCACTCAACCAAACCCCTATTTAAATGCAGCAGTATCTAGTAGTTGACGGCAGCGACGAGAGGAGAACATATATAAACACACAAATAAACTCTTTGTGTGTTTATATATGTTCTCCTCTCGTCGCTGCCGTCAACTTTGGTGAGTGATGAGTCATTTTCCCTGTCCTTACAATTATATTGCCTAAAGCAGTTTCCTTTTTCCTTAGTTTAATTATTGCAGTATCTAGTAGACAAGTTAAGAATGTAATGAAGGAAATGGCAAAAACAGACAGCATACTTGATACACTGATTAGTAAATAAGGATTTTGTATGGTTACACATTCAAGAGGGGGAGTACTGGGAGAAGTAATATGCAGATGTACCAAAAAAAAAAAAAAAAACCAAACTGAGTTTTTGTAATTTTTGCAAGTGTGTTGTGTTTTTAAGGAAAAGCTCCTAAATGTTACAAACTTTTTCTTCAAGATCATCGAAAATGTTGCAGTGCTATGGTTACAATTCCAAAACAAAGCAACGATCAAGCTAATGGAAGACTCTAAGGTTGCCTTGCACAAACAAAAGCAAGACAAGTGAATTGAGACATCAAGACAGTGCTTGTTTTTTCAATGTGTGAGGAGTTGTCCATTCAGAGTTTGTTTCACAAGGTCAGACATTAACCAGTCCTTTTATCTGAATGTTTTGAAAAGATTGCACAGCAATAGTTGGGTGACTGATTCATCCATCAAGATAATGTCCCCACTTGCAAAGCACCCTCTGAGTGCTGATTTTTTACCAATAACATTCCTGTGCTCCACCCCTCATTTACATGACCTTGCCTCTTGTGACTTCTTTTCACTTCCTCAAATGAACAGAGACGTGAAAGGCAAACATTCTTCCAACGTAGATGAGGGGAAGTAAAAAAATGATGGAGGTACTGTCAGGCATCACTGAAGATGAGTATAAAAACATTTTGAGCAATGGAATAAAAGATTGTACAAGTATATCAGTTTCAGTGGAGAGTACATTGAAGGCAAATGGTTGTGTTTTCTCAAAAAACTAAATACATTAATTACAAAGAAAATAGTTC
This sequence comes from Vandiemenella viatica, assembly GCA_031002005.1. Classification (NCBI taxonomy): domain Eukaryota; kingdom Metazoa; phylum Arthropoda; class Insecta; order Orthoptera; family Morabidae; genus Vandiemenella; species Vandiemenella viatica. Next base: position 208,220,736 of record JARYHS010013630.1, on the reverse strand, counting down.
AGTTTCTTTTGCATAACCCTTCATATAATATAAATTATCCAGTATATCAGTTGCTAATGTGTATAATTGGACAGGATACCCGGGAGACTATTGGGATAGGTCTCAATGTACTGCCTCCACGGTAGTGAGAAGATAAACCGGAAAATCAAGGGAACTGCCATACAAAACCTAGCTCTGATTCTTGCTTGAGTGTTGTGGGGATACAACTAACATTTTGGATTTCAAATAGTGTAGCTGGAGGAGGTGAAATGGTGAGCATCTATGTTTATCTTTTGATATCCATTAATTTGCATTCAACAGCTGAAGCAGTAAAGGTGCTAGGCTGGGAGTCATTGGAGGATGTAAGGTGGATGAAGAGAACGATTGGCTTCCATAAAACATATGCTGCTAATGAGGTATGGTTGAGTACTGAGGGTAGATTTAGGAGCAGCAGAGGGAGGCAAAAGAGAATTGTGACCATAAATATCAATTGATTCAGGCTTAATGGAGGTGGAAGTTGTCATTAATATATGTAGATCTTGGACTAGAAACCTTTACCTACAGAGACAATGAGCAATATATTGCAGTTTGAGTCAGAGATTTTAAAGTAAAAATTTATATAAATCATAAGTACATGATTAGAGAAACTGACGAAGGAAAAAGGAAGATGATAGATTATTTCCCATAATTAATAAGAAAGAAAGAAAAATTACTAAATATATCAAAGTCATTAAAACCTACAATAACTCATACAAACACACACTGGGGAGGGCATCTTCCCATGAAAGTTTCAGTGGAGGATCACTTCCTTTGTGGTACCCATCTGTGCCAAAAATCTGGTGCAGCGTCATAAATTTCTTTTTTTGTTTCTAGCAAGTTATTCATCATTTCCTTGGTAATTTGTTCTATTCCCAGATTCCCTTACCATAAAATAAAATATTCACTCTCCCTTATACCTCAACGGAAAGTGTCAGCTTATGGTCATGGTCATCTCTTCCCTTCCATGCACTATACCTAGTTCCTCTACAAACATTCATCCCAGCCTTGTCACACTTAATACATTCCCAGCATACTCTTCACCCTTCTTCTATCTTCTAATAAATCCCATCTCAGCTTCTGTATCAGTTACCTATTGTGTTCCACAGTAATTTCCATAAACAAATTCAGCTTCCCTTCATTGCACTCCCTCCACCACAAAATGCCATTAATATTTTTTTTTAAATCATCATTCCTTGGAATCATGATTTGCTCTTTCAAACCTTTGTAACTCTTGGTGTAGTTGGATCCTTCTAATGTATGGATTGACACTTAGTTTCAGGATCATGCGTGAAAAACTAAGATTTCTCATAACACATCACATCATTAGCAAACAATCTAAATTCAGACTATAAACCGTTATCACAATCATTCATCAATATAGTAAACAGCAAGTATCCATAGCGAGTGGAACATACATGAGAGTTTAACTCTTCATGTGCTATATTAAGTAATTTTATGTGTTTTCTGGTTTACTTTCTGTATGTCTGAATCTTCACTTCTCCATGCACAGTTTATTTAAGTAGAAAGCATTCTAATGGTACAAAATTTTGATTTTGTTATTCCAAAGAATTTTTACAGTTCATGTCATTTTGACTATCCTCAGAATAATTTATGTACATCTTTATATTATTATTTTTAAAAGAGCTACTTGATTGAGAGTGAGAGTGTTGACAGTTTTTGTTCAAACTACTCGTGACTGTCATACTCTTTCAATGTACAGTGCTATGCTTGTGTGTTTCTGTGTTGCCATTTTCGTCAGAAACCTTCAAAAACGTAAGTGATAAGAAAAATGTTTCCATTCATGTTTTATTACATAGTCTTTATACAATAGTACAGCATCCCAAAATTCTTTTCCAGAAATCACATGAAAACTGTACAAACGTCCAGCAGAAACAAACACGACTCCTCATATTTCTATAACTAAAAACATGTAAACCTACTTATAGTGCGTTTGAAAATGGGAATAAATTCCCGAAACGCGTCATGCGCAAAATAAATTAAAGCAACAAAAGTAACTGTGTCGCAGATTTTCATTTGTTTACCCTCATGTGTTTATTGTCTTTCAATTCTCTAACTGATCATACAATTACAGGCAAGTGGTACTATAGCAATGTGGAACTATAATATAACTTACCACTCCATGTGGCCAAGGGCTCATCTTTAGTCAAAAACTTATTTTCACCGATTTCAAGAACAGTTACACTGTCTGACAACTAATATTTTTGGAAACTCCCTCAGGAAAAGTAATATTTCAAATCCAAAGGAATTCCTCTATTAAATGAATGTACAAATATTATGTACCAGAGAAAATACTAAAACAACTGAAACAAGAAGCAATACAGTGAATATTATGTATGTTCTACATGGCTTCAGATAAACATTCTGCACCACTTGCAAAGATTTATTGAGGAGAACTGTTATAATATTTCTTCCTTCTTTCAGAAAAAGATTTAATTTTTTTTTGGTGATTTCCTTGGTTCCAAACGACTAAAAAGAGTGTTAAAGAAGTGTTGGTATCAGTTGGCCTTGAGAAATATGCTTGTATGTTACTCCATACTACCTTGTCTAAGAAAGTGTTTCTGAGCTGAAGTGTACTGCTCTTTGTACTAGTATTATCATTAATTGTGTCATTTTGCATACATTACTAGCACAGTTGTATCTGCAATTTAGAATAGTAGCATTTATTCAATAACAAAACTTCTGCAATTTTAATCATTGCAATGGCAAAGATATTAATTAACACAACTCAGCAGATTTTTTAACTGTTCTTGGGATTCTCCGATATCCTTTAATCTGAATAATGTTCTTGGTCACTTTATTATTTACTTTAGCATCAAAAGTTCTCAAGGGAAATTATTCATCAGTTAACTTTATTTTCAGTAGCATGGGAATTTTCATGTCATTATTGACTGTTCAAAACATCTACAGTTTGCAGGAATCAGTCTATTTGCTTGTCATTACCATAGCAGTGAAAATATGGCAGCAGCTTGAAGTCGGTGGCAGATAAGCAGCGAATAGCATCATCTTTCAAATGTGTCACATCTCTATTTGATGGTTGCTACTTGTCCCATAAAATATGTTTCCAACCTTACATTGCCTTCCACCTCGGACTGAGTTCCTTTGTATACAAATATGTGAATACTAAAATGGAATGTATTGGCATCAAGTGATACTTTACAACCTATGTAGTAATTTCTCAAAATATTTATATCACATTCGGATCTTGTTACAAGAATATTGCCACATTTTCTGGCCACAATATTCAGTGTCACTAGGGTTCTGTTCCTAATAATTTCCAGATTGTACTTCAGTAGGCTTTTGTGTTTTCATATGTTCAACCTCGACCACTATACTGCATATGTCAATGATGGTTCTCCATGATTGATGGCAATGTTTCTTCATGACAGCTCAGTAGAACACGTCTGTCCATAGACAGTATTGAGCCAATAAGAATGGAATTGTCAGATATGCATAACAATCTATATCTGCCAAAGTCTGCAGCCTGTTGTGCAGAGTAACATTAAAAGGTCAAAATATTGCTTGTCTTGGCCTGTAGAACTTTTTCCTACTTACAACTGGCTATATGGAGAGTTATTTTGGTCACTACCAGGAATGAACTGCTGATCCACAATAGTTTTGATCAATTATGTATCTTATACATTTACTACTAGTATTTACTGTAAACTCTGATATTTGCATTAGAATTTATTGACCCACATTCTGACAATCTTAACATAAGCATTCACTTCAACTTATTACAGATGAATACAGGGTAAGTCAAAAGGACTTTACAACTTTTGAATGCTATAGAAATTTATTGAGATGACTTACAGAAACAGTAGATATGTCAATTTGTAGCCAGCAACCTCAAGTTTCACATAAAATGGTTAAGTGTCATTTTGGTTTGTTGTGACTACCATTTGTCATGTGGCAAACATCCCACCAGTAATTAATTTCTTCCCATGTGTTACAGCAAATAAGGTGTAACATGTGCAATGACAGCATAAATTCGATTTTTCAAGTCAGCCAAATTGTTTGGTAGGGGAGAAACATACACACAATCTTTAATGAAACCCGAGAGAAAAAAATTCAGTGTCAAGTCTGGGGAGGGAGGTGGCCATGTGATTGGCCCTTCACGGAAGCAATTATCGAGGAAACCTCAAACTTCTGTGAGGAAATGAGGTGGTGTACCATCACTCTGGTAAGAACCATCTTCATTGATCTGTGGAATTAAAAAATTTTCTAGCATATCCAGATACACAATACCAGTGACAATTTTATCCTTGAAGAAGAAAGAGCTTTACATTTCAATTTACTAAGGGCACAAAACATTTAAACACATTAACAAAGTTCTTGTGCCAAGAGTAAATTGTAGGCCTGCTTGGAGGTTCTTTAGTGTATTTGGTGCAAAGTTTATGCTGGACAATTGTTGCAGAGTTTGTTTAATGAAACCAAAACACAGCGAGCATACACTGCAACATTGAAAGTAGCCATTTTAACTGTGCACTATGCTGGCACTCCTGGTGGTGGAATGGTATACTGATGCACTATGTGTATCAAACTTGAGATGTTTGCTATAAAATGATGCACATGTTGATTCCAAAAGTTATCTTAACAAATTTCTATATCATTTCAAAGTTGTAAAATCCTTTTTGACTGACCCTGTATAATCACTTTGTAAAACCACCACTCAGAAATGTAATGCAGTGACAATAAAATTAATTGCTGTCAATTAAAAAATCTATGGTTAATCAGTGATGAATGCCATCTAATACGAGATGTTTTATTTATTAGTATTCATTGAAGACTCATTTTTCAATATTTCCACAGGTGGCTATGTCAGAGGCCCTGAACCAGCACAGTTCCTGCAGAATGGTCTATTAGCACTATGTGAGAGTGTTAAAAAGGATGCTGTTGCCTTAGTTGATGTCCTGGCACCTCCTGACAAAGTGCTCAACTCTGTCTTGGGCCAAGCTGATGGCCATGTTTATCAAAATATGCAAGCCAAGCTTTATTCAACACCACAAACATTTGAAAGGCCATCCTGGTGGAAAGATGTTGTATTTTGGCAGCAGTCAAGGCTCTGAACTATAATTATTTACATTGTGTGTATTGCCAATTTCAAATGTCATTAATGAAAAAACCAAATAGTTGTGACACAGATTTACAGAAAAGAATTTAGTAGGTACTCTGTAATAAGTGTTTTTGTTATTATTTTAGGTCTCTTGAATTCTCATGTGAACTTAACTGACAGGTATTAGATTAATTTCTTTTATGTTTAGGGGCTGAAGCTCTCAGAAGAATTTATTATAGTACTGGACGAAGGGGTTTGAAACTATTTAATGATGGCCTTCATTGTATAAAATAGTTACTTCTGCTATGCTGTTATATTTACAAGGGAAATTTGAAAGGCCATCCTGGTGGAAAGATGTTGTATTTTTGGCAGCAGTCAAGGCTCTGAACTATAATTATTTACATTGTGTGTATTGCCAATTTCAAATGTCATTAATGAAAAACCAAATAGTTGTGACACAGATTTACAGAAAAGAATTTAGTACTCTGTAATAAGTGTTTTTGTTATTATTTTAGGTCTCTTGAATTCTCATGTGAACTTAACTGACAGGTATTAGATTAATTTCTTTTATGTTTAGGGGCTGAAGCTCTCAGAAGAATTTATTATAGTACTGGACGAAGGGGTTTGAAACTATTTAATGATGGCCTTCATTGTATAAAATAGTTACTTCTGCTATGCTGTTATATTTACAAGGGAAATTTTTTTGAATATAAATTTATAATTTCAGTTTTTAATATTGTTGGTCTTAGGAATGGATATAATAAATGATTACATATCTTTTGATACCAGACTTCTTTTGTTCAGTTACTGCCCTCTTAGATAAAATATATTTCATCACAACTTAGTAAATTTAGTTGTTTGCTTTATAATTTGGTATTTGATAAAGCTACTTTTATTTTAAAGAATAACTTTGATAGTGGCTTCCATAAATTTCTGTTGGATAAACTGATATTCTGCCATATACAATTAAAATATTATTGCTTTGTGTCACTGAAGAGAAATGCTATGTAAAAAAATTGAAATGTTATACATTTTTCAGAGCTAGTACCCATGATGTCATAAGATATTTGCATGAGTTAGATTCTGAGATATATGTACAGAAAGATAATAGGGTAAGGATGTAGTACAAATTCTGAGGAAACAATTTTATGTGTCAGAGTCAGTGAAGTGATTTTAATAATATATTTTTATGCAGAAAATAGGTTGTATTTTTGTACTAACTATTGGTGACTTGTTTTTTATTGTATAATGTATTTACAGTATTTTTGATAAATGAAGATTATAAAAAAAAACCTACTTTGTATGACTTTAATATCATTGTAAAAGTTTTTTGGCTTGTGTTCCTGATGCTGTAGAAGCACATATTACCAAAGATTGCTTCATGCAATAAGGATTATTGTGTTTGGGAAAATAAAAATATTTAGTAAAGTTGTTGATGTTATATATTATTTCTTAAAATACCTTTATTCAAACACTGCTTCATTTGGGTAGGTATAGGTTACCACCTTATACCAACCATACTAATTACAATTCTTTTTTCCTAATCAGCTAGGTCTAAGTGAATGCTGTGATGATCATCATATCCAGCTGAGAAATACTTTACAATTGGAATAACAAACCACATTCAACAGAAGGCAATCAATGCCACTCATTTCACTTGGTATATGAGGTATTATCAGAAATTAATGAGAATTTTTCTTTATCTATTAAGCTTGATTAATTTTGTACCCTTCAAAGTAATTGTCCTATCTTAGAAACGCTTCTGAAATTCACAATTTTGTATACCATTCAGCTCCTTCAGCAATTCTGTTTTTATCTCATCAGTAGTGGCTAAAAATTGTCCTTTTAGGGTTCTCTTGAGCTTGGAAATAGAAAGATGTCACAAACGACCATGTCAGGTGAATACAGTGGCTAGGAAAAACAACAGTTTTATTTTTTACTAAAAAAAATCACGAAGAAGTAGTGAAGTGTGAGGGGGAGAAATATTATGATGCAATTTCCACGAGTGGCTTTAGTGGTACGGTGATATTCCAGAATAATTTATTCACTTGTTAGACATTGTCAATGTTGTTGATGTGTTAGGACAGTAGTACCCAACTGGTTTCTCTCGAGTACCCCTTCGAGAAATGGTTCAACATCATGTACCTCTTAAAAGATTAAATAAAAAATGAAACCTGTTTTTCACAATATATTAAATTAATCCAATAGAAATTACACAAAAATTCAACAGATGTACAAAAATATACTTGGAGATAGTGATATTTGTATAATTCTTTAATTATCTTCCTTATTACTAGCCACACATCCCAGTTGAATCCTGGGGTTACACGTTGTCAGGCCACAAGGCTGCATGGGGGTAATGCAACACCTTGTAAGAACCTTAGAATTTTAGCAAATTCTAGCTCTCACCTTTAGGCATAAGGGGGAAAGCTCACTTTTCAGTAACAGATAGTTTCATTTCTTGTATAGGTTAGGAGAGTGAGGCTTTATATAAGCATGCAGATACAGTAACCAAACAGACTATATAAACCTTTTTAGAAGCAGTAAAGGTATTTAAAAGTTAATAAAAGACCTAAATAAACTTCCTATAACAGTAAGAAAACATAATCTTGGTAGGAAATAGGTTAATTCACATAAATTCAATTCCAAACAATAAACTTTGCTATGGTTAATTTCAACATTTCTAAACCAATTTAAATGCAGTAAAGACTGTCAGTATTTAATAAAAGCCGTATATAAACTTTGTATAATAGTAAACAAACTCTAAATCAACCGGAAATAAAATAATCATTAATAATCCAACTTTGAAACAATGAGCTTCTACTTTGGGAGCATTTCGTCATTTCTAAACCGATTTAAGAGCAATAAAGTGGCTCAACATTTAATAATGTAGAACTAAATTAACTTCCTATAATGATATAAAAACTTTATACTAACCTGAAACATGATAATTCAGTTCACCACACAATAGATTTCTAATATTTGGTATTTCACTGTTTCTGCACACTTTTAAATGAAATAAAGTAGTTTTAAAGAAATAATAACACAGTTAAAATATAAATTCACTAAAATTCGTAGTTTCTGGATGTATAAATAATTTAAATCAATTTTTAACACTTCGTTAGGTGCACTTCACTTTTAACATTTTTTATCACAAAATCCTAGAAAGCTTTCGGAATAAAAAGTAGATTTCTTGAAAGATCCACAAATCTAATATCACATATATTAATTTCAAGCAATTCCATGCAGTAGAACAGATTCTATAAAGGTTTTAGAAATTATTTTACAACGAAACCATGCGTCAGTTTAGGAATTTATTACAGCTGATCAAAGTTTAGATACAGAGATGAAACAACTTTCAGAATACGTAATTCAACACAGAGAATATTTTGGTAATTTTACATTTTCGATAAAAGTAATAGAAATAAAGTTATTAAATTAAAACATACGTAGCATTTTTGGTAAATGTTGTCAACGCTGTAATTTCACTATCCGCGCATCAATCTTAATAAAAGTTACACCAGAAAACTCGGGAATTTTGGGAGAACACGTTGATACTAATATTATTTAGATAAATTGTGATTTAGCTGAAATGACGAAATATTGCAACTTCAGAAGAATAGTAATTCCCCCGAGTAGAAAGTAATCGCCTCATACGCTTAGGATAATAGATCTCTAAAAACCAATTGCTTAAAGTTACTCATGCGTATCCACTATTTCTCTACTGAAAAAGTCCAGGCACTGACATCTTTTAATTTCCATATATCCGTTTGGTTATCGAGTTAGCTCAGACCTAATTTTTCAAAGTGGTAGCAGAAAGCTGCGTTTTGGCCGTGACGTCAGAGAGCCTATATAACCTGTTGCGCAGAAGACGCGCCAGCTTTATTCATTTGAGAGCTGAGCTGAAATTTGCGTATAGTCTGTGTAATGGTCTGTTCGGTTGGTAGAATGACGGTTATGGGAAGGCTACCAAGTCGGCCATCTTGGGACTTCGGTGTATGACGCAATTAGTAACATGAACTGGTAAATTTTCATCAGGGGTTCGGTCGGTTTTAACATCTCTCCACAACTTGCAAACTTTTGGAAACGTATGTTCGATTCGCCAATTCAACTTTTAGGATGCTATTTTGAACTTTGATTTTCTTTGAATAAATTTAAAGATTTTGGAAAGTGAACTGTTGTTATTTCGTAGTTAACTAATAACCTTTTCAATATTTGTGGGTCAACAAATATTGTGGCGACCTCAAGCATTCAAGTTGATCTATCCTGCTACATGGTCAATTCAAAATTATTTCGTAAGTTTTACAGAGAACTGTGTGTCATAATCAAGAGTGTAAGTTGAGGCACTAAGGCTATACTCAGCCCCGGTATCAGCCTTCGGTCTTACAACCTTCACCTGAACTGTGAACAATTAAGTTCATGACCATGTGTAGCCTTCTGGTACCTATAATTTTAAAAAACTGGTCGCCACACATTTGTATAACCCCAAATGTGAAGGGTAATATAAATAAAGTCACTTAACACAGTTTGAGAATATAAAAATACTTATATTCTTGATAATAGTTCACTCGTACATTGTCAGTACCAGATACATGAATAAAACATCGAACAACAGTTTCTTTGAAGATTGCAGATTAAGTACAATTCTACGAGAAGACAAAAATCACTGAGTCCCCCTAACATTAGTGAGTATTATGGCATGTTAGAATTTTCCTAAACCGCTACCAGCTGGAACAATTTGCGGAGTTGCATCTCTTTCCGGCGAAAGAATGAGACCAAAGTGAGACTACATATTACAAAGTTACTACTTTGAAAATCTAGCGCAGAGTGAGACAATCTGTGCTTGCTGTGACGTCTTTTATATATTTCTCAGAGTCTATGATGTCAGCAATTGCTTCTTTAATTAATATCTCCAAAAGTACAAAATAGTTAACTTGAAATTTTTACAGGGACTTTCTATGACCACGTTTTAATTTAATTTACATTCAAAAGGGTTTCTATACTCTTAAAATTGAAGTCATCACATGACCAACTTGGCGGAATTTTTAGCGCTTCATCAAAAATTAACGACAATCTATCTTTAAAAACTTAATTACCAGACAGATGCTTAAACTTTTTACCAAAACCATTATATATTCGTAATCCTCTTAATTTGAGCTATCTACTGATATAAATTTCAAGTTAATATTCCTTTTAGTTAAAAAGTTCATTTTTTCTCTTAATTAAAACTGCTAATTAAACTTTGCCAAATTATTTAATTTTACTACCAAAATATCGGGGACAATGCTGACTATAGCTGATGATAAATGTTCAGCTGTAGCTTTACTCGATTCAAAGATATCTTGCATCTTAGATTTTTACTTTTCAAATCGCGTGTTTCAAAACGTGAACAAACTGAATTATCTCTTAAAATAAATGTTTCACGATATGATAAATACACTTTAAAATAATTTTTGTGATGAATTCTCACTGTTGGAATGAATACAGGGAAATTCCTTCATGTTAACAATTACTCTTCTTGAAATTTCTAAGTCCAACATAAGCAACTTTACAATCGATGTATAGAATATTTTACTACTGGGGATAGTAGTGGGAGTGCTTTTGGTGAACTAAAAGGTACTTTACAATGTATCGCTAATTGGGAACCACTGTGTTAGGTCATCCACAGTGTTGGTCACCTTTCCATGGCCCTCTTTTAAATGTCTCTACCACTCATAAACTCTGTTTTACTCATTGTAGATTAGCATCATTTAATTGACAGAAATAAACAAAACATTCAAAATGGCTGACAATTTCAATATACTTAAGCAAAATGTGTACCAACCAAAAAAATAATAATAATAATTGAAAATTGTGTTTATAATGGCCACTAAATTAAAAAATTACATTATATTTTTATAAGATCTTGAAAATCATCTTCAGTGATCTTTCTATAAAAACAATTTTAAACAAGAAATAATATATTATAAAATCTTTCAATTCAATATGTTTCTGCATTGATACAAATTCAGTAATAGTTATACATAATAAATCCTTACCTGAATTGATTGGCAGAATACAGAAAGATTTTATACTTACATGCATCATATTTATTTAATGGGAGCTTTTAATAATGTTGTTCATCTGTACAGAACTGTGACTTGGCAAGGTAGTAGTTGTGATATATGAAAGATAACTCCACATTGTGATTGCTTGCAGTAATTTTATGCATGTTTTCAGACAAGTATTCCTGGCATGGCCACATTTAGGGCTTAGTGAACCTCTTTCGGCAATTTATGGGTGAACTTTTTTCCCCCGTTTTAACACTACTGCCGGCCTAGGCAGTGTCCCGTCCAACCGGTGGCCCATCTGACCAGGTCCCCCTCCGGCTGTAGTGCAGGCTCCCCTATTAGTGATGTGGGGCCCCCTTTGTGGGGCGGCCTCCTAGGCTACAGACTATGTAGTCTATGCTTAAATCTGACCTAGAATCCTGTTTAAACTGTTATGCTTTATTAACGGTTGAGAAATTTTTGTCAGGAGGTAGCTTAAATTTAGGAGATTAAAAATATATCTTGGTTTCTGTAAAAAGTTCAAGCATTAATAAGATAATTAACATTTTGAAAATAGAGTGTCATTAATTGTTGAGGAAGTGCGGCAAATCACGGCTAGTTGATGATGTAAGGATTCTTCTAGGTTAATCTGATAGAAACCCTTTTGAAAGTTGAATTAAATTGAGATAGATAGAATACGATATCAGGAACTCCGTATATTAATTGCAAGTTCCATCAAGTATAGTTGGAGATATTAATTTTTGAAAGATTTTGCTCACGTCACAGGAATTGAAAAGTTGATAAAAGTCCCTGCAGCCATTTGGGAATGCCCAGTCTTCCACTAGATTTCAAACTGTTAACTTCATGTCAGTTTGCAGAGCGAACTGCTCCATGTGGGTCGGTGGCGTGGCACATCGTAACATGCCGCAATCTTTATATCACTTAGTTAGGGGAACTTTGTGAGTGTTTGTCTTCTCAATTGAATGTGCTTACCTGTCAGTCTTCTATGGAACAGTTGTCCGATGCTTTATTCGAAATTCTGGTACCGACAATGTAAGAGAGACCTTTATGAAGAATGCAAATATTTTGTGATCCTAAAACTGTGTTATGTGAACTTCTGGTTTGGGGTGTATAGTACGAATGCATGGTGACCACATTATTAAATATTAAGGAACCAGAAGGCTACACAGGTCATGAGCTTTATTGTTCACAATTTAGGCAAAGTGTTGCTAGCCCCCAGTATACGCTTAGCACCTGACACATTCCTGTCTCTCTTAACAGTATTATCACAAACAGGCCTGCTAAAATGCATTTTATTATTATTATTAATATATAGTAACAGTATTAGTAGTAGTAGTGTAATTAGTAGACTTTCTTCCTATCCCTACGTCCTGCTGGACATGTGGAAATGTCGTATACTGTATGTCCTTCCTATTTCTGTCTCTCTCCATACCAACTGCCTTCGTGTGTGCCACCTACTATAGTTTCTGTTAACTCCATGTTTCCATTAATCAGTGATGGTCCGATATGAAGGGACCCTCATAATTTTTGATATATGACCAGAAATTTTTTGTATGAGTAATTAGATCTTAGATAAAGTCTGAAATCTTCTATTGTTCTACCAATTACAAAATGCTGCATTATAATTTTTGTTCTTAATTTTTTTTTATTTTTTTTAAGTGATCTGATACTAAAATCTCAGAGATTTTAGTAATCTCTTAGCAAGTTTATTTTGAAATATTCTTCCTGTTCTACTTTATTCTGTGAATTTTGGTTTCAGCATCAGAAAGGAGACCAAATGCTGAATTATGTAAAATGTGATTTGTTTCTAACAAACCTTTTGAATTTTCATGTATCAAGAATGAATTGGGCCATTTTTCTGGTTTGCTGTTATGCAGTCTAAAATTGATTTTTTCTTTTTTAAAATTAGAAAAATAAGTTTGAGGTATCTATTGTGCCATGGAGAAGGTATTGCCTGTTTTTTAAATTTGTGTCTGTCTATCTGCAAGTTGTGATGAACAGGATTAGCGCATAAACTACTTGTTGGAGTTTGACATGGTTTTAGTGTGTACAATCTGTGGTTCTAAGATTATAGCAGTATACATTTCATTTTATGTGTTGTCATTAAGATGATAAATTAAGATCAAAATGTCCTCAAGGTAGCAAGGTAGTATCAATTTTTTACTAAACACTCTCCTTGCATAAACTACTGGTCAGATGTTGATGGGATTTCATTTAATGTACATAGTCCTGCAGGTAAAATAGAGCATTCTTCTGGTTGATGGAATACAAAAAATTGATAAATTTACCAAATTAGTTTTAAGCCTTTGTTGAATTTGAATTACTAAAAATTACTGGATGGATTTTGATGTAGTTTGTTTAATATGCAGCCCATAGCTCAGTGCAAAAAATAGGGTATCTTTCATTTCGATGCAATGTTTAAAAACTGTAAAATTGATTAAATTTTCGTTGAATCACATAAAAACTACTACAGATCATTTAACATTAGCCTGTGATCCTATAGGTAGATAGGGTACACTTCATTTTGAAATCAAATCATAAATCATATAGTTCTTGACAGTGTTGTTTTAAGAGAGATGTCTGATCATTATCAGTCCACATGAATGAAGTTTTGGACAATTAGGCTGATAATATTAGAAATATACAATACTTATAAATGCAATTTAATATCTATGAAACTGGAAATTAGACTTGCGCATAATAGTTCGCGAAGGGGAGCGCTCAGTTTAGTTCGCAGCTCCCTCGCGAACTAGTTCGCTCTTTTAGTTCGTTAGTTCGCGTCTCGAATTCAGAGAAACAGATCGTTCGCTCGCCTTGCTACCGCTACTGCACGCGCTATTTTGTTTGTTAAGTCAGTTTTATTAGGACATAATCATTTTTTGTCGTTTCTAAATGGAATTTAATATGACCTTCTTAACAAAAGTTATTGCTTAATAATAGCCCTTTCAAATTACATTAGCATGAACAGTTGGCGCCGATAAACCAAAGTGCTCATTGTCCTTTACACAAATGGGTAAATTGAATAATTGTGCTGTTTTTACTATTTACTTTACATGCATTCGTAGAATATTAATTTTTTAAATGGATTTGTTTATTAGTTCATGGAAGAAACATTACTTATAAAAGGCGCTAATGATCCTGCCGTCGACGCGCCCTTAAACCCCAACAACAACAACAACACAACATTACTTATAAAATATTATAAACGCGTTTATTTTGATGAATTAAAATACCCGTTTATAAGTAATCGGCTTTTTTATATAAATAAAGTTTTGGAAATCATGGACAAAATATAATTCTACTATTGGCTACAACTTAAGTACTATATGACAGAAATAGTATTACCTATATTATTAAGAAAAATAATATTAATACTTCCAATGTGATATCAATAATTAGACATATAAAAATAACAGTGACCCTTGAATGAGAAAGTGGTAGCAATAACGAAAGTGCGTAAATTTCCAGTGAATTGTCATTGAGCTATTATTTTATTAGTGAAGGGGAGAATAATCCAACACACATTCACAATTTTTTGGCGACGAATGAAACTGATGAAGACACAAAAGTTAAAATCTTTTTGAATTTCGCAAGTCATTTCTTTCATCACTTTCACAAAGCTGTTAACCAACAGACTGAGATAAGTATTATATTATGTCAGCTTTAAAATCAGCGCTAGAAAAATGTAAAAGATACTGTTTCTTTGGTTAAGAAAACAAGAAAAAGCCTTTAGAAACCAAATTCTCCACAGAAAGTGATAATATAAAAAAATAATGCTCTAGTATTCGTTGATAAATGTCTGGAGTATCTTAGTAAATAGTTAGATTTTAATGAAAGCAATTGGCTATACAAAATCCAAAAATTAAATTCAAATCACAGGGTTTCATTTGATGACTGTGAGACTATATTAGAGGTTATAAATTTGCGAGAAAAAATGAATATCAAAGTGAACAAACTTTACTCTGAAATAACAATATTATACGAAATCCAGGTAAAAGTAAGAGAAGTATTTCATGAATAAAAAATGAGCTTTTTCTCGAAATTAATTTGACAACTGAAAGCGATAAAGCATATGACAATTTTACTGTAGACAAAAAAGAATTAAAGATGAAAGAAGTGCAAAAAATATAGCTTAAAAAATGAAATAGTAAAAACATACCTTTTATCATTTTCTACTCTTTCGTAAAATATTATATTTTTGAAGTGTAGCATATTTTTATAGGTTATTCTTTTTAAAAAATTCCTACCATCAACCGAAAAAATATTGGAAACCCTAGCGGCGAATGGTGCTAGTTCGCGAACGGTAGCGCTCAATTTAGTTCGCGAACGGTACCGCTCAGTTTAGTTCGCGAACGGTACCGCTCTCTATAGTTCGCGACCGGGAGCGCTCTGTTTAGTTCGCGAACGGTACCGCTCTCTATAGTTCGCGACCGGGAGCTCTGTTAGTTCGCGAACGGTACCGCTCTCTTTAGTTCGCGACCGGGAGCGCTCTGTTTAGTTCGCGAACGGTACCGCTCTCTATAGTTCGCGACCGGGAGTGCTCTGTTAGTTCGTGAACGGTACCGCTCTCTTTAGTTCGCGACCGGGAGCGCTCTGTTTAGTTCGCGAACTAGGTCCTCCAAGACAGCTCGCTCGCTCGCTTTGCTAGCGCTATTGCACGCACTCTCTTGTTTGTTATGGTAGTTGTGGTTATCGATGATTGTCTTTTGATTGTTAATGGGATCAAAGTGTATTTTATTTTCACATTCAACGTTAAATTTACATTTGTGACTTCTGCAATAATTATTAATGTTGAACAATTTATTTTTCTTTTATTTTTATATCTGTGTCTTCAGTGAAATATGTCCACAAGGAACTGTGTTTCCTTTTAGATAATAAACTAAAACAAAAGTTGGTCTTCGGAAAGGATTGAACGAACTAACGAACTAAGGAGCGAGAGATCTGGGAACTAGTTCATGTAGTTCGCATAGTTCGCCTGTGGGAGCGCTCTTCCGAACTAGTTCGTTCATGAACTACACAAAACTACTGGAAATTGAACCAAGAGACAGAAAAACTATCAACTATGGTGTCAGTCGAGGTTGCCCTTTTTACATTTTATACCCATTGCCACCGTATGACAACTAACACAGAGGTGCTAACTTATTGTTCATTAGAGAATCGAGGAAGTGATATCCAGGAAGCTTCTTCTTAGAAGAGGTATGCTACAGAGTGTCCCGATAAGAATGGCAGATTCATTAAGTTAAAGAAATTATTTTATTTTGCTGAAATGCCTACATTTCTTTTTTTCTTTTTTTTAAAAAAACTACTTAATGTCTCTCAACAGTGAGGTCTTTAGAGACAGGAAAGGATGGGGGGCAAGGAATGGGAAGGAATTCAGCCATGGCCTTTTAAAGGAAGCATCCCAGCATTTGCCTGGAGTGATTTTCGAAACCATGGAAAACCCAAATCTGGATGCCCGGACGGAGATTCGAACCACCGTCCTCCCAAATGTGAGGCCAGAATACTAACCGTTACACCACCACACTTGGTCCTACACTTCTATATTGTTACAAAAGTTACATTTCCCAATTTAAATATGAAAAACAGTATCAGACAAATGCTTCCCTTCCCCATCCCTCTACACATACACACATACACACACACACACACAATATGCTCTACATGTAGCTAGTCTATCAATAAAAATAGTAATGTTCATTTTGGCCAATGATATGCTGTTGTTCTCTAATAAAGTAAAGCCTGAATTTAATCACAATAGCAAAAGATAATTAAAGCAAACAATATGGTCCTACCACATAAAGCTGCTATTTTCCAGAGATGAATTCAAGAAGGCCAGAATAACACACAAAAAATGAACATACATAAGTATAATCATCACAGGTTTTTTGCCAGGTGATGGTGATGAAAGATGAGCTTTCAACAGAGTACACTACCACCATCTTCAGGTCTGATGCTCACGCTGTTACAGCAAAAGCTGCACTGACAACCAGCTCTTTTACCAAAAATTCTACCCACTGTCTCCTGTACATGTTTTAGCAGACCACCCAACATCAAAAACATCTTGGTCACAAATACCCTCCATCAGACTCTCTAAAAACATCATATGGATCTTTTCCTTGCAATAGACCTCACTTCGAAACCTGCAGCATACTACATACTACAACATATACCAAGCCTATTACAGGGGAAGCATTCCCTATCATTTGGCATGGCATGTATTCAACAATGCACATCATATACCAACTAACCTGCTGCCCTACACTGTTTCATATATAGGCATCAATGCACAACAACTCTCAGTCAGAGTGAATGGCCACAGACAATCAGTCCACACCTACAACTTATACCCTTCAGTACCAGATCATGCCAATAACCACGATTCTAACAACCTCAATGATAGCTTTCGTAAGGTAACCTAAAGTTTTGTTACATAACCAAATTTGTTTAGAGAACATAAGA